>JBCNYH010000001.1:34921591-34932088 GCA_039654325.1 Tandanus tandanus | reverse complement strand
AATGTATTTTTGTTTTCTTAAAATGTATATTTGTTTTCTTAAAATGTATTTTTGTTTTGCACTTCCCGGCCACCGTACCAAAGGCTTCCGAGACCAAAAAAATGCCCATAAAATATTTTTAAGATAGACGTTACATTACTGTGTTGCACATGCCAGTTGTGTAGTAATCATTCAACTTATCCCATGGCAACAGTGTTATCATATGGCACTCATGCAATACCAAGAATTATTTCATGGCTTTCCATCAATCAGAAATGAGCAAATCTCTTGAAAAAATAACACTGATTATCTGCCAAGGAGCAGGATGTATAAAGTTTCTTCAAAAATGAAGTCCTTGTGTGGTGTTCCTGGTACGCACCAGTAATACCTTCCAAAGGTGGTGGAAGGAAGGACAACCAATGAACTGACAAGAGTGTCTGACTGATCACAGGTGGTGTTAATGTTATGGCTGATCAGTGCATATTAGACTACTTATGAAGTACATGGGCTCACAAATTCATTTATTCATATAGTTTAATTGCAGAATAAAAATCAGGTATAGATGTGAAG
The DNA here is from genome assembly GCA_039654325.1 of Tandanus tandanus. Lineage (NCBI taxonomy): Eukaryota > Metazoa > Chordata > Actinopteri > Siluriformes > Plotosidae > Tandanus > Tandanus tandanus. Next base: position 34,931,539 of record JBCNYH010000001.1, on the reverse strand, counting down.
GCAGAATGTATTATGTTTGCGTATGAATATTATCTGAGAGTGATGGCTCTAGTCATTCCTAGTCATGTGTGTCCTAGTATTTCACTGGCCAGTAGGGGGCTTCAGGTTTTGAGCTCAGTTGCATCTCTTCTTCATTTTTCAATTTTGAAATTGGTTGATCAGTTAAATCAGAAACATTTTTACCTGTCTAAGTTATTAGGTGCTTTGTGAGTTTATTGAAGGTTAATATCTGTCAACCCATCACATTTCACTGTCATCCTGCAACCACTTAACAACTTTACTGCTGCTTTAAAACTCTCAGAGAAAATCTATAGACAATCCCATAGTCATCTCAGGGGTTTCTGGGAAGATGATTTACTTTTGTATGTCAGTGCATTAAAATAGCTGCTTGCTTTCTGGGAGATGTTGTACTGGCTCTTCCAGGTATCGATCAGGAAATGACTGTGTAGGCTGAACCTAGTCTTGTGTCTGAAAGGCTAAACCAGTTCAATAGTGTGAGATTATTTTAGCGTTTGAATCACCACACATTGGCCTTCTTGGTTCAGCACATTTAACTTAAAGTTAAGACAAAGAACTGTAGCTTTTTATATGACAGAAAACTGTTACAAAACACTATGGACACCTTTCAGTAATCTTACATAAATATCTCCTTACAGAAAGCTTCACCACATCGACTGTGAAGTCTGTGTGAATGAGGTGTTACTCTGTGAACAAGTGCATTAATCTAAAACTGTGATTTGAATTTCAGCTAGAACTTCTGCCAGCTCTTCTATGATGTAAATGTAATGAACAACATCTGACCAATCAGATTAAAGAATTCATTAGCACTCTGGTACAAATGTATTTTATCAAGTGATCCATATTTCACAGCTTAGGCATTTATCTTATGAGCTGTCGTGCTTGTTATTTTACAGCCACATTTCATGAGAAGTGATAAAGGAACTTAAATGAATATTATCATTAATATAATATTCTATTACTGTATCAGCTAGCCAGAGTGCTGTAAAAGTTTACGATTAAACACATTTACCAACAATAATAGGAAACATCCCAGAAGAATGCTAACTTCCCAATCACTAAAATAATAATTTAGATAGAATTAATCTGTAGAAGAAAATGGGACACTAGGTTGATCAATTACTTAGATATTTAATCTGATTGTTTGGAGCCGGTCATTCTTAAACATTTCAGAATAGATGATAATATAGTATCTGTTGTGATTCTTGATTTTGTTTTACATGGTGGATTTTCCCCCTCTATTTTAGAAAACTGCCATTAGGTAGCCAAACTATGATGGTGTAAAGATGCAATTTTAATGATGCTAACCTGGGTATTGGATAAGTTTCCCTTACTGGTGAGCAAAATTAGACCCATGGCCCGAAAAGTACTCTGAGGTATTCATATACTGATGTCAGGTCTAATAGGGAAGCAAATGTAAAAGGACCAGAAAGACCTGCGTTCTAGAAACACACACACAGACAAGATGGGGGTTAGAGAATGGGGTCATGTATCTAAAAGTTAACAAAGCAAACAAGTAAACAAACAGAAAATTCTGAGGATACTCAGCACAGAGGACAGTTATATTTCTCACATTTGCTGACTGAAGTCTTTAGTAGAGAAAAAAATCCAATCATATTGTGTTTTATCAAAACATTACTATCTAGAGTTGCACCCTCAAGCTACTTTTACACGGCCACTTGTGCCGGAACAACATGAGGCCAGAACAAGTTGGCCGGCGCACATGCCTGTGTAAAAACATTTTGTTTTGGAACAGCTTGACTTTTTGCAAGTAGGGGTGTTTACGTGTGTGCACTAGTGTCCATTTAGGTTATTAGGTCTTTCTTGGGCTTTTGCAGCAGATGGGCGATTCTTCTTCTGGTTTCTTGCATGTTGTCCTTAAGCTTCCGGCTTGCCACAGATTTGAGAGTGACCGTGTAAACACCTAGGAAAGTGGGTGCAATTTGCTCCAGGTGCAAGTTGTTCCAGGACACTTGTTCCCGTTGCCTGTGTTAAAGCAACTGTAGAGTGCACGGTACTTCTGTCACGCAGCAGGGATAATGAAGTTATTAGGTTCTATAAGGGTACGTTTTGTTCTATAGTACATGCACCTGATCAAATTAACAAAACAAAAAAACTCCATTAAAAGTCACTCAAGGTCAAAAGTAATTGTCTCATTTAGTAAGAGCTTGTCTATTGGCTCTTGTGTCTAAGTTATAAGGGCTCAAAATCCTGTGACCTTAATTTTGACCTTTCAAGGTCAGTCAAGGCCAAATGGGATTATGCACTTTGAAAGTGTGTATATGCCTTTCTGTCTGTCTCTGATTGCATCTACGTGTCGATATCACTTAGCTTCTGAGATAAAAGCAATTTCAGTTTTAATATGGGAAATATCTATCTCTAAAACTTATTCTGATCTCGCCCTTTGACCTTGACATTGCAAAATCAAATCCTGTCTGGAACCCAAGTAGGGTAGTGTCCCCACCAAGTTTGATGAAAATCTGTGCATGGGTGTGGTCAAGAGTTTGTTCACAGACCAACAAACACCGGTGATTACAATAACACTTGCCAAAATTCAGTTTTATGATGTGGATCATTAAAGTTATAATGTTATAGGTGTGCACAGGACTATTTAAAAACCTCCTGCTGACTGGGACTTTTTTCCTCAGTTTCCGGTGCACACCTGGTCTGGATTCATTTGGGCCCCAGTCCCCCCACCCCACCTGCATCACACACACACACACACACACACACACACACACACACACACACACACACACACACACACACACCCACACACCAGTGGTACTCATGCTTTAATCTTTGATTCTCTCATCCTGATAAAGTCCAAAGCAACTGTATGTGAATTATCATGCTTTTGAAGAATACAGACGTTTCAGTGCAACTTGATTAACCTGTGTGTGTGCGTGTGTGTGTGTGTGTGTGTGTGTGTGTGTGTGTACGGCTTCATCTGGTTAGGATCAGACGATGAAGCATAGCAGCAAGTCTAATTATAGACTCTTTGAAATAGATAATGACAGGTCTTGGTGACAGAGCAGATATTTAAAATGTTAGCATGTTTTGAATATAGACATGAGGCTAATGATTTGTTCATTGTTGTTGCAGTATTTATTTATTTATTTGATAACTAGCAGTCTTATTACTGGTATAAGTGTCTCATATATTATAAATATTTCAGTATGGGCGATCAGACAGCTACCGCGTGGCTACCACGCAGGACAAAGATGATAAGGGCTCCCCTGACAAGAAGAAAAAAGGAAAGAAAGACCTGGATGAACTGAAGAAGGAAGTGCCTCTGGTATGAGAGTGAATGTCACAGTGATTTTGTGCGCGCACACACACACACACACACACACACACACACACACACACACACATAAACACACGTTTCTACTGTCAGTAGAGATGTGTTATGACTGTCATGAAACATGTTAGAGTGTTCATAAAAGCAGGATTTTTCTTCCTTCCCCTCTTGTATGAAGCCGTTATTTGTCCCTCATTATTTTAGACAGAACACAAGATGTCAGTGGAAGAAGTATGCCGGAAATTCCAGACAGACATTGTTCAGGTACGGTCTCTCCGAAGTTGTGCAAACTGCAGTAATGTGTCAAAATGTCCACTAGATGTCAGTGTAATCCAATTTACTTCATACATTTCATACAAGAGTAAATGGCTGATTCTGTGCATTTCACATCCTTGTGCATGGACAAAATATAAAGCGTGCAGCAATTAAGTAGCTATTAAGGATTTCAATGTTCTATGGATGTTCTATGTCTGCATCAGGGTCTGACTAACGCCAAGGCGGCTGAGTTTCTTCAGCGGGATGGTCCAAATGCACTCACGCCTCCCCCAACAACGCCCGAGTGGGTGAAGTTCTGCAGGCAACTCTTTGGAGGCTTCTCCATCCTTCTGTGGATCGGCGCTATTCTCTGCTTCTTGGCTTACGCCATTCAGGCTGCCACTGAGGATGATCCAGCCGGGGACAACGTATGCAAAAGATACACATAATTACAAATTTTGCAATTTAAGTTCTGATAAGATATACTTAATGTTGCCCAGGCTGACTTCAGTCTGACTGCATAAAGATCATTATACTAACATATTAATATGAGCAACTCTGCTTCCTTTTCTTATTCAGTTGTATCTAGGTATTGTGCTGTCAGCTGTAGTCATCATCACCGGCTGCTTCTCCTACTTCCAGGAGGCCAAGAGCTCCAAGATCATGGAGTCTTTCAAGAACATGGTGCCCCAGGTACACTCATAGTGTGCTCCCCAGACACAGAGTATCCTCAGATAATCTCAGATGTATATTACACACCATGCAGGCGTGTTACAGTATAACACGGTGCAGTTACTGGTCCAGATACAGAACCATCCTGAGTACCTTCCTCTTCCCACACAGCAAGCATTGGTGATTCGTGAAGGAGAGAAGATGCAGATTAATGCTGAGGAGGTTGTGGGTGGAGATCTGGTGGAGGTGAAAGGGGGTGACAGAATCCCTGCTGACCTCAGAATAATATCTTCCCATGGCTGCAAGGTATACACACACACACGCACACACACACACAAAACAGATATACTTGCATATACACATATACATATACTTTCATATTTTTATAGCACATACCTAACAATTATTTGCTAAAGGTGAGGTGGATAGTTGAATACTGACAGAACGTCGAGCTTCATTATGGCATCTTTTGCAGTATAAACAATGTGAGAATGTTAAGGTTTTAAAGCATAACAATGGTAATACCTGCTCCATCGCAATGGTCATGCATGCTTCATGACACCATCTTTTGAAATTCATTCAGAGTTTAAATAAAGTGTTGTTGGTTTTTTTTTTACTTTGAAAGACATGAGAGTCATACTGGTTAGCTTTCGTCCGCCATTTGATTCAGTGGATAATTAATGTAAAAGTCACAGAATATTAATTTTATCAAATATTAATTTTAGTAACCTGTGATGGCCTGGCGAGCTGTCCATGGTGCACTCTGCCCTTGCCCAGAGTAGGCTGAGGTGGGCACCAGCAATGGTTCTTTTACATGCCACTCACCATAGACAGTGAGAGACATGGCCAGCCTTTGATAACCCAGATAGCTGCACTGGGGGACAGCAGCGTCATCCTGTTGATAGTGGGGTTTGAACCCCCTACCTTGGGATCAGTAATCCAGCACCCTACCACCGGGCCACCACTGCCCCGGAGCGTTTACATATCAGTTATAATTTAAAACTAAAATACTTTTGCCAATTTTTCGTAGTTTTTCCACCAATAGTAAAATTTGAGAGTCACATGTGACATTATATATGCCAGTTGCCACGTTAAAGATCAATGAACGTGTGTGTTCAGTCATTGTTTTAGTATATATTACATGGCCACCTAAGCAAAAAAAACACATTAAAATGAGATATGTATGGTTTATTTTTATTGTGGTAGTATTAACATCACAAAAAACAAATTAAAATGAGCTTTTTAAATTTTATGTTTTCATATTTTACCCTTCACACTGATGTAGGTCAGGTGAGCTCTGTGTAATTAACGGCATCTGTTCGGCGTACTCGTTTAAACACTAAAGTGCAGGTGTTTTAGTATATACTACAAGAAACATAATCAAACAAACTCAAGTGAGATTTCTATAGTTTATATTTAAATATTTTATCTATGCATGTGACATACTGTGAGTGTCTGTCATATTGATCTAAGCATTATCCACTCTGAATAATGATTTATGATTAGGAGATAGATGACCAATCAGATTGTGCCATTCCCCAGCAGTATATACACTAAAGATATGTGTCCATATAACTGTTCTTCTCACACAGTTCTATTAGCTTTGATGGGTGAAATAAGAAGTGCATGAACTGTCTGAAATTGAGCGACTGATTTGTGCAGGTGGATAATTCCTCTTTAACTGGGGAATCAGAGCCACAGACGCGATCACCTGACTGCACCCATGACAATCCACTGGAAACCCGCAACATCGCCTTCTTCTCCACTAACTGCGTAGAGGGTAAAGACTCACCTTCAATAATCCCCCCTTCTTTGTCACTCACGCTAACTTATTTTTAAAGGAGTACATCAGTGTTTCAATCTAATATCACTAAATAGCCTTGTATGTAGTTATTGCACATACTGTTTGCTTCAATAGTGTTATATAAAGATTAGGTTAAAATGTTAAAGTACTATTTTAAAGGGATGGCACAGCTGAAATTTGACTGTTAACTATCACTTTGGGATTTCTTGCTGGATTATTCCTAAACGTGCATGCCTTTTAATGTTAGTTTAGGAACTTCAGATGGAATAATGTCTCTGAATAAGGTCTGTTTTTCTCAGGCACTGCCCGTGGCATCGTCGTGTGCACCGGCGATCGTACAGTGATGGGCCGTATCGCCACTTTGACCTCAGGGCTGGAAACAGGGAAGACCCCCATTGCCAAGGAGATTGAGCATTTCATCCACATCATCACAGGCGTAGCCGTCTTCCTGGGAGTCTCCTTCTTCATCCTGTCCATCATCTTGGGCTACTCCTGGCTGGAGGCTGTCATCTTTCTCATCGGTATCATTGTAGCCAATGTGCCTGAAGGACTGCTGGCTACTGTCACTGTAGGCATTCAAATAACATGCACGCAGTCATGCACACCCATATTACTGTATATAAGATATAGAAACACTATAATTGCCCAGTCCTAATCAATTCTCTTTTACTGTTTTATCTGGCAGGTGTGTCTGACCCTCACAGCGAAGCGCATGGCAAAAAAGAACTGTCTGGTGAAAAATCTGGAGGCTGTAGAGACTCTGGGTTCCACATCAACTATTTGCTCAGATAAGACTGGAACCCTGACACAGAACCGCATGACTGTGGCCCACATGTGGTTTGACAACCAGATCCATGAGGCTGACACCACTGAGGACCAGTCCGGTTAGTGAACAACACTCCATAATCACTATGATCCTCTGTGTTTTAGCTTCCCAGTGGTGTGACATCTAATAATATATTAAATTGGTAAAAGATTATACATTTTAAATTGTGGTATATAAATATTCATGATATTCTCATTTTGTTCATATTTTTATGATTAAATGTTAAACACCATAAATGCCAAATGCAATTATTTCTACATTACTGAATTTTATTTTCATTCTATAATGTCATGTGTATTACAAATCATAAGCCACTTGCCTGTAGAAATTAATCACTCGTTCCCCACTGAGAAAGACAAACTGGCATACAAGAGATTTTAAGGAGAAACAAGAATAAGAGTTACAAAATATTCCCTGTGTTTAATAGAATTGCTTTAGTATGTAGAGGAACCGTGTATTTTTTTTTTTTTTAACGTTTTTTGGCTATACACCTAATCAGAGCATTGACTTTTCCTCTACAGGTGCATCCTTTGATAAGACCTCCGTGACATGGGTGGCTCTGGCTCGTATTGCGTCTCTGTGCAACAGGGCAGTGTTTAAGGCAGGCCAAGACGCTCTACCAATCCTGAAGAGGGATGTGGCCGGTGATGCCTCTGAATCTGCACTGCTGAAGTGTATCGAGCTCTCATGCGGCTCTGTTAGACTGATGAGAGATAAGAACAAGAAAGTTGCTGAGATCCCATTTAACTCCACCAACAAATATCAGGTCAGTAACAAGAATAGGAAAAAAAAACAAAGGCTGAAAAGATCAATGACCAAAAATGGAGCATATTCCTAGGACAGTTGCGGGCGGGTCGTATTAAACTCACCTGTTGTGTGTTATCCTACAGCTGCATTAAAATAAACATCTGAATTTCATACACTTTTTGAGTGATCAGATGCTCAGAACTGTACGGATTCCTATGATTGCCCTGCTTTAAACCCATGGGACTTCCTTATATACCCATATGTGTTATATGACATTTTTAAAGTAGTCCTAGGTTGAGGTCACATCATTTTCTTTTCTCTTTTATTTGAATTTCTGAACTGCTTTATTCTTTATCACGGTTAATAAGGTTAGCCTGTCCCAAAAATAAGGTTAGCCTATCCCAGCCGAGGCAAAGGATGGGTACACTTTGAACAGCTTGCCAGACCACTGCATGGCCAACACACAGAGACACAACCATTCACAATCACATTCACAACTAGGGGCAATTTGAAATATAGCCTAATGTGCATGTCTTTGGCCTGTGGGACGAAACCGAAGCACCCATGCAAGCATGGGGAGAACATGTAAGCTGCACACAGAAATGACCTCGCCGGGCACAGGACTCTAACCCAGGACCTTCTTGCTGTGAGGCTGATGTGTTAACCATTACGCCACTGTGCCGCCCTGGAATATCATACAAGGATTTTTCCAGCTAATAAATGTGTTATTCATTCACCTATGAACACTCTGACCTTTCTGTCTTTCTAATTTAGCTGTCCATCCATGAGACTGAGGACCCTAATGATAATCGCTATCTGCTGGTGATGAAGGGCGCTCCAGAGCGCATCCTGGACCGTTGTTCTACCATCATGCTGCAGGGCAAGGAGCAGCCCATGGATGAAGAGATGAAGGAAGCCTTCCAGAATGCCTATCTGGAGCTGGGAGGACTGGGAGAAAGAGTGCTGGGTGAGAAAGTGAATGAAAGAGAGTTTGATGGAACAGCATCAGCTAGATATAATGAGACTCTAAATATTCCTGTGATTTAACTATTGCCACTTCTCTTCCCCATCACAGGATTCTGCCACCTCTTAATGCCAGAGGATCAGTACCCTAAAGGATTTGCCTTCGACACTGATGATGTTAACTTCCAGACAGACAACATGTGCTTTGTGGGCCTGATGTCCATGATTGACCCTCCCCGTGCTGCTGTGCCTGACGCAGTGGGCAAATGTCGTTCAGCTGGTATCAAGGTCATCATGGTGACTGGAGACCACCCCATTACAGCCAAGGCCATCGCCAAGGGAGTGGGTATCATCTCCGAGGGCAATGAGACAGTGGAGGACATTGCTGCTCGTCTTAACATCCCAGTCAGCCAGGTGAACCCCAGGTAACAAATACACACACACGACACTCTTAGACATACCCATACCTACACAGTTCATCCCCAAAATGTTCATCAGTGTTCATTTGTGTTACTGGTTTTAGGGATGCCAAAGCCTGCGTAATCCATGGGACCGAACTGAAGGACCTGTCTCAAGATCAAATAGATGACATTCTTCGCAATCATACTGAAATTGTCTTTGCCAGAACCTCTCCCCAGCAAAAGCTCATTATTGTGGAGGGCTGCCAGAGACAGGTATACACACACACACACACACACACACACACACACACACGCACACGCACGCATTTTACACAATGCACCATGATGCCAGAATGCACTTGTGTTCCAATGATTATGACATGATTCTTAATTAAATTGATTAAAAAATATATTCAGTTTTAAAAACAGGGAATTGTACTGTAACTGATTACTGAACATAACAAAAAGTTTGCAGTTTGTAGTATTAACATTATACACTGCCCAGCCAAAAAAATGTCGCACACTCTAATATTTTCTTGTAGAAACTTTAGCCTTGATCTCAACGTGTAATCTCCATGGCATCGTTTCAACAAACTTAAGCAACATTACATTTATTTCCATCCAGTTTTGGGTTAATTTTTCACCGACATCTTGAATTGATGAGGGGAAAATTTAACCACTCCATAAAGTCTTCTCCAGCACATCCCGAAAACTTTCAGTAGGGTTAAAGTCAGGACTCTGGGGTACCAATACATATGTGAAAATGATTCCTCATGCTTCCTGAACCACACTCATTATTTGAGACCCCATTTCATCTGTGCCTCAGGGAAGAAAAAGTCCATTGATGTGAAAACCTGCTCATTCAATACATTCAGGTCATTCTGACTTCATTTTATTGCCACATTAATGTTGCTGAGCCTCGACCTGAACAACTGGAGCAACAATGCCATGGAGATTA
>JBCNYH010000001.1:34886787-34920304 GCA_039654325.1 Tandanus tandanus | reverse complement strand
GTGTGTGTGTGTGTGTGTGTGTGTGTGTGTGTGTGTGTGTGTGTGTGTGTGTGTGTGTGTGTGTGTTTGTGTGTGCAGGTATGATCCAAGCTTTGGGAGGTTTCTTTAGCTACTTTGTCATATTGGCTGAAAACGGTTTCCTGCCCTCTCATCTGGTGGGCATCAGACTCTCCTGGGACGACCGATCCGTCAACGACCTAGAGGACAGCTATGGACAGCAGTGGGTAAGTCTACACACATTTGGATTTCTCTATATGTGTGTTGTTACAGTTATAAGGATATAAGCTAATGTATTTCTTTGTGCTGGTTATTGGCAGACGTATGAGCAGAGAAAGATTGTGGAGTTCACATGCCACACAGCTTTCTTTGTCAGTATCGTGGTTGTGCAGTGGGCTGATCTAATCATCTGCAAGACCAGACGTAACTCTGTGTTCCAGCAGGGCATGAAGTAGGTTTCAACCCTGTGTTGCTTTTCTTTATATGTGTGTATACACTTGCATGTCACTTGTATGCAGAGTTTAACTGTGTATCCTTTTGCTTCACAGGAATAAGATTCTGATATTTGGTCTGTTTGAGGAGACAGCTCTAGCTGCATTTCTGTCCTACTGCCCAGGCATGGACGTGGCACTCAGGATGTACCCTCTAAAGTGAGTTTCTCTCTGTCTTTCTCTCTGCCTCTGACTCTCTTTCTCAGTGTATGTTATACTCAGATCATATTATGTTGTATGTCTAGTAAACACTCTTTTACTCCTCCCCCAGACCTTCCTGGTGGTTCTGTGCATTCCCATACAGTTTCCTAATCTTTGTGTATGATGAGATCCGAAAGCTTCTCCTACGCAGGAACCCTGGAGGTATGCATGTAGCCCTATTTTTAACACAAACACATACACACAAATGTACACAATGTTGAGAAAATAGAGTACTAATAAATGAGTAAATGATTTTTTTTTTTAGAATTAAATAAATATTTAGTCTAATATTTTAAATAATAAAAATAAATATATTATCAGTACATGCAATGGCCTGGCAAGCTGTCCAGGGTATACTCTGCCCTCTCCCAGAATCAGCTGAGATGGGCGCCAGCCTCCCTCCAACCCTAATTAGGATTTAGCGGTTCAGAAAATTAATGAATGAATGAATATTACCAGTATTTAAACACCTAATTTCTACATCATTTAATGAACAAAATAGCAAATTGTAATTTGTAATATGGGCAAATAACCTAAAAAAGACTATAGAAAAAAGATCAAACTAAACAAATATGATTAAACAACAAACATAAATTAAAATATGATGATGAGGATTAAACATTTCAAAGGTGCAGTAATAATGTTTTTGGCCTAGTAAAGATCGGTTTATATTCCTTTTATAAAAATTTTAAATCATATTATATTGTCAGTAACTACAATGAAAATAATTTTAAGAATTAGTAAAGTGATATTCGGGAGTTTGCATGTTGTCCCCCGTGCATGGGTTTCCTCCTATTCCGGTTTCCCCCCAGAGATCAAAGGCATGCATTTTAGGCTAACTGCATATTTTCGATTACCCCTAGGTGTGAGTGTTAGTGTAAATGGTTGTCTGTGTGTTGGCTCTATGATGAACTGGTGAGCTGTACAGGGTTTACCCCGCCTTTGCCTGAAGTCGGCTGGGATGGGCTCCAACCTCCCTGTGACCCTAATAAAGGATAAAGCAGTTCAGAAATGAAATGAGATGAGGAAGTTACTAATGTTAATAATTTAGACAATATTGCTTAGCTGAGTAAAGCATATTATCACTAAGTGGCATTTTATATAATTTTGTTTCTGATATTCTTTCTCTCTCTCTCTCTCTCTCTCTCTGCAGGTTGGGTGGAAAGAGAGACCTATTATTGATTGACGAATTTCTTCTTTACTCACACCCCTACATCTTCCATTTTTCTTCTCCTCTTTATCCGTCTATTCCTGTTCAAGACGCACAGTCATTACCCCCTCCCCCTGCCCCTCTCCCCATTCAAAGAGACAGCAGCTTAAAGCCAACACCATGCCTGCCCCAAAGACAAAACTACAAAGCACCTTCCTAACTCTTGACCGTCCAAGTCCCTGCGCTGCTCCCATCACCCCTAATATTACTCTTTGCATGTGTTTTCACTCTGATGTGCACATAAAGTCTGTTATATATCTACCAATGGCAGCTGCATAATCGTTATGTAGATCTGAGAGGAGCTTTCAGTGCTAATCAGGAGCGTGTGTAAGCGCGTGTGAGCGTGTGTGAGTGTGTGTGCTTTGCTAACAAAGGGCCCAGCCCGCTGCTTCTTCCTTACATCCACCTGCCTCCTCTTCTGCCTCCTACTCCATGTCTTTCTACTCCTCACACTCTTCCCATTTCCTCCCTCAATCCCTTCCGCCTGTCCTCCAATTGCACACGGGTATGTGGGTCACATGACTTGCGGCGGGACACCACCTACTGACACCGGTACACTCTGGTCAACTACTCCTGCTGACTCCTGTTGTCCAGGAGAAGACACGTCCACACCTTTTTTTCTTCTCTCCGTGCTCTTCATGTTGATTGTCCTTGTTTGCGTTTCACGTTGTAGTTTGTTGTGATATTACTTTTAGAGGAAGGAGGGTTGTTCACTGAACAGTTGATTTTATTAATATCACTTTTATTATTATTATCCTTAAGTGAAGATGAAGAGAACCGTGTTGGCTCTTTTCACATGATAACATTAACATGGGTTTTTCATCTCTTTTTTTTCTCCGTCTTTCTCTTCTCTGTCATTCTCTGTTAACCATTTCAAATCCAACTTCAGATTGTGTGTTTTAGAAACAAACCGTATATACAATATTACTTACAATTCAGTGAAGTAAAACACAACAAATACAAAAGCACTAAAGAAAGAATGGTTCTCTTGCATGTTTGACTGTAGTATCGGTCTTTACTTAGATGCAGATGATACAGGGAAACACCCGTCATCAGGTACTAAGTATAGAATCAGTATGTACTGTGGTATGTGTGTGGTATGTTTCCGGTTCTACTGCCATTTACAATTCTAAATACACCAGGTTCCGCTCTCGGCCCCTCCCCCTCACCCCCCATTATACCATTACATCACACCTGAGTGGCCTGAATGCATTATATCTGAAGTAGAATATCATCCATGTCACACAGCAGTGTTTTCTTTCTTGATTTCAGTTTATGAATTTCAGATTTCTACAGGATATTCACAGAGAACCTGGTGTGTTTGGGGCCTTTATCTGTTGGTTTACCAGGAAGTGCATGTGTGGTATGGTGTGGTGTGTGGAGCGCCCCAGGTCCTGTGCAGTGTGTCTGTACATGTGTGTGCACATAAGAGAAAGAGAGGTTGTGTGTACGGGTGTGTGAATGCTTGGGGACAGTGCGCTGTAGCAGTCCGTGAAGGCTGCATCCATCTCAGAAAGGTGTGGGGGGGGTGAGATTAAAGGAAGGGACGAACATGAAATATAACAAATTGTAGAGAAAACATGTACGAGAGCAGTGAAATCAACACCAATAAAACATCTAGAACATTTAATACAACCTCAGACCAATATGTCTTTATTTCACGTGCGAGTTGTGTGTGTTGTTGGGTCACTGAGCCTAATGACTTACCATTCATTACTATACAAGATCACAACAAAAAACATGAACAGTGTGAGGAGGTCTAGTATTTTGGCAAGCACAAAAGTATTTCTAAGCCAGAGGGTTTCTCTGTTAACATGCTGATGTCCTTGGTTTAGTCTGGAAACTTCTGTATCAGCATACATCAGTCGTGACTTGCAAAAGTCGGCATCAGTACATACACACAATCACACACACTCTCTCTCCTGTGAATAGTTGGTGTGAGCGCACTGCAGTGGGTTCCCCTCCCTCCCTCTGCTTACTGCACCACTGTAATGGAATATCGATCGCTGGCTTCTTTTGCCGCAGTATAATTTAAAGCCAGAGAGGGAGCCTTTTCTCCAAGGTCATTGCTATGGCAACCGAAAAAAGAAAAAAAAAAAAGACATTCTGGCCAGCAGGGGGAGGAGGCCAGAGAGGTCAATGAGGTCAAAGGAGTCAGGCAGGAGAGACAGAAAGGAAGTGAGAAAGAAAAATGAGCACCAGGATGCTGGAGGTTTGTAACTCAATGCGTATTGATGGAAAGGCCTTGTAAGATTACAAAAAGCTTTCATTCTCCTTCATCCCGACAAATTATGAGCAGTGACATCAAATACGGCAGACAGTATTTTACAGGCGGCGGATTTTATTGCACCTTCCTTTTGACCAAAATATACACAAAGATAAAAGACAAGTTCGGAAAAACAAAACAAAAAAAACCACGATACTTTAAATATATTGTGTAATAAGAAAAATTGCAATTGAAAGACTGCAAAGAATTGCAATAAAAGCACTTGGGCAACATGCGTCTGACGAAGCTCTCTGATACTGCATGTTATACATCCTCCATTTTCACTATCAATAAACAACATGATGATAATATTGACAGGCACCATGGATAGATTGTTTTCCCCTCGTATGTGACCCATCACCACAAAATGAGTCTTAAAGCATCAAACTGACTGAGTTTTCAAGGGAACGTTCAGCTTTAAAATAACCCAAAATCAGACAAAAGATATGATATGGATCTCGGATTTAATGAATTTACTCAAAAGTCAAATTTACTCAAAAAGTCAGTTTGTTGACTTATTTTGTGGTGATGAGTGATATACTGTATATTCACAAACCACCTCAAATACTATAAAAACGCTTCTGAATAATATTCCCCCACTATTGCTTCATAAAGCAGAGTTGATTTGTGCCATGATTTCTGTTTGTTGCTTTTTAACATATGATTGACATGCAGTTCTTCTATATCTATATAAAACAGATGAAGCTGATAAAGCCACTGAGTGCATACCCATGAAGAACGTACTGTGTGTACTCTGTAGTGATGTGGTTAATTATGAGGTCAGCCTACTTTTCAAAACCATGTGTTTCATTTATCTGCTGGACCTCCCTGAAGCTAAATTATCAGATTCCAAACTGAAATGGAATAAAATGCACCAGTTCCAAAATAACAGTCTCTCCATAAATCAGCAATTGGGTAAATATTTAGTACATTCGTTCCAACCTATTAGAAAGCAGTAACAATGTGCAGGCAAGACGTTCAGATAAATAAAGAACTCCATCTTCGAATAGCAGGAGGATGAGTTAGACCGACTCCATCAGGAGTTCCTCCATGTCTGATTGCTCCAGTTCACGGAATGCAGCGTGCGAGCCAATCACAGCCAGCGTAGCACCTGAGTGAATACAGCACACACCACAACCAATCAGAAGCCACATTCAAACTTTGTCACTTTTCTTGTATTTTAATCGTCAGTACAAGGCGCCACATTTACATTACAGTCCACATTACAGTCCTGTAATATCACACAGCATGGAGTGGGAGAACATACTCACCCAGTACCCAGAAAACAGCTGCTCCAGCACCTGCAAGCCAGAATACAGGTAACGACACAGCTCCAGCCAGTCCCAACTGGTGACCGTAAGTCAGCTCCCGTCCTGATGGAAATACGGTACATGGTGACGCATCACTTGGGACACACTAATTTCTGTCAAAATATGCCTCAGGTGATGGGGGCGCCATGTTGGGCATTGCATGATGGTTACATTGGAGCCAGTACTGCTTTTATATCATGGGCAAGGGCATTCGGGACT
The DNA here is from genome assembly GCA_039654325.1 of Tandanus tandanus. Taxonomy (NCBI): domain Eukaryota; kingdom Metazoa; phylum Chordata; class Actinopteri; order Siluriformes; family Plotosidae; genus Tandanus; species Tandanus tandanus. The sequence continues at coordinate 34,914,610 of JBCNYH010000001.1, read as the reverse complement.
ACCTCAGATATTTTCAATGGTTTCTTCTACTCCCTGACAGTTTCCGAAATCATGAAAGTATCACTGAGTGGCCGCCATACTGTTTCTCAGGATCACTGCTGTTTTATAAATAAGTTTAATATTAAGCTACCTCAAACCACGTGACTGTTTTACCCTCTTGAAATATTTTCTTTAATGCTAAACATTCGTACATAGGAAGCCAAAAGAATGTGTTTTTATAATGCACTACTATATTATATATTACATTATATTATAGTACACTTCTATATTATAATCACCATCTGCCTCATTCCTGCAAAAACCTAAGACAGATGCCAAAATGGTGCTTAATGCACCCGCAGCTATATTCGAATAGTGGAAACCACCAGAGTGGAGTCCCGAATGGGTGATATACTTGCATACATCACAGCAGGCTGTCATTCAGACAATAAAGGGAAGGAGAATGGGTTTTCCCTCCTTCCCCTTCACAATCATTTTAGACACCGCTACACTAATTCACATGCACAGTCTTACCAAAAACAACCAGCTTGGACTCCAATGACTTCAGGTGGATGATGTAAAAGGCACCAGCAAATACAGCCAAAGCAATCAACAGCATAGGGGAGCTGATACTGCGAGAAGAAAAATAAAGAGAAAGCTAGTGTTTAAATCAACAGTATTGGACTAAAAACTTGGAAAGGGCCAGTTATATAAAATTCTTTGCTTTTAAAAGATCAGGATGTGGACTGTCTGTCTCATATAACCACCAATACATTACCAATACATTACCAATATTATCAGGTCATGGCATAAAATTAGTGCATTCATTCATTCATTAGCTGAAACGCTTAATCCTGTTAGGGTCACTGAGAGGCTGGAGTCTATCTAAGCCAAATCTGGGCAAAGGCAGAGTACAGCCTGAATAGATCGCCAGTCCATCGCAGAACCAACACACACACAACCATTCCCCCTCACACATAGGGGCAACTTGGAACAGCCAATTAGCCCAACGTGCATGTCTTTGGATTGTGGAAGGAAACCAGAGTAACTGGTGGAAACCCACGCAAGCATGGTGAGAACATGCAAACTCCCCACCGAAATTCCATCGCCAAGCATGGGACCTTCTTACAGTGAGGCGGCCGTGCTAATCACTGTGAACAAATGAATGTTTTAAAAATGACACAGATAAATTCACACACACACGTTTCACTCAAACAAATTAAATTATTATAATTGTGTTTTCATTTTTTATTTATTATAATTCTTCCAGGTTAATCGAGGAAAAATTATGGAATCACATTTGTTCATTTGATACAAAGCATAAGCCATGGTGAAGATCCTCTACGTGTGGTGATTCCATCTATGAAAACTCTTCCCTTTATCTAATGACTCCTGCCTTGCAACTAACTTCAGCTAAATGATTTACATAATAAATCTACAGAAGCCATAATGGTTCACATTAAAAAACAACTGCTGAATTACAATCAAATTTCATTTTGCTGTTAAACTCCTTTGCTGAGCTTACAATCATTGCAAACAACTAAATCAGTAGTTTAAATTGTTCAGTTAAAAAAAACCCTGGGTAATCCGGTTTCCTCACACAGTCCAAAGACAAGCACGTTAGGCTAACCGTCTGTTCCAAAGTTCCCCTTGTGAGGTGTGAGTGTAAATGGTTGTGTATGTTGCCCTGGGATGGTCTGGAAAGCTGTTGAGGGTGTACCCCGTCTTCACCCAGTGTCGGTAGGTGCCTGCGACCTTAATAGGATTAAGCAGTTCGACAAACGAGTGAGTGAGTGCTCCTGAGTCCGCACTGAGAAGTACCACACACCTGAAGTTCTACTGATAGTTGTAGTGAGCTACAGCTGTGCCAAACACATCATTGTACAGAGAAATTTTGTATTACATATTGTTTTTTTTTTTTTTTATACAATACAGCAATAATTCATGGATGAGATCAGGAAAGAAGTAGATGGAACAAATTCCAGATACATTTATATAATAAGGCTTAGGCTGAATAAAAATATTTCCCAGTTTCTCATCAGCGCCCACACCCGAAAATTGGTGCCGCATAATTTTTAACTTTTTTTTTTAAACCACGCTTAAAAGCTCGGAAAACGTCAAAGACAACATAAAAACGAAACAGAATGTGATTGGGTGTTAGATGCTGTGATTGAGAGATTGGTTTAGTTCTGTTTGAAATAGTTCCATTTTATAAAGAGTTTTGGAACTGTAGGGCTGCTGTCCTACAGACAAATGTTCAGAGTTTAATACATGTTAAATGTACATGTAAAACACTGCTCATCTAGGGTGTATTGTATAGCTTTAGTCACTTTACCTACATTTAGCTTTAAAAGCTTTTGGGCTTCGACAGTCACCTCATTTCTCAATTTAAAAGAACAAAACAAAACGAAAATGATTGCCGCATTCAGGTGCCTTGGTGGCAAGTAATCTTACACAGTCAAGAAAATTGCAACTGTATAGAATTATCTGTATTATTATTGTAGTATTTTATCTGATTTTTAAAAGTTTCAAAAATCTGATAAATTTGTACATGGTGACAACATCTAAGAAAGGTATAACATAGTATTTAGCCCAGAACTAGCAAATTCGGTAGCTCGAAATCTGTGACTATTATCTAGTAACACTGCCCAAAGAACTACCAGACACTTTAAGCAATATTAAATAACCTCTTCTATTCACATTATGCGCTCTCATAATTGCTATTTGAATAAAAAATAAAGACGGGATGAACAGGTTTTTAATTATGACGCGTTAAAGACAATGTCACTGGGTTGTGTCAGAGCCATAAGCTGCATTGACATGGGCATTTGTGCCAGAACAACTAGCACCAAGAACTAGTTGCCCCAGTGCCACTGCCAGTGTAAAAACTCTTTTTTTTTTTGTCCTGAAACAACATGACACCAGTGGGAGCAACTTCACTTTTCGAGGTTGTGCAAGTTGTTCCGGAACATCTTGTCATCTAAACACAATCAGTGTCAAGTAGGAGGGTTTAGTAAAAGGGCAGTAGCATCCATCAGGGTCTTTCACGGCAGATGGGCGGTTCTTTTCAGGTTCTGTGTTGCATGATGTCCCTCTACCTTTTAGACTGTCACCGATATGAGAGTGACCGTGCAAACATGTAGGAAAGTGGGTGCTTGTTCCGGGGGAGACTTGTTTCCATTGCATGTGTAAAAGCAGCTATAGAGAGAAATTTGAGAGACAGGTTTTCTCCTGTAGGTTTTCTCCACTGCTGTAGGTTGTGTATAATAAGTTTACTTCCTCTTTTCTCCCTTGCGTTTTGGCAAACACATTTGGTGCAGTGCTGTCACTCGCTGTAATAATTTTCACTTTATTTACTGTTGCTAAGAGCTTGTATTGGAGGCAGTGAAGCTAACTGCGGTCATATGTGTGTGTGTATGCATGTGTGTATTGAGGAGGCAGTGCATGGATTTACACCAGTTATTTCCTTCAGTTGTGTTCTTTGTATTTATGAATTTCTTTTTCTCTTTGGAACATAAACATCTAACCAAACTGTCAATGTTAGGAAGTGTGTGTGTGTGTGTGTGTGTGTGTGTGTGTGTGTGTGGGGAAGAGTGAAGAGTGCCAGTGTACTGGGGATTTTAAACTTTTGTGAGCCCTGTAGGCAATCTGGTACTTTTCACCACTAAACTTAACCAGAACTACCTACTTCTACAAGACGACGACATTGACTGACGTCATTACTGATCATCAACAGACTTTTTTTTTTCTTAGCAACACTATGTATTTGTGGTTGTAAACATTTTTCAATCTATGTACTATATCTTGCTGTGAAAATCTCACTGTGTCACTATGATCAAATCTTTGGAACTGCTGGAAACAAGAAGTCGAGATGATTTAAACAAAGACGTGCAGCCAATCAGAGGACAACCTTTAAAAATCCTGAAACTTGTGACCAGAAAAGTACAGAAAAGTGATGGATGATCAGCAGCATGCGGGCAGAGTGTCTGAAGCCAAGAGCACTTCTTCACCAACTGTCAATTTAATCTGCAAAGGCTTCTACGCTCTGATTATATTACAGTAAATACATTTTGCATTTTGAAAGCAAAATTTTGGAAAGTCATTTATTCCAATTAAATTGTCAAGTCAAATCAAGATCCCTGAAGGAAACAGCAGAGAAACACCTGGGAAAATCTCCATGCACTGCACACTTGCAAGAAAGTCTCAACAGTATTAATGGCTAATAATGTAACCACTTCTTCTCACTACATTTAGTTTGCAGAGATTTCTTACATGCAGTAGAGGATAAGGCCCAGGAAGATGAAGGTGTAGTTGCTGTGGTATGTGTCCAGATTCCGCACAACACGCTGGCACAGTTCACCAAAGTTCTTCGGTTTGGAAAACTTGCGCTGATCCACAAAGCTGGCCCAGGGTCTGATGGATTTCCGTCGACGGTCGAACCACTCCTTCGCCACATTCCCAGAAAAGCCTTTAGGAAAGAGTCTGGGAACACAAGGAGAGAAGACAGACGGAGTGGATAATCCTGTAACTTTTCTGTTCATAGAAAATAAAATGCAGCCTATTTCAAGTAAACAGCTAGTCATTCATGACTCAAGAAAGACTGCATGCTAGCTTGTCGATGTTAAGCATTGTCAGAAAATGCAAAGGTGAATAAAGGAAACGGGGACGAATGACTAAATGAATCGTTTTGCCGTGCAGATTTCAGGGTTGCCTTTTTAGAATAGATGTTCAGTAATTATTCGGGCCTCGATCAGCTTTAAATTTAGGGAGGTGGCACTCAGTGAAAATGAGTCTGACACCCCTGCTCTATAGTAACAAGTAACACAGGGAATCTTTGCATACTAGGTAGACGCATGAATTCAAAATTCATCATCATCATCATCATCATCATCTTCCGCTTGTTCCGGGGTCGGGTCTCGGGGGCAGCAGCCTAAGCAGTGAGGTCCAGACGTCCCTCTCCCCAGCCACTTCCTCCAGCTCTTCCGGGGGGGACACTGAGGCGTTCCCAGACCAGCCGAAAAACTTAGTCCCTCCAGCGTCCCTTGAGTTTCCTTCGCAGGGTGGCGGGGCTCTCCCTTAGAGATAGGGTGAGAAGTTCGGTCATCCGGGGGGAGCTCAGAGTAGAACTGCTGCTCCTCCACGTTGAGAGGAGTCAGTTAGGGTGCCTCGGGCATCTGATTAGAATGCCTCCCGAACACCTACCTGGTGTGGTGTTTCGGGCATGTCCAACCAGGAAGAGACCCCGGGGCCGACCCAGAATTCAAAATTATGATATGTTATTAAAATAATAATAATAATAATTTTTAATTGGCGGCAAATGAATAAGCATCACAGGACATGTTATTATTAAAAAATAATCCACTCTGCTGTACGCCAGCCTGTATCATACCACTCGTGGTTGGTTATTTTGCTTGAACAGCATGCTTGGTATGGTTTTTTCCTCAAAGTAATAAATATACCTACACACCTGCTGATCATTCGTGTTGCAGGAAGCTCCTCTGCCACATTGCTGAACGGGTCACCTGCTTTTGCCTCCATTTCTCCACACCTACTTAATCAAACAAATGAGTACACAGAGTGACATCTGATGGGCGAAGTGACATTGAATTTAACATTTTTAACAAAACAATCTGTAGCCTGTTGATGTGGCTGAATAACTGCTTCCTGTCTCAAGCTGCAGACTTCTGATTGGGTGTGGGACTTTTATTCTACCTGAGACACAGACTAATTTAGGGCTGGGGGTCCAATAATGTACATCTAATTCCCCATAAGGAGTCAAAGTCACAGTGTCCCTAACACATTCCCAGTGTAAACACGAATCAGGACGCTGTCTGTCCATGAAAGGGAAATATTTTTTTAAATCTACATTTTTTTTAGTATTTAATAATGTTACACAATTAAACAGTTAAACAGCAGTGCTGAACCCATGTGATTAAAGAAAACTTTATTGTTTACCATATAAGATCATTATCTGTATTATGTTCATCAACAACAAAGACAGATTCTGTGCAACTACAAAGTAAAATTACACCGCACAGACTAATAGACGGATAACTAAAGGATGAATAACACAATAACACCAACGATATTCGTCAAAAAACAGATCCCTACCTACCGTGTTTGTGTGTTGTTTTCGTTGTGAGGATCACAGGCGGATGTGATGACGTGGAACGGCTTTAGTTTCTTCTCTTCCTGTTTTTCTTTCTCGCCCGCATCGCCCTCTAGTGGCCGTATACTAACCAAACGTGAGCAGATAATGTTTGTGCTTCTTCAGGCGTCCCGAAAGACGTTCCGAGCCGGTTGAAAAAGAAAGCAGAAAAGAAAAGCAATTGTTTCACAAATCTGATTTATTTCAGACGAATATACATGAAGATGTTAGAGAACATACGCTAGTTTCCCTTACCAACATGGCGACCTCGCTTGGACACCACGTTACATTTGAAGTGTGACGTGCACGTGATTGGCTGGTGTGTTTGTCACTCCCGAAACGGGATTGGCCAGTGTGCGTTGTTCTTCAGCACGGTCACCTCCCACTGCTGTAAAGGGATGTTTCGAGAAATTTGACCGTGGTCATCGGCTTACTTTGTCCGAAGTAAGTGGTGCATTATGGCTAAATATTTCAAACACGAGTCGTAGATTGAGTACTTCAAACTGAAACACCGAAAACGCATTTAATTTGTTTTGTTTCAAACTTAATTGAGATTGTATAAGAGCGATACGGCAACTTGACGTCACAGGAATATCAGCTGTGAGCTAGTCAGAAAAACAAACCTAGCATAGCACAACATAGCATATCGACTTAACCAAGTGAAGTGTAAACATTTTAGTGTAACACGACTAAGTGTTTCAAGGGATGTGTTTTTATGGTGGTTGTTGTGAGGCGGAAGGACAGCACAGTAGGTTTAGCGAGTTTAAAGTCTGTCAGGATGTTTGCTAGCGAGAGAAGAGGATTAGCATAACCACACAGGAACACCTAGCGAACACTTCCTGCTTCTCACAACGTCAGTATGTTAAATCCTGGAATAAAAAATGTACTTGTTTTTGTAGTTAGCGTCACTGGGCTTCGTTACTAACTAGCTAGTTAACTACCTGCATAACGGCTTGTTTGTTCTTGGAAACAAGACGTTATGTAACGTGGTCACGTGATGTCATGACGTAACATTCGCATCGTCAGTGCGCTAGGGCGTATAGCATTAATTACCTACTAGTAAGATTTCTAATAATCCTGTCAACATACACACTTTCATAACCCGAATCTATATCTGTGACACTTTGCTGTTGCAGAATCATTTGGTGGAAAGACTCAGCAGCAGTTAACCATGGCATCATGCACGAGGTATTCTCTGTACTGGGAGGAGACTGACTGCTTGAGCTACTATGACATGCTGTCTCTTCATGAAGTCTTCGAAATTGTGGGTTCACAACTAACCGAGACTGACGTCGAAGTCCTGTCATTCCTACTTGACGAGGCCTATCCTTCAAGGCATCCTCTTGATCCAGAAAACTGGACTGAAGAGGTTTCACCTGAATCTGACCCACCTGTTAATTCTCCTTGCCCACGTCTTTTGGAGGCCTGGCGCAGGATATGCCCTAAGGGAGAGTTGGGTCCTTTTGCTGGCTGTTGGAGGCCAAAGAGTGGTGTTGCGCTCTTGCTGGAAATGGAGAGACGTGGCTTATTGAGTGAAGCAAATCTGGAACCACTGTTGAAGCTACTTCGAATTCTTACGCGGCATGACCTCTTGGCATTTGTCTCCTGCAAGAAGAGAAGAACAGGTAAGCAGTGGAGTAACAATGAATTTAAAGCAGCTGTGCTTTTTTTGTAGATAAAACTCATGCTTCTCCCCACCCCACCCCCCGTTTCCTTTGATATTAGGGGACATCATGTATGCCATTTGTTGTCTTTTAAAGCAAACTTCCTTCTTTTAATCTGCCTGTCAGTTTCACCAGAGAGAGAAGCTGTAAGCTATGTGGAAAGCAGAGAACACGTGCACACAAGTTCACACTCCGACCTGGCAAACACACAAGTGTCTCAGTGGAGGGAAGGTGAGTTGAATTGGTTTTGATTTTGATCACACATTCACAAACTTGTCACTTTGGTTTGTTGAAATTCTCTAAGGGACTGCTCACGCTGTTTGTCTGAGCTAGTGATTCCTGCACACTTTTCTGACATTTCTGTGAAATGGTCATCAGCTATGTGTGTATTTGGTGATCAGGTGTTGGCTCAGCTGTCACAGCATCTACACCAGCACGAAGGAGAAAGGGAAGAGGGCGGGGCCAGACAAGAAAGGCCAGGGAGATGTCAGAAAACATGCCTCAGCCTGCACCTAACAAAGTGACCTGTGGTAAGACCATCTTGCCTTCATCACTCTCTCTCTCTCTCTCTCTCTCTCTCTTTTTCTATAATTTCTTTTAACCCTTTCTGTTTGAGCCCTAAGTCATCTTTTCATCATTCAAAGTCAGATTTAATCAGACTTTCATTGTGGTCAGTTTCTATCCTCTACGTGTAAACAAAAACTACACAACATTTACAAGTATCACTTACTCTCTTTTTAGTGTTTGTGCACTGTCATCGGGCTCCGAGCTCTTAAATCATTAAAAAATAAGAGCACTCAGAGAGTGTAAACTTTCACCTAGCACAAAAATGAACAGAAAGTACACAGCACATCTTGCTGGGCCTACTCTAATACCACACATTTAAAATAGTTTTCTATGTTAATGAAGCCTTTAAAAAATTCCTGGATCCAGAATTTGATGCAGTCATCTCCAGAATGTAATGGAGTCTTCCATGTCCAAAGCCTCACCTCTGGTAGACATTTCAAGAGAATCCACACAGAACCTGCTAAAAACAAACACTCAGACGCAGTTTAAAAACGGAATCTTTTAAAGGCTTATTCACTTCTATTGTGGCTTTTAAAGTCCATGTAAAGCAACTTTAGAGTTTTGTTTTTAAACATTTTATCCATGTAAGAAAATGGTTGTTGAAAATGTGTGGAAACACTATGAACTGTACTGAACTATGGAGTTATACCATGGAACTGTTATACATTATTTACCTGTTCAGGATTTTTTAAAATGGGTCATAAATTAATGATTTAGTAGACTCATTCTCAGCATAAACCATCCTCCCAAATCCCCATCAACAACATTACTTATACTTTGTCTGCTAGTAGGTTTAATTAAATTTATTGCCTTAACCATGTAATAGTTTTCAAAAGACTTAATAAGAACAATATGATACACATTTTCAACCACAAAAATCTAAAAGCTAAACTCACTCACTCACTGTTTATTCATAACCAAGCACCAGAGTAGGAGCATGGGCCAATCAAAACTAGCTAAATTTCGTCATACATTTTCTCAGTAGGGCTGATTTAAGCCCATGAAAATCTATATAATAGCCAGAGGTTCTTATGGACTCTTTTTAAACTTGGAATGCAGCAAAGAGCCCCCTATTGCGACCAAACCTTTTTTTTTTAAGGGGGGGGGGGGTGTTTCCATTCACACATTAGATAAAAAAAAAAAGAAAAACAATGTTATCCAGCAATCCAATTAAGTGCCTAAACTGGACTAAACCCCCAGCGTCTCAAAGAAGCGAGTACTGCTGAAACCTGATCTTATATATTTAGTTTTGGTCTTTTGACTTTTTAAATTATTCAAATTTATTTGGGTGATCAATAACATATTTGTATGCAGTGTCACACACACATTACACATACATTATGCTAGTGGTTTACATGGACTTTAATGTGTATACACAGCTGACCGGTCTCTTAGCAGATCTCTCAATTGCAGTTTATGTGCTTGAAGCAGTGGTTTCACATTAAAACATGTTAGTCTGAGCTTACCTTCATCTTTGTGTTTCTTGAATCGAGCCTATTTTCCCCTCCATAGCATCCTTATATTTATTCACTGCTTTAAACTGACCACTGCTCGTCTTGATATTTTGCTTTAGATCAAACTACCCTCATGCAATCAGAGACTCAACCCCTTTTACCTACAAGTATTAAAGTGGTTAGGTTGTAGATAATCTGCTCTTCTAGCATTTGCCTCTAAGTTTATACAAACAGCAGACTCATCATTCTGTTCCTTCACCGTTTTAATTTGCATTATTTGTTTGAATTAATTCTTCATCTAATTGCAGTGAATGTACAGTGTTTTGTGTAAAATACACATAGCAAGCAAGCACTTTGTCTCCTGATATCCTCCTCCGTCCCCTTGAGGCACACCAGGCTGTCTGAGATGGGGCGGCCATTTTGTGCCATTACGATGCAGGATGATTCAGTGTCTGAATCAGGCAGACATACTGCATTGTTCATCACAACGAGACTGGTGCCACTGGCAGTGTTCAGATTGGCATATTTAAGTGCCTGTCCATTTATTAATAACGAACTGTTGTGTAAACTTTTAACAAACCAAAAACGTTGAGTAACTATTTATTAAAATTGTTAAAACAGTAGTGTCTGAGTGTATATTGCTACAATAATGACAAGTCATTGTATATTAATAAAGAAAATCGTGAATCTAGAAGGAATAAGGCTACAGCTACAAGTATACATCATATCTACATCTTATCAAGAATTTTGTGTTTGACTGGAAACATTAGCACTCTTCCACTGTGCAGCTCAGCTTGGCAAAGTAACCAGAATCTCACACGTTTTTTTGCTAGCTGTGCTGTTTCAGCTCAGTGAATAGTTAGCCTTCTTGCTCAGGTGTCACTTGATCTGAGTTTAGTGCTAATATTAGTCTAGGTCATTGGTTTGTCGTAGGATAATTCAGATTCCTGTCACTAGTGAAGCTGTGAGGTAGAAAGTAGTGACGACTTCTTTAAAATAAATAAATAAATAAAATCTTTGTCTGGTGTTGGAAAAAAAAATTTGTAAGATGGGTTTAATAGACATCATGATTTTCTACAACAGCATAATGGTGTAGATTTGTTTTTATTTAACTTTTCACAATTTCTTAAACCAGACCCAAATAAAATTGTCCACTTTTATTGCAGCCCACATTTTTGCATAAAATGAGATTTTGAATCATTACATTACATAAAATTCTTTTTAGCACTTTTTATCTTTTTCTGAAGGAAAGATCACAATTTCTGCTTCCAAAAGCAATAAAAAATATGTATGTATGCTTGTCCAGTTTGTTTATACAGAGTTACGGCACCAAGAACAACAAATGACATGGGGTCATGGTGACCGCCATTAAGCAGACTATATATATTTAAGTGTATTTGCTTATTGATTTTAGCTTATCAAAACATTAAAAAAGAAATACTAGCCAGGCCTGTCTCTGAGATCAAACTGGCCGAACATTATAAGCTGAACCTTTGTGTCATTCATGTCCTTTTAACATCATCAGATAGTTTCTTCCACTTTGATATTTTTGTGTTTTGCTTACAACAGAGACCAGGACAGTGCCACAGTTCTCTGTTAGTTTCTTGTGAAGTCTAGGTGGGAAGTGATGAGCCAACTGCTCCCTCTCTTGGCTACACAGTGCCTTTACACAGAATGTGTAACTGTGTAATTTATTTAAATGAGCCAATTTTTAATCAAAGATTGTCCTTTTAATTTGTGTCAAACATGAAATCAGAAGTCTAGTTAGCAAAGCACTGTATTTCTCTTGCACAGCAAAACAAACTCAGGCCGTGCCCCAAACAGTGCACCACTTGAAGTGAAGTGCACTCATGAGGGCGCATGTGCCATTATTTCACATCCTGTTGAAGGATATAGGGAACACATCAGTATGGGACAGAACCTTACAGCAAGTCGCTGGAGTAAGGGGAAAAACATTTTATTTCTTTCAAAAGCAACATAAAATGATTGCTTATTCATGGTTCAGGGGTCCACTCATCATTATAAATTATTTACTTATTTATTTTATTTATAGGCTTATTTCATTATTAACCCTCGCACTATCAGTATTATTTTCCTGTTCACACACATACTTAATCTCTCTCTCTGTCCCAATCTCTCTCACCAGCCCTAATGATGCAACATGACCGGCTGAAAACACAGAGCATGGCTGCTTTGTAGGCAGACGTTTTTTTGGGGGGCTTTTTTTGTTTGTTGTTTTTTTTTATTTTATTTTTTGCTATACCGTATGCTATTCTGAGCAGTTGGGGGTTAGGTGCCTTGCTTAAGGGCACTTCAGCCATGAATTTGGAGGATGGGAAGGTTCAGCTCACTCCCCACTCACTGATCTTTTGCGTGTTTAATGGATTAAACTCTGGGGTAGGTACCGTATCCTAATGGTTCGAGAAGCGGTTTTGGGACCGAAATGTCGCTGGTTCGAACCAGCAGGAAAATTGTGTGGTGGGGGGGGTGAATTGCACCTTCCCTTTCTCCACCTTTATGGCTGAAGTGCCCTTGAGCAAGGCACCTTACCCCCAACTGCTTTCTGGGCACCCCAATGTGTGTGACAGCCCACTGCTCCAAGTGTGTGTGCTCACTGTTTTCATGTGTGTGCTCACTTTGGATGGGTTAAATGCAGAGATAATGATTTTAATACACACTATAGCAAAGTCATCAATACAGTATAGCAAAATAAAAAAAACAAATCAGGACAATGTGCACTTATTTACTTTCGGGAGCTGAAGTCATCTTTCCTCCACTGTGTGCTAAACCATAAGTGTTCTATTCTTTAAAACCAAATTTAAGTAGTCTGTTAGCAGTGACCACTTGAAAACTTCCTCCTATAGACACTCCTACTACCATCACAGCTAGCAGTATATAGTAGCAAACGGACACTGCATTCTGTTAGGCTACAGAAAGTCCTAGGTTGAAGTTTGTTACCAAGTGCTGCTGGGGAGTTCAATGGAAAAGTGCTGCAGTCAGGCTTTAATGGCTTGTGAAATGAAACAGTTAACTTCAAAAGACTTGGCACATGGGTTAACATCAGGAAACGTGTCATTACTTTACATGAAAGGTGCATTGTGTAAGAATTTAAGTTTAAATGGAGCAAAAAATGTACTTAAGTTATCAACAGAATGTGTAGAAGTGACAGCTATAACTAACTGGCTTTGCTGGCTGTTTAGCAAGCCTTTAAGAGGCGATGGTACATCGGTCTTATAATACCACTTTTTACCTCAAAAATCAATTATGAAGCTCTGCCCTAAATCAAAGTAGAAAAAATGTGTGATGGCACTGCATGTGCAGATCAGCTGCATATATGCCAAACACATGAAAGGATACAAAAGAGCTGTCAAAAATGGGAGAGCGCTGTTTTGCAATTCATGGTAAAAAGAGATTCAACAAGAAACCAGTGCAATCTTTTTACAGAGCTTAGAAATCTAAAAAAAAAAAAACAGAGCAGGGTTACTGATGCATGCAGAAACAGGAATCCAGGCACCAAAACACGGATTTGTGGTTACCATTTCGTGTATTATATGTTGGATTTTTCCAAAAGGGGGGGTGGAAAGGGACGGTGTGTTGGAAATAAACATTGTTTATTTGCTGTGTTTTTAAATCTGGATTACTCACGATGCTTTGGCATACAGATAAAAAATTCTGATATCATTAGAAAGAATAAGTTCTCATGTTCATGACTTGGCTGAGAAGCAGGAGTGTTTAAATGGGTAAAAAAAAAAATTAAGACGTATCAAGCATGTTCTGTCAAAACCTTGTATGTGCCTGAAAGTACTCAAAGTGACATACGACAGAACAGAACACCCTCGATATATATATTTTTTCTTGGAGAAGTTTGATCTGTCTTAATAACATGATTACGTTAGCATGTTCAGGTCCTGTACACGTGTGACTAGCATGATTACAAAGCGCTGGTTCTGCTCTCTTGAAATTGTTCCCGAGTTATTGGTGTGGAGATGGACATTAAGCTGTATGCGGATTGTTACTATGATGGAATTTGATGTAAGTTCAAAATAATTTGCAAACACTTTGTAGTCAGATAGTGCCATTTTATTTGATATGTGCGCCAACTTGCTGCAGTGTATATTTTATGGTCAGTTCATCTGAGAAGAAGGGGTCCATCAGGTTAGGTTAAATTTCTGTTGTATCGTGGTCTCATGAACTTGATGTGGCTGTTTTCCTGCTATAACCGATCTAAGCAAGTTGAAACCTAAACTATATTCTAATACCACATGTGAAAATTACAAGATGGCAGTGTTATCTTGACCTGCTGTTTGAGTTTCTGCAGTTTTCAGTGTATTTTTTCACTACTGTTAGGTAGTAGTTGGCTTGTTTCAATAAGTGAAGACTGTAGTTAAATTGTGTGAAACCAGCGATGAATCAGATTAGTTAAAGTAAAAGAGTGACTGTGCATTTGCTTTTTCTGAACATCCAACTTTCTCATATTCTGCCCCTATTTTATGTGGATTTTGGTGTATGAATTCTCCTGGTAGCCAGTTCTTACACAATGCACCTTTAATTTATGTCTTTTAAAAGAATGGTATATGGACAGCTTTTTCAACTATTTAGAAACGTATGAATAAAATTTATATAAAAACCACTGACCTGTGTACTACTTTAGGGAAGTCTCCAAAGTATACCAGCTTTATCTGAAACAGGTGTCAGACAAAAGCATGAAGCTTTTAAACCAGCCAGATAGGGAGGTGCAGGGGAAGGGGACTAGTCTCTCTTATTTAATTAAACCTAATAACTGGGTCTAAAAGGTCTGAGACGTCATTGAAAATCGAAAGCGACCTTTCGGTCCCAAATCCGCTTCTTCAACCATTAGGCTACAGTACCTACCCCCGTAGTTTAATTGTAAATAGCTTTAAAATTGAAAAGTACAAATAGTTATAGAAGTTTGAAATGTATAAAACTTGTTCAAGTCCTTGAATATTTACAATTCTTCACTATTTCTAGGTTTCTATTTAAATGGAAGTGAACGTGTAATATTGAGCATTTTATGTTTTGTACTAAAGGTCAGATTTTCCTCCTGCTGAATATCTTCTATTGAAGTAGGGCTTTAGATGATACTATGATGAATTTGATCTAAAATGGATTTTTAGGTTTTGCACAAAACTTGCGGAGTTCACGCAGCTCAAGTACATACTGTCATAAAGCGCAAAGGGACAAAAGAAATACGAAGATTCTCTGAAATGCATAGAAATATTTCAACATTTCAAAGTTTCTCTCAAGTGCTTTCGATAGTATACTATAATTCAGGGCTGTCCAACCCTGTTCCTGGACCTCTACCTCCTGAAGACTTCAGCTCCAATCATAATCATGCCCACCTGACCATCTAATCACGATGAAAGACTTATTTGCGATATTTATATCTGTCAGGTGGGCACCATTATGATTGGAGCTAAAGTCTTCAGGAGATAGATCTCCAGGAGCAGGGTTGGGCACCATAGCTCTAATTTTCTATTGACAACAATTGTATAAACAATAAATTAGAAAAGAATGCAAACTAAAAGCATTCAGTTGTCCTCTCAAACTATCGAACCCTGCTCTGTGTTCAGCGCTGATAAATGATGAAACATATTTATTTGTCGGAGTCGGGCGCCTGTGCTCTAAATAAAGCCGTAATGTACGTCATCAAAACCACACCGCGTCTTCTTACAGGCACCTTACTAAGTAATCAGTGTTGTTTGCTCAAATGAACGTGAATGTGACAGAATAATTGGTGATTCATATTTTCTGTTCAAACAGCCTGAAAGGGTGATAAATGGGTAAAGGAGTGGGCAAGAAAGAGTGCCTCACAATCATTACAGATTGCTGCTATGTTTAATGCTGCTCTGCCATCTCAGGTAAACAAACTACTGCATTAGTCACTGGGAAATAAAAAGAAATATGGGCTGTGCGATGATAAAGGTCCACTAAGTAAGAAACAAAATCAATATTTCTAATATTAGCTTTGTAATAAAAAGTGAGGGACATGGTGAACTTCACATTTTGCACATTAGTGGCAGCATTTAGGGCAGCTGCTGTCAGAAATGCAAAGTTGATTGGTTATGTAGTGGTGCATTTTCAAATTTGGACACGGAAAACAAAATAAAACAAGGCTAAAGAACTCAGAAATACTTCTGACATAACCTACTAAAATAATAAGATTTATAAATCCCTAAGCAGTGCTATAATATTATATACTAGAATAACATATATTTATGTGTGTGTGCGTAGATATGTATGTATGTGTGTGTGTATATATATATATAAACTTATTTAAAAGCAGCCTACAAAGCAGAAGAGTTGCAGTGTGTTTTTAGAAAGGTAATAATATTAGTTAGTTTTTATATTATGCTTGTTTATTATATGTTGTATAATAAAACTGTAGTGGCTTGTGAACTCAACACTACAAGCTGCAAATCAAGGAGTCAGGGATCCAGTCAACCATTGGGTGGTTTTAAGTTCACAGGAAAGAAATAAAATTATTGATTTTATCCCTTTGAAATTACAACTATTAAGCAATTATTGAATAAGACGAAGAATGACAGAGAGAATTACTCGCTCAATAATTGAAGGGCTCAGTGCCATAACCTGCTAAGTCACAAATTTGTGATTTTGAGAAAAACACAAATAATACGATTAAGTCATATTTATCGCATGATTTGGGATTTTAGCCTCAAAGAAGCTGCAATTGTCCAATTTGGAGTGACTTTCAGCATATGGGGAGAGACCTCTATGATACTATTTCATTTTTCATCATGTACGGACTTAGGGTTGTTTTGGCCTCAGCAGATAATACCCTGTGAGACCAAATAAATCTCCATATCATACAAAATTATAATTCTATCATTGTTTTATTATTTGTTATAGCATGTTTTTAAAGAGGACAGTTATATTACTATGTTGTACGTATCAGTCGTGCAACAATCATTCAGAAGTATTTACTGTTTGTTGTTAGTGAGGCAGGAGCCGATGGTCTCGTAATTGAAATGTGGATATTACTTAGTGGACCTTTAACATGTTTTTACATTCTATTCCATCAATATCTGTGAAATATTGGATTAACCAGTAGATATCGTTTCAATGTTTGTTTAGTGTCACTTCAGATTCACAGACATCTTCATTCTGCATGATAACATGATCCTTTTCTCTTTACTCATTCTCTCTCACAACATAGCATAATGCTAGAAAGTTATATAAACTGCACTTGCCCTGAATGAAAGCAAATGCTTTAAGACTCTCTAGAGTGTTAGACTATATCTGATTGCGATGATCCACCGTCAGTACATGTATGTATGAGAAACGTTGGAAACCCAAAAAAAAAGCATGCCCAGTATTTCAACTCCTAGTACAAAATGAAAATAAAGTTGCACTGAATGAGTTGGAAGCGTTAACCCAATGATGTCTCAATGTATTCCTGTTTGAGACTTTTTCACTGTACATGTGACACTTTTTATTTTTGATTAATAAAAACTTTTTGTTTATTTTTACCTTTAAGGATTACATAAATTCATGATTTATTTATTTATTTATTTTTTCCTTAATTGGATTGTCCTTCATTCATTCATTTGCCAGACTGTTCAGTCCTATTAGGGTCACAGGAAAGCTGGAGCCTATCTTACATACATACCTAGGGGAAATTTGGAACAGCCTATTAGCCCAATGTGCATGTTTTTGTACTGTGGGAGGAAACTGGAGTACCCGGAGAAAACCCACTCAAGCACGGGGAGGACATGCAAATTGTATACGGAAACACCCGAGCCTGAGACTTGAACCCCGAACCTTCTAGCTGTGAGGCAGATGTGCTAACCACTGTGCTGCCCGTAATTGGATTGCACTTAGTATAAAAAAAAAAGAACGCTCCAGTATACCAAAGAATGCATTGACATGAAAGAAAAAGTTAATTATTTCTTATCTAACACAGTGTTTGTGTTTGAACATTTTTCACTATTTCGTTGTGTGCTTTACATGATGCCTACAAACATGATGATTATACACTTAAAAGAAGCTTACTGTTTGAGATACAATCCTGCTTTACCATGAATGCCCTGTGACCTTTGACCTTTTGCTCCTGAACGTGCTGAAAGTGCTCTTTGCTCTATTGACCCCACATTTGATTCCAGCAGGTTGGCTCAGGAATGGGTAGGAAAAGCAGGAGAATGGATAGAGAAAGAGAGAGTGCACGCCACACTAAAGGGCGTGTGCTGTCCTCTCTGTGCGCTCATACACACTCAAGCCAAGTGTGTGCAATCTCACTCGTGCTCTCCTTCATGAGGCCTGGTCCATGTCTAAGGTAAAAAAGTTTGCCTTCCTCACTCGGTTAAGAGGAGGGGTGAAAGTGCTGAATGTTACCATTATAAACAGTCCACTTGCTTCAACCATGAACCAAAAGCTGTGTTTTTATTTGTGTACTGTTAGTAGACCTTGGGGGCACAACTAGTAGAGAATTCTGGAGAAAGTTGTTGGCCACAGAACTGACTCAAGCAAGGCAGAACATTTCTTCTTTTGTTTTCATCACTGCTAAATGGGGAAGGAACCTTCGAATAATGGGAAAATTGTTCTAAAACAATATCTTTTTCATAGCTATCAGGGTTCTCCTGAATGCGTGCCATTTGAACTGATCCAAACTGAGGAAGTCAATAACAATATCAAACCTGAATCTGCCTTAAGTGCTAGCTCAACCTTGAGAAATGCCCATTTTTTCATTTTGTGAGCAGTTCTGAGGAAAATGACCCAACAGAGCTCTTTCTGAAAATCAGATTTGGGGAAAAAAAAATAGACATAAATATCATTGGAGGGGACTACAAATTAAATTTATTTCTACCCATATAGAATTGAAGCTTATGAAATTACCTGCTTTGACCGCAACACAGGAACAGCCTTTGGAAAACGTTCATCCCAAACTCTGCTTGTCTCTTTCTCTCTCCTTTGTGTCCACAGTTGAAAAACAGACTGACTCAAGTGTCAGGGACAAAACAAGTTGGCCATCCTCACATACTAAGAGAGAGAGGGCGAACTTTTATAATAACGAGCGTTTGGTCAGCAGCTTCCTGCTCTTGTTCTCTCTCCCTCCGTCTTGGTTTGTTGTTCGTCACAAAAGAGGGATGGATATAGTGTGGAAGCTCTTCACATGGAGCAGCTCCTCGTAAAAAAAAATGTACCTAAAGGTTGGGTTTTGCTGAAAAATGAAATGACCTGTTTTTGTTTATCCTGTAAATAACAAACAGCTGGAAACTTTACCACCATGGATTAATGTAATTATGCTCAAATGACCTCCTGTCTGATTCTCTGTAAACCCTACTCAACCAATCCATCATGTATTTTATACAGAAACATCTACATAAAGAAACTGATGGAAGCTCAGTGGAGATGTATTTTGAAAAAAATGTCCTCCGTGCATAACAACATGAGAGGTGCTTTACAATGGAACTAAATGGAAAGTGTTGTGAATGTACACTGTCATTGGATCGCTCTTCTGGAGAATTCAAAAAAAGCTTTTAACCAATTTGTGTTTCCAGTTTGTTCTGTGCAAACCAACACTGAATTTAGTATATATGTGGGGAATATTTTGAACAAGATAAATACAGGGGGGAGTAAAAAGAAATCTCAATTAGATGAATGCTACTCTATTTATCTGTTTTTCACTCAATTTTAAAAGCTTACTGAGATCTGTGTGCATTTATTGATCCATTTCTCATAAAGGTATATAAATTACGATCTGAGACATTGTCACTAGTTCATTTCCATTACAATGTTTTCTAATGTATTTATTTGATGTACTTTTTGCAGGTTAATTTAAATGAACAGAGCTGTGCACAAAGGTTTAGTTTGCTAATGTTTACAGATCACATTCAGCCTCCTTCTAATGATATTCCTGTATTATTAAAGTCCTATTATTATTCTTTCATACGTAATAATCTAGCTGTGTCCTGTGTAGAATCATACTGAAGCAGTGCTGTTGGACAAGTATCTCAATATCTAGCTTTCCTAATATTTACAAATTGCTCAGCTAAAGATGTATTTTGGAAAGTTCTTATAACATTTTCCTGAATTTTTTGACAAAAAAACAACCCTGATAACAGTCCATGTCTCCGTGGAGTTCCTAAGATTCTCTTACGCTTTCAAGTCACTGCAGCATGAAAAGCAAGTGTGATTGGTTGAGGGTGGAAAGGGTTGGATTTGTGTTTGCAGCAATGTTCAGAAGATCGCTGGGTCCTCTCCTCCTCTGACATGAAATGACATCACAACGAAGCTCTGGTTCAGTATGTATCTTTCAATCGTATCTTGCCATCTCTGTGCCCTGTGCTGTTGCATGATATCAGTTCCTCCTCCTGTTCTTGAAATGACCACAAGGTAGTACCATTCTTTACATAGTCTGTGCTCCTTCTGATTATTTGGCCTCTGAAACATTTTAGTCTAAAGCAGAAGACCAGTTCTGCTCAATGACCGTCCACCCTGAAAGAAGTGGCATTTTTAGGACTGGGGAACTGTGGGTGTTTGTTGATTTAAAAAAAAATAAAATAAAATCAGTGTCCTGAAACTAAGCCAAAGGACCTCTTAATGCTGAATTTCCCCAAATGAATTGTGACTCTAAAATGGGTGCGAAGTTAAAACAGGACGGTTCAAAATCGAACATAATGCAGATGAGCTGTAAGAAACAATGCTGTATTCCCTCAAAGTGCTGGAAATAATTTAGCATTGTGGGTAAAGTGTGCCATCAGTGAACGGTACCTGAAAACCACCGTTTTGAGTTCTGCTTGCTCAATTAAATACGCCTGTCCATCAGTAAAGTGCAACTCGAGTGAATGGTCTTATGCGAGATCCATTGGACACTCAGTGAAATGTGTTACCCCTTTTTCGACTCTCTGCTCCTAGAACTGAAATCCTTATTCTCCTTTAATGACTTAATTTCTGAATGTGTTGTTAAACATTCAGCTGTAGCCTCAGCTGAACCAGATGAATGTTTTTATTATTTCAGTTCAAGTTTCAGGCATTACTGTCAGGCTGCTAGCTCAGAAGCAGCTCCCATTACAGACTTAATGCTCCTGAGCAGAATAGTTTCACATCAAGGCCATTAAGTACCCAGCCAAGAAATATCATCCTTTTTGCACTCTGTAAAATGTATTAAGAAAGAACCTCCGAGACCTCTTTAGGAGCCAAGTTATTGTTTGTTTGATATGCTGAGTCTGTTTGGCAACTGACAAAAGTTTCTTGCTTATTTCTCTGCCTTTCTTTTATCTCTCTCCTCTCTTCTTCCATCAACTGTCTTCCCTTCAACTTTTTCCTTTTATTAAATTCTCATTCATGAATCCCCTCTTCCCATCCTTTTTGCCTGGCCTCTCTAATTTTCTTTACTCATTATTCTTTTATATAATCACCCACTCTTCTGTCTTATTCAACTCCTGCATGTGCTGTATCCTGGCCCGGTCCCATCTCTCTTCACCATCCATCCCTCTTTTCCTTTTCCTCCATTCTCCTCCTTTCCTTCTTTCCTTATGGCAGACATCCGGCTGCGTGTTCGGGCAGAGTACTCGGAACACGAGTCAGCCCTGCGGGCCAGGGTCTCCTCGGATAAACAACAGCCTCTGGAACGCCAGTTTGAACTGTTCAGCCGCGCCAGTCTCCTGCTCCGGGCTCGTGACCTGGGCTCCATTGTTTGTGACATCAAGTTCTCCGAGCTGCAGAACCTGGATGCGTTCTGGGCTGACTACATGAGCGGTGCGTTGCTGGAGGCGCTCAAGGGCGTCTTCATCACAGACTCGCTGAAGAGAGCGGCTGGCCAAGAGGGTGTGCGGCTGCTGGTCAGTGTCGACCAGGATGACTATGAAGAGGGTAGAAAGCTACTGCTCAGCAACCAGACGCACAGCACAGCAAGTGGCTCAATGCATAGGTAAGAAAGTGTTCTAGCACTGATTAGTGGGATCCGTGCTGGTTCTGATTGAGTTCTTTTCCCAGGTACTCCACTGAAAATACCTTTAACTAATTGATTGAAGAAAGTAAAAAGGCATCCCCAAACGTTCATTATTTATTGCATAACCCTCACGAACCTTCCTGGGGTATAAAAAGATCAACAATAATTTTAGTTGATGTGACAACATGAAGGATATTCATGAACTTTTTTAATTTAGCGTAAAAATAATTTGCTCCACAAGGGGGCAGTAGATGACATCAACTTTTCTCATTTGAAGCCTTTTTAGACTTAGCCTCTATTTCATTTATTTATTTATTTATTTATTTATTTGTCTGTCTGTCTGTTTTCTACTGATGAATTACCATTGGTAGTATGACTGCACTTCGTCACTGTCTTTGGTAATGTTGATTAGTTGAATTTTATTATAATAAACACAGTGTCATGTTTGTTAGTCAATCAATACCTCCGTTTCCAACTTACTCTATTTGTACCATCTGCCATTCTATCCCCTCTCCTCCATTACTCATCCATTGCATGCTTCCAAATGCTTTACTGTATGTTCAATAAAAGGCTTTTCTTATGTGCACTAACCTTTGTCCATTTTAATTAATTATGATCTTTTTATCCCAGGCCCTGAGAAGTATAATGGGTGCCCAAAAGAAGAGGGAAGAAAGAAGAAAAGCGCTCTTGATTTAATTTAATCACAGCAGTGCAGGATGGGCTGTGTATGGATGGAGAGTAAATAAAGATTTGAATTCAAGTTTGACTGAGAGAGACACAGACACTTTACCAAACAGGTACAAAGTTCATGGTGGACATATGTTTGGAGGCTTATCGATGACAGGCACATTCAGACCAAGCATAAACCTATGGGTAGACTCTTGTGTTGCCGAGGATTTTTGCATTACAGTAGGTTTTTGGTGACGCCACTGACTGACATTAAGGAGACCCAGCTAAAACTGGTTTTGAAGTTTGTGTTAAAGGTAGCTGGGGAATAGACAAGAATGTGCCATGATGTTGCTCGGATTGTGTTGATTAGGCGTCTGTATAGAAGAAAAGAAAACAGCTTAATTAATTCGTTTGTAACCAAAGATAATTTTCTGAAAGTACCTAAAATGGTCCCCAAATATAGTGATTATATGCCTCCTTAAAAAAAAAAAACCCAATCCTACACTGGTTAGGTGTCTGTTTTCTACAAGAAGGTGTATGCGTGTGCTTGCTGTAGCAGGACACTGAAGAAATGTCACAGTGATACTGGATAACCTGGTAATTATGGACCAGATGTAATGTAACATCAGTGTAATAAACACCAGCATTCCAGGACCCAGGTCCAAAAACATCTCTGACACACTTGGAGACAAGTGATGGGCCATTTCTAGTGAAAGGGATTCTTAAAAGCGCTCTTTCACTCGAACAGATGACTGACAAGCTGCAGTTTACCTGACCATGAGTCACAATCACACTGAGCCTTTAAAGGAGTTTATTATTTTTTTTAAATTTAAGAATATTTGGGTTAAAAAATAAATTTGCTTTGTATTATTTAAATTACAGAAAGTAGTCCTACATAAAGAGTCGTCTATACTTTTGTGTCTGGTGAGTCAAACATGCTTTTGTGTCCTTTAATCTCCTGTTTTTGTTTGATGTTTTAATTTAATGAATGCATGTATAGAGGTTTATATTTCAATTTTGAATTAATGCTGAATAAAATATTAACAACTGATTTTTTTACTGTGGGGTTTTTTTTTTTTTTTTTTGGTCAGATTTTTTGATTCGTCTGCTCAGCACCAGAAATCTTAACTGTAAATGAAGTGTAGTATATTTTAAGTTTATATTGAGTTTTGTTTATTCTAACATTAGTAAACTCTGGTCTCCTAGTAGTAGATGTCTCAGTGGAGTCTTTTGAGGTCCATGATCTGCTGCCAGTAGATGCCCTCAGTGTTCCTCTCTATCAGGCTTGATAGCGTGCTGCTGTTTTCAATTTCCTTACAGGTGTAGAATTAAAACCAGATTCGGTGCCAATCACTTACTGAACCTGATTGTTCCACTGTTAGAGCCACTGAAGTCCAACTGCATGAATTGCTGGAGAAAACCCCTTCAAACCCAGGTCATTGCCTGATAAATAAAAAAGTCATGTGGCTCATACCACACAACATCCTTCGTTCAGTTTAACATGTACAATTCACATTGGTACCATTTTCTGCCTACTTTACCCAGTTTAATCACCATACACTAAAGACATGTTAATTTAGTCAGTGGCATTTTAAATCTAACAATCCATGACCAAAGCTCTTCATGTCATGTGGCCATATGTTACATGACAACAAAGCAAAAACTTGCAAAGTTCAGTCCTGTTTTGTACCAAGATGGATGGAATGTTAGTATCTCTCATATCCAGCATTAACAGTTTCAGCTGTTTGTGCTACAATAGCTCATCTGTGGAATCAGACCAGACGTACTAGCCTTCACTCCCCACAGGCGTCAGTGAGCCGTGTGCATCAATGACACATTTCCTAGTTCACCGGTTGTCCTTCCTTGGAACACCTTTGGTAGTTATTTACCCCCTCATACCAGGAACACCACACAAGACCTGCTGCTTTAGAGATGAATAGGTCCAGAGGGTCAACTTCACATTATGGCCCTTAATCCTTCCACTTGATTAATTTTTCTGCTTCCAAGACATCAACATTGAGAACCGACTGTTTACTTCCTGTCTAATGGATCCGATTCTTTTTGGCAGGTGCCAGTGTCACGAGATAATCAACATTATTCTCTTCACCTGTCTGTGTTTTTAATGTTAAGGCTGTATGAATAAGACATCCTGAAATAGCAAGCTAATCAGATTGTGCCATTGCTGTGTAGTATATACTTATTATAGATATTTACTGAAGTAGAATTTCACCAATTAAGGATTGATACGCCAAATTGATAACCTATTTAGTTTGCAATAAGCTGGTTTTAAGTACAAGAATAAACATTTCACTCTGTCTCTCTTATCAGGTGCTGCTACACTGTAGGTCGCTTAAACATACACAGATACTGATTGGTATCCTATGTGTTACCTGTGCAATTTGTCAGCTCTTCTCTACTCTGTCCATCAATGCCAGGGGACAACCACACCACAGGTCGGCTGCTGAGTGGTCTCAGCATACAGGTGACACTAACATGACAACAGGGTTTGTTGCACTAAAGGATCAGTTGAGGCAGCTGGATTTTAAAATGCATTGTACTCTTTCTAAGCACTTTCACACAGTAAACATGTACAAATAATGGATTTATTATTTAATTTTGCTTGGAGATCTGTATGATGTCCCTGGTTAGTGTTTGGTTTCTGATAACAGAATTACAGGTGACCAGTCTGTTCTCAGCCTAGCCATGACATCAAGATATTTAAAGATATATTTATACCACGCAATCACTAGCCAAATCTAGACTGTGCTGTTACTATGGCAGCCTCTGCCAACTGGACAGGAAACAGATGGATTATAAAGTAACCTACAGGGTGGGTGTAGCTGATAAAATTTCCCATGTGTTTAGGCAGCCTTGCCTTTTTTAAGTGTTCAAAGAGTGCACTCTGAGTTAAAACTTTTTTTTGAAAGTCAGTTGATGAGTACTTTGTTGGGTGAACATGACTCAAAACGGATTGATATTGAGCAATGCTAGCATACTGAATGGGAGTAAGCCCACTGTGTCAAGATCCATTTTCTAAAATTCTCCACTGCCTCTGTTAAAAGGAGTAAAGGAAATTAGCTAGAGTAGGCAGCATGGTGGCGCAGTGGTTAGCACATCCACCTCACAGCAAAAAGGCCTGGGCTCGGGTGTTTCTGTGTGGAGTTTGCATGTTCTCCGAGTGCTTGTGTGGGTTTCCTCCGGGTAGTCCGGTTTCCTCCCACGGTCCTGGGGAGTTGTCCAGGGTGTACCCCGCCCTTGCCCAGAATCGGCTGAGATGGGCGCCAGCCTCCCCGCGACCCTAATTAGGATTCTTTTTTTAATTTATTCATTAAATCATTCATTCATTTGCCAAGACACTTAAACCTACTAGGGTTGCTGGGAGCGTGAAGCCTACCTCATCAAGAGCATTTTTGAGTGGAGTTTGCATGTTCTCTCTTTTTTCTGTAACATTTAATTTTATGCTGGAAAACTACTTTTTTTGTACTGACTCACTAACGTACTAGTCATAAAATAAAAATATATAACAAAGTTTATACTAAACAAATAGGATGCCCAAAATTTTTTCAGAGTACTCTTTCACTCTATCTCTGTGTGTGTGAGGGGGTTGGGGGTTTAGTAATTAGTCTTTTGTTTCCAGAACATGAACAAGAAATTCCCTGACTGGCCTCTTTGCTGTATATAAAGGGATTGTTTTTGAGGTGTGTCTGCGCTGTCCGTGGTGCTGAAGCCGATGGTCAGCGCTGGCTGTGACCAACCGCCATGCTGCCGGAAGGACGCCATCTCATTCCTGAATCTCACTCCAGTCCTAATGAGCAAATGTTCTGCTGTTTCAGGTTTTTCCTGCTCAATGCAGTTCAAATTGTTTGTCAATATATAAGTGCAGAATATCGTAAAATCTTTCTCACTGTTCCCTCC
Organism: Tandanus tandanus; assembly: GCA_039654325.1. Taxonomy (NCBI): domain Eukaryota; kingdom Metazoa; phylum Chordata; class Actinopteri; order Siluriformes; family Plotosidae; genus Tandanus; species Tandanus tandanus. The sequence goes on along the minus strand of JBCNYH010000001.1, from coordinate 34,888,285 downwards.
CGTGCAGCAAACACTGACCACACGGTAAAAGTATAGGACAGGACACTGCAGGGCCAATGCAAAAATATAAAGACAGTACACACTGCAGTACTGGAAGCAAAACAGAATACAGTGAAAAGGCACTATGCTAAAATATACACTCTCAGAAACAAGGTTACTGCATCACTGTGTCATTCGTTGTCACTGGGTTTAATTTATTTGTAAGAAGGATTAGTTAGTGTACCTCTAAAGTCTACTCTTAAAGGTAATTATTTTCAAATTAACAGTTAATTCTTTATTAGAATAGCAGACAAGATAACGGTACATTTTCATGAATGAAAAACACATTGCAGAAATACAGATAGATTGTCATTAAGTTAGTAATAACACCACAGGCTGTTGCAACACTTTCAGTGTTGGAAAAAAATGTGTGAGTGGGAATCAGCAGATAGACTGTATAGCCTGTGTGTGTTGTGGTTTCAGCTTCATCGCGTGTCTCAAACACGAATGATATTATGAGTGTCCATATGCATGTTAATATTTATGTCTGTCTTGTTACCATGTTTTAGCCGAAAGCAAGTCTATACTTTCCATAACCTCAGCATAATCCAATCCGAGGCCTTCTTTCTTATTTGCCTTCTGTTTTTTTCTGAACCTGTGCTGTGTATGCAGCATTATTAATTGTGTGCGTGAAATTCATAATAGGCCATTCTATACCACATGTGATCTTGTAAAGCCAAACGTAAATTTTGTCTGCCTTTTTTCCTCTTTCTCCTGCTCCTGTGCACTCTCACACTCGCACGCGCTTATTCTCCTATTGCCCAGTCAAGAGCAATGAACACGTCTCCATGGAAACCGCCAACAGTCACGGACAGATGTGTGCGCGTGTGTGTGTGTGAGTGTGTGGGGGTGATGGTCTTGGTATTGGGAGTGATGAGAGGTGCAAGTCTGACCCACTCCCCATTGCCTCTGACCCCATCACCTTTCACCTCGGATTCAAATCCTGCCTCCTCAACACGAGTCCCCCCTTCTGTCCCCACACCGGCCCCCAACACGCACCTCACTGCCCCTCCGCCCCCATCTCTCCATATCTGCCCCGTTCCTTCTCCATCCGTCTCTAGCTCGTATACAGCCAGACTGCGCATGTATGGCGGACACTGCGGTGCGTCGATGGAAAAGCTGGTAATGTCTTTGGGGGAAATACTGAAAAGAAAGCTTTAATCTCTAGAGAGACAACTTTTCTTTGCTTTGTTAGCGTGTTGTTCATTCTTGTTTCTTTTTCCCTTTTGTGCTCTGCTTTTGCTTGTTGTCTAAATTAGGAGTAGCTTACAATGATTGTGTATAACTTTGTAGCAGAGAGAGAGCGAGAGAGAGAGAGAGAGAGAGAGAGAGAGAGAGCGGCAGGTCTAAAGGCCCAGACTTTACTTTCTTATTGATTAGTCGCGAAACTAATTCCATGGACAACCTGCGTCTCTCTCTCTCTCTCTCTCTCTCTCTCTCTCTCTCTCTCTCTCTCTCT
>JBCNYH010000001.1:34869210-34883852 GCA_039654325.1 Tandanus tandanus | reverse complement strand
GCCAGTCACATGGGCAGTTAAAATACAGGTGGAATGATGAGGTAAGGGCCAGTCACGTGGGCAGTTAAAATACAGGTGGAATGATGAGGTAAGGGCCAGTCGCATGGACAGTTTGAATACAGGTGGAGGTACATGATGAGGTAAGGGCCAGTCACATGGGCAGTTAAAATACAGGTGGAATGATGAGGTAAGGGCCAGTCACGTGGGCAGTTAAAATACAGGTACATGATGAGGCAAGGGCCAGTCGCATGGACAGTTAGAATACAGGTGGAGGTACATGATGAGGCAAGGGCCAGTCGCATGGACAGTTAGAATACAGGTGGAGGTACATGATGAGGTAAGGGCCCTTGTTAATTAGGGCTAAACTTGCAATGCAGGTGATGCTCAATCTCGAGCTGCGTCCCAAACCAATAGCCTACTAATACTGTCAGAATAAACGGTGACCTCTAGCAACCTGATCGTAGCTTAAAGTATTGTATTGTTACATATTTATTTGGATTAGTGCTAGAGTCTGACCTTTACACTGGTGAGGAAACACGGGAACAGAGAAAGTGCTGGCTGTGACTATTCTGCCAATATCTGAATATAAAATGATTATCGAATATGCTAATAATATGGAAGTTTTTCCCCCAACCAAAAAAAACTTTAAAAATGAAATAAAAAAGCTACAGCTTGTTAGATTTCTTTTTCTCTTTTCCTTTTCTCTTTTGGATGCTATAGTTATGTGTTGACGTTTTGATACATCTTATATAGTCTAAAAGCAACACTGTATACTTTAATTATAAAGATATCCCATCTGAAAATAATATTATCTGGGACTGACACAGACTGGCATGTATGCAAAATTCACATTAGTCCGTGTTTATTAAAACAACCTGTTCTAATAAACGCCTGAATGCAATTGATTTTAAGTTCGATCTTCGGATGGATAAAATCAAATCCGAGTGATGAATATTAAATATTGATGCATGTTTAATTAATTTAAATATGTAACAAGTGGTTGCATAACAAATTGCGGAGCTTTAAGGTTTATGTTGGGGAAATACCTTTCCATAATATCACAGCTAGAATTTAAGGATATGCCTAAATTATGCGTGTTTTATGTTTACATATTTAAATATTCTCTTTTATTTACAATATGTAACAAAGTAGTGTTTGCATGTGCAGTATGCTATTATATCCCCAGTAAAGTATCAAAAACACGACTATCATTTATCCAAGTTGAACACTGGACTCAGAATGTAAATGGAGGTATTAAGAGGGAGGAGGAAATATGAAAATAATATATGTGCCCTATTGTGAGAGAAATGAATCGATTGTTAGAATGATCAATACAGTGAAAGCATTTAATGCATTAAATGCATTATGCATAGCAAGATTAGCATAGATGAACCCATTTTGCATATTGCATATTTGTTTTTTGACATTAATGCAATGTGAGGAAGTTTATATTACAGAGAGATGCACTTTCACCTCATTATTTAAATATTCATTCCCATATAAATAGTGATTAAAATTGAATACAAGACAATTATAAGCTCGAATGGTTCCTTTATTTAAAAAGCCTTTGCTGGGATTCTTATGTTAATTGTGGTTTAATGAAAATTATGTTATTGAATTCTTACAATTATAGTTTACCCTGCAGCAAGCAGCTTTGAATTTTTTTTAAATACTGTGTATTAGTGTGTTTGCACGTCTGTTTATCTCATTGGATAAATAAACATTTTAGTTATTACCGATTCAAACTCATGCATATATCTATAAGCAAATACACCCACACGAGCAGGAGAATAAGAGATGTTATCATTTTTTCAAAGGTAAAAGCATGTTTTCATAAAGCGTTTATTAACACGTCTGTGTGTGTCCAGGCCACCGCACTGTACCGCAGACCACCGCAGTGCACTTCTTCAAAGTAATATACACTGCACCCGCATTATATTACTGTACTTTTTATTTACATTTATGTCTATTTGCCAACAAATCAATTATTCTACCCTGAGCTCTTGTTTAACCAAATAAGTGTGTCCGGAAATATTCCATGTGCCATGTGGTGCTTGCTAAAAGCCTTCACTCGTATTTAAAACACTGTCTTACAATGACCTGGCTTTAATTAACCTTTAAAAAACCCCAATCAGTTGATTCAGTTTATCTTTAGAAGAATCTGAATATTTGATTCAGAATATGAGGTGTGTGTTCCTCCCTTCAAATGCAAAATGCATTAGGCAAATAAAGAATTGACTTTATGCACACTATATCTGCATGACGTTTTTCAAAACTCTTTTTCTCACGAGTCTACTAATATGTAGATTACTTTTGAAGGAACATATATATTTTTTAATTTTTGTAATTTTTGTATTAAAATAAATAAAGTATTGCTTTTCCGACTGGAATAGAGCAGCGGATCTTCTTAAGGAAAAATGTGGGGGAAATATGAGTCTCTGCAGCACACTGACACTGGGTATGCTTTTCTATTACCTTTATCTCAGGTGGTCTTTAACCTCTTGCTTCGCTACTAGCCGAAGTCCTACTTGTACTATATTCTGGCTTTATGTGTATGTGGTTTTGGATGTTGTCTAGATTTCCAGGTGCAAAGGGTAATTTCAACAGTCAGTCCAGCTATTTAAACAGACATCTTACAAAAAAGACCTTTAAAAAATACTCCTCTTTATGTGTTTGTTAAATTCTTTATTTCTAATAATATGGTTACTTATGTTTTTATTTAAGTAAAATTTATGTCTGTATAATATAATTACGTATTATATGCATTTTATAGTTTTCTATAATATGAAATGAAAAAATACCTAAGGTATAATAATAATAATAATAATAATAATAATAATAATAATAATAATAATAATGTTCAGTAATTTAAATCCAGCCCTCCCAAATATTTTCCTGTTCATTTCCATATTAAAGTGATAGTTTACATCTATCCTATGTCATGGATTTGGGACATACAGGATTCTTCTTGACCTCTGCAGCATTATTGACAGGTTCAAGCAGATTAAATTTAAAGCAGTGATAAGTACCATCCTGCAGCATGCTTGTCACCAATGACGCCTCGGCTGATCATTTTACTTGAGCCTTCTCTCAAACACAGCTGAGTCCTTCTTAAAAGCAAGCACGGGAACATGAGGGCAATTTATTTGCAATACTATTGTATTTCTATTTCCTCTTTTATTGATTATTGAGTCTGTTGGATAAAAAATCAGCCGTTTGTAGATCGATCGTGTGAGGTGGAAATGTCTCCAAAGCAACTGTCAGTTGTGTCATTTGCTGCAGCCTGGTGACGAATGGATCAAAATAAGCACCATAAGGCCCACTCTTGTCTGCTGTGTGCGTCTGTTTGCTCTGTGTGTATGTATCTTTAGGACCTGATCAAGCGTCAGGGTCAGAGTTCAAATTCAGCCAGAGGTCAGATTCAGAGAGCCAGACGACCTTGTTCGATTGCATGACCTCAGGGGTCAAAGAGTGATGGTGGAGAAAGCGCTGGGGTCAGGGGGAGAAGACAGAGAGTACCAATGTGGTCATCAAATTTAAATCTGTCATGTTCATTCAATTGTGCATCACGGATTCAGGCCCACATGCTACTCTCTCTCTCTCTCTCTCTCTCTCTCTCTCTCTCTCTCTCACTCTCTCTCTCTCCCTTTAAATGTTACACAGACTCTATGTAGGCCGTATTTCATTACTGGATCCTCATTGAGCACAATGCTGTGCGTCCAGCTAGTTTAGGGTGTGAGGATTTTTGCTCTCTTTTTTGCTTTGTGTGTGAATGCAGCAGACCTGAATGTCCAGCGCCTAACAGGATCAGGGCTTTTGTCCACTTCACCATCCTCATTAAAGTCTGAGTGCGCTAGGTGCGAGAGTGTAGAGGGTGCATTTCTGCACGTGACCTGTGTGAGGCAGTGGAGAGTCAGCTGTTTGATTACTCATCCTAGCTGATAAGCAGGTGAATAGGAAGGAAAGCTGAAAGGAAGCAAAGGAGGGAGGGAATTCAAGAGGAGAAAAAAGAACAGGAAAAACTGGGGTGTGTGTGTGTGTGTGTGGGTGTGTATGTATGTGTGTGTGTGTGCGCGTGCACACTGTGAAAGGCTTCTGTCTCCAGCTTCTACCTTTTTTCCTCTTGTGTACCACACAAGCACACTCATCTAGTCTAGTCTTTCTTCTGTGCAACTTAATCACGATTGTCTTTCTCACTCCTCCTCCTCTTTCACATTTTTTTAATTCACGTTCTCCACATTTTTTTTCTCAACCTATTCATTCTTAGGAAAAATTCCTCTTACATGCTGTTGAAGATTATATAAGTAGGCCTAATGCCCCTTCAAAACTGTAATGTACATATCTACATTCAACATTTTTATCTTTCTTCCTTTTGTTTATTTACTTTTCTTTTTGAATTTTCTTTTCTTTACATGTTGGATTATTTGATGATTTTCAGCTTTTTTATTTTTAATTTTTTATCTTTTAGGATCACTCCCTTCAGGTTAAAACAGTCTTCTGACCACTAGCACGCAATGTTTCTGAAACCCAACACATTCTTTAGTGTCTCAGTTTAACTCAATGTTAAAGACTCATCTATGGCTATAACCACGCAGCTGGCACATATAATCACAGAGAACACGAGGATCCTTTCCATCTAATGTTCCCACTGAGAATAAAACCATTTGCATCCTCGGGCTTCCCCAGCCAAGCTGGAACAGCTGCTAAGCAGTGCTTTTCCTGGGTGAGCCCTCAGGGTGCAAAAAAGAAATAAATAAATAACAAATTCCCCTTCGCTTTATGTCCCTATTGAAAAATGACTTTTTTTTCCCTTCCTCATGTAGCAGCCCTATAGGTGTATCAGTGTGTTGCCTTTAAGAAGATCAGGGGCAATGACTGCACTTTGGCCTGAGGAACTTCTCTTCACTTTTATCAGTACTCCAGTGGCAGGAACCATTTAGTAGTTTAATGGAAGTATAATGGAAGTGCTTAGTGACTGTTTTGCTTGTAGAAAGAGATCCTAAATGGCAGCTATTTGTCTTTTGTAGCTCTTTTTATGCCCTGAAATTCTTGTTTAACTGTCAAGAACACTATTCACAGAATATTTCAGTCTCTGTGCATGCTGAGAGAATATGCAAATACTCAGGTGCAGGTTTAAGGATCTTCCTCACACTAAGTAAAAAACATCAGTACTGAGGGTCTGATGTTAGCAGTCAAAACACTCCACTAATACATTAAACATTCCCAGGCTTTAACTATTACATGATTCTATATAAAGCAACATCAATTAATAATATAATGCACACGTACAGTATCTATTTATACATGTATATGTGTTAATTTAAGCTCATTGTTGCAATCACATTAAATGCTTTTTGGTTTCTTTGTGAATCAATATTTGAGTGCCAGTAATCTTTTAAGATCTGCCCCTTTGTAGAAAGCATGACATTTTCAAAATAACGAATAATGAAAATAAACACCTGACATATACACATGACACATGACTATAAATAAACACATGACTTTTACAACAGTACAAAATCAAGCTTTTCTACTGTATATTCTGCTTATTTTCATAAATAAATACATACATACATACATACATACATACATACATACATATATATTTTCCTTGTGCTTTTCCTGACCTTGTGCTCCTAGATTTATCTTTTAATGCTTTCTGCTTTTAATCTTTTATGTTTCCTTTTATTTTTAGCCTCTCTTTTATCTTGATGTGAAATGTTGATTTCACTTCACTCACACTCCATTTATTTAATTGAATTTAATTCACTGAAATCACAATGACACATTGATCTACTGCTTATGTTCAAAGGCTTCCTATTCATCCAAGAATTTGTACAATATGCTGCTAAAAAACATGCTGCTAAACCTCTTGAGATCAAAAACTGCATTTGAACTTAAAATTAATTTTCGTTCCCAAGGCCAATATATTAGAGTCAAACATGAAGTCGGTTGTGCAGATGGAGAGAAACAATGGCTGTAGAAAGGATGGGCATTATGTCTTAAAATAAATAATCAAACAAATAAAATTACAATACTGTGAATATAAAAACTAAAATAAAATAAAAATATATATATATTTTAGAATGTAACTTGAGATTGTAATGTTGCTGTTATTGATTTCCTTCTCCCCACCACACACAGGGAGATCTAGTGTGTGCTGTGATAGAACAATAAAGCCACTAATACATGCTTTAATTCACATTCATTCATTCATATGCAGGACCACATTATGAGTAGAGCATTTGAAAATTGAAGTTTACTTTTTTAAATTATTATATTTTTTTAATTATGGTGCTTAAATTAATACTTTTTTTTATATCTTCTAAGGTTGCAAGGCCATTTAGCTCATGTGACTCTTAAAAAAAAATAAAAGTTTATTTGTAAAAATCAATTTTCAAGATAGAGTCTAGAAAAACATCTCAAGCAACACTGTGAACATTGTAAGATTGGTGTTCACAAAATGGCTGCATTTTACCCTCAAATGAATGACAAGGTTGGGTTTTAGCACAGAATTTGCAAATGTACAAAATGTGGCTAACTGACATCCATTATTAGCACAAGGACATTCCGTTTCATTCATTTTCCTCCCCAATGATTTCCCATCTATCTCTTATCATCCTTTGATCATCCAATGATGATAAGACTCTCATTCTTCATTTAAGTAGCACTGTACTTTCAAATTGACCTGCCAATATTACAACATTTCTCAGAATAAAGAGATAAGGGATAAGGGACCTTAGTTTTCTTCTTCCTGAAATATGAATGATTCGACTCCGTGTTGTGGAACATTCTGTACAGATTATAAGAAGTAACTCACAGAAAACAGTGTCTCATAATTTAGATGTGAAATGGATTCACACATAAATAGAAAATAATCTCTGAAGATTTAGTAATAATTTAAAAATTATATTACAGGGTATAGGGGAGTAAGAATTAAAGATGTAGATGGCACTGGTCTAATATCAGTAATAGGCTGATCACTGCAAAAAAAAAAAAAGGAGGGGTGGTGTTGGAGGGGAGGCAGGGGATTTAATCACATTAAGTAACAAATGGAAAGGGCTGGAACTTAATGTGATAGTGATTAAAATGTTTTAATATAAGTTTTTTTTGTTTGTTTTTGTTTTGTTTTTTTACATAAAGAGACCTCATTATATTTCCAGCATATTGTTTGTTAAGATTTTTTTTATAAGTGATATTTTATGTGAAGGCTAAGGGCTTTTTAGATCAATGCATTTTTAATTCCTACGTAAAGTCTTTTAAAGAAAACAATATCAGATGAGTATTGGTATTGACTAATGCTCAGGGGTTAGCGATACCATGATTGGGGTATTTCGCCATCTCTAGTTAGAGTAGACCAAAATAAATGAAAGATCGAATAGATTGATGTATTTTTTAAGGATATTTAACTGAAATAAGGACACAGAATTCTGTAAAGCACATATTAATATAAAGGAAACACACATGGTATGATAATAATAACAACAACAATAATAATAATAATAATAATAATAATAATAATAATAATAATAATGATGATGATGATGATGATGATTAAGAAGATATTATAACTATTAAGATTATACAGTCGTTATTACTCTCTATATACAGTCACAACACTATTCCTTATCAAGCTGTGTGTCTTTTGCTTCTCATAGAATGGCCAGAATGAAACTGGTTCTTTTCAGGCTCTGAAAGGAAAAGCAGCCTTATACGGAACCAATGCATCCACCATGCTTTGTTATGAGCAAACCTCCGGTATAAGAGGAAGGTCTAGCTGAGGCTTTGTGGATCCTGGCAGCTGTGGATGATCCAAATGCAAAATCATGTTGGCTATGCCTCTCTGTCTCATTCCGACCCCAGCGTTCAGACAGCATGAGCTTAAGGCTAAGGCCATCATTTCCGTTCATGCAGCAGTTTTCCTCCTCTGTTTAATGTGAGGAGAAGCACTTTCAGATTATTGTCTAATACCTATAACAGTGCTTCATTCTCAAGACAGCACTGGGGTCTTGATAAAGTGATGCTGACTGTATTGCTTAGAGAATGCATTCTGGACAGTTTCTACAAAAAATGAAAAAGATTTCTTCCAAATTTCGCAGTTTGTTTCTCTTGTTTCTCTTGCCTTTTTTTTTTTTTTTTTTTTTTTTTGACTGTTCACCCTCAGACTATTTTAAGATCTTCATTTTTTACTCATGGGGTCAAGTAGGAAAAAAGAAACTTTGTGAAAAAGTCAGTGAGTAGCACAGCACAGGAAAACAGAAAGCTTTCAGGGGAGAGGGATGAAAGTGAAGGAGATGCAGACGCAGAATCACCTGTGAAGCCTCAGCCTCACTCAGGCTTTTTTTTTCCTTTCCATTTTTCCCTTCTCTATTCTCTCTTCCTCTCTCCAGGCAACCAGGCAGAGTGACTGCTTACTGTGATCACTCATTATCCTCAACTGAGTATTGAGACCATCAATACCTTTCCACATATGCTTTTGATACAGTCACTAAGAATGACTTATTAAAAAAAGAAAGAAAAAAGATTTTCTTTAGAACATCTGCTAACAGAAATGTGTCTGGTATGAAAATGTTATTAAATAGGAAAGTATTTCTTAATTAACAGCTCCCAAACTCAGCCAGGGAATTCTTTTTATAACCCTTTTCAAGCCTATAATTGAACACTTAATACTGAAATTAAGTGTGTGTATGCTGCTTTCTCATCCTTCCTAATGTTTTGTGTGTGTATTTAATTAATATTCGAACAATGAATAAAGTAAAGACTATAACTGGAATTAACTGACCTTGATTGGAATATATACAGATATTCAAACAGATAAAAGAGCAAAACTAATTATTAAGTTATTCTTATTATACAGTTCAATTAATTCAATGCATATTTTATTTGTACAATGCTTTTTAAAGATGACATTGTTGAATAGCTGCTTTACAGAGTATTTGGTTACGAAACATTTATATATTATATATAATATCTTATGCACTGTCGCTGCTAAAAAAGTCACAAACACAAATATTTTGTTAGACCGCCTTTAGCCTTGATTACAGCAAGTAATTGTTTCTTCAGTTGGACAGGACGAGGCTCAGCAACATTATATAGCAATAAAATGAAGTCAGTTGACGACCTGAATGTAGTGGATGGCCAAGGTATCCTATCAATGGACTTCTTTCTTCCGTGATGGTACGGATATAAAATTGTAGAGAAAGAGTGGTTCATGGAGCATGAGGAATTATTTTCGCATATGAACTGGCACCACAGAGCCCTGACCTTAACCCTATTGAAAGTCTTTGGGATGTGCTGGAGAAGACTTTATGGAGTGGTTCAATTTTCCCATCATCTATTCAAGATGTCGGCGGAAAATTAACCCAACTTTATAAAATGTTGTGATATTGCTTAAGTTAGTCAAAACAATGTCATGGCGATAACGTGCTGTAATAAAGGCTAAAGGTAGCCCAACAAAATAGAGTATGTGACTTTTTTTTTTTGCCTGGGAAGTGTACATCCCAACGTTTGTGGCGATGGTGGCGAGGAAAAGCTCTCAGAGATGATGTGAGGAAGAAACCTTGAGAGGAACTAGACTCAGAAGGGAAACCCATCTTTATTTGGGTGACATTTTAATGTAGACAGGAAATTCACTGTAATTTTAACATGAGGTCTAGTTTGTGGTATTATACATTGGTTTTATACAGTGGCTGTAATTGAAGTCCTGAGCTATCTTTGCAAAACTATACATATAATTTTAAAGATAAATGTTTCAAACTCATCTTTATTCCCTAGATTTTTATTTCCATGCAAACTCTATTTGTGTATGAGACAGAATAGCAAGATACACACAAGAAGTGTTTATACTGCTCAGTGACTCTCTGTCTGTCATGGGATTTGAACTCACAACCTTCCAGCCATTAGTACAGAACATTAATCATTAAATCACCGCCCCCATTCATTTAGGGCAATTCATTTATTGATTATAAAGAAGCAGAGGCTAAAGGAGTCTTCACTTTTCACTTACAGCAGTGTTTTTTGTGCATGGGTAAGTGTAAGTGTAAATAAGTGACCCTGCCTTCTCCACCAATCAGTTAAGAAGTGGCGTGCAGATGGATCGGGGCAAGTGATTAGTTGTATGTTGAGTAATTCAGGCTCAGTGACGGAGCTATTGACTCGGCTATTGACTCAGCTATTGACTTGCCTTCACCCGGGTGGAGGAAGAGAGAGAAATGTATCGATTGATTGACCCCAAATTAGCCCCTGCATTCCAACCCACTCAGTCAGTTGGGATATCTCCATTGGAATCCGGCTGTCAGCACAGCTTATCTTTTTCATCTGTTCATCAAGCACTGAACAATGTAGTCACAGTATTGTTAGTTTCACCACTAGGGAAAAGCTAACATTGTAATTGGTTAACGATAGACCATCTTTCTCCCATCAATACTTGTGGCAAAGTGGTTTCTTCTCACAGTGGCGTCTACAACAGGGTTTGTCCTTAATACGGACAGGATGCTGAAATATTTGCTGTTTAAAAATATGAGTATGTACAATATGATCCAAATAATTTGAGACCACACTGATAAACAGTTTATTTATTTATTTACTTACTTATTTATTTATTTATTCATTCATTCATTCATTCATTCATTTATTTATTGGGCAATTTGAACCTGTAAATAATTAAGTTTTTACATTTTTAATTTTTTTAAAATATTGAAATAACAGTCTGAATATTTAATACGGAACATTCCAAGCTCTCTATTTAAATGTGAGCAAATTAGTGAGAAAGCTCAAGATAACTCCCATGTATAAAACATCTCATTTTTCCTGACTCGTATCCCCTCCGTTGAAGCATGTGCTCAGACAACACTCCATGGGGTCAGTGCCTGCTTGAGCGCATGCTAAAGCAAAAAGAGGGACACAAATACTGAAAAATTCTGAAATGAATCTGAATATTTCCAAGATTCTGCCTTTCACTTAATCAGTTGCTGATAATTACATTTGAAAAGAAATATTTTCTTGTAAAAAGAGCATTTTCACTAGATGTTGGGACCCTACCCTACATCATCTAGTTTTTACTCTCGAGGATTTCAAGGGGGCCGAGATGTGAGTGATTACAAAAACAACAACAAAAATTGGAAAATATTTCAGATGATTACACTAATCAAACATACTAATCTAATACTATATGCCGCAAAGCGACTCTCTCCTCACTAGAGCTTTACATTAAAGATGTAAAGTAATATTGCTCGTATTTCCTTGATTTTGATATTTTATTCCTTAGGAAAAAACTCATAAATATTTAATTATGTTACTTTTAATTTCCTGTTTTTCTTAGTTCTTCATTCATCATTCTCTCTTTCTCTCTCTCACACACACTCTTTCTCTTTCTCTCTGTAAGCTGGAGGCAGATCGTTGTTCAACATTTATTTCTCCAGCTCTTTACTGTTGGACTGCAGGAATTGGCAGCTCGATTAGAGCTCATTGATTTTGTAGTCCTAAGTACACTGATTTTCGAAATTCCCATTGATCCAGGCTTTAAATCTCTCTCTCCTTTCGCACTCACTCTCACTGTTTCTCTCTCGGTCCACCCTTCATGCCGTTGACCGTACACCATCAATATGGAGTTTAAAAGAGTTTAATAGGCAATTCTCTGAGAAACAGAGATGCACAGAGTAATAATGAATTGAGCTTTGTCTCTGTGGTGGTGTGCACAGTGGGCTAGAAACCTGGAAACCTGGTGAATACAATGCCGAGGAAAAGAAAAGGGGATTGTGACAAGGTGAAGGAGAGATTTTTCATGTTTTCTCCTTCCGCTGCCTGCTTTGGACAAAGCCGAGGGTTAGTCTTGAAACGAAAGACAGAGACCTCAGCAGACAAAGAGTGTGTGTATGTCTGTGTAAAAGATCTTCTCCAACTCTTCAGTGTCGGCTCGAGTTTCAATCGGAACAAAAGACACTATATAAATCTTCTGATTAAATAATTGATTAATGATTGATGGCTTACTCTGTTGCTGTACAAAAAACTACGGAGAGCTGTGTGTGTGCTCATGTTTTGGAGAAAATGATCTCTTTGTTCCCTCCACTGCGTTTTTGTGGCTATCTGACATAAACCAAACATTATTCCTTTTCAGTTCAGGGGTCAAATGCTGACTCGTGAACTAAAGAGCCAACGCCTTTGCACAGAATTAATTCTGCAGCACACCTTTTCTAAGAAATGTGGTGTTGTATACTGAAATCTTACCGCACTGTATCACTCTGCTTTTGTTTTTATTTCCAATGTTAAGTCACGATCTCTTCATTGACTTATCATCTTGTTTTTTCAAATTCTTGCTCTCTGTCACTCCAGCGTTCCGTCTCTCACCTGTTCTGTCATTTTATTTTATTTTATTTTTTTCTGCCCTGTCCTTTTGGCGCTCTGGGGCCACTCTCCTATTGTGGTCAGATCCCACTTTGCCTGTGCTGACCAATGAGCTGGCACTGCCTGCTGTGTCCCAAAGAGCGAAAGGGGCGGAGGGAGGGAGAGGAAATCGATAGGAGAAGTGATGAGGAGGGGAGGTGTAGATTACTGTCTGGAGGCCTTGGGGCTGGGGGGCAGGGAACAGGGTTTGGGGTGTGTGTATGTTAGGGAGGGTGTGTGTTGGGGGGGTTTGTTGCTTAGGCCTTGGAGATGATGTTGCAGCTTTCTTTTCTAAACCTCTCTGTAAGGATGCAACGCAGTAGCTAATGCATGCCTCGATGATAAGTCAAATCCGAATAACATAAGGGTCGAGAAACAGACCATTTCAGATTGGGTGAATGAAAAAGAGCAGTTTAGGTGATGCTGGATCTCAGTGCACTGATTGTGGTGGATGTGTTGGGTTTAATGTTGCTTGTCTTTCTGCCTAAAAAGAGGAAATGCAGAATGAATAGAAGGAGCAGACATGAATGGAAAGGTGGAAAGTGTTTGTGTGTGTATGTGTATGTGTGTGTGTGTGTGTGTGTGTGTGTGTGTGTATGTGTGTGTGTGTGTGTGTGTGTGAGAAAGTCAAAAAAACATCAGGAGACAGAAGAGGATAAAAATGTTGGCGGAATCCTAGAGAGTGTAATAGCGCACACACACATATGCACACATACACACACTCAGCGATTATGATAAGGACAATGAGTATCTATAATAAATACCATTATTATTGTCCTGATCTCCCACAATAAAGAGAAGCAGTGAGGGATGACGCCGGGCCTGGCCGGGATATTGGCAATATATCAGCATTGATTATTGGGAGCACTGACAGAGAGAGAGGAATAGAGCGGCAGCGAGAGTTAATAAAAACTAATAAAAGAGACGAGTGAGGGAAGAACAAAGGCTTTAGATGGATCTGCTTCCCTTACTCCAAACTACAGGCAAAGACAGCAGCAGGAGGAGTGATGAAGTGTGTGTGTGTGTGTGCGTGCGCTTGGTTTTACTGTCTTTACACAGCCCGAATGTCCCAGCAATGATAGATTTTGTCATTGTGAGGACACTTTGCTGGCTCATATGAGGAAAAATGCCTTTTAAATGCAACTTTGGGTCAAAAAGCTTGAAGAAGCAAAAGAATAATTTTTTGGTTACTTGTGGTAACTCTTGGCTTGTTGGCCGAGTATACATCATAAAACATACCACTCGATAACTGCAGTGAAGTGAATACCCTTACAGAAATGTCATACATGTATAATCCCGTGATAAGACCGATTAAACACTTTGTACACGATTCATTTAGCTTTTAATTTTTCACATGGTTTCCTTTTTCAGATTTCCTCCTGCGTCTGGTTCAGTGAGTAGTGTAAGTTGCCTCCTTGCAGCTTAAGGCCCCCAGTTGGATCCTGAGCTTGGGCTACAGTCTGTGTGGAGTTTCAATGCATCTTCATACCAGTAGGTGGACTGGCTAAGCAAAATCAGAGTCAGAATCAGAATCGCTTTATTCACAAATGTACAGTGCACATGGGAATTTGACTTGGTGATACACTGCAGTGAAACAGAAATACATAGAAGGGCACTCTTTTATTAAGTAAAAGTGAGAGTAAAAGGACAACATCGTTACATCCAGTATCTATACTGCTTATCTGTCAAGATTGTGGGGCTGGAGCTGGTGAGCTGGTGAGAGGTGGGATACACCCTGAAAGGGTCACATGGCAAACACAGACTCAACCATTCTCACTCACATTCACACTCGTGAACAATTAAGCAGAGCCAGTTGACCTAATGTGCATGTCTTTGGACTGTGGAAGGAAACCAGAATACCCAGAGGAAGTGCACACAAGCATAGGGAGCACATGCAAACTCCATACAGAATGACCTTTGGCCAAAATTCGAACCCAAAACCTTCTCACTGTCTGGCAACAGTGGTAACCACTGAGCCACGGTTCCACTCTAAATTAATTTTCATTGTATTGATTTTCATTGTTCATGCAACAATTTACAATAAATATCTCTTATCTTAAAAGGAGATACATACAGTAATGCAATAAAATAACCATAAATAATAATGCGCACCGTGCATATAGGACAAAATCACTCCCCCTCACAATATGCACATTTTGTTGCTTTGCAGCCTAAATTGAACACAGACACGCGCACACACACACACACACACACACACACACACACACACACACACACACACACACACACACACACACACA
>JBCNYH010000001.1:34856810-34867582 GCA_039654325.1 Tandanus tandanus | reverse complement strand
CCCCAACCCCCCCCCTCCCCCCCCCCCCCCCGATACAAGCCACATTTATTTAGCATTTATGAGATTGTTGTCACATTCACAAAATGGCTGCTCTTTGAAAAAAATTATGTAATTGCAAAGTAGTTGCCATAAGCCTCTTGGTAACCACTCCGAACCTTTACATTTATGGTATTTGCCAAGCGCCCTTATTTATAGTGATTTACATTTTTTCATAATTCCTACAACTGAGCAGTTGAGGATTAAGGGCCTTGCTCAAGATCCCAACAGCTTGGTAGTACTGGGTTTGAGTAACCGACCTTCTGATTAGTAACTCAGGCTCTTAACCAATGACCAGTTTCCTCCTTGCGCTTCCACCCAGTTTTGAGGGTCGGCCTAATCCAGGAAGGGTTCTAGAAGTGGCAAACACTTTCACTTCTTGATTATGGATTTTGTTGCACTCCTAGGGATTGATAAGGCCTTTGAATTTTTGCATCCATCTCCTATTTGTGCCTGTCCACAGCTTTATCCCTGACAATCTTTTGACAAGTTCTTGCCACCCATAATTGATTGTTTGCTTTCAGTTACACTTGCAAGTGTCAGAAAGCTCTAAGAATAGCTGTGTTTATCCTGAACTAATCAGAGTGATCACACTTGATAACAGGAAACCGATTAGCTTGCTGTGCAGTAGGGAAGGTGATTACTTATTCCCAGTTGAGTTTACAAGTATTTTTAGGAAGGGGTGATCCTTTTAAATATCTAAGTGATTATGTATTTTTTGTGTTGTTGTTGTTTTCTGAACTGTTGATAGTATATCTTTCACTTGGCTCTTATAAGTAACATTGAGTAAATACAGCTAGAAAATGTGAATATTTTAAAGAACTTATTATTTTCAATTCCCACTATACTGTACATACAATTTAATTTAAAAATATTTGTACGAGTTAACTAATATTGTATGCTACCGTTTGCTACATACTGCACATTCCTAGCATGGTGGGTGGTCAGGGGCATGAAGTGGGATTTAGGCTGAGTTGTTGATGAGACTGATGGCCTTAGGGAAAAAACTGTTCCAGTATCTAGTAGTCTTGGCCTTGATAGTGCAGAACCTGCAGGCTGACTTGAGGTTTTCTGATGAAGCAGTGAGCCAGATGTAAGGAGTGTTCCACTATCCTTCTAGCACACTTCCTGGCCCTGGCATTGTTCAGAATACTCACATGCACCTGTTCCTGGCCTTTGAGCTAGCTGGCTGTACGCACAATGCGATCCAGTCTGTGTTTGGTGTGGGCAGAGGATGCAATGGCCTATGAATTGCAATGGACTGTTTTCCATTCCAGGTTATGCCCGCACCCTGCTCCCAGAGTCCCTGGGATTGGCTCCAAAACCACCATGACCCTTACCAAGAAAAATCCTTACTGATCATGAAGGAATGATGATTTTTCTCACCATATGGGAAGGTACATATTTACAAGATTGATGGAATCTAAAATTTTATGATATGTAAAGCTATACCTAAAGTTCTGAACTAGTGCAATATGTTTATGAGAACACACACTTTGGTTTTGTGTATACTGGCATATATGAACACGAATGTACATAGACACCACTGTGTTTATATCTGTGCATGTTTTTACAGTAGCATTCCAGATTTTCATTCTTTTTTCAGCCATTTCTTCACGTACATAAGTTAACACACACTTATTGTGGTGATTGATGTAAGACTGCACTTGTAAACATTCATAAATGCTCAAAGCCTTGTGCGAACCCAAGACCCCCATAAATGTAATTCATATGCATCATTTGTGTGGTTGGAATGAAACATTTGAGTGGCATGAGTGGGTCTATTTGTGTGTGTATGCATGAAGGTAACACACAAGGGAATGGTCACACTCGGTGCCTGCACATACACGTTATTCATGCTATTCACTCATACATATGTAAACCTGCTTCTGTGCATTCATGTATAGAAGCTAAAGCTCTGGACACTCCCCAAGTGCTCATAATCTGCTTCTATTTAACTATAGACCACCAAATTAGGTCTCGACTCCGATCATGAAGGACGTAATTCTAAATCCAGCAGGAAGTATTAAGAAGCAAATGACGCCTTAAAGCTTTGTTAAGAATTGCTACTCTGCTCGTTTGGGAGCACAAATCTTCTGAGAGTGAGTCACAGGGCAAGAAAGACTGCCAAGTGTGAGAGATGAGAATGGATGTGTTTGTGTGTGTGTGTGTGTGTGTGTGTGTGTGTGTGTGTGTGTGTGTGTGTGTGTGTGTGTGTGTGTTCTAGCCCTTTTATACAGAAACAAAAACCTTTAAGCAAAATACAGAACACAGAATATTATTTTATGTGATTATTACAAAGATCCTTTTTTTACTCCATTCATGTATATATAAGCCTTTGTGTGTATGTGTTATGTATGAGGCTGAAGGTGTGTGAGAGACGGCCTCCATCAGTTTGTTAGAAAGCATGAGATAGACAGCAGTGTCAATTTGACATCCTGTGTCTACTATGTGTGTGTGTGTGTGTGTGTGTGTGTGTGTGCACAGAGAGAAATAGAGAAAGATGTGATGTCAATTGTAATGTGCCACAGTAGTAGTAAGCCGCTTCCCTGCTATTGATTGGGCCACCTTGTTATTAATGAATTTAATTTCATCCCCTCTTTTGTCAAAATGTCACCGCCATTTAACAATGACACACACACGGACACACGCCAACATGCCTTCTCTCAATACGGCACTCCATTCTTCTCGCACGCATTATGGCCTGCTGCTTCATTCACATATTTCATATAAATCACAGATCCAACGCCAGCTGCTGTGCTATATGTCTGTGTCTGAATAATGTGCTTTTCTTGCTATGGTAATTTACAATTCCCTGAACTTGTACATTTCTGCAGCTGTCAAAATGTGATGGTCATTAATAACTTAAGACCATACCATCAATCACCTCTCACATGTTAATGATGTAATGTTCTGTATACTAAAGTAACCTCGAAATAATAAGCAGAATACCAGAATACTGCTTTAATAAAATAGGTTGAATTATATTTTAGCAGCTCCCTCCAGCAAGAACCAAGTTTGTTTTTAATGAATAATTTGTTGAGAGCATCCTTTGGCGTGTTTGATCTGTTTCTCGGCTCCAAATCATATGCTCTACTATCCCCTATCTTGCAACAAACAAGCCTGTGTGGGTCTAGGCTTTTTTGTGTATTACACCAGGATATCAGAAGATAGGTTGATGAGGAGGAAGGGAACGGGTTGGGAGAGGTGTTAGCTCCGCATCCTGCCGACACTGTCTTATTTTCCTCTCCTTCAATCTCACATTCTCGCTCTCTCCATCCCTTTCTCCTATCCTTCTCCCCTTCTTACAGGCGCGCAACCACACTCAGACTCTACCAGAAATAATTGCTTTTGTCTGAGAGGAGTGCACAAGGGAGGGAGGGAGGGAGGGAGGGAGGGAGAGAAAGAGGGAGAAAGGGAGAAAGGGAGGGCCAGCACAGCCTGCTACCTCTGCGCATGTAGGGGGACATGTGAGGGACAACTGGTCACTTTTTCCTTTGGTTTTTTCCCCTTCTGCTTCTGTGTTTCACAAAAAAACCTGGTGTAAAATTCTGAGCCCTGTGCATATGCACTCTGTGGACCCCTATAAAAACTATTCATTTATCCTCATCTTCTTTTCTCCTTGTTTTATTTCCTTTTTTAATACCATACTTTGATAACCATTCATGCAGTAACTTATTTTCATAATTAGCTTTTTAATGCTGTATTAGCTTTAGGTTCCACAATGAACTCACTACAGATGATGTAGTTTGTGACTTAGTCAGGGTTATAAGGTCGCCTGTTTGAAATACAGTGCATTGTTAATCCACGGTTGTAACGATCGAATGCATGTGAACCCCAGTCTTGAATATTTTGTAACCTGATGTAAAAGCCATGGAGAAAATACACCATTCTGACTTTTCTACTGGCAACTTTTGAGAAAAGTTAAATAACAATAATAATAATAATAATAATAATAAAAAACATGGCAAAAAGTCTTTACTTTGCTATACCATTTCTCCACTAATGCTTTACCTTGCAAGGTTCGTTGATGTCACTGTCAATCCTTCAATATGACCACACAGTTCTAATCAGAGCTTTCTTGGCATTTAACTGTAATTAAACTGTAAGAACCCATAAAGCTTCTGTGTGAAACCCTATAATAAGACTTTCAGAGAGGGTTGCAAGTAGAACCACTTACAGCTAAGAAACTTCAAGCTGCAGTCCGAAAAGAATGAATTTGTGACCAAAAAAAACAAAACTTTTTTTTTTAATAGAGGGTAGGCTGATATGGTATGTGCAGGACCAAAATGTTCGTACCCTTGAGAAGACACAGAGGAAGCCCCAATTTTCTATGGACAGACAGTTCAGCCTCCCAAACCATTTCTTTTTCTCTCTGTATCAATTTATTTATGATGCCATACTTCTTATGAAGGAATACATGGAAGGATCTTCTACACACATTTTCCTTTGTTGGTTTGTTTGTTTGTATGTTTTTGACCCTATGCCAGTTAATTACTGAGCTCCAGCTTGTTGGTCAGCTGTTGTAATCAGTCTGATACAAACAGTAACACAAATGGATTCAAATCCATCTAGATAAAATACGTTCTTATGTGACAGTAACTGACTAAGCTATTAAAGTCATGATAAAGAAATTTATTTCAAATATTCAACACGTTCAATCTTTAAACAAATTGACCATGGACTATATATCCTGTCAGCACTGCATGGCATGAATTACACCGTGGTTTTCCAGCTGTTCCCAAATAACAGTAGTGGAACTGGGTGACATACATGTCTAGCTTTAAGTTTAGATTATACATAAATGGGGCTGCAGGTGGAGGAAAGTAAATAGGCTCTAACTTTACAGCACCCGCCTCACTTCTAAACTCAAAAGTATGTCCTCGTTAATGACTGTGTAATGCCTCTATAATTACAATCGAACAGAAAGTTGTAAGCGAAACACATTACTGGTTTTTGAGTTTCTCAGTACTCAGATGGTAATGGGACACTTTACTAAAGGGCACCTTATTCTTTCTCAAGATAACACTTAATAATGCCTTAGCACTGCTCTATTATATGCACCTGTTGGGACAATCCGCAATTACCATCCATTCTGGAACTCTACAGAGAGTTTTAGCTAATCATTAAAGTAAACAGTGAAAGGCTTCACTCTTTTTAGCCCCGGCGGCCCTGTGCGGCGCACAGCCTGGTGCAATCGATTTCCCCGCATCGACTGCAGTGTTTAGCCTATAGATTTTTCTATTTAAAAAATCTATATTGACAATAATCTTCTGTGTAAGTGCGCGGTGCTGCGTAATGTCGCGATTGACGGCACGTGACGAATTGGCGTTTGGAAGCAGTAACCTCCCCCTATGAGCGCGCGCTGATTCTGCGACACCTCACGTGGACACTTGGAACTCATCTGCTGCGCACATCCGGTCAACTAGGAAATATTGATACAAGTACATTTACATGAACAGTTTCAGTATGTCCCAGATGTAAGAGTTTTGTTTAACTTTAATGAACCAGCGGTAGGGGGGGGACATACCAGGTACACTAGAGGTGTCCTATTTACATAGTCTATAATAAATTCTAGTATAATATAGGCTATAACATACAATAGGATTTCTAGCTACTACTATATAGTAGCATCTGACTGCATACTGTACGGGGATATGTGGTTGGAAATGTAATCCATGTCAGCGCAGTGACAATTGTCTTATTGAAGGTACGAGGAAGCCACAAAATCAATGTCGAGCAGCTGGGCTACTATGAGAGAGAGAGAGAGAGAGAGAGAGAGAGAGAGAGAGAAAGGGGGTTAGAGGGAGGGGGTGGGGGAGGAGGATGAGGTGGTGATGTGTGTGAGTTGTAGCGGCTTGGCTCTCGTTTCCACGTCGCGGCAGCGCGGAGGCAGAGCGCGCGCGCATTCGGGAGGGAGTCTGGTCGCGTGAGCCATTGGGGTTCCCGCATAACGGGAACAGACAACAAAACACGCAGGCGGACGGACCGGGAAATAGGCAAGTGATCTTCAATAAAACCCCAAAAACACAAATCCAGCGACGAAACAAGTTTTTTTTAAAAAGACATTTCCAAGTGTTCGCGATTTATTTATTTATATATTTGTTCGCTTTATTTATTTATTTTTTCTATCGATTGATTGCGTTTTAATTAGCGGAGTGTGACAGAGCGGCGGTGGGAGGGGCGAAGCGCCGGCGAGCACATTATGTTGCCTTATTATTGACGTTTATATATAAATAGATTTGACTTTTAAAAAAAATAAAAAATATTTACCACTTAATGTGGCGAATTTCGAACAGATCAGGCTGTGCGACTTTGAATGTGGAAGCGATCGTGTAGCATGTAGCTGTTGGAGAAAAGCAGATCCATAGCTAAAGACCAAATAAAATGAACCAAAAGAACAAAACGCACCAAATATCAGAATAAAACACAATAAGCACTGTTTTATTAGGTTTTTATTTTTTTTTGCTAGGGTCAGGACGTGAGCGCTTTTCTCTTGATAGAAATACATGCTGAGATCTCCGTTTATTCGGTTTTATAGCCAAAGTAAAGCCAGGAGTGAAGCAGGGAAAGCAGACCTGCGCGTTTAGGCTAACCTATTCACTGTCGAATCTCAGCGAAGGGATTAAAAGACGGAATGATTTAAAAGAAATTGGTTTTGCAGTGAGATTTATCAAACATTACGCTACTTACGCAGCTGGGCTTTAGCAGGTGTAGCACTGTAGCATCCCAGTGATTGTAATATAGCATCAGTGTTAGTGTAAAGCCTAGTCTGTCCGCCTGTGTGTGGGTTTGTGTCTGAGCAGCTTATGCTGTTATCTGTAAGCTTACTGTTACCCAGTTCAAAAGTGAATGTACACAGAATCAAAATGAAAACGTGATCGGTCAGCATGCAAGTGAGCGCCAAACCGAGTTAGTATCACTGATAAACTTGGTATACAATGCCAAAGAGATCCCGAACACAGCCAAAGTCGAACACGACCGAGCACGAGGTGAAGACCTGCACATCCGATCTCAGCTACGAAGAAGAGACCGGCGAATAGAACCAGACTGTGCTGTAATAACGCCAAAGCCAAAATAACCTTATAATAAGAATCAAAACCAGCACGAAGGGAAAGAAAAAAAGAGTCCAAAACAGAAGTCCGAAGACGAAGGAGGATCATGTTTGTCCCCTTGCCGCTGCCGTTCGTCTTGCCGAGAACTGCCTCCGAGCTCCGTGCCTGGCGCCTCAAGTCTCCGCCGGCTGCGCGCGCGCTCTCCGGTAAGCTTCTTTCCTCTCTCTTATGCACCCACACTCACACACACACACTCACACACACACCGTGCATCCGGGCTGTGCCCTCGCCAAATCATGTCCTCTGCTGCCCCAGTTCGTGGAGATCCATCACGCATCTTTTCCTGTTGTGTCCACCGTGCCAAAACAGACTGCTCTCTTCCTCACGCGCGCGCCTTTATGTTGTATCCTATAGGAATAGTCGGGTTTTGTGGATGTGGTTGACTGCAGAGCACGGCTAATTAAAAAAAAACATGCACAAAAAAGGAATAGGTTATATCACTACACAGATAAAAATACAGAACCTCTTCATTTCTCATGAAGCCCTACATTAGAGCTGATTAATAAAACACCTCGGTGACAGCCAGTCCTCACGTTTGATGCTCTGTTGTCTGTGTTTCCTTTTTTCCTTGTATCTATCCATGTCCTTTGCTCGCTCCGCTCTGCCTCCGGCTCCGTCTCTCCCGGACTAAAGTCTGGCGCGCGCCGGCCCGGGAATATTCATGCCGCGATATCGATCCTGCGGAGATCGATTCTGGGGCCGGCGGATCGCGGCACACAGAGAGGATAGAGAGAGGCAGACCGAGCAGAGCAAGAGGAGACAGGACACCGAATGAAACGCACGCTTTTAGTTCTGGATATGCTTTTCGCTTGTTTGATTGTTTTTGCAAGAATTCATATTGGGTGTGTTTAAGTGGAGTGTTAGCAGGTCATACATTTCATGAAAATGGAAATGATGGTAGTGTTGTTTTGGATTTGTGCGTTTTATTCCGAGGTGGAATGTCCGGGTGATGCTTCTGGTTTGTATAACCCTTACCAGCTGGCTGCAGGACAGCACGCCGGTTTGGGGGATGTGGAATAGCAAAAACAGGAGCAATGCACGGGGGTGTCGGTCTCTGCCTCCTTTTAACATCCGGATTGAACTGTGCACATCCCAAAAAAAATAAAAAATCCCACTGAACCTGTGTATGTGTTAATTATCACCAGGCAGTTTGCTTTGTGAGAAAGCAGCAGGACAGCAGACAGGAGGGAGAACACACACTGATGACTGACACTCAGGCCTGTGAACTTCTAGACTTTACAATATGATTCAGTTTGCTGTTTGTTCAACAGGAATAACAGGTTCATTGCAGGGTCTGTACTGTCAAGTTATTCTGGGAAACTACACTGTTGTCTTCTTTGTGTCATTTACTTTTATTTGTGATTACAAATCACAGTCTCTTACATAACGGTAGGCCTAAATTTAAATAATACCGGTAATTACGGTAAATTGTCATGTATTACTTCGGACACTATTTCATTTAATACGGTAGTGCTTTAACTTCAGCTAATTCGGCTATTGGGAGGGAAAAGGTCATTTTTTTTGTTGGAACTATTAAAAAAGGTCGGGTATTATTATAGAGGACACTTCTTCAGAAGCTCCTTAAACATTCTCCCAATAATAATTCAGCACTTTGTTTACCTTTCTGTGAGGAGAGAAGTGAGCGAAGGACTTTCGCTGGAAATGGTGAATGTAAGAGTTTAAAAAGAAAGAAAACACACACACACACACACACACACAGAGACAGAGAGAGAGAGAGAGAGTAGGTGATGACGTGGTGAAGGAAAGTGTGAACCCGGGAGGAAAAACCCCGTCGAGTTTGTATTTGGAGGTGAAAAGGGAACGCTTGAACGTTGGGCGTGCGCACGCTAAGGATGCAAAGCGCGTGCCACCCTCTTTGCGCATGCGCAAGGTTGCGAGACATTCGCTCACCCTATTTACCCTACTGTATGGTGCACTATTGAGTCAGTTTTGCCTCTTTTTACCTTAAATGACAACTGGAGAATATTTAAAAACGCAGTCTCATAGGTTAATGTTCAAACATCCTTCTCATAGGTTTCACACTGTAAAATCCCCAGTGTTGAATTACCACACTACAGTGTTTATATATGTTCGGACTGTGGGTGTTAATTTTTTTTAACAGTAGGGATTTAACGGTGCATTATGATGTTTGCAGGGTATAAAGCTTATGGGTACACAGTTTCACTGTCACTCACTCATTTACCGAACCACTTAATTCTATTAGGGTCGCGGGAATGCTGGAGCCTATCTCAGCCGACACTGGGCAAAGATGGGGAACACCCTGATCAATTCGCCAGACCATTGCAAAACCAAAACACACACACAACCATCCTCATTCACACCTAGGGACGATTTGGAACAGCCGATTAGCCTAATGTGCATGTCTTTGGACTGTGGGAGGAAACCGGACTACCCATAGGAAACCCACACAAGCACAGGGAGAACATGCAAACTCCAGACAGAAATGCCCTCGCTGAGCCCTGGGCTCAAACCCGGGCTATTCCTGCTGTGACCACTACACACCGTGCTACCTCTACAGTTTCAGATATTTCAAATTAGTTGTAATTATAGCTTATTACACTATAGTTCCAGAATTACAGATTTGTCTGCATTAAAAGCTTTTCTACTGCTAAATTATTTTTGGATTTAAATTTCAAACATTTGTGTATTTTGGCCCAAAGTAACTATCAAAATAACGGCAAAAATGAAGCAATTAGCCTAACTGCATGCACATATGAACTTGACCAGAGATGTCACAAGTATAGACAGGTCACAGCATGAAATATGAAAGAAACTGCGTACGATGAAGTTGTACTATTAGCACTCGTCCGAATAAGAGTCATTCATCTTGTTGGTAAAAATCAGATTCTTACCCTGATGCATGTTTGGACTATATTGCTTTTTACTTTTTTGGTTATGGAGAAATATGAATATGCAGCAGTCAGTACAATTTGGAAACACATTGTAATTGCAGTCAGACGACACATTATTTACACAATTTTTGTTCAAATGTTGTTAAAAGTGATCCATGTGTGAACAAATCTTGTCGAACCTTTTCTGGTATATGGCTCTCTTCCCATTCAAGCCGATACGAGCCATGACTGGAAATAACTGACCAGGGCTACTTGCAAGATGGCCGCTGAGTGGATAGACTTTACAAGAAGGCCTTTGCTTTAATGCTTTAACAATCATTTGATTGTAGTGTAACAAATGAGAATACTGCAATCTATAGTAGGAAATACTGATGCATTGTGGGGTAACGGACACACACACACACACACACACACACACACACACACACACACACACTGTGTAGGGTTTGCTGGCATGTGTCACATGGGAGGGTATAATTGTGCCAAGCAGTGTGTGTGTGTGTGTGTGTGTGTTTGTGTGTGTGAGTGTGTGTGTGTGAGGCCAACTAGGGAGTTCCAGGTTTAAAATGATTGTCAATGACAAAATATCAGCTTGGGCTTGTTAGTAGCATAATGCAAAATCAATAGACACAACAAAGATGTCAATACAGCATGCTTTATTACTTTGAGCGCTCTCTCTCTCTCTCTCTCTCTCTCTCTCTCTCTCTCTCTCTCTCTCTCTCCCTCTCTCTCTCTCTCTCTCTCTCTC
>JBCNYH010000001.1:34800869-34819165 GCA_039654325.1 Tandanus tandanus | reverse complement strand
GCACATAACATGCACATGTACATCACAGTACATCTTAGCTGTGGTAAATAAAAAAATACTATGTGTATTTTATTTAATATCTAGTACTATTATATTGAAGTTATATATTATATCTTACATATTAAGGTTGGACTCTCACTGGTATGATGAAATATAACTGCTATATATATATATATAAAATCTGCATATATATGTATAGATAAAATCTGCCCCCAGTGCAGCTAACTGGGTTATCAAATGCCGGCTATGTCTCTCACTGTCTATGGTGAGAAGCATGTAAAAGAACCATTGCTGATTTTTGTCCAGAGAAGGCTGCATAGCCGCCAGTGTGTTTCTGCCCTGCGATGGCCTGGCGAGCTGTCCAAGGTGTACTCTGCCCTCGCCCAGATTTGGCTGAGATGGGCGCCAGCCTCCCCGCGACCCTAATTAGGATTAAGCGGTTCAGAAAATGAATGAATGAATGAATGAATGAAGTAAAATCTGTTATGTATGTACATTTTATATACATGTATACATGTATAATGTACATTTAGGAAACACTGACACCAGAGACTTATAACGAGGTCCCTGCTGACCCTCTGCACCCACTGCTGTAGCAATAGGTAAAACTGCCCGTGTGTTTAGTTATCTATATATAGTATAATATATATGCCAAGCGAGGTATATGCTTTTTGGACTAGCAAGTTAAACTTGGATACGCCTATAACTATTACAAACTACTTAAAAAAATTCCCTTTACTAGAAAGTTTGAATTTAACCAGCTTTAAAAATGTTAGATTGCATGTATGTAGTTATAATAATGGTTCAGTTTCAGTTCTACAGGCTAAAAACCTTCTAAGTATGTATTAGTTATAAACAGTAAGACATAATACACAAATAAGACTGTTCTAAAGCAATAAAGCAACAACCCAAATACGCTCAGTTGTTTTATTTACAATTTTCCATAATAAATCGAGCAGAGAATTGCGATCCTCCCCAAACGCCTTAAGGAACCTATGCTTCGTACGTAGGTTTGTTTCCATTTTGTAAGGTCCCAAGATGGCGCTGAACGAGCCTCGTTTTGATAAAGTATACTAAGTGCTCATCGGTTGGTCTACTTATAAATGGTCTATTGTCACACATTTACCGATCCGCTTACTCCTACTAGAGTCGCATCAACATCAGGTGCAGGTGGGTTACACCCTGAACAGCTCACCAGACCATTTCAGGGCGCGTACACACACACACACACACACACACACACACACACACACACACACCCCACCATCATTTACAGTTTCATCCACACCTAGGGGCAATTTGGAACATTTTGGAACTTTTTACAGTTGACGTTGTCGCAAAGCAGCTTTACATAGTAAAAAGAAATTTGGTAAAGAATTGAAACTTGTGATTTTACACATTTCTTTATAAGCGCTATACATCCATAATGAGCAAGCCTGTGGCAACAGTCATAAGGAAAAACCCCCTTCTGTCGACACAAGGAGGAAACCTCGAGAGGAACCAAACTCAAAAGGGAAACCCATCCTCATTTGGGTGAAACCAGATAAAAATACAAACCAACTTCACTAAAGCTTAACATGAAGTGTAACTGGTCAACTGTAATGGTAACTGTAGTCCTAAATCATTTCAGTAAGAGTTTATATCACCAGCAGTGAAAAGTCATCTTCACAGCTTCTGAGTGTACATTTAGTTCCAAAAAGTATGTATTCATATGTGTTAATTACTGACTGTGGGTAGAATTCTTTAGCTTTATGTGAAGAAGCCCTTGTGGTACTGACAAATTTTCAAAACACAAGGCTGCATATGAGCAAACCCTACAACTATGTAAAGAGGTACTGTAAGGGTGTGTCTATTTAAACAATGTGTGCGAATAAGCGCAGACTGAGATCGACTTGACTTGATAGTGAATTCAAAGGGCTGTATGATATGTTCTCTCTCTCTCTCTCTCGCTGTCTATCTCTCTCTCTTTCTCTCTCTCTCTGCAGGGTGATGTAGGACTGGCTATGGGCAAGCTGTATGGGAACGACTTCAGTCAGACCACCATCTCCCGCTTCGAGGCTCTCAATCTCAGCTTTAAGAACATGTGCAAGCTTAAACCTCTCCTGGAAAAATGGCTCACGGATGCTGGTAACAACTCCATCACACACTGAGCCCAACCTAAAAAATAATTAAAAAATAATTACAGTGAGATCCATATGGTTTATTTTTCCATGTTAAGGAGTATTAATAATAATGAAAGCATCTGCTCCAAGTGACAAACTGTGTGTCTGTCATTTTGATTCAAGCATTATCCACTCAGAATGTTTTTAATCCTGAGATAGAGGACCAGATTGCACCATTCCTGTATAGCATAAACTAATGATATGATACAGAGTAAAGTTGTACAGTGATTAAAGCTGGTTGTTGATCATCTGATTGTTAATTTGTGCAGAGACCATGTCGATGGACAGTACCTTGCCGAGTCCCAGCTCCCTGTCCTCACCATCTCTGGGCTTCGAAGGCCTGCCTGCCCGTCGTCGCAAGAAACGCACCAGCATTGAGACCAACGTCCGTGTGGCTTTGGAGCGTAGTTTCAGCACGGTGAGACAATGCACATATGAGTAACATTTGGGCAATGTTTAGTTATGTTTTACTGCAGATCAACCCAGCTCCACCTAAATTAAGATCAAGAACAGAAATATGTGCTCAATCATGTCATGTTACCAAAAGGAGCCTGGGGGAATGGTGGCGTAATGGTTAGCACTCTCGCCTCACAGCAAGAAGGTCCGAGGTTTGGGCCCCATAAGCGTTTCCAAGAGCATTTCTGTTTGCCATTTGCATGCTTTCTCCATGCTTGTGTGGGTTTCCTCCAGGTACCCCAATTTCCTTCTATAGACCAAAGACATGCACATTAGGCTATTTGGCTGCTCGAAATTGCCCCTAGGCGTGAGTGTGAATAGTAAGCTGACAAGCTGTTCAGGATGTACCCCGCCTTCACCCAGAGTCGGTTGAGAAAGGCTCCAGCCTCCCCGTGACCCAAGTGGGATAAAGCCGTTCAGCAAATGAATGAATGAAGGAATAAAATAGGAGCATATCTAGTTCTCCCATTCTGATAATAATGGGAATCTTGGCACTCATCAAATCTAAGATGCTTGAAGCAGTGGTTAGAAATTTCGAGTACAATAACTGTACATCCCATTTAACAGTGTATTTTTCCATACTTAAAATATTTAAAGTTGTATAACACGTATCTGCAGGGGTTTGATCAGAAAAGCTGAAGAATAAAAATATTAATTACAATATTTTTTTAAACCTTAAAGGCATATAAAGAGAACCAAATTTCATCTTTATTATTCATTCATTCATTTGCTCATTTGCCAAACCGCTTCTTCCTACTAGGGTCGCGGGGAGGCTAGACCCTATCCCTGACTCTGAACGAAGGCAGGGTACACTCTGAACAGCTCACCAGTCCATCACAGCACCAGCACACAACCATTCATAGTCACACTAAGAACTAGGGACAATTTGGAACAGCCAAATAATCCAATCTGTCTTTGGACTGGAAGGAAACTGGAGTACCATGGAAAACCCACATAAGCACAGGGAGAGCATGCAGAACCCAGGACCTTCTTGCTGTGAGGCAGATATCCTAACCACTATTTTTATTAGTTTATGAAAACTGTATGATGATATTGTTTTGATGATATTATTATAGATTCCACTATAGCATAAGGGAGTGACAGTCACAGCCCTGTCATTAAAGGTGTGAGGTATGTCAGGAATGTCCGAATGAAACAGTGATTATGTGTCATACTTCCTGCACTCAGAACCAGAAGCCTACCTCAGAGGAGATTCTACTCATTGCTGAGCAGCTGAACATGGAGAAGGAGGTGATCCGTGTCTGGTTCTGCAACCGTCGACAGAAAGAGAAACGTATTAACCCCTCCAGCGCCACCCCTCCCCTGCCCAGCCAACCCCAGCCTGCCACACACAAACCCCCCTGCTACAGTCCGCACATGGTACGACCCGGCCTGATCCTCACACCCACTTGCTCACCCCTAATGACCCTGCGATTGTTTCACCTGCATGCGCAGACTATAAGCCTTCTTCTAGCAAAACATTCTCTATCCCACCAAATCCTCAACATGGTCTACTCCATTTTTCATTGCTTGCCTTTTCCAGATGTTAGTTTGCCCGTACCATTACTATAACATTAAGCAATTACATTTTGCTGCTAATATTTCACCATTAATGTTCAGTGCTAATATGTGCTCAGAAGGCACTTTATTAGGTACAGCAACTTTATAGGCTGCCATAATTTGCATAGTTGTGAATAGTGAATCAGTGTATTTTTGACACAAATGTAAGAATCAGGAAGTGGATGATCAACAGTTTTTGTGACCCACTTATATTAGGACTTAATGCATAAATTACCTTGTGCATTAATTACTAGCTACGGAAAAGTGTGTTAAGCATGGCATTTTATCGATAAACTGTTAAATTCAAATGCATATAATATAAGCTGATATTGCCAGGAATCACCACACATCATGGTGCTGGTGGTCTAACTCATAACTGGTGCATAGCTTTACCAATAAAGTACTCCATGTACCTAATGAAGTGGTATAGATCATGTACCTCATGAGTAAAGTCTAGAAGCAAATTTAAAGAGATGGAACACTAGTGACATAGTCCCTGTCTCTTCTCTCTCTCTCTCTCTCTCTCTCTCTCTCTCTCTCTCTCTCTCTCTCTCTCTCTCTCTCTTTCTCTGATTCCACCACAGATGCAAGGTCAGGGACCATCCCAACCTGTTACCAGTCTCAGCACAGCAGGTAGGACACACAAGTAATCTATTAAATATGTGGGATAACATTTCAATTATTACTGCAGTGTGTTAAAGTCTTCCTCATATTTATTGCTTCGCCAGCAACCACCATGCCCTCGGTTTGTCCTTTGACCCCCACTGGTCCCTCCTCAAGCTCCACCCCTTCACCTGTGACTCCGTCTCCTCGCAGTGACGCCAGTCCTGTTCCTGCCACTCACACATTAAATCTGAACACAGGGTGAGACATACAGGCACACACACACATGCATGAATCCATATAAATTCACACACTACCACTCGGCACGTTCAAAATTAAAACTGCATTACGCTTATAATCCAGGTATAAGCACAATCCTTGTGTATATTTATTAACATGCATAAAACTAGAAGCAGTGCATAAAGCTCTGCAGGTGAGATGTCCCATGGTGTTAGCCCCACTCTCTGTGACATCATCAGAGATGTTTAGGTCATGTGAGAGAGAAACAAAGAGGCTGAGAGGCAAATTGACATAGGGACACAAGAAAAAATTTGTCATGAAGTTAATAGTTAATTAGCCACAAATAAAATCTCATTTTGCCTCAGTTTGGCCTCCTGCCTATCCCCACCCACCAGTCATCTCTCCCCTATCATGCAACAGCTACCATGCATTGAAGGTGAAGGCTATTACATGCTTCCTACATGACACATCAAGCCAGCCACATCAACAACATCTTTTCAAACTGCTGCTATGCTGCTTCACAGGGCAGTGTAACACACTTAGATGAAAGCAATACAATATCTACCCTCTTTCACATTTCACATGATACCCATGGTTGATTAATGTTACCATGATTGACAGGGGACAGAAAGAATGCCTTTCCTCTTATCCAGCCCACATGGCCAATTCTATGTAAATGGGGGAAATGTGCTGACATTCCTTTTTATGGCTGTTGTACATACATAGAGTACAATGCAGATGGATAGAAATTCAATTCTAAATGGATTTCTTGTACCACAATCTAATAATAAGTCACGAACACACGCACATGTGAATAGACACAAAGCATATTTGCTCATATATGTACGAATTCAGTACATAATGTATTTACACCTTTGCTCAGAGTTCATACTGTAAATGCACAAGCTGTAATGTTTTGCTGGGCAGTAATGATTGAATGATTGATTGATTGATTGATTAGGATTATTTAAGAGGGAAAATGCACATTAAAAAAACATAAACTTAAATACACTACAATTAGCCAAAAAGGCTATTTTATATCTGTTGTCCCTTCGCCTATATTAAATATTATATAAAATTCATTCATTCATTCATTTTCTGAACCGCTTATTCCTAATTAGGGTCACAGGGAGGCTGGCGCCCATCTCAGCCGTCTCTGGGCGAGGGCAGAGTACACCCTGGACAGCTCGCCAGGCCATCGTAGAGCTATTATATAAAATGATATCTATAAACAAAAACAAATACACTACGATAAAAAGGTATAGCATAGAATTGAATCCCACTTTTGGAGTTCTAGCAGTGCGCATACAGTAAAATATGGAATATACAATGATAGTTAATGTCTGTGTGTATGTGTGTGCATGTGAAAGTGTATATGGTTTTCCTGTCCACAGTTCGTGGCGTAACAAGAACGGTGACGTGTCTAACTACATCACCGATTTTGCTGCAAATCTGAGGTGAATACAATCGAAAAAGTCTGTGCATGTGCACAAACACACACACACACACACACACACACACACACACACACACACACACACACACATACTACAGTTACATATTCAAAACTAACCAAGTCATAACAGCTATAATCCAGTCACTCTTTGTTTCCAGACTAATAAAAGAGATCTACTATTTGCAAAAAGCTAAATCAGCTTGTGACTAATGATACTGTGTCTAATACCTTAGTTTCCCACTGCCTTGTTTTCCAGTGTGTGCCATTTCTTCTGCTTCTTAATGTTTTAAAGTTTTACTGTTTGTTCCCTTTTCCTCTTCTTCTTCCCCACTGCTGTTTGTCTTTGTGTGTGCACGCTTGCGTATTCGTGTGTGCGACTCAGGAACACGGTGATTGGAGTTAACACAGGAATGAACCAAGCTCTGCGTGGCAGCAACCCACTCGCCACCATTCAAGGTTTGTGGGAAAGCAGGCAGTAGAAGGAACTAAAGTGATGGACTAAAGAAAGGGAGAAGGAAATGAAATGGAAAGAAAGGACGAGTGTGTTTGTTGAAATCATCTCATGTCAGTGTGCGGTGCTGTGGCGTGCTTTGCTTTTTATGTGATGTGTTTCATCTCATGTCTCTTCAATCTCATTCATCTATTTCTTATGTTACCTTGTCAGTATAATAGCTATTGTTATATTGGACATAAATATTTCTGTATGTGACTCGTCTGTCTGTCACTTTTCTCAGCTCTGGCAGCCAGTGGTGGTCAAACCACCATTTCCAGTCTTGAAGGTGGCAGCAAGGTGCTGATTGGTGCTTCTGGAGGACAAAGGTCAGGACTCCCTTCTTCCCTCTTCCTTAACCACCCTTCATTGTTGCCCATGGCAGCGGGCACAGCTCTGGGATTGGGCGGCACGATCGTTTCCAAATCCGGCAGGCCTCTATTCCTGGACGGCATGAGCCCCTCCCCCTGCTCAAGCCCCGACTCTTCCTGCTCTTCCAGCGACTTGCTACACAGCCCACACGATCTGGGGAGCGGCCAAGATTGAGTGACACTTCCAGGAAACCAATCACAGGACCAGAAGGAGGAATGGAAACCTCCCATCACAACCAAAGCATCTCTGTCTCTCTTTCTTCTTCCGTCTTTTGTCTTTCACCCTTCCTCTCTTGCTCTCTCCCGCTCTCCTGATGCCAAAAATACACAAAGTGGAAGAGGGGAGAGATGAAGAGACAATGGTGAAGACGAGATGGAGTGAAGAGGAGAGATTTACATGTAAACCAAAAATTCACCTGGAGGTCTAGTGGTACGTGGTCGACTGAGCGCAGCCACTTCTCCGCCGTTGTTTTTTTCCTCTTTCTTTTTCTCTCTCTCTCTATTTTTCGTTCTTTCTCTGGAAAGTGTAAAGAAATAAACGAAAGGACAACAGACATTGGTTTAAGAACTGCAGGAACCAGAGGAAAGAGCTGATTATTATTGATCCTTGAGCCAAAAATAACAAAACGATAAACTTTTATTTGTTGCAGAATGGCAGGACTTCAGCTCGGAGCAGTCTGGAGAACTTTAAACCAAA
Organism: Tandanus tandanus; assembly: GCA_039654325.1. Lineage (NCBI taxonomy): Eukaryota > Metazoa > Chordata > Actinopteri > Siluriformes > Plotosidae > Tandanus > Tandanus tandanus. The sequence continues at coordinate 34,811,130 of JBCNYH010000001.1, read as the reverse complement.
AAAACAAACAAACAAACAAACAAAAAAAAAACATATGATAGAGGTGAACTTTAAAAGACTCACAGTGACAAAAAGACAACCATACCAAAAACCCATATACCAAAAAAATAACCAAAACCAAAAATACGGAAGGAAAAGCTTTATCCCGTGGACCTGTAAATAGTCCAGCGTCCAGCACCAGACCCACACCAACAATCCAGCAACCTCCCGCTCTATCATTTCATCCGACATGCTCTCATTTTGTTTTGTCTGTGTCATTTTGTATTTTTTCTCATTGTTTATAATTAGTGAAGAAGTGAATCCAAGTATTAGCTGTGTATTGCTGTGCAACAGTGAAAGAGCGAAGCTCAGAAGTGTCAATGTTTTTTTTTTACTAGAAGTCTAGGTATGTACAAATCTCTCCCGCTTTCTACCTCTTTATCATCTTTTCTCCTGTCTTGCTTTAGTTCCCATTAGCATTCGAAATTATTCCTATTTAAGTAGGTGTCTGTGTTGCTGTTTAACCATCATCACTGTCATGTCACCATTTCAGCTTCATGTCAATCAGCCAGGGCTGTGTTTGGGAATGTCATGGATGTCCAATGTAATTAATACAAGCTCAGATGGTGTTCCTGCATGGGTTTTTTTCTCCATCTGTGTCTCACATTCATGTTCATTCTGTTTAATCTCCATTAAAAATAACACTTTGAATCCATGATCCACATTTTTCACCTCCTTCATACTCGCTCCTTGTTGGATACCAAAGTGACTCCTCATGGGTCTCTGACTGCGATGCAGATGGAGAATGGAAACTCCCTTCCCTCAGATGTGCTCCCACCTTCCACACACACACACACACACACACACACACACACACACACACACACACACACACACACACAAGTAAAAAAATACAGACACACAAACACACATTATTGATTGGACATCGCTGGGGGAACTTTTGGGGAACGGGCGTTTTCATTATCCCTGCCACTTCATGTATGAAGTAAAAAAAAAGCCAACCATAATTCCAGAGATTCACAGAAGCAAACCAAAAAAAAAAAGAAAAACATTTCCAAGCCAAATATGGAAGGAGCTGAGGAAAAAGGAGACAAGAAAAAAAATAAGAAGATCTCTCTTTATCCCTCCATCCATCTGTGAAAGAAAGTCAGGGATGGATGCCAAGGGTAGATGATTACACCATAGATGGATGGATGGATGGATGGATTCATGGATGAGTACAGATGGTTCCACGCTCTTTTTCTTCCTCCTGTCACTCGAACCCTTCCTGGTCCTTGGGACGGGAGCTTTGATGACCTCACTGAAGTTCAAGAGATGTGGCTGGTTTCTTTTGGGTTTGGGAAGGATGTTCTTTTTCTTCCTTTGGCTCTTTTATTTCTTTCCGTCTGTCTGGTTTGTGGGAATTTTTCTCTTCTATATGTGTAGCTGCTGTTCCTTTGGTTTTTAGAGTGCTTTGATTTAATTTTTTTCGGGGGAGGGAGGGAAGGGAGGGTATATTCAATGATTACAGAATTGTTCTTTTTTTATGTCCCCTCCTTGTTCCTAGTCGTGCTAGAGACTCCATCAGGTGGTTGGAGAAATACTGTGAACATTCATCTAAACAGATCAACTAGGATGAAGGTGAACACAAATCCACACAGACACCCAAGAACATAAGCCAAAGCTTTAACTCTTAAATCGAATATCAAATATGGGCGTATACGCCCAAAGACCGGCACCACGCAGTGCTGTAAGAAGGCAGGCGTGGACGTGATCAGAGCGTCTGTTCTCCACATGACCGTTTAGATGGAATGGATCACTTAGTGCTTCTATAGATTTTGTAGTAAATGATCTATGTTACAATGCTTACTTATTGCTGATGTATAGAAAAAGGTAAAAACTTAAAAAAAAAAAAAAAAGTTACAGACTTGATTTTTGACCAAACTATTTCTGTTTATCTTCTAGCCTTTCTTTTTCCACCTCACACCTCTTTTGTGGTTGTTCTGATTATGCTTATCTATTTATTTCTAATTTATTTTATTCTATTTATTTATTTATTTATCCCAAAGACATTTTTATTGCTATGTTTGAGGCATCAGATTGTGTCAAAATGTAATTCTACTTCGCCAAGGCAACCTTTTCAAAACCAAATCCATAAAAGAATGCAACCATTGGTCCTTATGGACTAATGACCAACACAGGGATGGTAGCTCGTCCTCTTAACCCTGCCCTCCTCCTTCATGGGCGGAGTCTGTGTAGGGGTAACCTATCAGGGGGAAGAGCAGCACTGCGCCAGACGCTGACACTGACGTGATGTTCTGTGTGAACGTCAAACGTTTTAGCACAATGTTACGATGACCATTTTACACGCTCAGTTTAGATAGTAGTGTCATGATGCGGGAGCTTATAGTCTTATAGTATTGAAAACTGTGTATAGGCATTATATCTGCTGTATAAGAATGTGAAGATTTTTTTTTTTTGTCTAGATCTTTTAATGTAGCCATCCACTAAAGGATATCAGCACGAGTGTTCATCTGAGACATTATTAATCTGTTAGATGAAATTTTTATATTCCTGTGAATCTTTGTGCTTACTGAGAGTTTCACCAAGTAATCGTACGTTGACTGCATTGCTGTGATGATGACTGACAGCGTTGAACGCAGTGCTGCTCGGAGCCTTGAGCCGAAAGCTTTAAACAGCTACAAAACCAAAAAAGAAAAAAAAACTGGAAGAGAGGAAAGATGGAGGGAATTGGATAAAAGAGGAAAAAAGTGCAAAGAGGGATTCTGTGCAGAAACGGTCATGGCCGTGGAAGACGAGGAAAGAAATGTAGCTTAGCAGAATCATATCGATGCTGTCTCCATCTTTCTCTCTCTAGCTCTCTGCCCGACTTCCTTCTTTCCGCTTTCTTTCTCGTTGTCTGTGTCTGATCAGGTTGAGAAGAGAGATAGTTCCTCAAATACCTCACTCTCTTTGACGATAAACCAAACTAACGACTGCTTTAAGCAGAACGATGCATCTGTTTGTAGCGTGTACGAACGGGCTGCTTTTGGGCGAGCTGAAAGAGGTCATAGGGCAGATTGGAGTTCAAAGGTCACAATGGTCTCGTGCGGCATCTACGAGCTTCTCAAGATAAGCTCCGTTTACCAAAGTCTACATGCGAAGTGAGTTTTTAATCACTCACTCTCACACTCTCATTTGCCGAACTGCTTAATCCTAGTAGGGTCTCTGGGAGGCTGATGCCTATCTCCGCCAGCTCTGGGCGAAAGCCGTGTACACTCTAAACAGCTCGCCAGACCATCGCAGGGCCAATATACACACATCCATTCACAATCACACTCACACTTAGGGGCAATTTGGAACGGTTAGTTAACCTAATGTATAACTCCACACAGAGACACTCGAGCCTGGGTCTCGAACTTGCTGTGAGGCAGACGTGCTACCCACCAAGCCGCCATTTTTAAGGTGAAAATGAATACAATAAACAAATGATACCAAGCATTAACAATGTATTAGGGGCATTTAGGTATTAATATCTGACCCATCACCTCAAAATGAGTCCTAATTAACCAAAATGACTTCTGAGTTCTGAAAAGGCCATCAAATTTTGTCTGATTTTCAAAAAGTTTGCGGTAATTCTATTTATATATGTGCATAACTCAAAAAGTCAGTTTGGTGGTGATGAGTCACGCACCCACTCAGCTTTAGCTTAATGCTAAAAGGGTTGTGGGGAGGTTGGAGCCTATCTCAGCCGACTCTGGGTGAAGGCTAGGTATATTCTGAACAGCTCAGCAGCTCACTATTCACACTCACACACCTAGGGGCAAACTGGGACAGCCAGTTAGCCTAATGTGCGTGTCTTTGAACTCTGGCAAAAAAACGGAGAACCTGAAGGAAACCCACACAAGCACGAGAAGAACATGCAACCTCCACACAGAAACGCCCCGCTGAGCCCAGAACTCAAACCCAGGGCCCTCTTACTATGAGGTGGATGTACTGATCACTATGCCACGGTGGGTCAAAAACTTTAAAATATACACAGCAAAGTCATGTGACCAGAATATTCATACAGATTTAAGTATAATTAAATGATTTCTCAAACTACTTAATCTGTTTTGTCGCTTGGTTTAAATGATGTAGTCTTGAATTATAATTTTATATAAGTTTAAAATACAATTATAGTTAATATACTCTGGCTGTACACCAGACGTTACAATCTTGTCTCTCTGTAATTCATGTACAACAGCACAGGTTTAAAATTAGTGAAGCCATGCTTAGAGGACAAGAACATAAGGCTTAATCATTCTACATCACCACACAGAAACGTCTTGCTTGATTTCCCAGCTGGTAATTGTGACTCAGAGTGACACTTGAGCAGTCGTAAGGACATAACGAGAGCAAATCAGAGATGAGTCAGTTGCAGCCCCCTCTTTTCAGCCTTTGAATCAACATCGTGTCAAAATGAGTGAACAACAACGAGAAATGAAACGGGACCATTGTGAAGACCTCGGTTGGGGGGGAACAGTTGAACCTGCCCCTTTGACCTCAGCTCAACTTATCTGCCTTCCTTCAGCCCTTAAAGCCTCTTCTCCAGTCAGCAAGCCTACTGCACCTTTCCAGCACCCAACTGTAGCCTGACACCATCTTATTAGGACGGGGTGCATTTAAGTGAGCAGTGATTGGCTGATTCACAAAGAACATATTTTGAGGGCCTATTGGCTAGCGCTTCTGTCTGTAGGCTGGGAGAGGTGCCGAGGGCTGGTGACTTGGTAGAGGCTGAGACTGTTGTTGCTAGGTGACTCTGTAATGTCAAAAGAGTCAGAGCGTAAACGAGTTAGGTTCCTGTTTACACCAAGCCATCACTGGAGTATAACGCAGAATGTCTTCATGACAGAGAGATTAGTATATGCAATGCAATGAAAAGCTTATCCACCTCAGGAGCTTCGTAGTCTGATTTCCACGAACCACAGAAGGCTTTAGGCTCATGTTAATTGCAGGTGTAATCAGGACCGGCGTTTCACTCCTTAACTCTTTTTCACTTGTTTTCTTTTTCTCTTCCTTGCTGTTATCCATAACTTCAAAGCGTATTTCAGTGTGAACTGAGGGAGCGTGTGTAAAGCGTCTTGTAGTCTCTCAGTGAAGTGAAACACCTGAGAACGATACCAAAGCAAACACTCCACTGGGAGACCCGACACATCATACACACATCCTGAAATTAATCTTTAATATATTAATAATGATTTAAATGCAAAAATCGTGCAATGGCAGCCTCGGTACAAGCCTGTTATTGCTTTTGTCACATTTTCTGGCGTGCTAACCCTGACTGTGGCACTTGCCTAAACTTTTTGCTTAACCAACAGTCCTCATCACTGTTAATTCCTTAGTAGGCTAAAACAGCTCAGCAAAGCAGAGAAACAGAAAGCAAGACATCTACCCTTCTCTTTTTTCTTTATTCGTTGTGTTTAATTTAAAATACAGCTTCAGTCCAAAGGAATAACAATAAAAGAGCAAATATCTTAAACTCTTCTAGTGAAACCAAAGATCTCCACTAATGCATCTTCTGCAGCTTTTCCGTTTTGGTTTGTTTTTGCCCCCACCCCCACCCCTTCCCCACCTCTTTCTCTGTGGGTTCACCTAGCAACTCCAGTTTCTGGAACGATGGCCTCAGCAATCCAAAGCAAATCATCATAAATGATGATTTTGATAAAAATTTATATTTTTTAATTATTTGTTATTGGGGAAAACTTTTGCTTCTCGTGAAGGTTATGGTGACGATGATTATGATGATGATAAAATAGATTATGTTCATGATTTGTCTGTGATTACTTTTATGATGCTGATCTGTCCCTTCTGTGTGTGTGTGTGTGTGTGTGTGTGTGTGTGTGTGTGTGTGTGTGTGTGTGTGTGTGTGTGTGAAAGTAAAAGTACATGCATTTCTGTGTATGTATCTGTGTGCGTGTGTGTGTTTTACATATACAGTACCGATTTTATTTTGATACAGTTTGTGTGCATGTTTGTGAGAGAGAGAGAGAGAGAGAGAGAGAGAGAGAGAGAGTGTGAGTGTGTGTGTGTGTGTGTGTGTGTACACACATATGCGATTTGTATGGCCCCTCCTCTCTTTTCCTTTTGATGTGAATAGTCCTTTTCTTCCCTGTCCCCTTTCTTTCCTCTCTTCCCTATGGTGACAGGTTAGCCTTTTAGTGTATTTATCTCTGAAACCAAAAAAAAAAGAAAAAAAGATGAAAATAACTTGCTTGTTCATTGTACAGTGTTGTTCATTTTAAGTCATTTTTGTAACTGAAAGTGTCTCGCTCATCCAAATAAAAACGGTAGAATACTATGAATGGACATTGAGTGTTTTTTTTTTTAAATACATCCTGTCATGCTTTGTCAAACAAGCCCTATTAACAGGTCATCAAACAAATTACCAGCAGTGCCATGACTTTCTATGTTTAGCCATGTAAATAAAGCTTGGCACAGATTGTTAGTAGCATGAGCACTGTACAGGCTGTAGGCAACTGGATGCCATTTGGATCTAAGGTCCACACTGAAATTAATTGGCCTATAGACTCATGTTGGGCACTCTGACACAACATATTTGCCTGCTTGCAATATGTTCCATGATATACGGACAGATGAATAGGCAGCTAAGTAATTCATATTCATGTCACAACTCTCCAGGCTCTGGTGAATAAAGTGTATTGAAACCATGAGATATAGTGGGAGTAGGAAAGAATCATTCATTAATTCAATCATTTGAACCACTTAACCCTAATTGCGGCCGCGGCAAGGCTGGCGCCCATCTCAGCCGACCCTGAGCGAGGGTAGAGTACACCCTGGACAGCTCGCCAGGCCTTCGCAGGGCAGAAACACGCTGACAGCAATCCAATGGCCTACTCTTTACGAATGACAGCAATGGTTCTTTTACATGCTTCTCACCACAGACAGTGAGAGACATTGCTGGCCTTTGATAACCCAGTTAGCTGCACTGGGGGGACAGCAGTGGCAGCTCAGCGTGAACACCCGACCTTTGGATCAGTAAGCCAGCACCTTAGCCTCCGAGCCACCACTGCCCCAGGAAAGAATCACACCTTCAAAATATTCACACTCTGAAATGAAGACACACATTTTTTTAACTGTATTTACTAAATGCAAGTTATAACAGCAAAGTGAAACATATAATAGCAACAGTTCAGAGAAAAATTACAACTAAACAAATAAAACAGAATCACTGAGATCAGGGTTAATGGATCACCAACTTTGCACATCTATGTAGACTGTGGCCCAGTGATAAATTAGTGCCTGCACACTAAACTGGTCACCATAATTAAATAAAGATTATTGTTATGTGTGATTCTCTCCAGTTCTTTGATGATCTTTAACACTGGGTCTTCTAAGTTATGTCTCAACTGCTTCCCGCAGCTTAGAGACACAAAACGTTCCGTAGTATGCGCGCTGTTCCCAGGATGGCAGCCAACTGTGCACTCCCTATGACATCAGGTAGATCTATTTGCTTTGAAATTCTTTGAAATAGTCCCAAGTGCACCTATCACGATGGGTATAACTGTCACTTCCAAGGCTCTGTGGATTCTCTTAATTTCAAATGCATTGTCCTGATATTTCTCTACCTTTTCTTCCACAATCTCAATAATATTCTGGTCCACTGGTATAGCTATGTCAATCAGTGTCCATTCGCTCGTATCTCTAATATCTGGCCTGTTGTACTTCCTATCCTATCAGATGGTCAATTCCCTTCTTTATTTTCTGCGACTGGCAAAGGTTGATGCTCATACCATTTGTCAGCACACTTTATCCCCTGCTTTCTGCTAATATGCTTATTATTATTAGTGTTATTATTATTATTATTATTATTATTATTGTCATTATTATTATTGTGCAATATTTGCCCACTCTTCTCTTTTATAGAACTGTCCAAGCTCAGTCACATTGGGTAGTGATCACTGGTGGACTGAAATATTCAATTCATTCCACAGATTTTCAGTAGGGTTTAATTCTGGGCTCTGACTAGGCCACACAAGAACATTCACTTTTTCTCCTTCAGCCACTGAGTGGTAAACTTTGGGTCACTATCACGTTCAAAGGTGAAGCTTCTTCCCACTGATAACTCTCCGTCAGAGGGTTTCAGGTTATCCTCAAGAATTTAAAGTTATTCTCCCCCATCCATTTGAATTTCCTTCAATTAGCCTAATGTGCATGTGTCCCAGTCCCTGCTGCAGAGAAGCACATCTACAACAGGATGCGCATTACTATAGGTACTGTGTTTTTTGGGTGTACTGACCTTCTGCCAGTTATACCATTCGGTCGTGAAGACAAATAGTTTAATTTTGGTCTCATCCGTCAAAGTTACCATAGGCCTCTTGGTAGTTTTTCTGATTAGTTTCCTCCTCACTCTTCCATGCAGTTTGTAGGGATGGCCTGATCTGCGATGGGTACTAGTAACAAACACTTTCCACTTCTCCTAGGGAATAATAAAGCCTTTGAATTTTTTTGTGTCCATCTGCTAACTTGTGTCTATTAACAACTTCATCATCCCTGAGATTTTTTGACAGTGCCTTGCCACCCATAGTTGATTTTTTGATTCCAAGAACTGGAATGCTCTAGGAATAGTTGTTTTTATGGTGACCTAATAAGAACTATTAAAATTGTTTACAGATAGAAGTGAATTTTCTTGGTGTGCAATAGAGAAGGTGATTAGTTATACCAGATTAAGTTTACATGTATTTTTAGGAGGGCAGTGATACTTTAATCATCTCGGTGATTCTGGTTAATCATCTATCTATCTATCTGTCTGTCTGTCTGTCTGTCTGTCTATTTGTTTGTTTCTTTTTTGCTTGTTTACTTATTCTGAACTGTTGCTATAATATCTTTCACTTGTCTGATTTTAACTTATAAGCTTTTTTTTCCTTTCTTTTTTTTTTTTTAAGTGTGACCCAATGATCACACTGCCTGCTGTAACACAATGGTGACTTCATGACCACACCTTTTGAAACTTATTCTAAGTTTGAATAAAGTGCTTTTCACCTTAAACGTCACGAGGCCAATATTGGGTAGCTTTCCTCGTGTTTCTTGGAATGGCATTTTGTTGAATTTCCAGGATTTCACAATCAGTGTCTGTGACAAACCATGATTCAAGCATTGTCAAGTTGGTATGATGTCTATTAGACTAATAGTATTAGTATATGCTACATGAAAACAGCGCAATCTGATTCTCTCTCTGTATCTCTCTCTGTATCTCTCTGTATCTCTCTCTTTCTCTCTCTGTATCTCTCTGTATCTCTCTCTGTATCTCTCTCTCTCTCTGTATCTCTCTCTCTCTCTGTATCTCTCTGTATCTCTCTCTTTCTCTCTCTGTATCTCTCTCTCTCTCTCTCTGTATCTCTCTGTATCTCTCTCTGTGTCTGTATCTATCTCTCTCCCTTTCTCTCTCTATATCTCTCTTATTCTGTATTTCTTTCTGTCTTCCTTTCTCTCTCTGTATCTCTCGGTGTCTCTATTCCTTTCTCTCTCTTTCTCTCTCTCTGTTTCTCTCTCTGTATCTCTCTCTGTATCTCTCTCTGCATCTCTCTCTTTCTCTCTCTGTATCTCTCTCTGTATCTCTCTCTGTATCTCTCTGTATCTCTCTCTGCATCTCTCTCTTTCTCTCTCTGTATCTCTCTCTGTATCTCTCTGTATCTCTCTCTGTATCTCTCTGCATCTCTCTCTTTCTCTCTCTGTGTATCTCTCTGTATCTCTCTCTGTCTGTATCTATCTCTTTCTTCCTTTCTCTCTCTATATCTCTCTCTTATTCTGTATTTCTCTCTCTTCCTTTCTCTCGCTGTATCTCTCTCTGTATCTCTCTGTATCTCTCTCTGTGTCTGTATCTATCTCTTTCTTCCTTTCTCTCTCTATATCTCTCTCTTATTCTGTATTTCTCTCTCTTCCTTTCTTTCTCTGTATCTCTCTCTGTATCTCTCTGTATCTCTCTCTGTGTCTGTATCTCTCTCTGTATCTCTCTCTGTATCTCTCTGTATCGCTCTCTGTGTCTGTATCTATCTCTTTCTTCCTTTCTCTCTCTATATCTCTCTCTTCTGTATTTCTCTCTCTTCCTTTCTCTCTCTGTATCTCTCTCTGTATCTCTCTGTGTCTCTATTCCTTTCTCTCTCTTTCTCTCTCTGTATCTCTCTCTGTATCTCTCTCTGCATCTCTCTCTGTATCTCTCTCTCTCTCTCTGTATCTCTGTCTGCATCTATCTCTCTCTCTTCCTTTCTCTCTCTCTGTATAT
>JBCNYH010000001.1:34767710-34779747 GCA_039654325.1 Tandanus tandanus | reverse complement strand
GTTGATAGTGGGGCTTGAACCCCCAACCTTGGGATCAGTAATCCAGCACCCTACCACCGGGCCACCACTGCCCCAGAACCTGGTCTTATATATTAAATTATATATTATGGGGCAGTGATGGCTAAGTGGATAGGGCTCTGGGTTACTTTTCAGAAGGTTAGTGGTTCAAGCCCCAGTACCACCCAGCTGCCACTGTTGGGCATTTGAGCAAAGCTCAACAGCCAGTCAAAATATGCATACTAGCACTGCCATATAATAAAACAAAATACTGTATTTATGTCTGCTGGAGCTGTAACATCAGCTGACTGAATAACCAATGGAAGATATCATAGCGGCCAATGCAGGGTCACTTCACCAGGATGCATGACCATCTTAAAATGATCAATTTTAACAAAGTGTTCCTAATGCATTTTGATATGTAAATAACTTTTTGATTATCCATCTGAGAAGGGAAAAAAACCTGAACATGGAAAATTTAATGGATTTAAAAACACAATAGGACATAAACTCAGGAAATTTAGCCAAGGGTAAACAATATGAATTGTTCTGACAAGCTCCACATTTTCACCCTTTGTATTAACTTATATTTTAAGTTGAACTCATTGGGAATCGAGTGGCACGGTGGCATAGTGGTTAGCACGTCCACCTCACAGCAAGAAGTCCTGGGTTTGAGTCCTGGGCTCGGGCGTTTCTGTGTGGAATTTGCATGTTTTCCCCATGCTTGCGTGGGTTTCCTGCGGGTACTTCAGTTTCCTCCCACAGTCCATACACGTTAGGCTGATTGGCTGTTCGAAATTGCCCCTAGGTGTGAGTGTAAATGGTTGAGTGTATTGCACTGCGATGGTCTGGCAAGCTGTTCAGGGTGTACCCTGCCTTCTCCTAAGCACCAGCCTCCCCAAGACCCTCGTAGGATTAAGCGGCTCGACAAATGAGCGAGTGAGAGTCATTGGGATTCACTTATGTAGGCTTGAGTACCCTTGTGAGTTTTTTGCTAATAGATATATGGTCATTGGCAGTTTTATTTGGTGTAAAGGGGTTATTTACATCTTCATCTGCATGAGGGGATGAGCTACACTTCCCAAGTGTGACGAGAGAGAGAGAGAGAGAGAGAGAGAGAGAGAGAGAGAGAGAGAGAGAGAGAGCTTGTAATGGTTGTAGTTATTGGCATTTAAACAGGATGTGTATGCTTGAGCAAACAGCTCACATTTAAATGATCACACAGGAATCACAGTTGCTTTCCACACACACTGTTCCTCAGTACTATTATACAGCAGTATTAAGTAAGAGGGTTGTGTGTTTATTTTCATATTCTGCCTAAGGCCGAATGTGTTTTCATTCTAGTGCCTAAACTGAGCTTCTGGTCGGCTCTCGGTGCTTTGTTGATCTTCCAAGAGGTTACAGCACCTTAGTGTTTTTCATGATATAAATCACTCACATTAAGACTTTGTTGGTATATATTTGTTGGCATAATTTGTCAGTTGAGCTTCGTCTCGCCTAAAGGAAGTGATGGGCGTGAGAGCAATTTAGGCACTGTTAGCTATTCAGCTTAAGAAGACACACTAAAAATATTTGCAAGCAGGTTTAACTCACTTATAACAAGTAAGTCTTTCAGGACAGAGTGTTAAATGGTCTTTTATCTGTTTGTTCTTGGATGCACTTTGAGGTTTTGTCAGAAGGATGTAGGAACCTCAGATTAGGGCTCATCTGTTCTTTGTAGTCTAACTTCATTTGAACGACTTTAGTTTGCTAATAAATATTGAATGAGCAACAGAGCACATACCACATATATGACACGACAACACGCAGCTCCAAACTTGTTTCATTTCATCTCACTTCACACTTAGCGTGAGATGAAAGGAATAAACGCCTAATTGCTTCATTAAAAACAACAACACTTGTTGCTTGACGTTGCCGACGCTGCTCCGGCACGTGGTCTTCTCGCAGCGAGCCGTAGGACGCCGATGTGATAACGTCATCACGGACGAACGGTGGATGGCGGTCTCCATGGCGACGACGCGTACGTCGGCGACGCTGGCTGCTGCGTCCGTCCTGCTCACGCACGCGCTCGAAGGAGGTGTGACTCGGGCGAGGACTCGAGCGTGACCCCGCCCCCTTCCCCTCCTCCTCCGTGTGGGCGGGAAGAGAAACACGACACCAGAGACGGAGAGCGAGAGAGAAAAAGAGCAGGAGGAGGAGGAGGAGAAATGGGGGAGGACAGATAGAAAGAGAGTGTGTGTGTGTAGTGGGAGGAGGAAGAAGAAGAAGAAGAAGAAAAAAAAGTCAGTGTGAAAGAGGGAGTGGGAAGCTGACTAAATTACTGCGAGTCGGTGGCGACCTTTTTGGGGACGTGTTGGCTGTTACAAAAAGAAAATGTTCGAAGAGACGCCGAATCGCGTGACCGAGCACAACTCGAAGCCCGGAGCCGCCAGTGCGCCGTGTTTTCCGCTCTCGGCAGGACGGTATTGATCGCTTCTCTTCTCGGGACGGGAAACTCTCAACTCTGCTTCACCTCGCCTCGTATATATAGTTCAGTGGACCCACTTCAGCACTCTCCCAAAGTCTTGTGTGTGTCGGCGGCGGTGGACAGACAGAGACTGTAACGCGACCGAGCGCGAGCCCCGCGTCTGCACATTTTTTACTCAAAGTTTAGTTTCTTTCTCGTTGTTTTTTTGGCTCGTGAGTGAGGCCGACTCTCGCCCTCTGCCGAACGGGACTCGGCTTACACGCGCCGAAACAGCATGAAAACTCCCGGGGAAACGGGTAAGTTTGGTTTTTCTTCCCGTATTTCTTCCTAATCAATCATTCCCTCCCTGCCGATTGTCCCTGGCTACTTTCCGTAGTTACGGTTTCGGTAAAAGAGCTCGTGAGATCAGCGCGAAGCCCAGGATGGACTGGTTTTCACTAACAATAACAAACCCGGTCCGGCACCTCGGAGTGCCTTATCAGGACTTTTAGCAGAATTTAGCCGCCCTCCTCCTCCTCCTCGAACTTTTCCTCCTTTTTCCCGTTTGACGGATTTGCTGAAGTTGTTGTCCAGATGAGATCAGTGCTTTATCAGGGTCTGCCCCTGTGCTGGCATGTCTCTCCAGCCCGAGCAGATCCACATCCAGCCGCCTGAAAAAAGTGTGTGTGCGCTGTTGTCAACTCGCCGAACCATAAAATGGCAGGCGGTGAACCCTTCTCTACTTTACTGACTCTATCACTCTGAAATAATAATAATAACAATAACAGGCCAGCTCTGGGGCAGAGCACTGATTGAACTGATTCCGGGTCATATATTTGGTGATAAGTGGTGTTGGTGATGAAGCAGCAGCTCAGATCAGGGTACTGATGTGGTGTTTTGGTGAGAAGCTTTCTGTGGATCTGCTGCATGCCCTCATCACCGCGGATACTCGAGTGTAGTGGCGCCTCAGCCTACCTGTTGAACCGCCATAACTTTATCGCACACACACAACACGGGCAGCGATTAAATTACCAGCTACCCCCCCGAGTTATTATTGGGAGTAAACAGAGTTACTAAAGTGATAAAGCTCTTATTTCTGTTCAATTTTGGCTCATTTAGTTAGACTGAAACGAGCGCGAGCTTTGAATGCAACACATTCAAACAGATTCCAACCGTTAACCGACATCCTCAGCCGTTTAACTCAAACTCAGTTAGCACCATTCTCCACAGCGCGACGTGGTAATTTATCCTTATACTCGGTCTCTTTTTGCTCAGACGTGACTTTAATTTTGCTTGACGTTATTTAGTTACCGTGTGAGGATGTTTTGGTTGAAGTAAGTGTGATTTTATTGTTGTTTTTTTTTCTCTCTATCTCTCTCTCTCTCTCTTTCTGAAACTAGCTAGCTAGCTTATTATCCACCAGGACTCTTTTTGTGGGATGTTTAGGAATCCGAGGCGTCGTTCCAAATGACTTCCTACGTCACCGCGCTACAGAACATAAGAGGTCATGAGCACTGCAGGCTACTTAGTGCACTTTTGGGGAGCCATTTGGGATGCAGCCTTTGTCACCCTCTCATGTTAGTTACTTGTTTTGACGCCATCCGTGAAGGTACCAAACTCGACACTTTTTTTCAGGTCATGACGTCAGAAGTTTAGCCGACGGTGACCTTTACAAAAACTCTTGCCCACACACGCACACACCTACCTTGGTTTTATCATCCTTGTGAGGAACTTTCAGTAGCATAATGATTAATAAAGCTAATTAATGCTATAAATACCTGCCACAATGTTTCCACAAGGTCCAAATTGTCAGATATTCCTATCCTTTTGGTCATGTTTGGTCTCCGGTGAGATATAAATACACACACACACACACACACACATCAGAGAGAGAGAGAGAGAAAAAAATCCACATGCCTACCTTGGTTTTACTATCCTTGTGAGGAGCTTTCAGTAACAATAGTGATCAATGAAGCTAATTAATGCTATTAATACCTGCCAAAATGTCTCCACACGGTCCAACCTGTCAGATATCCCTATCCTTTTGGGCGTGTTGGATCTCCGGTGAGATATGCACATATCCACACATTACGAACACTCTGCACAAGTCATTCATACACAGACAGTATCTGATCTCGTGCTGAATAAATGTAATAGAATGCTGTTTAAAGTGCCTCAAATGCACACAGACCTGATTAAAAAGTCTGTGCCCAGGTGTGTTTTATTATTTCACCTGAGCATTTGGATCTGAACAATAACTTGCGGTGACTGACATTTAAAGGTGAATAACTCTATTGTGGACCTGCTTTGAGTCTACACAACACTTTTTGTCCGGAAACACAAAACTGGCTTCCCAGGACGAAAGCGTTAGTCACACAGACATATAAAGAAAAAGGGGGAAAAAGAAACCCCTAAAAGATGTCAGTTCACTTTTTTTCTTCTTCTCGAAGTCAAAGTGCCGCTACTTCTGTAGATTATCTGCAGATGTCATGGAGTTGTGTTTATGTTTAAGCAGTGTAGTCAGTCACCACCCGCTACTACAAGCACGTTGTGGTTTAGTCGATCTCTGACTCCGCGGGCCGCATCGTGACCCCAATAGTTCCACGGGAAGTTTAGGTTCTGTGCGAGTGTGTGTGTGTAAGTGATACAGTACTGAGAAGAGGATGTGGCTGCTCTCATTATCAGATTTCGAGTATTGCTTTAGTGCACGCTCCTACCTGTAGATTCACACACCCACAGGAATATAGGTTGAACGTCTTTTTGCGGTGAATGGGTTTTCTCTGAAAGCTCGAGTTTTCCATGGCAACAGGTGGCTGAGACAATTTGTTATTTTGAGGGTTGTACATCCTGATAGTGTGTGTGTGTGTGTGAATGCAACAAACACTATCTCCTTCATCAAAAGCCTTTACCACATGAATCATGGTCAATAAGAAACACACATCTAACATTTTTTTTTTTTCAGTCTGATGGGCTCTTTAATATCCACACCGTTTCCATACAGTAATTACACTTAGACAAGCCAGGCGCATGACCTCATGACTTGAGGATGAGGTTTTAAATGTCGACGTTAACCAGCGGAGCTTATTAGGGATATTTATGCTGTCTTTTTTTGTTTTGTTTTGTTTTTTTGGCTGATTTGTGTTTTTCCTTAAAGTGAACTTACTGATTAGTTTAAGTAGCTGAAAATGAATTTGGGTTTTGGATCCAGTCTTGTGGGCTTAAAATGAACTCTAGTTGTGTATGCTGTTTGTAAAACTGATCCAACTAATTAGTGCTATTGTTAATGACTAATGGATGTTGACTCCGGATGTTTGCGCGCGCACACACACACACACACACACACACACACTGTTTATAGAGAATGATAGTTAAAGGCGTTCTGTCACGGCTGTTGCAAATGCGTAAAAATGTGCGTTTTAAAGGAATATAAATATAAACATTTGGTCAAATTTGAATTTTTAAAAAGAAAACATTACAAATGGTCGACGGACAAAATATTCCTTGAGGTTGGCAAAGCTGGGCAGCCTTTGATTTCTTGTTAAGTGAACGCAAATCAAAAACCCTGCACATGTGCAGTAGCCGTGACCGAACCCCTTTAACCTGTGTTTGATTCCCCCCCCCATCTCTCTGTATGTGTATTGATAGGACATGCTTACTTACTTTCTTACAGGGTTATTTTCTGCACTAAGTGTATGTGCTGTAATTAGTTTGAAAGGATCTGGAATGATAATCTTTTCTCCCCCGAGCGATTTTACGATAGCGAGAAGTTCAGTGTGTAGCGTGTTGTGCAGCTGTTGCTCTGGATGGAACCAGTTTACAATCAGCACTCACCTCTCACTCTGTTTACATGCTGATGGACCCTTTCAGCAAACTGCATGTGTGTGATCTTTATTTGCACGCTGCCTTTTTTCACCCAAGTCTTTTCATAAAAGATGTCCCGTCATGCTGTTCTTTTGTAACCAAGACGCACTATTGTGTCAACGTCAACATCGTACACAGAGAACTTTTTTTTGTCCCCCTTCTGAGTGAACATTGATGAAGTTAATCCAGACAAGGTAAATAGGTGAACAGTTGAACTTGGGTAACATTGCCCGAGGGCCTAACTGTGGTTTTCTGGCAGTGGTGTGATTTCATAACCACACTTTGCTAGTATTAAACCATAACACAGTACTTTTCAGCACACTCCTAGGGGTTTGGTTAAATACGGCAACGCAAAAGCCGCTATTCAAACTCACATGGGTAGGACATTCCCTATGGCTGAGTGGTGTTTTGCTAACTTTTCCCTAGCGAGAACAATAGGGGGCGTGTGTATGCACTGTAATGGGGCGTGTGTTTGCATCCTTTACGGCAGTGTGAACTGGGAGCTTGCCCATGTGTTGGTGTCATTTATGGATTGTCAGGAAACACAGAGAGCCTTTTTGTGTAGACAGAGTGGGGGCTAGCACACGCGTGCATGCGCGTGTGTGTGTGACCCTGACTCGCTGACCCCTTACACTACATTCTAACACACACATATACATACCAGTCACATGCTGGGTGTGCAGCGAAGGTCTGATGCCAGTCTCCCTCCCCCATCACTTTCTCTCTCATATCTCTACACAT
The DNA here is from genome assembly GCA_039654325.1 of Tandanus tandanus. Lineage (NCBI taxonomy): Eukaryota > Metazoa > Chordata > Actinopteri > Siluriformes > Plotosidae > Tandanus > Tandanus tandanus. The sequence continues at coordinate 34,772,702 of JBCNYH010000001.1, read as the reverse complement.
CTCACTACAGTGTGACTTCACTTCCTGGAGCAGCTATTTAAGTGTGTGTACACTGTAGAATAATTATGCAACCCGGCGTCATTTATTCAGAGTAATATGATCAGTGTAAGCTTTTGTCAATCAGCACAATCATTTATGCTGCTGGTCAAAAGTTTTAGAACATTCCCATTTCTTTCAGTTTTGATTGCATTTTATACAGTTTAGAGCTTCAGTGTACACTGATATTAAAACATAGAAAGAAAGCCGTGGTTAAAAAAGGTCGACTTTGTGGAATTGTTGCATTTTTGAAGTAGCCACCTTTTGCAGATATTCCAGCTGAGCACACTCACAGAATTCCTCCGAAGATGATCATATATTGTTCTCGAAGTTCTTCCCAACACTGCTGTAGAAATTTCCACAAATGTGTTGAACTTGTTGGCTGCTTTGCCTTCACCCTTCTGTCCACTTCATCCCAAACCATCGAAACTCGATTGGGTTGAAGTCTGGAGAACGTGTTGCGCTTCCATGATTTGAAGCTGACCGTCTTGTTCTTTTCTTATAAGGTGGTTCTGAAATACTGCTTACCTTTTGTTTCATTTCAGGTCATTTACTGCACTTGAACTGCTTCCATCTCAGTAAAACTGAAAAAATTTTGGTTCTTATAAAACATTTGACTGGAAGTGTAGCTTGTTTGAATGACTGTTGGAGCGAACACATGCGTTCAATGACCTTCCACGTGTCACCAACTGGCATACATAATGTCAGATCCTTGTTGTATAATAGGGCCTAATGTTAGGTTACATTGCGTTACCTGAATGATGTGTGTGTGTGTGTCTGTGTGTGTGTGTGTATATGTACACATATGTACGTATATATTATACGCTAATACTACTTTTAACATTACTGCTGTCATGAAATTAGTTACTCTGTCTTTAGTGGAGAAATTCGAATAAAACTTAGCTCTCCCGAGTCTTCGGACACAGACGCATTCTCTGTCTAACTCGAAGACAAGTTGAACTTCTAATGATCTAATTAGATCCCAGCGTTAGACCTATGGGAATGTTCTTGTCTATGTAAATGTAATGACTGTCATGATATTACTTTACTTTAGTACAATTTCCCGTAAGCTCTCAAATGTCTAGTAGTAATAATAATAATAATAATATGAACAATATATAGCCCACGCGAAAGGTAATAACTTACTAAGACTGAGCACGCACTCGTGGACCGCGGACAGACAAACACACAATTTCCTGCGGAACGAAAATTGGCACGTCACAGTACCTTCTGCGTTGCTCACATGAAAGGTAAAAATTGTGTAGCAATTTGAACGACATACTGAATTTATGAAGCTGTATGTTTTCAATATTCAAATAATCATCAAATTATGTATGTATATTAAAAAAACAATCGAATATTTTTGCAGCTATTGGCTTTTTACCAGAGCTTGGTAGTAGGTAAGGCATTAACACCACCGGAAGGTTCCGTTAATTTTTCATTAATCGCCATTAAACAGCAACGAAAAGGAACGCACTATAAGACACGGTGTTCAACAACATTGCGATTAGATGCTACCCTTCAAACAGGAGAAATGTGGAAAGCCGACTTCCACAACTAGTAAAAAGTTATGTATGGAATCAATACTCTCGCACAACTGTACGTGTGAAATGGTTTCTATGTGTGCATGTTGGGTGATGCAAGATCTTTGAAAATGGTCGAATAGTTCCCAGTGACTATCGAATAGCGTTTTAGCTTGAAATGCTTATCAGTAATATAAACTTTCTTTCTGGGGGTTTTTATTATCTATGTAAGCAATGCTAAAGTGTCACACCACACTCTTCTGACCATTGTGCAATTCATTTTAAATTTCTTATAGTTGTCATGTCACTACCATGATTTAATCTGCACATGGCTCCTTAGCCTGAGCAGGGATAATGAATGTGCTTACTGCAGTCTGAATCCAGGCAGAAGACACAGGGGAAATGTCTGTCTGGTGGGAAGCCAATCTATCTTCACATAACCTTCCAGAGGAGTTTTGTTTTTCTTTTCTTTTCTTTTTTTCCAGCATTCTGAAGATTTCTGTCTGAGTTTTGCTGGAGTTTTTTAGCGCATTGCAGTTCAGACTGTACTGAGTGACTCGCAGTAAAGCGCATCAAGCGGCTTTTGCTTCGCCGTTATTACTGTTCAGGTCAAAGGTGGGTCATCGTTAAACAAAGTGGAACTAATAAAGCTCGAACTCTCTAGCAGTATATTTTTAAGTTTTGTCAGGGATTCTGTATCAAAACTGACTCGAAGGAAACTTCATTGTCACTAATGAGCTATCTTCCTTTTTAGCTGTTATGTAGTTCTCTAGTTATATAAGTCTTCATTACCACAGACACGAGCTAAATAACAGTTACAGGTGATAAATAATTCTAACACATGTAATAATAGTATTAATTTCTGAGTTCACTATATGTGTTAAAGAGGTTTTTTCACTGAAATATTGTGTCTTGATAAATTCTGTTGCTGTTTTGGTGAAGACGAGCCTAAGAGAAAATGAAAGAATGACTTTGAATGTTGGTTGTTTTGTCTACGCAGCGTCTTTGTTTTCACTCAACATGTTGCGATTAAAATCAAGGTGATGGCATGCTTTAATGTTAACTTTACCTCAGAAAGCTGTTTAAAGTTGTAACAATGACAATAGCACTAGATTTTTTATTTTTTTTTTAACCTAGGAGACAGCAATCACTCATCCTTATCCATTTCCGACGAGCGTGCACGATGTGGTGTGTAATCATCTTTAGATGATTAACCCAAAACTAAGGGTGTGTGTGTGTGTGTGTGTGTGTGTGTGTGTGTGTGTGTGTGTGTGTGTGTGTGTGTGTGTGTGTGTGTGTGCGCTATATGAAACACTGAGTGAGAATTTTGACCTTTCATCCATGAAGCAGAGAGAGAGAGAGACGTTCCCCTATGTGAAAAACACTTTAATCAATGTTGGCTTTTGTTTAGCAAATATGTATAAGTGTGGTAGGATACACGGGTCAAAATCTCACATTCGCTGCTCTGTTCAAATTTTACGTGCATTTTAAAAATTAAACCTTGAATAAAGCACCTTTAAAATATACAAATAGAGAAACTTTCAGAGTCCAAAACTTTAGCATTCAATATTTTAAAATAACAGAATCGTCCTATTGAACTTTAAAACGTTAAATATGAAAGCATGTTTGCACAAATGTATTCTCAAATGTGAGCTGCCTGCACACTGAGCAAAGCTCCATACTTTAGAAAACATGGTAATACATCCCATGCGTCACACCGCCCATCTATGTACCACCACCAGCTCTCATGCTTTGTTTCTGTGTGTCGATCTCGAGTTCTCACCAACTAGATAAATGCTATTTAAAATGGAAAAGTGCTCCAAATGGAAATCCTGTGCATCATAAATGTAGTGTATCTAGTCAACTGATATTTATAGGTTTCATCCTCCTCAGTCCTTTATTTCTCATTATATTAATGAGTAAGAGATTTTTTTTTTGCCAGAAAAGAAACAGGCAGTTAAATCTCCTCTCAGGATCTTATATCAGTACCACAGAGTATTTCTTCTTTCTTTCAGAAACATGGCTTAAACAATAACTAATTTTTAATAGAAAAGAAACACAACTCACAAAGACCTTATGTCTTCTATCTATCCATCTATCCACCCAGTTATCTGTCTGTCTGTCTGTCTGTGTATATCTATCTATCTTTCTATCTCTCTCTCTATCTATCATATATAATTTTTAATTATTGGTACCATTTTGTAGCTGATATCGTAAGCTTTAAAATGATACAAAATTTTGGAGCTAGTTTTGGAGTAACTAACCAAAGCCTGCCAGCAATTTTCAGCCTTTTAATCTTGCAACATTGGGGAAAATCACGTTTAAAGTTCAACAAAGTATTTCATAGTTTTCAACTTAATACCCACTTTGCTATGATGGCTCACCAAAATCTATGTATGTAATACGAGATGTAGCACATTCTATTTGGCTAATCTACTGATTCTCATACCCTGTTACCTGGTACGTCACTACATACTAAAAACCAGAAGTGGTCATGACTTGGTCTAAGCTAATAGCTAATGCTAGCCAGCCTTTTTTCCATTCTTTCCAGAGTGATTCCATTAAAAGGAACAACATTTGGAAACCTGCAATCTTTGGTATATTCAAACTCTAAACAGAAATTCGAGCCCAGGACTCAAACCCAGAACCTTGTTGCTGTGAGGCAGACGTGCTAACCGCTATACCACCGGGAGTCCCAAATGAACATTAAACATTTTCTTATATGCAATACACGTGTTTAGTCAAAAATTGTAACCAAAGAATCTAATTTATTTAATTTAACCTGCGGTGCTGATCGAATCATTTGAGCCACAGTTGCTGAAAATAACTATATTTTTGAGAAAGTAATGTAAGAAATGGAAAGACTGTACACTTTATGATGTTTATGATGTATGATACACTGTGTTTTTACATTCTAGTGTTAAAGGGGCTAGAAGGTGAAGAGGTCCCTTTAACATGTTAGTAATAAAAATCTGATCATTCTTTAATACTGCACAGAATACCAGACAGGATACAGGATCCAACTTCACACCAGCACATGAGTTGGTTGCCCTTTTTTCTCATTTCATTGATGTATGTACTTTTTTATTATGATTTTTTTAAACTGCTGAATTCAAGCACTACATGACAACAGCACTCAATCAACACTGGCCTCTCTGGAGAGGGTTTGTAGCATAGACGGTAAACTTGTGCTGCTAGTCTGTTAACACAAAGCTTGGCACATAACATAAACTAAACAACCAATCTGGACAGTGATTTGTGTTTCAGTAGATATGTACATCTATATAGTATACACTGTAGAAAAAGGTATATGCATCCATGTGGCTTTTTTTTTTTTTTTTTTTTTTTTTTTTTTTTTTTTTTTCTTCTCTTCAAACAAAAACTAAAAAACGGTGCACCAAACCCCCACACGGAACCCCAAGTTTATGCAGGG
>JBCNYH010000001.1:34710626-34730665 GCA_039654325.1 Tandanus tandanus | reverse complement strand
TGTATATATATGTATATATATATGTATATATATGTATATATATATGTATATATATGTATATATATATGTATATATATATGTATATATATGTATATATATATGTATATATATATGTATATATATATGTATATATATATGTATATATATATGTATATATATGTATATATATATGTATATATATGTATATGTGTATATATATATATGTATATGTGTATATATATATGTATATGTGTATATATATATATATGTATATGTGTATATATATGTGTATATATGTATGTATGTGTGTGTGTGTGTTTATAACAGGAACACACTTGTTTTGCAGATGTTTCAAAACATTAAAAATATTTGTAAATGATTAAAACATTATGTACTGTTCATCAAAGAATAAAAAATGCATTTGTTGTGACATCATTGCTGTGTAAGAGGAATAAAACTCTTTAGGATGTACTCTTGTAGAAAAGGTGTGGATGTCAGAGTACACTAACCAGTTGTTTTCTGCACATCCTGCACATCCTATTCCTCTAACAGCACACCCCAAAGAGTTTTCTTCCTCACTATTACAGAACACAGAGACTCTGAGGTGGTTCATATTGTCTCTGTTTGTGAGTAAAAGTTCTTCAAAGGAGCGCGATATTACTGAGCGCTCTTCCAGCACTTGGGTTTCTCAAACCTTAAACAAATTTTTTTGGAAAGGTTGCCACAAGCATGCAAATCCTTCTCTGTATGCAATAACTGTTATGCAAACTTTCTGAAGACGGCACAGCACCATGATGCGATCAGGTGCCAGACGGACACATGCAGGCATGGTGAGAGTGAAATCTGAAGCCTGTGCCCTGTTTTTGACCAACTCTCATTAACTTTTCTACATCAACCAAGTTCTGAAGTTCACCGAGTTCCTCATTAAACATGAAAAAACAGGAAGTTGGAAAATCCTTGCTGGTGGATTGTAAAAAAAATGAAAGTGTAATCTGGATCTGTAGGAATATCATTTTACAAAGAGGACAAAGACGCAGAGATGCATCGGAGATCCTTCTTTCTATGCATTTGTCTGAGCATGCATGCAGGTACATGTGCATGTGCAGGTAAATAGCATGGGTGCTTCGTTTTCAGCTCATCACAGCTGTGCGTTGATTCACAGTGTTCGTGATTTCCCCTAGCAATTTTGAAGCAGTCATAAAAGTCTAAATGATTAAATGGTAAATTGTTCCTTTAAATGTAATCAAATTACGTGTGTTTTCAAGATGTTTTGTGTCAGAAAGAAAATGCAGGTCTGCAGACTGTGCTGAAATACATTCTTCCTCTTGTTCCACAGTGATTTTTCCAGCGGTTGCTTTAATAATTTTTGTTCAGTAATGAATGACAGTGTCCTTTATTAACAGTTTGTACTTCAGATCAGTTCAGCGTTATAGAATGTCTGTAGGACAAGTTCGTTCCTGTAGCCACTTGTGTTATAATGGCTAGCAACAGTCTTTGACTCACCAGCCTCTACTTTTTCTCACAACTGAAGTAAAAAACAACCTGCAGTTTGTCATGTCACCGGGACACCTGAAAATGCAAACTCTTCCATGCTGAAGACTTTCTTGTGGTGGAAAACAGTTCTCTGGACTAACAGTAACTAAGCACTGACTTAAAACTACATCTATAAATGACAAAAAATATTTGTACGCTGACATGTTTTGAAGTGTTTTGCTTCTGTTGAATTACTTTTTTATTTGCCTACTATTAGTCTTGTATTATGTTTGTATTCACTTAACAAATCCCCGTGAAGGAGCTGTTACTATAGAAACAATAACATTAGAATGAGCAAATGAATACTGTAATAATCTAATAACTGAAGAACAGCCAGAATAATCTCCGCTGCTATCGAAACTTAATCAACACTTTGTATAGATTGCTTTCCTTCATTTAAGTATTGAATCCATCTTGTTTTACACTCTGTTTCAGTGTTTATAATTATATAGTAGGGCTGTGATAAAAAATAAAATAAAATCGTAAAATCCTGAAATCGGTTCTTTATTAGAAAGACGTTGTATCCTGGACAGGGTCACGTGACCGTCTACCGTACCAGAGTTGAACCAACATGTCAGGAGCTCCAGGCACTCCAAGCTAATAGTATCATGTATAGCTAACGGCACCATACTTACTACATTGAAACCTGAGCAAACGACTTTTTTTTCATTAAGTATGAATGCTCTGCTAAAATCTAAAATTGTTTGTGATATGCTGAAAATCTATACTCAACATGATCTGTTGGATTTTTAGGCCATGTTAGATGCTTGAGGTTAATTCTTTAATGTAAACCGTACTATATTTAATAATGCACCCAGTCAGAAGGTTCCTCGGACAATTTACAGCAGCTATATTTTGGAAATCTCTTCTTTAATTAACATTGGTGATGTAACTGAAATATTCCTTTCTTTGTCCCAATTCGATTAGATATCGATTCAGTTCATGTTTTTATTATGTGTGAACATTTTTTAAGTTGCTACTTAATAGCTGGAAGGATGTAGTACAAATCTACAGACAGTGTAGACACAAGCAGTAAGTAAATGTTCATGTTCGTCCCTCATTTGGGGTTATTATTAAATTGTATTTTATTATAAGCAAACAAACAAAAACAAAAAAACTCTACACACATGGTATCCAACATGATTAGATATTATCTACACCAGGTTATTTTTACCAAGTTGTCAGGCCACTGATTCCTGTTAAACCAATATCAGTGGAAATCAGTGGCTTGACAACTCAGAATCGAATCACATTTGCTAGTTGCTTTATAAATTCTACAGATTATACATGAGATTATGCAGATCAATCTTCCGTACCTTGCCTGATCACCCTAAAACCTCACTTTCACACACTTCACCTGGCCGTGGTCTTTAATCAGGGTAATGAAAAGAGTCAGACTGATGATTAAGGTGAAAGTTTTCGGTATATCTTCATAATTTGTCTTCTCTGTTCTTTCAGGGTTCGCCTTTCCAGAATGGGCTTACAAGCCCGAGTCGAGCCCGGGCTCCAGGCAGATCCAGCTGTGGCACTTTATCCTGGAGCTGCTCAGGAAGGAGGAGTACCATGATGTCATCGCCTGGCAGGGGGATTATGGCGAGTTTGTCATCAAAGACCCTGATGAGGTGGCCAGACTGTGGGGGGCGCGCAAGTGCAAGCCCCAGATGAACTACGACAAACTCAGTCGAGCTCTCAGGTAATTATTAGGTCTTTCTAATGTAAATATAGTGCAAAATGTATAACAGTGGATGTTGTTGCTATATGGAGGAGTTGTGTGTATATATATGTGTGTGTGTGTGTGTGTAGACTTTTAGTATGTATTTTGTGTGTATATATAGACATTTGTAATTCTAATTTTCTTATTGAGACTTTATCTTTATCTTATCCTTTTCTTTACTTGGTATGGATCAACTGTGTGCACACAATTTCCTCCGGGATCAATAAAGTATTCTGATTCTGATTTCTTAATGACGACCCAGTTATCCGTCATTAAGCAGTCGAACACATTGGAAGCATCCTTCATCCTCTTACCACACCTGGACTCTGTGGATTGAGGCATTTTTGAACCTATGTTCTTATTCTACTCTTTAAAAAAAATAAATAAATAAATTAATTAATTAAAAAAAAAGTGCACCGGCTTGAAATTAAAATAATTAGCCAGAGGATCAGCTTGATGATAGACCAGCGAAACTGTATACGCCAACATTCCCTCCTGTTTCTCCAAACCTTTTGGCTTGTGAATAACTGAACACCATCACCTTACAGTGCTACTACTGTAGCTTTGTTCAGTCAGCACTTAACCTCATGAAGTGCTAACTGCTTCAGGCAGGCTTGGTAAATCATTAACTCTAGGAAATCACCTGTTATAAAACTGCTGCTTATGCTAATTTGTCATCTCTTCCTTGTTGCGTGCACTTATTTCAGAACAAGCTAGGCGTATTGTTCACTGGGTCTGATCAGCCTGCGTGTTGTGCTTTCTCCACTTTAAGTAGGTAGAGCAGGCCAGCTGAGAGGCTTATGAGCAGTCAGACAGACAGCGAGGTGATATAGGATGCTTCTACAGTAGCTCTTATCCTTTTCCCGCCACAGATATAATTAGCCTTTATGTGAAGATGTTCTACACTACAACAGCACATCACTACTTAACCTCATGAAATGTATACGGAGCCATGCTTATGTCCTGCATTGTAAAAACGAGCCCTGCTACAAAACACTATTCTAGTTGTACCGTCAGGACGTTTCGTACCAGTCGACACCTCATGTTTGCAGTAAACGTCATAGATGGCATAACATTGTCATCACATAGATAAAAGCGTCTGCCAGATGAATATATATAATGTGAAATGTAAACACTGGCCACAGCGAATGTGCAGAGGTGGACGCCACACCTGTCCGTCACTGTCCACACCTTCCTCTTAGTGAGACTGCAGACACAAGCGAGACAGGAGCGCTGCAACAGGGTGGCAGAACTGATTCTGAACATCGAACGTTACGAAGACTTTCAGTTGCTGAGGCTTGAATTGAAGAGATTTAACAGTCAGTCGATATGGATAAACATGCATAGTATATTCCAGAGCTTAAGCTCAAACCTTTATTTTGATTAATATCAGAACAAACAACTCCCAGTGTTGATGTCACGGACACTTTAATGCATACTGTGTAAACATCTGTTCATTCAGACACGATTTAGATTTAGTCTTGCGTCCTGTGTTTCTTTTCTGTTCATAATGAATTAGTTATTCTGTTGATGTTTCAAGTTTAAGTCATTTTCTTTGGGGAAAATCTCAGAAGTGCTCTATAAAATAATACAAATTTGTTGTCGTTCAAAAAATTTTGTTAAAAGAAAGATGTTTTCAGAAACCGTCTTAGTATTCATTCCTGGACTTCGGCAGCAATCAAGTTCCTGCCAAAGAGCAAACAGCCAATCAGCATGCATTTTGATGCATATCTGCCAATCAGCATCGTGATGCATATCAGCCAATCTGCATTGCCTTGCATACGGACTCCAGACAGACAGACTTACAGACTATTTAAAATCAGGTCGATGGTTTCTTCATAGATGTGCGGCCTTTAGCAGCACTCCCACACTGGCCAATATACAGCCCAAAGAAGGAGGCTACTCTTTCAAACTTTATTGATCTCTGCTGACGAGATATGAATTGGATCCTTCTCAGTACTGCAGTGACTCTAGTTGTGGTTCCATTAACCTGCTTGAGGCCTTATTTGTTGTTTAATAAATGAAAACAAGACAAAAAAATAATGAGTAATGGAAACGTGGGTTAAAAAACCCTTAAATATCAAAGTTTTTATGTTCGCATGAGGGACTTAATCACATACCATGACTGGAAACACAAATCAATCTCAGTTTCCTTTTTAAAATCACAGTCTTCCTCCTCACAGAAGGAAGGGGGATTTCTGTGTAGAATTTTTATGGCTAACGGACTGATTGAAACACATTGAGCGTAATAAAACACACCAATGTGTTTGTGTGAGTGAGTGAAAGTGTGCTTAAGAGAGGTGACAGACTAAAGAACATCGTGGCTTATTAAGGTGTTGATCCACTATAAGCCATCAGAAGTGCCACTCTATATCTTGCAGCTGCATTGGATGGTTGTGCTGGAGCGATGAACTCTAATCTGTTGTGATGTCATGCGTCACTCCAAAATCTTCCATGGCTGCTCACTTGGGCTGAGATTGTGTTAAGGCCATAGCATGTGATATTACATCAATTTCATTCACATCAAACCATTCAGATTGTCTTCGTGCCATGTGGATGGGGGCGGTGTCATCCTCGAGGAGAACACTCCCAACAGGATAAAAGTGATTTCTGTTGTTGAGCAGAGAGGAGATTCTTTTTAAGAGGACTGAAACCGTGCAAAACGCCCTTCACGTTTATGATTGTAGGGTTCAGATTTTATCATTTATCATTTCTCTGTTATCACTGCCGGCATTGTTGGCTGTCTTTCTGCAAGATCAGCGATCAGGGGGACCAAGAAGACACCACATCTTTTTGTCAAGCATCTTCAACGAGAATGAAGAAGGGAAAAAAAACAGACAGTTGACTGCTTTCACATCATACAACTTGGAATTTTGTTTGGAAACTTTCATTGATTTTACATGGATATGTGTACATGCCTGTGTGTGGGGGGGGGGAGGGGGAATCTCACACACTGAGCTTTCTCCTTCAGTCACTTTAGCTGTAGCAATGGAGCATGTGAAAGTAGGTTCATTTCCAGGAAGTGGAATTTGACCTGTCAAAGTCCATCATTATTTTATCTTTGTTTTATTCAGCTGAAGCCACCGCCAAGAAAAAAAACAAACCCTTTCCAATACCTTTTCAAGACAAGACCTATTCCAGTTCCAAGGAAGTGACTGGAAGCAGTTCATCTGTGATCCAAAAATAACAGGAGAAATCTGTGCCGTTCAGAAATAAAGGATCTGCTAGCGACTCACCGGCTGACTCCAGGAATGCAGCATAAATAAACGACATGGCGTACAAAGCCAAGTGTTTGAATTGTAAATGCCACCAATGCCACTGAGTTGTTAAACATCCCATCATGTGTAAGGGCAAAAGTAAACATGCATATACCTATAAAATACTGTTTAAATCCGCACTGTGAGTGATACCGATATGCTGATGATGTCACAGGTATTGTGTGAAAACTCTTAATGCGGTCTACAGTTCATCAGGTTTGTGTAAAAGCCTTGGCAATATCTGTGTAGGGTTTTTTTATTATTATTATTATTGGAATCAACAGGCTCATTTTGCACCACCCACCACTGATGTATTTATGTATTTTCAGTTCATCACTGTATTTGCCAGTTGGGATCTGGTGCGATTGTGTCATTATGGCACTATCCAGCACGTTCTCCGGACCGGCGCCCGTCTCTTTCCTGTCGTGCGCGTGTGGAAATTCCAACTCCATACAACATTGTCCCAGTGTTGTTGTTCCCCAGCAGGTCAGGACACACGCAGCTTCCCCTTTGCTTCTATAGCAGGGTGGAGGATCCTCCCCCCTGCTCCCGTCCCTGCGTACACCCACCACTGCAACACAATGGGGTCCGTGTGCATCGCTCAAGCTGTTGGTTTTTACGGCCATGCCATGTGTTGTGAGCGTTTTTGTGCATACCTGTGATGCCAAGTTGGCCGCGGATAATCACTTTCAGCACAGGTATCGGACAGTGTGTCCTGTTCTACAGGTGTTCCATTTGAAAATACCTACTTCAAGTTTTTACATTTGATTGAAGTTGATTGGGTGTGTGTGTAGAGTGAGTCAGAGGATTCGGACTACAACAGACCCTTTTGTTAAATGGACGGTGACGACAGTTCAAGTTTGTGTGTGTGTGTGTGTATATGGGGTGAAGAGGAGAGGGGAGTGAGCTTGGGGGCAGACTTGTATACATCTTATTGTCACAGACAGAATGGGTTCTTTCTTAGGCGAGTGGGGGAAGAGAGAGGCGCACACAGTACACACTCGTGGCACACTCTGACACACGGAAACACACTTGTACACGCACACAGCATGATGTTTATCTGTCAGCTCACAATGGATCCAGACTGTGTGTGAGTGTGGTGGTGTTTAGTAAACATACTCCATGAGTACTATTGCATAGATGTTCTTTTACTCTGTATATAATAGTTTATTATATATACATCTAATCTAATAATGCTTTATAAGTAATGTAAACATTTTTATAGCTACCACACTCTTTCAATAAATTCAATGAATTGGGACAGAACAGGTGTATGTACTCCGTGTCACCTGTGTCAGATATGGAATTCCTTTTATCCCAAAGCAATTTGTCAATTTCATCACCTGTCAGTTAACATCGTCCAATCAGCTCTTTCCTATATGATGACAACCAATCAGGCAGGGTATAAACACTAACACATACTTCCTCCGAACCAGCCAATTGGATCTTTACTGACTGTTGAGTCGGTTAAGAAAAGAGCGAGTCACACACGGAGCTACTGGAAGAGCTGCCATTCTTGGCAGCGCCGGAAGTATAATATAGAGCAGCTCACTGGCACCTGTGATTGGCTACTATTGCTCTGATTGACATAGCAGAGAAAGTATGTCATCCCTCTCAGCCAGAAAGAATGGCCCCTGGCCCTGAAATGGCATCGTCACTCCCCCCATTTTTCTCCCCTATTTTTCCCAATTCTCACCTGTCAACCATTGCCTCTCCATCACACACAACCACCAGCAAAAAGGGAGGGGCGTAAGAAAGCACGTGTTCCCTCCATGAGACATGTTGCTGCCATCACATCTTCAGAAGGAATGTGCTATCCGCCCCTATGTATGCATGAGCTAACAGACGCCCATGATTGGCTGGTGACCACTGTTAAGTGACAGGGAGGCAAATGTGTGTCATCCCTGATCCCTCCTGTGAGATCTCAGCCAAATAGCAACAGCTGCGGATGGCTGCAACATCGACCTAGATTCAAACCTGTGATCAACAGGCTGATAGTTGCACACCTTGTCGATGCACCACTCGGAGCCCCCAGTTTGTAATTATTCTGTCAACAAGACGTCACGCTTTTTAACTGTTGTGTAGCTCTTTGTAAACTTATGGAGCATCAAACAAGCAGGGTAGTTACTGGTATCATGTACATTACGGCATCTATATTTAACCTGGCTATCAGTCATTTCCTGATGTGTGTGTTTGTGAGAAAGAGTGTCTGACTGCGTGTGGGAGTGTCTGACTGCGTGTGTGTGTGTGAGAGAGAGAGAGGGTCTGACTGTGGGAGAGTGTCCGCATGAGAGAGTAAGTGTGTGTGTGTGCGTGTGCGTGCGCAACTGTGAATGTGAGTGTGCATGTGCAGCAAACATGTAGGTTAAACCCAGTCACTAGAATCTGGTTGTGGAGATGGCCTTCATTCCCTAAAAGCAAGCTTCCAGATCAGAGCCCAGTCCAACCTTCCTGCACAGGATGTGAGAGGCAGAGTAAAGTGCTGTGCATGTAGGGTAAACGCACCCAAAGGTAGCCACACATCCTTCTCTTTTGAAGTCAGGTCAAATGGTGTGTGGGGGTGTGTGTGTAATGTGTTCCTGAGATGTTTTAATACGCATATACCTTCACAAAACCCAGAACTCTGGGTTTGTTTATTTGCTTGTTTGTTCATTAGGGCCGTGACAGTTGACTGGATCAGTTCAAATCTCTAGCAATCCAACTGCAATGATCCTTTAATAGGGATATCACACCCAGTCGCTTTGGCCATCTGTCCTGTTCTAGTTCTCCTGCATCGTCATGCGTGTTCCGCTCCCTTGTGTTTGCTGTGTGGAAGGGTGAAACTAATGTACGAGTTCAGCGGATTAGAAGAGCGTAAAGCGTATATATAACGTCGGTATACATTCTGCCTTGAATTTCTCTCCCCTTATTCAGGCTCGTCTGTAGAGGGAACGGGGCGGCATCCAGAATACACTCACTATACAGCAGGGGGATTTATTGTAAGCTAATAATGATGCTCCTCATGTCCTCTGTTTACACTGAAAAAAAAATCTACATCCTTTCTTTAAACGGTCTCAATAATCGTGTTTGTAAGAAAAACAGGTACATATGGACATGTGTTAACACCCACTCTGTGTGGGTCTAACACTCGCTCTCACACTCTCCTTCCATCTTCTGGCCCACCGATCTGTTTTTGTCTGAACCTCGAAAGAGCCTGTCTGAACATTCACGACTCCTCTTAATAACCATAATTCTCTCTCTCGCTCTCGGCCTTGTGAACACACACATACACACACACACTTAAACACACACATTCTCACTCGCACCAACCGCAAGTCTGAATCTGTCTGTCTCTCTCACCATAATTTACCACACATTGGTGTGTATCCTACACACACACACACACACACACACACACACAAACACACAGATTTACAATCATCTTATTGATTCCTTTGTCATAAGAGGTGAATAATTCTGTGCATGTACTGTATATACCTCTAATATTAAAAAAAATCATATATTCTTTTACTGGTAAGTAGATTCTGTCCCCATAAAGATCTAACACCAACCGCTAAATACACAACAAAGCAGCATCCTATAAACACTTGAAAATCGCCTGTGTCAGCATCTTCCCTTAAACCTGCCATTCACACAAACAAGTGGTTTACAGGTTGTATAGCATGAGATCAAAAGATGTATTCTGCATGCGCACACACGAGCACACAATCTCTGTAAGGAGAGGGCCGTCACATTTAGGACATATTTAGGTTCATATAAATAGATGAAGCAATACGAAATGCTAGAGGTTTTATATAAAGAGCTGGAGGAGGAAAAAAGTTCATGTATATAGTCAGTGAGAGACAGAATAGAATTATATAAAAGGATCATTTGTACAGAAGGTTATGTAAACTCATACCAGGATGTCCAGAGTGCTCAGATGGTCAGAAGGGTAGGATTGTGTGGTTGTTTTCCAGCAGAGGTTCAGAGGTGTTTGTGTTGTTTGTGTTGCAGGTATTACTACAACAAACGGATCTTGCACAAAACTAAAGGCAAGCGCTTTACCTACAAGTTCAACTTCAACAAGCTGGTCCTCGTCAACTACCCCTTCATAGACATGGGGTCAGCAGGTAGCGGAGTACGCACACACGCATTCATACATGTGCACACACACAAACACACGCACGCACACTGCCTACATGCTGTCTTTTAAACTCCTACACAAACAAAATGACACACACGTGCAAACACGCATACAGACAAACTGCCCACTCACTGTACTCTCTCCATAACTCTTACAGAACCGAATGTTTCTCCGCCTCATGCTATCTTTTGTCCCTTTCTTGAGTGTTTTTAAAACACTTTGTTCATTCCCACTCTGTGTCACTGTGTGTAGGTGTAGGTGTTCCTCAGAGTGCTCCTCCCGTGCCCACAGGTGCGGTGTCGCATTTCCGTTTCCCCCCCTCCACCCCATCTGAGGTCCTCTCCCCCAGCAGTGAGGAGTTGAGAAGCCCGGGCTCTTTCAGCAGTGTGGCACGGCGCCTGGCTCGAGGCTCCGTGTCTGACTGCAGTGACGGCACCTCCGCCAACTCCGAGATCGACGAGGGCAGCCTCGGCGTTGGAACGGCTGAAGAGCGGGTGCCTGAAAGAGGTTTCAGGAGCGCTGTGCCGCCTCGCCTGACCCACGATGCTCTGTACCGGATGTACGGAAGTCACGGGGGTCACAGGGGTCATCGCGTTCACCCAGAGCCACTTTCACCTTTTGCTCCCGCAGGCTCAGGCCTGTTGGCTCCGCCTCCACTCTCACCAGCCCTACCTGTGACAGCAGGTACACACCTGCCCTACACACCCTCACCCACGCTGTCACCAATGCCAGGCTCCATATTCTCATTCAGTGCTGAAGATATGCAGCGCTACCTGCAGGCGCACACACAGAGTGTCTATAACTACCACCTGAGCCCGCGTGCCCTCTTCCACTACCCCAATGTGGTTGTGCCCCAGCCGCAGCGACCCGAGAAGCCTTTGCCTGGTACCACCGAGCGCCCGTCTGTCCTCACCCACTCATATCCGTTGGCCCCAGCTGACGACACCCATCACACCCCTTTTAAGTTCAAGCTGCAGCCTCCACCACTCGGCAGGAAGCAGCAGCGTGAGTCACAGGGACACCAGGGCTCCCTCGGCTCCTCCTCCTCGTCTGCCCTCGGCTCTTCGCTCTCATTCGGAAGTGACCTGAGCTCAGGCATCGTCTCCAATTCTTCATCCAGCGGCTCGCTCAACAGCACAGGTCTACCCAAAATCAAGGTGTGTGTGTGTGTGTGTGTGTGCCTCATAATTTTGACTTTCATGCCAATGCCAACATGGTTCTTGAACAGTGCATCATTTTTAAGATCATTGTGTTTTTTCCTCCACATATTTTAAGTACCATAATCACAGTTTCAGTAAAGGACGCCAGTGGACAGAATTATTACCTTTGTACCAGCACATGAGGCTTTATAATAAAAAGTAGAAGCAGTTGGTTAAGCTCTGTGGGTGAGATGTCCCCGGGTGGTAGCACTCCTCTCTGTGGCCTTATTTCAGAGAGTGTAGGTCCTGTGACACTGGATGGACATTGTGATAAAGGGATGGAGGGATACTGAGTCGCGCCCCCATCGCCGTTAACTGGTTTGCCCATTACATTGGATATCCTATAATAAAAAAAAAAAACAATCAATATAGAAATAGGGCTATTACATATTATAACGAATTGAACATATTCACCACAAATGATGGGTTTTATATGGTTCCAAAAACAGCTGATTAACCCCACAAAAAAAATCCCAAAGTCAAGAAAAAGAAATCACTTGGTTTTTTTTTTGTTTTGTTTTTTTAGGTTTGCTAAAGCTATTAAAGCAGTGTATTACCATTTTGAAGGATATGTAACATTTTCAGAATGTTTTTGTGGGTTTTGAGGAGCTATGAGGACTGGGGGATACGACATTAGTGTATACTGCACAGGAACGGCGTGTTCTGATTGGCCCACTATCTTAGGATAAAAAAAAACATTGTTTCGAGGGGCTGGTGCTTAAATCAATATGCTGGACACTTACAGTTTGTCGGGGTCACTTGGTCTATGTGTGACATCATCATTATCACGCTTTAGATTGAAAAAATAAACCATAAACTCATTTTAGTTTTCCTCATGTTTCCGTGTAGTATATACTAAAACACCTCTACCAATGTCCTCTTATGAGGACATGTTTTTTCCCAACAATATTGTATGTCCTTGTAAGGTCCTTATATGAGAGTCAGTGGGTATTACTCTTTTGCCAAACTACTTCTTGTTTGAAGACATTGATCAAGTTCAATAGTTTTTGGGTGGTGAGGGATAGAAGCAGTGTGAAGAAATAGGAAGACACAACATTAATTTTTGGGTCTTAGGAGGGTATTATTTACTAAACAATTAGTGGGCTGTAAACGAGACACTATTACCTCCACAGCATTTATATCTGCTCAGAGTTGAATCTGTAATGGTTAAAATATGGGTAAAATTGTATCAAATATTTTGTTTTAGTTTGCTTTTCTTTGTTTCTGTCTAGTATATAATAAAACTCAGCTCTACACAGCTCTGTTCCAATTATGTACTTATTCACTAGGCCCTTTAATGCATATAATGTATTTTAGGTGCTAAATATTAGAGCCGAACTTATTCAGAGGCTTATATTCTGGTACATATTTTATGTGGCTACTTCTCATTAGGTTTTACTATACTCTACCTTCTACTCACTTGCTTGTGCTTTCTCTCTTTCTCTTCCTGTCCATTGTCATGGTTGGCATCCTGCAGGTCGAGCCAATTTCTGATGTTGAATCTGAAGAGGAGGTTGAAGTGACTGACATCAGTGATGAGGAGGGAGAGGAAGAGTTCTTCTCTGCCCACCGCCGAGACCATCATCACCACCACCACATTTTCGGGCATCAGTCCAATGGCACTTCCACTGCTCCTCAGTACGATGACTCGGAGGAAGATGTGTTCAAAGCCCCGGCTCCGCCACCACTCTTTGGTCCACCTTCCTCAGCCTCATCTCGTGGCAGCATGCCCGTGATAAAGAGTGAGCCGGACACCCCCCCAGCACCCAACAGGCACGGGCATGCCCCCTTGCCCTCTCCCTCTCAATGCATCCCGTTAAAACTGCGCTTCAAGCGGCGCTGGGACCAGGAGCAGCACACTGACGAGGCGGAAGATAAAAAAGTCAGGGGAGACAAAAAGAACGCAGAGAGCAGTGGAGTTGAGATGGAGGAAAGCGAAAGCTCCGCCCCTCATGCCGAACTGCATCGCGCCGCTGCCCAGCTTTCTCTGGAAAACAAGGACTGCTGATACATGTGACATGCTGACATCACACACGCATGCAGAATGAGCACCGACAACCTTACAGTGCTCAAGAACAACGGCTGACAGGACATTTTAAAAGATCTACGAGACTGACACACACACACACACACACACACCAGCACTCATTATGTCAGCCCAGAAACAAAACTGTCCCCCCCTCTTGACAAACAAGTATGTTTTCATTTCAGAGCTCACTGATGTAAACTGTCAGAAAGTGGCCGTAATAAGGAAAAAGTAACACACGTGCACGCACACACACGCACACACGCCACTGACCCTCAGGAGACTTTGACAATTGGCACTGGAGGACATTTTTTATTATTATTTTTATTCAGTGAAGTGCCTGCAAACGAATCCCTTAGACACCCACAGACAGCAGAGAGAAAAGCAGAACACGTCTCGGACTGAAACGCTCACATGATCAGCATAAACACACGGGCAGATCAGCTCGCGTTGGCTTTGGGTGGAGTGTTTGTCTGCTTGTCCTCATCCTCAGAGAGACACTGTTGTAAATGCTCTACGAGCTGTGCTGTACATGTAACCAGCCTGGCCAAGCTGCTCAGGGACTCTTTATGGCACACACACTCACACACACACACGCACATTATACATAATCCACCTGTTGCTTGTGGAACTCAACTGCATTTCCCTAAAGCTCCTCAGCCTCGTGACTATAGATATGTGATAAAGCTGGAGTGCTCGATTAATGTGGACAGTTTTGGCAAAGCAAGCTCAGATGGTTGGAAGTGTGTGTGTGTGTGTGTGTGTGTGTGTGTGTGTGTGTGTTGTGATGTTTCTGAGTGTTCTCAGGATTTCTCTTCTCTTTATATAAACCTGCTCACCTCAGCTCTCTCTCTCTCTCTCTCTCACTCACACTCACGCACACACACACGCTTTCTTTTTGGCTCGTTCTGGGACCAGAAAATACTGTTGTATTCCATTCTTTTTCTTTCCTGTGCGGATAAAAAGATTCGTGTTTTACACCTCTGAAGGTCGCAGATCCGTTTGGCTAAATGAAGCTTCGGGATCATAGCTGAAGGGAGTGAAGGTAGAGATTATATTTTTCTTTCTTTCTAAACACACTTGTCCAACGTAGTCACTCGTTCTTAGTTCTCAGCGCTGGCTGTGAGTGATCAGCGTGTCATTGGGTGCAGGAGAGGGACCGGAGGGCTACGCTTTGGGTTGTGTAAGTGTAGGGCGTCCTGTGTAGGCAGTGTTTTTGTTTTGTTTGTTTTTTTCTTCTTCTTTTACCTGTGTGGGAATTAGAGTTCCTCTCATGTAATCCTACAGAACCTCCTGGGGAATTGTGGGAAGTGTAGTTTTAAGCGTCTGTGTGGCGTAAGAGGCACCTGATTCATCCTTCCCCTACACACTAACTGATAGAATAATACGCCCGAATTTTACACTGCCTTCTAGCATGTCGAGACTCAAACACAACGTTTTCTATCTGAACCGGTTCTGTATATTGTATGAATATTGTAAGCTGCAGTTTGTGGAACCATAGCATTAACTACATGT
Organism: Tandanus tandanus; assembly: GCA_039654325.1. Taxonomy (NCBI): domain Eukaryota; kingdom Metazoa; phylum Chordata; class Actinopteri; order Siluriformes; family Plotosidae; genus Tandanus; species Tandanus tandanus. The sequence continues at coordinate 34,715,319 of JBCNYH010000001.1, read as the reverse complement.
AATTATCCAGGAATTTGAAAGAGATTTTCCTTTTTAAAGGCCTGGAAGTCATATATAGGCATTGTCTGGTTGGGGTTTTATTTTTTATTTTTTTCAGGGGGTTCATTTTTATACATATGTGTGTGTGTGTGTGTGTGTGTGTATAATTTAAAGAAAAACACACACACAAGCAGCCACAAATAGATAAAAGACAGTCAAACTAAGCATTCTGAAGAGGCAGAGATGTGTTCCTTACCTGATGCAAGTGCTGCCGTTCTGTTCTTAAAGTGAGAGTGTGTGTGTGAATGAGTGAGTGTGAGCCTGCCTCGTCTGTCCATCTCCTGGGTAACCAGCAGTCCAGAGTTCAGCACCGTGGACCTTTTGAAGGTCTGTGAACTTTAGCCCAGCTGTGAGGACACTTAAGCACAGCATTGGATAAGAGACTGTATGAGACAGCCAATGAGAACTCAGTGAGGACGAATTTTGCATCCTGTCATCAGGAGGAGGCACAGATCCTTCGGGCATGTCGTTCACACTGTACAGTATTTAACTTTTGACAGAACTGGCACGCTCGATGGCTACGCTTCTGATGTCCTCTGTCCCCATCCTCTTGATGTGACTGATAGTTGCCTTATTTGTTATTCCACCAGTAAACCTGTCCCTTGACCCTCATCCTGCCCATGAGCCCCGCCTCCTTTTCCTGACCTATTGAATGATTTGTTAGGTCCCTGGACCGGCTGCGCTGAGGAACACATTGCTTTGTGTGAGGGACAAAGCGCAGGACTATATGTTTTTAAAGGCCTTTGTTTCTCTTTGCTTTATTTTTCCCCATTTGCTGTTTCTGATAATACTCATTATTGACCTTTTTATTGTTTTGTTTAGTTTTTTCCTCATGTAGTCATAAGTTTGGGTTCGTCAAGGAAATGATCTGTCTGAGAGCAGAATCTCTTGCCGTTAACCCAACCATGTGTTATCCATGTAACAGTTGAAGCGTTTTTCAAGTTGTAAAATAACTAAAAGCTGTAATTATATTTCAGGCTGTTATAATGGAGACAGATGATAGTGTATGGAGATAGAGGGGAGAGGTATGATTTTTAACTCTGGTCATGTTATGTAATTTTGTTATTTTGTAATGTTACTCTTCTGTTGATCTTGCGTGTTTCTTTTTCATTTGTGGGATGACATCATTTGAGAAGAAACTATTGCTTTATTGTGTAATAAGCTTTCTCTCTCTCTCTCTCTCTCTCTCCCTTCGCTCTTTATTTTTGTGGTATCACAGCTTTTAATGACAGGTTGAGTTTTAATAACAAACTGTAACATTTTAATTCTCCTTACGTTTGTTGATTTCTGATGTTTTTAAATGTAATCAGGGTTAATTAAACTGGTTAATACCACCTGAGGACTGTTGTGTTGTGACTGTTTTTTCCAAGTACTTTCTCAAATACTGATTGGCTTTAGGAAACTTCTTTTTTTTTTAATCCGTTTAACGAGTTCATGTTCTGTGTTCCTTCTCATATTTCGTATCATTTTGCTCGACGAACGTTTGTCTGACTACCTGAATTAAATTTTGTTTTATTCTGTGCAAGTCTGAGTAGGGGTGTAGGGGCCTCTATTTTTTGGCGTACAGTTTCATTATCAATAAATGTTTGTTTTTTTGGGTGATGTGGCAGGCTTATTGGGTTTTCTGTGGCTGCTCAGAATTTGCTCAAGTCAACTTATTTTATTCCTTGGACAAATATATTTGCATATTACAGGATCTATACATGTGGAAGCCACACCCTTGTGTCTGTTTACAGTTCGGACATGCACTAGTTTATTAAGTGCTCTATATTTACAGTAATTAACGGAAAGATATTTTGAGTTGATATATTTTACTTTATATGCCTCTTCACATGTTGATCTGCTTTCCCTTTGGTCCACTGTTTCCTACATTACCCACAATGCCATTGGCTTTCTGCTAACAGTGGCATCAGCAGAATTTATGCTGCGTTTAAGTTACCTCGAAAGTGAGTGGCCTGAGTTTCTGAACTTCATAGTTTCAAGCCACAATGAAACCATAGACACCCCCATATTCATCTTTTGTAGCAACAAGCAAGCAAGCCACATGAGAGGGGAAAAAGAACAGTACTTACAAACTTCATTGTCAGTATGATTGGTTTAACCAGCGAATATATCTGCTGGTCTAACGTAAAGTACTTGTATATACAGTATATCTCATTTAAACGTAGGAAGTGCCAGTATGTTTACTGCTGATGCTGTGAGCAACATGGGTTGAAAACACCACCCTTATTTCCTAAATAGGAGTTCTGGATTGGTGGCTAAGTAGTTGGCATTGTCACCTTACAGTGAGGAAGGTTCTGGGTTCGAAACTAGCTGCAGACTGGTGCATTTCTGTGTGGAGTTTACATGTTATCCCTGTGCTTGGGGAGGTTTTTTCTGGGTTCTTTGGTTTCCTCACATAGTCCATAGACATGCATGTTAAATCAACTGGGTACTTTAAATTGTCCATAGATGTGAATGTGTGCTTGTGTCTGTCCTGCATTAGATCTGTTCAGGGTGAACCCCACCTCTCACCTCAAGTAAAGCGGGATTGGTTTCAGCCTCCTTTTTACAGCATGTGGCAGACCCCCTTGTCCAGGGTGACTTACATTTTAATTTCATTTATGCGACTGAGCAGTTGAGGGTTAAGGGCCTTGCACATGGGCCCAACACTGGCAGCTGGGCGGTACTGGGGCTTGAACCCCTGACCTTCTGATCAGTAACCCAGAGCCTTAACCACTGAGCCACCCCTGCGACACTGATGGATAAACCGTAGAGATGATGAATGGATGGGTTCTAACTAGAGGGAATGTTTTTTTTTCTAGTCGGACGACAAATTACGAGTCGTGATCTTGAGCTGAATGCAACGATGGCTCTTTCTTCATCTTATCGCTTCATTGCATTCTGAAAGAAAGACGATTGCCATGTACCAAACTTGTTTCACCCCTTTTTTCCCCTCTTCTCTATAGGTGTGGCTGCTTTCACATTCTTGAAGTGCACTTCTAGACTCTCATGAATGCTATTTCAGGAATCTGTTTAATCTCATTTTTCAGAACTGGGGTCATGACCCTGAATACCCTTATTATAACTATCGTTACCTTGCGACCTTTCTCAAAGTTCCTTCAGTCTTGATATTTCTACAGCTTTTTCTCTGCCTTTGCTTTAAGTTGACCTTCGCAGCAGATTGTCTGCCACCACGACTGATTTTTGCTCCCTATATATTATCACTACATCTGGTCATATTTCTCTCAGTGAGACGCTAAGCTGTTTAAGCACAGATCCATTTTAATTTATTAGCTTTTCTACCCATCTTATGTTCAAGAGTAATTCTGGATCTCCTTCAGGTTAGGGGCTTGCACTCGATCTAAGGCCTTCATTCCTTGGGTCTGACTGCTGTACAAATCAAATAAATAAACATTTTTGGGTTGAGAAGCCTGCAAAGCCTTCATAAGCTCTAGGCCTTATGAAGATTGTTCGGATCTTGACGCCGATCGCTTCCTTTTCACATACACTCAACATCCACTTTATTATGAACCTTTGTGCACATGCTAGTCATGCAGCTTCATGTCAAGGGCTTCAGTTAATAGATGCATTAAACATCAGAATGTGGGGAAAAGTGAGATCTCGTGGTGTGAATGTTGGTACCAGATGGGCTGGTTTGAGTAATTCAGAAACTGCTGACCTCCTGGGATTGTCACATAGAACCGTCTCTGGAAATTATACAGAATAGTACGAGAAAAACGAGACATCCCTGTGATTGGAGGGTCTGCAGGCTGAAACACCTTGTTGATGAGAGAGATCAGAGGGGAATGAGCAGACTGGTTAGAGCTGATATGGTAACTCAAATAATCACTCTTTACAAGGGTGATGGGCAGAGAATGATCTCGGGATACACAACATGTCAAACCTTGAGATGGACGAGCAATAATAGCAGAAATCCACATCAGGTTTCCCTCCTGACAAGAAAATGAGGCTATCATGGGCTGAGACTCCGAGAAACTGGACAGCTGAAGATTTGACAAAGACCAGATGAACCAAAAATTCTTAAACTGTCCTGTCCGGGTGAGTCTGTAGTTAAGATAACCTGAGATTCCTGTTTTTAACTGACAGGACTAGAATACAGTGTGGTGTTCTGCTGTTGTAGCACATTTACTTCAAGATGTGTCTTGGTGAGTTGGATGCAACACTGGTTCTCGCCCCTGAGAGCTCTACCTGAAGAGAGTGATACATCAGTGTTCTAGCCCCTTAATCTCCTCAACCAGATCAAGTTCTAAAGCTTCAGGTTTTGCTCTTGTTCAGCCCCATCATGCTCACCATCTTGTAAAATGCTAACTCTCAGAGCTGAGACTCTGAAGTGCGTTCTGCATCGTTGAGTCCAGTGTGCACTCTGCACTACGTCTACACTGGATTTCTCATTAATATGATAATGAAAAGTGGCTGAAGAATTTAATGAGAAAAGAAGCTTTTGTTTAGTATTTCAGGGCTAACAGATAAACCTGGAGGTAATCCCTTAAATTTGAGAATGCCGAGGTGGAAGATAACAAAGTACAAATACTTCATTAATGTACATAAGCAGAGCTTTCAGGTGTTGGTACTTGAGTATATACACTGCTCAAAAAAATAAAGGGAACACTTAAACAACACAATGTAACTCCAAGTCAATCACACTTCTGTG
>JBCNYH010000001.1:34671400-34691400 GCA_039654325.1 Tandanus tandanus | reverse complement strand
GTGTATGTTCTTGTAAGATCCTCATTTGAGGGTCATTAGGTTTTACTCTTTTGCCAAAATTCTTCCTGTTTGAAGAATTTCAGTAGTTATCAGGTGCTAAGGAACAGAAACGGTGCAGAAAAATGACAAGAAACACAACATTAAGGTTTGGGCACAGCTTTAAATTAAAACAGTGGCAACAGTCATTAAATAAGATCAAAACACTGTTTCCTACCCTATTGTATGATAGTTTCCTGCACTTGGGTTTTTCGTCATTCTGTCTAGGAACTATAATGTGTGATGTAATGTGACATACACTGTATTTTTGGTTTTGAAAAATTTCACCTTGACGTTTTTGGTTGTCTCAAAGCCTTATAAATTCAGACCAGTTTAGAATATCATGCTGAGGCTCTTTGGAAGCAAAAAAAAAGGAGAAAAAAGAAAGAAATTTTCATTAAAATTTCAGTAATTTTATTTGTATATCACAGTAATCAGTTCCTGATTCTCTTTACACATTGGGTAACATGTTGGGAGTTTTGGGCTGTATTATAACACATATGTGTATAATTTGTAATACGAGTACATTCATGCTCACTTAGATATGAAGTTGTCTGTGAGGGGAAAAGCAGCTGTAGTGAATTTATAAGCACACCGCTCATGAGGTCTTCGATAGGTTGTTCATTTAAATACACAAACTGAAAATAAGTTAAAAGAAATACAGTGACAGAAGGATCGGTATACTGCGTATTTGCATATACAGTGTGTGTGTGTGTGTGTGTGTGTGTGCGTGTGTTGGAAAAGAGCAAAATTTAGATTCATAAAGAAATACTGTACATCACTGAAGAACATAAGATTAACCACTTTTTCAGATGAGGAAAACAATATTGGGGTTATCTAGATTAACCTGAAGAGACAGAAACAAGTGAGACAGACAGTGTTTGAAGAGGAACTGACCGATTTCCTTATAAATCCACATAAATGTGTGGTTTCAACATGTGAGATCTGATGCATTTGTTAAGGCACATTCAGCCAAACATTGATCTGAGTTGTTGTTGTTGTTTTTTCTGTCAAGTGCTATATTTATTCATTTATTTGAAGTGTAGAAACTTTTCATTATATTATTTTGAAAGAATCTCCACTCCACAAACTTTCTTCACTTAAGCACTTATGCAGACTTTCACAGAGTAATGTAACTAAAGGTAAAGCAGTCAGTTACTGATAAACAGTTCAGTTCTAGTTCAGCGGCATTATTCTTAAAATGACTAAATAATAATTTCCACATTGTCCTTTCACCGGCATCTTGGATAGTGAATCATGAGTGCGTGTTGAGAGAGAGAGAGAGGGAGGGAGAGAGAGAGAGAGAGAATATGAGAGAGAGAGAGAGAGAGAGAGAGGTGATTTCCAGTTAAACAGAGTACTTGCCAAGCTTGTCACTTCCTACAATTTTTGTAGGGCTGCATAGAAGCTAAATATGTTTTTCCAAGAAAACGTGTGTGTGTGTGTGTGTGTGAGTGTGTGAGAGAGAGAGAGAGAGCACAGTTTTGACCACTGAATTCATACTCAAAAGAAACCCTAAATCAGGAAAAGTTGGGGTGGTATGGAAAATGTAAATCAAAACTAAAATTTTTATTGCAGACTGTATGAACCCAAAATATTTCATGTTGTGTCTGGTTAATTTTTCATTTGTTAATAGACATCCATTCCTATGTTTTATGCCTGTAGCACATTTTTAAGAAATTGGGACAGGGGCAATTTAGGGTTAGTGATGAGTTGGAACAATTAAATAATGATGTGAACACAGTTTATTAACAAATACATGAAAAGAAATATTGACATGTTTAAAAACAAAGTATTTTAAAGAAATATAGGAAGGTGTCTGTCATGGTATGGGGTTGGGTGAATACCCTGGAAAAGGTAACTTGCATTTCTGTGGTAGCGGCATTAATGAAAAAAATTAATTAAGATTTTGTAGCAACTTCTTTTCCAGGAACGCCCATGTATATTTTAACAAGACAATACATTCTGTGCACATTCCAAAGGCATGGCTGCGGAAGAAGAGTTTGTGGGACTGATCTGCTTGCAGTCGTGACCTTGTCTCCAATAGAGAATGTGTGACAATGACCGCATACTGTTTCACACCTTAAGACTTGTTTTCACTTGTACTGGATTTGATTGTCTCAGATAATGTAAAAAGTTAATTTATTGTATGTTTATGAAGAATTTGTCTTGTGTCCTGTAAATAAATAGAAGACCTAGTAGAGCCAACATACAATGAAAATGTTGAAAATATTTTGACTCACCCCATTGAGGGGATTTACATACGTGTACCTGGTTTGGAGTGGTGGTCTTAAAGATGATAAAGGTTGGACCCCATTACTTACTGCTTTTAGTATGGTTTGAGGCCAATAAAAGGCATGATGTGCATGATGACCTAACTTCATGATAATTTTTGCATTTTTGCATTTTATTTATACACACTGAGACACGTTCTCTTTTTCTCATTACAGACTGGCATAAGGTGTAACAGCATCAAAAACACTTTGAGTAAGCTAGAAGAAGGAAACAAGGAGGAAACAAGTCCCAAAAGAAGATTAAGTGATTTTTTTTTTAAAGTAAAGAATCTTACAAAGTGGACTTCTACACTAAAAGATGAGATCACTGAAGAAACAGAGAGGACGCTCTCCTGTGTCCACACGGGCAAAGAGTGTGAAGAAGAGAGGAGAGAAACATGACAGACAATCACAAACTACACCTGCTGCAGTGTCATCCCAGAAAAATACTACATCCAAGTTGGATTGCTCAGAAGGGAAGACAGTCAAGAGGAGCAATACTCCAAACAGGGAAGGGTTAAAAGGACAGATAGAAGGGCTTTCGGTGGAAGTAGATCAAGCTGAGCAAATTGTAGTTAGGGTCAATAAAATGGCTACTCCTGAAAGCACTAGCTCAAAAACGCATAACATTACCATGACAAACAGTATAACCAGCAACCCACTGAGCACAAACATAGCAGCCAATAGCTCAAACAAAAGCAACTCTGCCATTTCCAACCACAATCCCATCACACTCTCCAGTAGGAAAACGGCTACCTTCAAAGCCAGAGTACCCAAGAAAAAGTATATGTATGAACATGGAACTGTCAGCACCTCTCCAATCAGTCCTCCGGTACCTTCACCTTCACTTAATAGCAATCACCTCAGTAAACTTTGTAACCCCATTACTCATGATAGCCTCTCTGTAGCCAATAATGTGGTAACAGCTGATAATGTTGATAATGCTATGCTTGCTAACACAAACAGCAAAGCTTTAGCAGAAAATAAAACAAGCACAGAAACCTCAGCACTCAGTTGTGTGGGTAAGAGAGAGGTTGTCAGCGATGTAATTCCATGTGTGAGCAAAAGCAGGGTGGAACAAGTGAAAACAGATGCATTTGGAGAGGTGGACCCAAACTCAGCTTGCTCCTCATCCACAGAAACCGCATATGAGAACTCTGCAGATGTGGAGGTGATGGAGTCGTCTAATGTGCCCCAAAATTTAAGGACTACCTCAAACACAACAGAAAGCCCACTAAACAGAACACCATCCATGCCTCCACTCCTTACTCAAAACAACCATCAACTTGAGAAAGACCGCTTTTCAGGAATAGCTGAGGCACTGGCTAAAGGCCTGAAGAATCAGAGAGTGCTTGCTCGTCATCAGAGAACAAAGGAGGTAGAAGGAGAAGAGCCAATCAAAGAATGTGTATTTATCTGTGGTGTGGTGCGTGGAGCTACTAAAGAGCAGCTCAATGTAGGATTGCAGATTAATGGAGAAGAGATGCAACTTTTGCTCCCATTTCATACACTGGTTAATCACCCAGACCAAACTATTGACCTCATCTTGGATGCCCCTCCACCAGGTAATGATCCGGTGGAAGTCGGGACACGTGTTTGTGTGCCTTATGGAGAGGATAAAGGGAAGGAATGGTATAGGGAAGGAATAGTGTCACAGGTGGATTCCCATCCAGCTGTTGCTTGCCCCTACAGAGTGTTACTATATGAAGAGAGAAATCAGAAGAAACCAGGGAACAAACTAGATGAAGGGCATCAGGAAATTGGCATTCAGGCTGTGTGGGTCTCCCGACAGAACCTACGGCTTCTTGTCCCGCCATGGGAAGGAGACATGCAAGAGAGAGAAGAAAGAGAAAGAAGGAAAGATATGGATGTAGAAAAAGAGATGTGTCAGCTTAGTAGGGGAATAGCTATGGGCAGTTTAAAGCCACCGCAGAAGATTTCTGATATTGGTAGTAACGTGTATGAGGGTATACCTATTTCTTCATCTGCATCCTCACCAGCAATTATGATGTCAAACAGTGCATTAATTCTAGTGAATGGAAGAGATAGTCAGGTCACTAAGGACACAGATAGAGAAAGAGCAAGAGAAAGAGAGAGAGAGAGAAAGCAGCTACAGTCGCCAGAGGTTGACTTAGAAGTTTTAAGACTTAACCTATCACCTCTTCAAAATTCAGTAGGTACTTTGGTTACAGGAGTACCCAAAACAATTAGACCCAACCACCACAGACAAATAATTTCTAAGCCTTCTGGATACACAAGTCCGATCTCAGTTGTCCGAGGTCTCGCTGGAACATCCTTGGGCACCAATTTGACTGGTCCACTATCAGGCAGCCCTCAGGCACCTGCTTTTGTTGGATCAGATGGACTTTCTTTACAAACCCACCCTTCAAATGTGCCTCCCTCAACAAGCTCAAAAGGTTCTCTTACACCCTTGGACAAGATCTCCACTCCTTCACAGAATTCTGCTTCTGTCCCAATAAGTTCTGGTTCATCCTCAACTTCCTCTTCACGATCACGGACTCCACTCTCTGCTGCTCAGCAAATATATAAGAAAGGTGACGTGGTGTGTACACCCAATGGTATCCGCAAGAAATTTAATGGAAAGCAGTGGCGTCGCTTGTGTTCAAAGGATAGTTGCATGAAAGAGTCTCAACGTAGGGGCTACTGCTCTCGACATCTCTCTATGCGCACTAAAGAAATTGAAGGAACAGGTGGAGAGAGGGAGGTAAAGAGAGGAGGAGGAAGCAGTTCTGGAACCGCGACCCCTTCTGACTTGCGAGGCCGGGCTAGCAGTGAGTTTGACTGGGAGGAGACATCACGGGACAGTAGTGAGACCAGCAGTCGGGGAACTGACTCACGACCACGTCTTGTACTTCCATCGCTTCTGCCACAGGATTTTTCACGCTTTGACTTTGATGAATGTGAGGCTGCTACTATGCTTGTGTCTCTGGGGAGCTCACGGTCAGGGACCCCCTCGTTTTCCCCTATATCAAACCAGTCACCTTTTTCTCCAGCTCCCTCTCCTTCTCGTTCTCCACTATTTGGTTTCCGTCCTGCCAATTTCAGCCCTATAACAACTTTAACAGTCTTACCTCCTCGGCGTCAACGACATACAAGTAGTACTAGCAGTTCCAAACTTAGTACCTTAGTGGTAGAGAAGGATAGAGAGAGACTTGCATCTGGCATTGTACCATCTTTCCAAACCAGTTTAACCTTTACTGTACCTGTAAGTCCTAACAAGCATAAATCAGATACCTCACAACCCACAGCTCTTGTTATGCAGGACTGCACTAAATTTGAAATGGACCAGAGCACAGGAGATTTAGTAGGAACTTCGTTTCAAATACTTTCTCCTCAGACAGCCACTTTCTCTCACTGCAAAAGTCCCGCCTCATCTGTAGCTTCATCACTACCACCCTCTCCATTAACCTTAGAATCAGGGTCACAACGTGCAGTCCCTCAACAGACCTTGCGTGACTCTCCTGTAATTGTACGAAATCCTGAGGTTCCTCTCGCAAAATTTGCAGAATGTCCACTGGTAAAGGTTACAGATAAGGAGAGAAGAAACTCCAAGAATGACAACTTAACTGGTGTTCTTCCTGGTGCAGGTTTACAGGTGCCTGTACCAATTAATGCTTCAGCCTCTACTAATGGGGCAGTCTTATTACATAGTCCTTCATCAACTCTGGTTCTGGTGTCTTCCATCTCTTCCCTTCGAAACTCCAACCCTACAAGCCTCACCACTCAATCCAGCCCTGCCTTGGCTTGCATATCAGTGCCCAGTCCTGCCCCTGATTCTGCTTCCTTTGGTTCAGGAGGAGGAGATCAGGAAAAGGGAGGAATAACAAAATTACAGCAACCAGTTCCATGTCATCCTGCCCCGACCGCTTTGTTACCACTTTTACTTCCTGCAGAGACTTTGCACCCAGTTCCATGCAAGGACATCATCATGGGGCGACCAGGAACTGGTAAGAATTTTTACATGTTTAACTCTTAACAAATGTCAGTATTTATTCTGTACAGTCTGGCAGTCGTGATTCTTCCCTACATCATCATTAGCAAATTAATGGTAGGCCTGACCTAAATTGAAAAAAGTTGTTCATATATCTATTGAAGACTGAAATTGTATCATATCATATTTTATTTTTTATCATATCACATTCAGTGGTATCATCAAACCATTGCCGTTCAATTGAAATTGTGTGTATCATGTTCAAGCCGGGTGGCAGTGATGATTAGCACGTGTCCTGGGTTCTGCGAGGGCATTTCTGTGTGGAGTTTGCATATTCTCCCCATGCTTGACTGGGTTTCTTCTGGTACTCTGGTTTCCATCTACAGCCTAAAAACATACATAATAGGCTTATTGGCTGTTCCTAATTGCCCCTAGGTGTAAGTGAATGGATGTGTTTTTTTTGCTCTGCAATGGACTGGCGAGCTGTCAGGTGTACCTTCAACCAGTGTAGGCTCAGATAGGCTCCAGGCTCCCTGCAACCATAGTAGGATTAAGCAGCTTGGTGAATGAATGAATAAATGTTGAAGTCTGAGGTGTCCCTGCCATTTCGCTGATCCTCTCACATGACACTGCGAGCTACACATATTTAGTTAGGAATTCATCTTGAAATTGTGTACATCAGAGTTAGACCTCAATTATAGACTTGAGTACTATTTAGATCACTAAGTGACATCCATACATGTGAGGTGGAGTGTGATTTATGTCTTATTTATGTGGTTTGCTGTACTTGGATTAAAGCTCATCCTTCTTGTGATATATTAACTTATTGAATAGAAGTACAATGTCCAGTACCACTGTTGTACAATTTGCTGTAACCACAGCAAGGCATTCTGAAATTCAAACTAGATTAGAATAGAATAAAATTATTTACTCTGCCCTCGCCCAGAGTAGGCTGAGATGGGCGCCAGCCTCCCCGCGACCCTAATTAGGATTAAGCGGTTCAGAAAATGAACGATGAACGGTCTTTTAAAGATGACATCCTCCAAATGGTGGCCATCATTGTCTATACATGCTTGGAGGCGACTTCTGAAGGCTGCCATGGCTCGACGAGTCATGTCTGGTGGAACAGTGCATATCTCCTGCTGAATAGTAACCTTAAATGGAAATTAAACCCAAATGTAACAGTTTGCGTGCATAGTTTATGTCTGTTTCTATTAAATCGTGCTATGTTTTATGTAACCTTTTTTTTTTCATGTAGAGAATAAAACCAAGCAATATCTCCACACACATAGGTCATCTTGTGTTTCCACTGGCAACTTTGAACTAATTTGCATATGAATGCATGGCACTGTATTCTTTTTTTATATGTATGGGTGCACACTTCTTTTAATGTAGGTAAAGGGAATCACATATGAATTGCAGAAGTGACTAGTTTTATTTTATTCAGAAGTTCACTAGTTTATATCTCATTTATTAGTTTATATAGTTAATCTGGATACTGTTCTAATTGCCCTTAACTTGCTTTATAAAATGCGATTCATGTCCTATTCTCATGATTTCACACTCTTGCAAGAGTGAAACAGCAGCCTTTTTAAATTGGCTAATTCAAAAATTAAACATATTTTAGTAAATTACAGTTTTGAAAATGTAAGTAAAAACCACCTGATGATAATATACACGTGTTCATATGTAACAGGAATATTTGGAAAGCTTGTCTTTCATTTCACTTTAAGGGCTTCAAGAGTTTGGGGTCGATGAGTATACACTCGTGATTTAAGGTAGCCCCGCAGGAAAAAAAAAATCACAGTAGGGGTAGGTCACGGGTACAGGTTGGCCACCAAGCATCGCAACGCACCTGATCTGGAAACATTTCCCTCAGCACTTGCAATGATCTTCAAGCTGTGTGTACTGTAGCTCCATGTTACTGAAACCACACATCGAGTTCTTCAAGCTCAAGGTGTTCAAGTTATGGGTGGGCTACCCACAGACCTTAGCACTGCCTCTCCTACCTCACTAAGTTTCATGCGTGCAAATAATTAATGTATTGTCTTATAACTGCAATTAAAAAAAAAAAAAAAAAACTGACTGCACAATGTTAAAAATAAAATGCTAAATAATAGGACCTGATGTATTCCGTGCTATTTTATTGTGGCAAATAATATTAGTGGCTATATTTTTAACTGAATCGAAATCTGAAAATAATTAATGTGAGATTGCTATTTGTGCTTTCCAAGCAATGTACAGACACATATTAGCTGTTTAGATCTTATTGTCTTGTTATCTTGTTGTCTAGTCATCTTCATTTTTCATTTACGTCTTGCTTTTATGCTGTTGAAATGGCATATCTATCTACTGTATACAGTGTGTACCGTATACCAGTGTGTTCCATTTGAACAGCAGAAATGCAGTTGTTGGGTTTTTTTGATTGTTGTTTTTAAAGGTAAGTGCCTGTATGTAAAAGTGGAAATCTTGGGAAATCCTGTCTCAGATGCTGCTATTCAAGAAAGATCTGTATGTATGAACCACACACAGATGGTTTCACTGCATGTGACACCGAGAAAACCAATTCAGAAAATTAAAAATGTGTAATCCTCTCTGTGAATAGGAGCAACTGTTTTTTTCCCCCTTTTTTGGACATTTTTTTTGGAGGATAGAAACAAATAAATTAAAAACAAAGTGTCCACAAATATATACCGACCCTTGAGCACTAAAAGAATGAATTAAAAACAAAGATGGGTGAAACAAGAGAGGTAGAATAAAAATAACATGAAAACTGCCAATTTATACATAAAATAGTCTGATTAAACATAAACACACAAAAATTAAAAGAAAAACATTGATGCAATTTATTTTTCTTTCCAATATATTTGCTTTAGTACAGTTATGAATTGAAGGGCTGAGTCACAGTGGTCTAACCCCAAAAAACTGAAAGTCTATGCGAGCAAGAATGGTCTCCCTATCTTCCCTGCGGACTTGAATCATATCGTGAGCATTACCCCTGATTTCTTTTATATAGCAAAAGCTTTGTTGTCATTTTTCCTCAAAAACAGCTTTCTATTGGTTACACCACTCTGGTTCTCAGCCCTTCAATTCTAGTGAATGATCTGGACGTTGTTTTCATATTGTTGAGTCTGCATTGCTGGATATCTCTGGACATCATTGCATGTTGGGTAGTCTTAGGGTTACCATGATCATAATTTGCTCTCTGTGAGACAAATCATGGATCCTGAAATATGTACTTGCTTTGTTGAAAATCTTTTGAACTGTACTGACAGCCTACCAGCACTTTTAGCATTATTTACTATTATATTGTTAGCATTGTTTTAGAATTAAACTGTCACTTTTAATGAGATAATCCTGTCTGAGTGGATAGAAAATAACACGTTGGACATGTTTACACCAGATATTTTCAGAGCTCACAGCTAACTTACAGCTTACCCCAGCTCACTTAGGCCGGATAAAAAAAATTCCCAGCGTCTCATAATTTTTTTTTAAATAAAGAAATGAGGTGACTGTTGAAGCCCAAAAGCTTTTAAAGCTAAATGTTGGTAAAGTGACTGAAGCTAGGAGCTTGAGGTGACTTCCAGCAATTTGTTGAGGAGATTTTTGAATAAATAAACAAGAATAAATAAGGACCTTTTAGAAGTACTTGCTCATTTCAGTTTTCTGCTTCACAATACACCATAGATGAGCAGTCTTTTACATGTACATTTAACATGTATTAAACTCTGAAACTCTGAACAAGTGTCTATAGAACAGCAGCCTTGCAGTCCCAGAAATCTTTAGAAAATAGAACTATTTCAAACAGAACTTTTACGTTATCTGAGGCGTTTTCCCAGGTTTTGAGCCTGTTTTGATTGATAGATTGATAGACAGACAGATAGATAGATAGATACATGCAGTCGCAATTTTCTGGTGTAGGCGCTGATGTGAAACCAGCAATTTTTTAAAAATCCAGCCTTATATCTTGGCATTTGGAGAACCAGAATCTGACGCCTAGAACATTTCTTGCAATTTAAGTGAAGACCAGCTTGGGAGTGGGGAGGGGGAACAATTTTATATGCGGGCACTATACGAGGCAACTGTGCCTGGTGTGAGTACATCCTAAATCTGCCGGACGAGCACACCAGGTTGGCATAAACAGGCAGTGCACTGGAGTCTGAGTCAGATCTGGTTAAGCGCCAGGATATGTGTGAACACATGAGGTCATCATGCACAGAGAGTCACAGTATACTGGGTGTATCTGCCTATGTGACTGCAAGGAGCTAGAAAATGCAAAACTAAATGAGCTGCTGCCTGTCAGTGCATAAATAATGAGGGAGTTGATTAGTAGTGCTTTCTGATTGGGAATTCCCAGATTAGGAAGAGTTTTCTGGATTTTCTCCTCAGAAACATTAAGTCAATGACAAAACAAATGTTCAACTTCACAGAGCCTGAGGAGTTGTCTGCATTATTCAAGACACTGAGCGACTAGCTAAATGCAGGGCAGCAATGTTAATGAGGGAAA
Organism: Tandanus tandanus; assembly: GCA_039654325.1. Classification (NCBI taxonomy): domain Eukaryota; kingdom Metazoa; phylum Chordata; class Actinopteri; order Siluriformes; family Plotosidae; genus Tandanus; species Tandanus tandanus. Next base: position 34,680,632 of record JBCNYH010000001.1, on the reverse strand, counting down.
ACCATTTGAAGGAGTCCAGCAGCATTCTACGTCTAATGCCCATAATATAAGAAAAACACACACCAAGAGAGTCAGGGGTGAGAGGAACCAGAGGATCTGCTAAATAACCAGCTCCATACTGTGTTCATGTATTCCCACATACACACAGGCAAGAAGGAGTAACCGAATCACTGATATATGATGACAGTAACTCTGGTGAAAACCATGTCACCATGCCACATTGCTGCAAGTGTATGAGGAGGTGTTTCGGTGTCATAGACCATACCTGATGTTCAGGAGGGTCAAAATGGTGAATGAAAGCAAGAAATAATATTGAAACATGCACATGAAATTAGTAAACTAGTTTTATATACCATAACCTGTGAGTACATGATCATCACAAATGTTATCGAGGTTGAATTTATTTTATTTTCGAAGCTCCAGGTTTCCCAAGTTTGAGCTCTGCACACCAAGCCTGACAAAATGGTAGGTAGTACATGCTTTGCATTCATAATCACATCTGAAATAGACAGTGGTAGCTGGCTAGTTAAAAGAAAAGAAAATTAAACAGATTTTTTAATGTCAGCCTAATTAACTGCTCTGAAGCAAGATTTTTGTAGGAATGCTATATTTATATAAACATTACTGGCAGACAGAAATGCTTGTATCAGCCTCCATTTTATAAGGCTTGTTCTCCTGTTTGTAGTTTGCTAGGTCAAAATCACTGGCTGTTCAGTGCACTCATTACATGGTAGCCAATCACTTCTTTTGCCACTTGATCAATTTCATGGCTTTGTGTCACTGGAAAAAAAATCTTTACTGTCCAGCGTAGGTACCCAGGAGTGTACTCACACGTGGTACGTGATCCCTACCATCCCTAAGCATGCTTGAGCCCCAACATTCAGTTCATTTCTATTGTGATCACTGCGTGTGCCATGATGAGATGATCAGCTAGTGTAACCCAAAATTGATATGAGATTGTATTCTTGGAAAAGAGCACGTCTTTCATCGTGCCTCCTCATCTAAACACAATCGCTATACACTCATCCTCCTCTTCCTTCTCTCCTTGCTCTCTCTGTGTTGTACAACAGTTTTCAACAAAAGCCACTTTGGTTATTACTTTCGTTTAAGTGTGCGTTCGTGTCCAGTCGTCCTGTCTAGATGCTTATGAGCTGAGCCATGGCTGACAGGTGTAGCCACATTTTACAATAAATCATAATGCATTATACTGACTTTTTTTTATTTATTTTTATATATATATATATTTGTATTTGGCTCTTTGCACTAAATTGTTTACAGAAATTTTAGTAGAATAAAATGGACCAGCTTTTTTGTTATTGATGCATATTACAGAAGTACAGAGAGAAGCTTTGTAGAATTGCAGATACTACTTTTGAATTTTAACCTTTTTATTTGTTTTATTTACTGTTCCAAAAATACAGAATTATTGTATTAAATGAAATGTTAAATGTGTAATTAATGGTATGAATTTTTTTTCAAGTATATAAGGATTTTGCCACAGAAAAAAGATTTAACCACAGTAAATTCTGGTAAGGGTTTTTCACCAGTGCGTTCAAAGACATATGAGCTTTTTTATTTATTAAGGATTATTATGCATCCTGCCATAACTAAGAGTAAGCATTCATTAAAAATTAGTGGCAGTATTTATTTGTATTCATACTGTTTCGTAATAAATACAGATATTCATCATTTTTATTAATGCAGGTGGCAAAGCATGCACTCTGTTTGATTTGATCAGGAACCATAATATTGGTGAATACTCTACCTGCACGATTTCAACAGTCATTTAATGTAATTTAGCTGTTTCAGTCCTGCCTAAATCACAATTTTAATCTTCCATGCTGAAGAGAAAATAAATTCCACATTGCACAAACTAATCTTTCTAATAATATTGAATTTCGTACTATTTAACACAGAGCTGTGAGTAAACGCAGTACTTCATCTTTTTATTTTCATCCTTATATGGGTAAATAAAAGATCAACTGTATATTAAGTCACTTTACATCCATGTGAAATTGCATCCTCTTGTATTTACTGTAAAGTCTGGAAGTTTGAAACCGTGCTGAAGTTATGGGTTTATTTGGAAATTAACACAAGCTTTAAAAAAAAAAAAAATAATAATAATAATAAATATTTATTATCTTGAATTTTTTATATTTATGATTCTTCACTGTTTCTAGGTTCCTATTTAAATGTCAGCGAATGTTTGACATTGAGCATGGTATGACTGAATAAGGGAATGAATAAATTAGACAGAAATGCAAAGTAGAAGACTTTTCACTACGGCTCTCAGACCTTTGGGCCCTACTGTATATCATTTACACTAAATATATTGTCCATAAAATGGACCAGACATCAGGGTCCCCTCAGTGTTAGCAGGTTAAAGCTGGCCATATTAAGCCAGCTCTTGGTTCAGAAAAAGACTTGAAGAAAGAACAATACACATTACATTAGCCTTAAGAAAATATACATAAACACCACAGTGATCCTGAACACTGATCTCCAAATACTGGTTACCCTGATATTGATTACATGAATACTCATAATAAAGCCACTCATAACCTGATTATAATGGATGTGTATTTGATGAAGGTGAAGCACACACACACACACACACACACACACACACACAGAGAGAGAGAGAGACATCTAGCACCAATTGTTAAGAAACCCAGTACTGAGAAAATAATTAATTGTATATCAGTAACCCTAAAATAATGTTATATATTTAGTCGTAATGACACTCAGGGTCTTTTTTGCAAATGCTTATACTTTTTTTTTTTTTTTAAACTAGACACAATCTTAGCAAATCCTCATATGCTGCCATTAGCATGAACCTACAGCACGCCATGGAAATGGATCTAATCAGAACAGCAGACAATAAAAACAAGTCATTATTAAAAATACCCCTTAATACATCCAGGAGGCCTTGCAAATATTTAAACAGCAACTTAAGAAGAAATCCTCTGCTCTCTCACACATAAACATTAAACATGTTTAACCAGTTTATCCTGACGCTTAATTGAGTGTTGGCAAGACCTTCCTCCTGCTCTTCCTCAGTCATTCGTACTGTTTTTATCTCCATGCTCACTTTCTCTACCACTGTTCCACATGACTTTTATGCAAAAGGGGGAAAAAAGATAAACACCTCGAATCAAGGCATGGAAAGTTTATGGATAATCGCAGGCGCAAACAAAATGTGTAAATTATCTGAAGTATGGAATGAATTCTTTTACACTTAGACGATGTCATTTCTTTTAAACATTTTTTAAAAGATAGAGATTTTTAAACACTTTTGCCATTCTCATCCTTTCTTTGTCTGTTTATTACCAAAGCGTACTAGAACCAGTTACATGTTTTCCCCCCTCACAATTATTTTTTGAGTTTAATGACAGCATTTCAGGGGGAAAAAATCCTTAAACATCTCTGAGGGGAAAGAAAAAAGACGCAGTCAGTTTCAGAGTATGAATATTGGTTATGAGTTGGTGATTATGTGACAACTGACAAAGAATCAAACAAGTCAGAGCAAAAAGCAGGTTAAGTCTTATTTGGGGTACAAGTATGTTTATGGTAACAAGTTAAACCAAAAAGTAAGTAAGTGATTTAACCTTTTTTGTTCTCATCCCTTTGCTTTACCTCCTTTTTGCTCTGACCCCTTCAGTGTCTTTATTATTATACCCAAATTATGAGATATAGCCTAAAGTAAAATGAAAGAAAATCCTTCCAAAATCTCCAATGTTACAAATGAACATGTGTTTTTTTTTTTTTCTTGATCAGGTGGTTTTTACTTACATTGTAAAAGTTGCAGTCTGCTAGATCTGTCAGTCAATCTGTCAGTTCATATAAGGCAAGTTAATGGCAATAATAACAGTGTACAGATATTAAACTAACAAATCAGATATAAACTTGTGAACTTCTGAATAAAATAAAACTAGGCACAAATACAAATCATACCCAATTCCCTTTACATTCATAGAACAAGAGTCCGATCGTACATATAAAAGAAAATAATACAGTGCCATGTATTCATGTGCTAATTAGGTCTGCATTACTGATAAAAATACCGGGTGATCATGTGACTTTTCTCTAGTTTTTGCATTATAATGTCGACTTCCTGTGCAGAGTAATTGTTGGTTTAAATAGAAACAGACATAAACTATGCATGCAAGCTTTTATTAGGTTTGGGTTTCATTTCCTTTTAATAAATGCATCCATGTCATCCATTTATTTATTTTTTAAATACTGATTCTAAACTCAGATGTTAGAATTTTTCATAAATGATTTCAGCTTTTTTTTTCTCAGAATCTCTGCCTTTAAAATCAGGAATATACCCTCCTGTCTGCTATTGGGGGAAAAATACTCATAGGTGGCCGCACTACTCTTCCATAGTTTTTTCATGTTCATACTGAATAAAAAAAAAAAAAAAAACTACAACGCTGCACCGTTTTTTGGTCCATTTTACTGGTGGTACTCCTGTGAGCTCCCCACTGTTATGGACTTTAGATGAACCTCATCAGAAACCGTCTCTTATGCCGGAGCATGTTGTGACTGATATCTACTCATTGCATCTTAAAAAATCAAACATCCCAAAAAGGAACAACTAATTTCCTTACGGTTTAACACGGCTGTTTATTCTGAGGCATCTGATGGAGCACGGAGGGTGTGATATAACCATCTCCTAATACCTCCAGCATAACGCAACCTTCTAACCACTCACCATTCTATGCATTTTATAATCATCCATATTAAATGCATGTAATAAAACCAACTGAGAGGCAAACTCCCCCCTCTCATTTTTTTAAATAAATGGTCAAAATATGATTAGGTCTTTAGTACTAAAATTGAAAGTAGCAGTTTGCTCAGCATTTTTTCAATATCTGACACAAGATTAGTGAAAATTACAGCTTGATATAAATGTAGTTTATTTAATATACCAGATTTTGGAGTTACTGCTCTTCTGGGAAATATAGTAATATAGAGGTACAAAAGATTTTGAATGTACTACAGCTAGTTGTTTTGTGTATGTGTATGTGTATGTGTGTGTATGTATATTTCCATATGACCGTATGTTTGGTATGAGCATATTGCAAATAAGAGTGCTGGGATGATTGCAGGGCATTCCTTATGATTGCAGCAGCAGTGCTTAGGTAGACATGTCCAGTATCCAGCACAGCAGAAAATATCCACTGAAGCAGTGGTGTGACTTCGGTATAAAAAGTTATTTTTATAGCAGTAGAGTATTAGCTCGGGTTTTGGATTCTGTATTCAATGTAATATGATGTGCTTGCTTATAATTTATCTCCCTGTCTGACTTCAGATTTTGTAGGGTGTGTGGCCTACCTAAAACTGAATGGATATATCTTACCCTTCAGTGGGCACAACGAAATAGTAGATGCGAAACCCAGTCCATCACTCTTCCAGAACAACTGTGCGTCTGCAAACCATTGCATCATCTCACCTTGCTTTACTGAGTCCTGTCTGACCCAGTCTTGTACAAGTAGCAGTGACTGTATTTCATATCCCTCGGAAGATGACTGGTGTGTGACCCAGAGACATCCCCCCTTATGGATTATTGCTATCGTATTTCCTATAACTTTCACACTACTAATCTCAAGCTTCTGCTTTGTGCTGAGGAGACAGGGGACGCTTTGTCACATCAAATCCAGAAGTCAACCCTGTATTGCAGCACCAACAAAACAGCATGGCACTGATAATGTGGCATTTAATATGGACGATGATCATAGTGTCCAAAATATTTTTGAGAACAGCAAGAAACCAGATCTGATAGCTGCAGGGGAACTAAGGCAGCAAGTTGAGAGCTTTAGCCATCTAACAGGGCTTGGAGGAAGTGGACTAGAGTACTATGAAATTGACAGTACCTACACAACATGCAGCGCTAATATCAAGCCCCTGCAAATAAACGCAGACAGTTATGAAAAAGATGGAAAAAGTTATGGAAAAGGTGGTACTCCTCAATCACAAAGCTCTCAAGTTTCTCCATCCATGTGTGAAGAATCAACAGAGATGGAGTCTCATATCTATCCTGAATGCTCAGCTCTCCGACATGGCATACCATATACTACAAGAATTTGTGGTAAAGTGGATGATGGGTGCAATAACCATCAAGCCCACCTTTGTTCCAAGCTTACCACAGAACTAACCGATCCCCCTCATTTCCTCTCAGCAAATGAGGTTAAAATTCTAAGCATTCCATTAGGTCAAGCCACCAAAGTGGGAGAGAGTTCATCGGAAAGCGATAGCCACAGCTCGTTCACTTGTTCAGAATATGACTGTGATAGAGAACTCTGCTTTATCAGTGAACAGGACAAGAGCCACGAGCCTGTGAGTGAAGGTATGTACCATAGAGCAGATTTTATTTGTAATAATGGGTTCAGTGGGAAATATTTTTACCATGTCCGACTCACAGCAAGAAGGTCCTGGTTCCAAGTACCGGGCTTGGGCATTTCTGTGTGGAGTTTGCCTGTGATTGTGTGGTTTTCCTCCAGGTACTCCGGGTTCCTCCTTCAGTCGAAAGACTTACATATTAGGCGAATTGGCTGTTTCAAAATTGGTTGTGTGTGTGTTGCCTTTAAAGGCTTGGGAAGCTGTTCAGGGTGTACCCCGCCTTCACCTAGAGATGGCTGAGATGGGCAGCAGCCTCCCCGCAAACGTAATAGGATTAAGAGGTTCAGCAAATGAGTCAGTGAGTGAGTGAGTGATTTTCCACATTCCCATTAGCAAAATCCAGTACTGCAGTCTTATCAACATTGATGACTTTTGAGCTGACTTGTGACTAATGATTAGTCCTATTTGATATGGCTCCCCATTTTACATCACAGCTGGTGATTTTACACGTTGAGGATGCATGCACCGGTGTGTGTATAGCCTGGCTGAGTTGTGCTTACACCAGCAGGCGTACCACCCAACCAATTACTAGTCACTTACTTCAGCAACTTCTAGCAGCTATTTCTATTTCATTATCTTTCCTCCAAAAAGAATAGTGTATCTAAGTACCCATTTAGAAAATGTACAGTTCTATCTGCAATTTTTTTCAATTTGTTTTTCAAAAATTTTTTTTAAATTTTTTCAATTTTTTATTTTTTATTTTTTTTAGTCACTGGATTGTTAGCTCACATTTTCCCTTTGTGTTCCAGACAGGCCACAAGAACGGCTAGCTGTTCCTTCACCCTTCAGAGATGTCCAGACTTCTTTCGATAGACCTGTCTCTGGAAATATCCAGCAATGGGAGAGCCTCCTTGACCTAGGAATCCACTTTAATACTTACTCAGATGTTTTTGAGGACATAGCGAGCCTCCCTGTCATTCAGACTCATGATTTTGATGTTCATAGTGATGAGGAGCATATTATTTAAAAACATTATGAGAAATTTAAGTTTTTAATGCATACAGTTGCTCATAATGGCAATATAACTCTAATTGCAACAGTAAACACAATAACAATATAACACTCCATATTCCTTATTACATTACGCGCTTTTCCTTTTATTTGGAAGTTGAAAGCCTCATATAGCACGTTTTTCATAAGGTGTAGATGTACTTTTATGTACTGTAACTGAACAGATTCACCATTAAAACTACTTTGTAGTTTTAAAGTCTTTTTTTTTTTTTTTTTTGCAAGGAAAACAATACAATTTTTGCAGTTTCTATAACAAATTATCATTAATTTGGCACTCCAAAAATATAGTTCAGTAGATATTATGTTTTTATTATTTACCCATATTATTGTGGGGGCTGGTGGTGTTGTGGTTAGGGTGCTGAGCTTATGATCGAGAGGTTGTGGGTTAAAACCTCCAAGGTCTTAATCACAAGTGTGCCTCTGTCCACCCAGCAGTATAAATAGGTACCAGTAAAAATACTGGGAAGGTAACCTGCGATAAACTAGCGTCCCAGGAGGAGTTGAACTCCTAGTTGCCTCACGCTAAGGAAATGGGGATAAGCTCTGGCCCTGATGAGCCACTAGGCTTGGGTTGTAAAGCCCAACCGACTTTACCTTTACCAATTACTTTAGCCATTTCAACTGTAAAGTAACAGTAATTCATTGTCATATGCACAGAAAGCAAGTTAACTGTACAATAATTTTTTTTTAAAAATCCAACATATTTAGCTTAAAAAAAATAAAATGACATGTACCTGTGGTCAAGGCCTTGCCTTGATTGATATATTTTTACATATATAATGTAAAAAATTATATACTTTCCCAAAACAATGTGAAAAGGCTACTTTGTAGATCTTCTGCCAATCTTTCAGAAAAAAAAGTGTTGTGTGAGGAGCTAGTAAGTGTGGTGGTAAAAAAAGAAAAAGAAAAAAATCTAAAACCTTGCAAGCTAAAGGTACATTTGTACTCCCTGTACACACAAAACCAAATGCAGTACATCTATTCCAAACAATGTCAAACAACGGTCACTGCCCCCATAATCTTATGTGTCCTTCACATGGGTATACATGTGAAGCAATACATCCAAGAGAGTACAGCAATAACTATGGTAACAGTGGAGAAGTTTGTAATAATGTACCTGTGGAATAATGCAGGTATCATATAAATCACATAAATAAATCATATATTGTATGTATATATGTATTTAGCTTTAAGTGTGATTTCCTCTCACATTAATGTAACGATTTGATTTAGTTGATGCATTCAACTAACTGCAAAAAGACTTTTATCACATATGATGATTAGAAATTGATCTGGACCATGCTGATAATCAATGTGCAAACTCATTTCTGATTTCATACCCATGATTTATGTAAAAAAAAGAGAAAAAGTGGTAATGTTCTTTTTAAATAAGTGCATTGTTAAAAGGAACAAGTATGAAATTATTGAACTGAATGAAATATTTATTGTAGTTTAGGTACATACACAAAAAAGGCAACATATTTTAGTTTAACAAAGTTTGCATTTTTCTGAACAACATTTAAAAAAAAATAAAAATTAAATAATGTGAAACATTTTCCCAGGGTGTAAATCACATCAGAACACAATACAGACTAACATGCTGTTCATGATATTACCACACGAGGCTGCCATTTTAACAGAATCAGAAACAAAAATGGACTCCTAGTGGGTATTCCAGAAAGTGGGAAACAAACACTTTGACATTTGGTCAATTTGACATTGTAAATGTCATTCACGCACTGATTCATCTTGACCCATCTGGAGCCATCTCTCCCTGCAACTCTCACGGATAAGCGGTATAGATAAAGGATGGAAA
>JBCNYH010000001.1:34636506-34652702 GCA_039654325.1 Tandanus tandanus | reverse complement strand
CCTCTGTGTTTCTAAGGTAAAAATAGTCATTCTGTGTCTCAGACGAAATGGACTTAAGAGCATTGGCATAAAATTATAATGCCGGCATTTACTTGGGCAGCTTTAAGTACATGTAGAACATATTACTGCAAATATGATGTAAACGACATAGGGTTTTATACATACTGTAATGCATTTTAGGTAAAGCTAGTTAGTTGTGTGTAATTCCATGTGTGTTAGGATTTGGATCCTGCAAGAGGGTTTTATAGAACTAATAAGTCGATAATGATTAACATGGGGGAGCATACTTGATGCATAATATTGATGTGACTTTACCACGTTAGACGCTTCTTCCTGATCAGGATTGTTGTAGTTGATTTTTATAGTTGTTTACGCTGATCAGCCACGTTAAAAACATTACGAACACTGACAGGTGAAATGAATAACATTGATTGTATGGTTACAGTGGCACCTGCTAATGAGTGGGCTGTATTATACAGAAAGTCAACAGTCAGTTGTTGAAGTTGATGTGTTGGAAGCAGGAAAAATGAACAAGCGTAAGGAGCTGAGTGACTTTGACATTGTCATGGTTAAAAGACTGGATCTGTTAATATCCAAAACAGGTCTTGGTGAATGTTCCTGGTATGCAGTGCCAAGTACCTACTGAAGATGGACCGAGGAAGGACAACCAGTGAATTGGGAAGCGTGCACATTAGGCTGATTGGCTATTCTGAATTCCACTTAGATGTGAATGTGAGTGTGACTGGATGTTTGCCCCAGAGGCCATAAAAATCCTGCTAATGCTAATCGATGCATCGACATAGAAATGGGAAAAAGATGCCAGTAAAGAAGAAGAAGTGCAGTTGACTTGAACCTTGGTGTGAGTTGAGTTCCTCTTTGGTGTTTTCACACACAGTCTGGATATTTTTGTCTGCACCAAAATGTCGTAACTGTATTAGGAATATATATGAGTGAGGCGTGGTACAGTTCTAATCCAACTAATGCAGCTAAATTACAGTAAAAAAGAGATTCCGAGTCTACACAAAAAAAGGAAGTGAACCATAAATGTTTTTTTAGGATGTGGGTAACAGTTTCTGTAGATGTAAGCTGTTATAAGGAGCACCCAGGCATGAGCTGAGCCAAATGACAGAGCTGCAGAAATGTTGTGTTCTAAGCAGTGGATGCAGTACATGAGATGATTGAAACTGGTCATTTCTGTAATGATCTAGTTATATGTTGAATGCAGCCCTGTGTTCTCTGTGCTCCTGAGATTATAATTTCTATGCACACTAGCCAATAGTTTGTTTACTTTTTCCATTGGTGTATTTCTGACCAAACACCTCAGCCAACGTTTTTTAAAAATACTTTTTGGTTTGTTTAATTATGTGCTGTTATAAACCAAACCAAATAAAAACCAGAAGTATTAATTTTGCTCAGTTTCAGACTTGGCATCTGGAGTAATAGGTTTGAGTTACATGCGATGTACGGTATAAAATGTTATATAGCACCTGAACAAAAGTGCATAGATAGACAAAGGTCTTATCTCACAACAGTCACATTGTCCTCAGTACCCCTTTTTGTTTTATGATGCAAAAATTTGGCCGTTATTGTGGATGCTACGATTTTCTCTTAATCTTTAATCAAGTGTCATGAGGATTTCTGAGTCTGTTTTGTATTTATAATGGGTGTCTATTGCGAATGTTCTGGCCTACAGTGGATGATGTCATCAGCAGAGTGTGAGAAAAGAGATTATCTTGGAAAAGGTTTTTGTAACTCGCTCCTACTCCCATAATTTTCACTCTACACCAATAAATTTTACATGAAAACGGAGGAAAATGTGTGCTGGCTCTGACCATGTAACTTTCGATTCAACAGCACATGTAGAAGTTAAATGGCGAGCCTCTGACTGACATTGTGACTCTTTGAATATTTTTCAATGTACAGCGAACTAATTTATATCACTGCGTTCAAGAAATTCTTGGCTCTCTAACGCTTTCAACCTCATTGCGATGGGAAATACGGTTTCCAAATCAGAAGTCCAAAAGCGAGATGTGCGCAATTGCCTTTTCACTCAAAAATGTATGTGTAACTGTCACTAGCTGCCAGCTTAATCTCTATGGCAACGAAAAGCTGTGTCCTGCACCTCATGCACACACCTGCAGCACGTTAAAGCACAAAAACGAGTCATGCACACACATTGCCTCCTTGTTTGGCTCCAGACAGACAGATGGAATTTGTAATAGAATAAATATGTAAATATGTACAGATATGTATGTGTATCTAAATATGTGTAGAGCCTGGCTATTCAAATGGTGCTTTGAGTTAATATTTTTTGGATGGTTCTGTGTCACAACTGTTTCACATTTCACATTTACGGCATTTGGCAGACGTCCTTATCCAGAGCGACTTACATATATCATTTTTACACAGCTGAGCAATTGTGGGTTAAGGGCCTTGATCAAGGGCCCAACAGTGGCAGCTTTGTGGTGCTGAGACTTGAACCACTGAGCCACCACTGCCATAGTAGTAAACTGATTGGTTTTAATAAATTTTTGTTTTTTAAAAGGCATTAATTAAAAATAATTAAATTAGGTGGATGTATATTTTGCAAAGCGAAAATGTACAGCTTTTAAACCAAAAAGTTTTTGTCGCATCTGTGATTTGTTTTTGTTTTTTTACTACAAAGTGAAAGAGCTGAATGAACATTCTCGAGGTGCGGTGATTCCATAATTTTTGCCAGGGGTTGTATAAAACTGTTAAATACCTGGAAATATCAGCTGACTACAATTGGATTTGTTTTCAGTCCACCACACGCGCACACACACACACACACACACACACACACAGACTGTTTTTTTCACCACGTTTGCCCCGCCTCCCTTTATCACATCCTGTTGTAGCAGACCAGTCTCCTTTTGAGGTATCTGCTCTCCTTCCCTTTTTTGGGATTGTTTTCATGACCCGGCCCTTATTCCAAATTAATTGAATAGCGCTGGTATAGAGCTTTGCTTAAATCCCACAATAATGGTTACAGTTAAAGCATATATGCTTTGATTCTTTGATTTATCACCACCTGTTTTGCCACAGCTGCTTAGAAACCTGTGTAAACTGTGAGGAATTTTTCTGTGTTCTACAGTTCAGCACGCCAGTGTTTACATATTTTCTGGCAGCACTTGCAGCCACATCTCAAAATTTCTTCAGGAATTTTTCTAGTTATTATTAAGTTTTTATTGACTTTTAGATGGTCACTTGTTGCTCATTGCTTTCTGTGTGGATGCAGCTGTAGAATCTTCAGCATCCATGTGAGTTCCTCATGAAGCTCAAGCTGTTCTGAATAAGTTTAGTTCAGATGAGGGTGTGTCTGTTGCAGCAATGTCTGTTAATGTAGTGTATATGTATGGAAAAATACATTTGCGTGTGATGCAGGTAGGAGCTTGATCATGATGTGCGTACGGGTGTGTCCAGGTTTTTACCAGGCATCCTTCCAGACCCACCAGTGTCAGCATCTCCAGGGAAACGCCGTTCTCAGTCTCTGAGTGCACTGCCCAAAGATGACAAAAACAGCCCTGGCAAGGTTTGGGAAACGCGCACACACACAAAGAACACACTCCAATACAAAAAAATTACATGTGACTTTTCAGACTCAAAAAGCCTTCATCTTCTTTATCGGGTGTTCATTCTGCTCTTACCTTTTCAAATATAGAGGGAGAAAGATCACATCCGGAGGCCCATGAACGCCTTCATGATCTTCAGCAAGCGCCACCGTGCTCTTGTTCACCAACGGCACCCGAATCAGGACAACCGCACCGTTAGCAAGATCCTGGGAGAGTGGTGGTATGCTTTGGGACCCAAAGAAAAACAGAAATATCACGACCTTGCATTCCAGGTAAAGTGATGTGTGTGCATAGTCTCACACACTACTGCGCTGCTTTTAAGGCATTGTTCACTGTTTGAAGAAAATGGTGCTTGAAGTAAGCTCTCAGATTTTACTCCTGATGTTTACTCTGTTGGGTTATGAATGTCAGGAACCTGGACTTCTCATTCCATGCATGTGTTTTGGACAAAACTGCGCATCTTCAGTTATGGACATATTGCAATGATTACAATGACTGAAAAAACTATGGTGACAGTCCAATATGTTTGAAAATGTTTCACATCTAGTATGGACGGACTTCTGCAGTGCATTCCTGCTTTTTAGGGGCTCATTCACTCACCAGGTATATTACGTAAACATTAAATACAGTGTTATAATTTGGAAATAAAATGTCCACAATGTCTTTCTGAAGCCATTTACTTACTCCTGTACATGAGTGTCAGTGACCCCTGCACCATGTGACATGATATTAGTAAACATCACCATCGTTTTTGTTTCTCTTGAAATTGTATTCCTTCTTCTGTTTCTCAATGCTTAATCTCAGACTTTTACACTTTCTACAAAGCGTTGTTGCACTGCCAAGTTATCACACCTATGCACATTTGTTTATCTGGTTATTGTAAACAGAAAAAGAAACAAAACAAGATGTTAATCATGCGTGTAAGAGAGACTAACCCTGCGAGCTGAGGTGGTTTTGTGAGTAAGCCTTTGTATTCAGCCAAAATGAACTGATAATAGAAGATAGAACACACAGGCTTCACACTAATGAAAGAGCCCCTTCAGTGATGTTTTGAGTGAATGTCAATTTTAACAATGCACAGCTGTAACAGATTATACTTAGATCATTTATCAAAATTTCTTACGGAGTATAAATCATGTTGCTAACATATACGTATAGTTTTTAGCCAAATATTTAAGGGAATGAGTCAATATTGTTAAAACCATAGGATTCTGTCCTGCTAGTGGCACCACGGGCTGAATTTAAGGGCAGTAAAAAAAACAAAAAAAACAAAACAGTGTTGTCTCAATGGGAGTGGCTTCAGTGGTTCTCCTAACAGTGTGCAAATTAATGACAACAAATCAGGCAGTTTATTTTAGTGATGACCAACATCATCTACTAAGAGCAGCATAGAGTCGCTAAATCCTTAATTAGCATATGGTCGCAAACAGTCCTTCTAGTTGGATGTTCCATCTTCTCTTTGATTTCCTCCAGAGCATTAAGAATAACCATCTAGCCTTGGCAATCGATATGATCTGATAATGTCTTCTGCCATTTCAAATAAATTAAAGATGAGTGGAGAAAATCCTGTTCCTTCTACCATGCACTGTCTGTTCTCAGTAGTGCTCTTGCAGACTTGACAAGTACAAATGTTTTTGTCGTCTCGTCCCCCCCCCCAGTATAAAATACATGCTTTATTTCAGCATTAAATTATGGTGCAATTTACAGTAAGTTGACTACTTAGTACATCATGATTCATGTAAATACTGTCCTCTCTCTTCTCTAAATGGAAAACTCCTACAAATACATATGCAGTGAAGACAGCTGCAGAAATAACTGTCCATGCCTTTCTACTAGGGATGGGAATTCGCACTAATGACTTGAATTGATTCAATTCCTGGATGCTACGGTGGCGTAGTGGTTAGCATGTCCGCCTCACAGCAAGAAAGCCATGGGCTCAGTTTCCGGGCTCGGGCGTTACTGTATGGAGTTTGCATGAGTTTCCTCCTAAAGTCCAAATACATGCACATTAGGCTAATTGGCTGTTCCAAATTGCCCCTAGGTGTGGATGTGATTGTGAATGGTTCTGTGTGTTGCCCTGCGATTTTCTGATGAGCTGTTCAGGGTGTACCACGCCTTCACCCAGTGTCGGCTGAGATAGGCTCCAGTCTCCCTGTGACCCTCATAGGATTAAGCAGTTCAGCAAATCAGTGAGTGAGACAGTGATTCTATTACGATTTACATGCTATTGACAGTCCGATCTGATCCCACTTTGATTTATATACAACATACTGTATAGCAGGTTTACATATTTGGAGATATCTGTAAGGGGGACTATTAATTGGGCTCTGTCACAGCTGTTGAGAGCGTGAGTTGTCGTGTGATTTCAACTGCAAGATGTTTGTACACCAAGCTTGCACACTGAATCTATTGGGATTTTTAAAAATAATTTAGAATTCTATTTTGTGCCCACAACATGGAGGGTTTTATAATCTTGAGATAGAGAGAGAGAGAGGGGATGTGGATATCTCTCAAGGCTCAAGGGTTTGTGCTGATGCAGACCATTAGTAAATCTGACCACAGGACTCCGTATGAAGAGAATGTTTTTGTTATGGCATTAAAGCTGAAATTTAGATACTATTAGAAAATTAAGATTTTTCCAGTCCATGTTTATATAAGGGCAATTTTACAGTAGTAAGGCCAAAAGAGTCTCACAGGGGTCAAAAATCAAAGGTATGATTTTCGTGTTGTTTCTGTCAAAATATGAATGGGAGGAATGTCTCTTTTTTACCTTTTGCATGGTACCAACTGACTAATTTCACGTGATTCTCAAATTTTACTTTTGTTGAGGAAACTATGCAAAATTGGTAACAGGATTTTAGTTTAAATAACATCATTGCTGTTACATAACCTGAGTGACGTGTTTACACTAATACTATTAATAACATTACTACTGCCATGACATGATTTTTGGCCTGCAGAGGGTGCATGTGTTACTATGTCATTAAAGGAGAAATTTGAATTTAAAAACTTACCTCTTCCGAGTCTTATTATCTAAACATATGATTCAGCTAATCAGTGGCTTGCAAAACTTCAACCTATAAGGAATAACTTACTAGGACTGAGTGCTCACTTATGGACTGCAGACTGAAATTTTGAAAATCGCAGTTGGCCTTATGACTGTAAAACGTCCCATATAGTGTAGTGTTATGATTTCTGTAACTTGGGTGTTTTTACAGGGTGGAGTTGTTAACCCCACGCCCAACTCTTCTCCTTTTGCAGCTGGGCTTGGGACCGTCCTTGGTGGAGTTTAATAATCTGCTCGCGGCATTATATGCATCCATGCCCGAAGAGGATATGAGAAGAGAAGAGTATTATGATAGTTATAAGTGAATAAAGTTGAACTGCCTTCTGTGCTGTGTGCTGTAATATTAAGCGATGGCCTAAATGTTTACAGGATCTATATCTACTGGGCCACAAGCAAAAATGGAGCAGGTTATGTTCTTTTTAAAGAATGTTGAGCTGATTCACTTTTTTTCTTCTTTTCATCCCTCGCAGGTGAAGGAAGCACACTTTAAGGCCCACCCTGACTGGAAGTGGTGTAATAAGGACAGGAAGAAGTCAAGCAGCGACAACCGGAATGTACCAGGTGGAAAAGATGTCAGAGAGAGAAGCATGTCAGAGACGACAGGTAGTGAGACTGAGCTCTTTCAATTTCAGGTCTAATAATAATAACAACGTCTTTACAGCAGAGTTTCTAAAGTTCCTCCTTTTTTTTCCTTCTCTTGTCATCGTCTCATTCAGAGCCACCATCTGTTTCCATGAGTGCTGAGATTAAAGGGATGGGGGCAGGTGTGGTAGGCGTGTCAGAGCGCACTGCTGGCGAGAGGCTTGCTCGCCCTCGTGCCTTCTCACAGAGTGCTGTGCACAGCTTGGAGAGAAGCGAGAGAGGCAACCCTCAAGTGCTAGCAGAGCTCGCGCAGGTAATATACACACCTACATACTGTATGCTCACTCCTACACATTAATAAAATATTGAACTGAATAATTACATCACCTCCCTCCCTCTATCTCTCTCTCTCTCTCTCTCTCTCTCTCTCTCTCTCTCTCTCTCTCTCTCTCTCTCTCTCTCTCTCTAGATATGTGGGGAAGGGGGCCAGTTTTCAGGTCGTGGAGGAACACTCTCTCAGGTCCAGAGAGGTGTGAGTGAAGATATGACTAGTGATGAGGAACGCATGGTCATCTGTGAAGAGGAGGGAGATGATGATGTCATTGGTGAGTCAGAATTATTCATTTACCAGCACCATCATTTCACTCATAACTAAAAGTGATTTTCTGTCCGATCAGTGTATCAGACCAGTGTTAATGCTAGAACAAGCTGGTGTAATAATGTTTTTTATTTTTACATGCAAGCCATGAACAGCTAACTGATTGAAAAGCTATACAGTGACTGAACCGGAGTATTTAGTTGACGTGGGGGTGTTCATTATCTCTTGGTTTTTTGGTGGACAAAATTCAGATTTTTAAATCTCTATGAAGCATTTGTGTATCTCATCCACCCACCATCTTCAGCACAGTATGGGTAGCTTGGGTAAGAGGGACTCTTCTGCCAACTGAGCCTGCACAGTCACATAGCTAGTAGCTATTCATATGAAATAGTTTGAGTAATGTTGATTTGTGTGCTGCATTTAAGCATGTTTATGGAGGCTTTACAGTGAGTGACATAAATGGTAATCCTGTTGTCTCTTTCAAATGATTGACTTGTTTAAAGTAGATTATTAGATTTTTTTAATCTAGAGAATAAAATGCTGGCAATGTCTCTTTGAACACTACCTGATGCAGTGAGTAGCTTCACAGTTCTTAAACAGCCATGTCAGAAGACATATCAAGTAGTGTTACAGAAATGTTTTAGAAGCCTCAAATTATTGGGAGAAAACATCTAAGTAGATATGACAGACATTGGGTTAAGAAGTGTCCAACACATTATTAAAACCTGAAGATTAGGGGTAAACTGTCAACTTTCCTAAAGAAATGTGGTCAAAAAAAAACCTGACATTGGAGATCACTTAAACACTTGGTACAGTAAACAGTGTAAACAATTGTCAGTAGAACTCGGGGCAATCTTTCATTCCGAAACGCTTCACCTTTTATTAGGGTTGCGGCGAGACTGGAGCCCATCCCAGCTGACTCTGGGCAAAGGCGGGATATGCCCTGAACAGCTCACCAGATCATTGCAGGGTCAACAACACACACACATACACACACACACACACACACACACACACAACCATTCACACTCACATCCATACCTAGGTAGAAGGTAGGCAAGGTAGAAGTGCTAACCACCACACCACTGTGGTAATCTTGGGCAGTTGTGGCTTAGTGGTGAAGGCGATAGGTTACTGATCCGAAGGTCAATCCCCACTATCACCACTGATGGGCCCTTGAGCAAGGTCCTTAACCCTCAATTGCTCAGTTGTATAAAAATTATAATTGTATGTTGCTCTGGATAAGAGCGTCTGCCAAATGCTGTAAATGAAATGTAATCTTTGATAACCTGTTTAATAATGTTAATGTTTAATAATTAAAAGGACCCCATTATTAGTGAGGATAATCAGAAGAAAAGGCTTCGGTTTGCTAGGGAGCATAAGGATTGGACCCTGGAGCAACAGAAAAAGCTCATGTGATTTAATGAGTCCAAATTTACTCTGATTCCAGAGTGATGGGTGTGCCAGGGTGAAAAGTGAAGCACGTATAGAGATGTACCTATCATGAATATTGGCCACTGTACAAGCCCCTGAAGGCAGTGTTATGATCTGAAGCTGCTTCAGTTGGTCAGGTTGAGGCTCAGCAACATTATGTAGATATAAAATGAAGTCAGTTAATGAGCTGAATGACATTAATGCAGTCACTGGCACCACATCCTGACCTTTGAAAGTCTTTGAGATGTGCTGGAGAAGACTTTAGGAGTGGTTTCTCTTGATACTGTTGTTGTCAGTACAGGCTCTCTGCAACTCTGAACACATAAATGCATGACTTTACAGCAGTTTGTATTTTGTGGACCATGAAAACTGTTGGAAGAATTGCAAACAGAACTCTTTAGCCAAAAGTGAAGCTCTAGGGTTTTGGGATGAAGAATGTGTGGGTGCCCCACTATGTTTACAAAAGAAAAGGCAGATATGATTATTTGTTTAGCAGCACATTTAACAATTGCTCTAGTTTGATTGCTGTGGGAGGTGATGTAGTCAGTGGGATGAAAAAGGTTGTCACTTGGATATGCCACAACAGCTGATGCAAGAACATACAGGTCATAACAAAGAATCCAGGCTTCAGGACCTGTTCTGTTCTTCTGCTTGATTTCATCAATAACTCTGAGGCATTCTGTCTCCCTCTCCTAACACAGAGGACCCTTACCCAGGCAGCTCCATAGACCTGAAGTGTAAGGAGAAAGTGACTGACAGCGATAGTGAGAATGGATCTGGGGATGAAGGTGAACGCAAGGTACTTAATTGTGGCTCCACCTCAGGGAAACACATGCAGTGCACATAGCCTCAAGTAGTGTTTATGTGTAATCAAGAGTAAACTGTTTGTAATCTTTAGTATGCAATTTGTTTTTACTGTTTTTATTGATTAGTTTAATATCATAATACACTTAGGTAACACTTCTAATCTTATAAATATCTAAAATTCTGCTTCCTCCATTATTTTCTCCTTTTCTGTTTGCTCCATTCACTTTCTCAGAGAGCCTTTGCCCCTGTGATCTGCTCGTCAGCGTCAGGGCCTGGTCATGGGCGGAGCGTATCTCTGTCCTCCTACCCTTCCTCCAGACACTCCTCTGACACCTGCATCAAGAGGAAGCGTGTGATAGAGGGAGGAGAGGGAGAGCGTCGGGATGTTGATGGTGGTGCATCTCAGGGTCTTCCCCTCTCCTCCTCTGGCCAGTCCATTTCAGTCAGCACATCATCAACACTGGGAGCAGTAAGAGTAGCATCCACCATCGTCACAAATGTGGTACGTCCTGTTGTCAGTACACCAGTGCCAATCGCCAGCAAATCAGCCCAAGATAGAAAAGCCAACACTCCTCAGACACTTCTTATAGGCTCTGGAGTGCCTGGAAATGGGGCAACATTGGCATCATCAGGATTGGCTGGGTACTATTCTTCATCTTCACCCTCTTCTGTAACTGCACCCGGAGGCCAGGGGGGACTAAATCTAGTCTTGGGAAGCACATTCCAGGCACCGTCTGCAGTGCAGCTTATTACGCCCCCTCCTCCTCCAAATCCAGCATCTCCTGCTACAGTCACTCCCACACAGAGTAATGGTCCTGCACCTCTGCCTATGCTGCAGCCTCATATCCTGCCTACAGCCTCGCCTGCACCCTCTGCAGGCCAAAAAGCAGTAACACAAGTACAGTACATCCTTCCTACCCTCTCTGCCAACAACCCCAAGAGCCCCTCACCTCAGCATCCCAGCCAACCAACCAACATCTTTACCCTGCCTACAGCTCCACCTACACTTGCTTCAGTAGCAAATGGAAAGCAGTCAGGATATACCTCTGGCTCTGCAGTAGGCGTGGTCAGTCCAGGAGCTAGAGGTGAGGAGAAACTGTTTAGGTCATGTTGAGGAAAAACAAACTTATAAAGAGTTTAAGAAAAGTTGATAAAAATGATGAAGGTCTCCTGGATGATGATTGCTATTGTTGTTATATTTCTTGTTTTAAATTGAGGACAAATCAATTAAAGAAACTGTAGTTTTACTGAGTTGTTCAAATATACCAACTAAATTAATTGAACAATAATTCAGTTCGTCTGCATTGCTTTTACTCTTATGCCTTTGTAGCTTGTGCTAGATAGGTAAGGTGCTGGAGTGATAGCGCCCCTGTTATTTATATAACACTGCTGGATTTTTTTTTTTATATCCACAGTGCAAACGCAGTCCCCAGTCTTACAGGGCAAGATGCTGGTTCCCATGGCAACTGTGCGGACCACTCCTGCCCCTTCTCAGCAGTTTCCCCTGATGGCTCCACCTCTTCCTGTGCAAAATGGAGCTCAGTCAGGGAACAAGGTGGCCGAACATGCTTAGAGGAAAAGAATTAAAAAGTTGTTTGTACAGGGTTTTTTTTTTTTTTTTTTTTTTTTTTTTTTTTTGCAGCAGTGTATGAATTATTAGAAGTAATACTATCTCCCCTCTTGTAGATCATCCAGATTGCCCCCATGCCTGTTGTGCAGTCCCCACTTCCTTCAGCAGGGAGTCCATTCCCTGTAACCATGGCAGCAGCCACAGTGGTTGCCCCCCCAGGCTCTACCCCCTCACAAGCTGTGCTTCTGCCTCCCCCACCTACGAGGTATGATACACACACTCACACCCCCGATTCCACACGCACGATTCCTCCAACAGTCCACTCCTACTCTTACACAATGCTGCAGTTCTAGAGTTTACTGCAGTCTATTTCACGCTTAACAATGTCTCTCTGCCTCTCTCAGAATCACTTATGTCCAGTCCACTCCAGGAGGCCCCTCCCCTATCCCGCTTGTATCCACTGCCGCAGGCTCCACCCCTCAAACAGCCACCCCAGCACCCGGATCAGCGTATGTGCACTCTCCTTTGGCCACCTTTGCTGCAATCGCTCATCCGGGACAGACTTTAGTGCAGCCGCTTATCGCAGGTTAGTTGATGTGAAGTGTATCAGCTGTGTGTGTGTGTGTGTGTGTGTGTGTGTGTGTGTGTGTGTGTGTGTGTGTGTGTGTGTGTGTGTATCAGCATTTATACAGTTTACATCTTACCCAAAACATCATTAATCAACTAAAATAAGTTTGGTGTCCTCCTTTATTTGCTCCTTGCTGTCTTTAGGCGAATGTAGAAATATCAGATGCAGAATATATTCTGCCTGACATTTTATTGGCATTAGGCTTGAATGTGCTTTAAACACCAAATGTCTACATCTGTTAGCTGGCAGATTATGTTTCAGGTAGAGTTGTGTAAATTTAATGTTGGGAAAAGGATTCTTTTAACTGAAGACATTCTTGCAAAATCGTATCAGAGGTGTGGTGCATTTTTCCATGAATTAAATAGTTTTCTTGTTTTAACAGGTCAGCCTCCTTTGTTAGCACCACCTCATTCTCCCAACCCAGCCATCACAGCCATCTACCCTTCTACCACTGTCGCCCTGGCAACAGGGGTTGTGTCTGCTGCAGCAGTACCACCTGGCGTAGTCTATACAGTCTCAAGCCCCTCCATCCTTCCCAAACACTCCTCCACCACTTCTGTGACACCTACGACTCTGCCGGCCCCTGACAGGCTGGGTCACGGTTCTGCACACTCTGAGCTGGACAGACAGGCGGACAAACAGCTTCTCTCTCAAACTGACAGACTGACTAAAGTTGGTAGCAGCTCTACGGCTCCACCGCCTGGTGCGACAATGCCTCTACAGTCTGCCAGTCCAGCTCAGCCACCACTGGCAGGTAGAAACTTGTATTTGATCTAGATCAGAGAAAAGAATGAATTCTGATTTCAAAGAGATATTTGTGCTTTATCTGAATTTCCTGCTCTTGTATCCTCCACTCCATTGTAGCTGCCATTTCTAAACTTCCCCCAGTCTCTGCCCGGCCTCTACAGAAGGTCAAGGCCACAGTGGCCAACATCCCTGTTGGCTGCTACGATGGGGGAGGGAGAGGGAAGGAGAGAGAGAAAGACAAAGAGAAAGACAGAGCACGTGAGATGGAGAAGGATAGCAGCAGCTGTTTCTCTTTTGAGATGGATAAATCGACAGACACGAATCCCACCTCACTAGATGATGACTCTTCGGAAACTGAAGCTCATAATATTGGTGAAGCAGGTTCTACAAGCACATGCACTAAAGAGCCCAATGCTAAAGAGGTGACCATCGCCATTTCCTGTTCGACACAATAAGAGCGCAAGCACTTGCACTTTAAAATAAATAAATAAACACACACACACACACACACACACACACACACACACAGAGTATGCACACTGATCAGCCATAACATTAATGGATAGATATTATACCATTTTCAAACCTTTATTTTTCATTTCAAACACAAGTGGAGCACCAGAGTACGATTCCTAACCCTGAAAAAACCCACAGTTCTTCAGGAAGCTGCTTCCCCACCAACTGCTGAAACATCAATGTTGAGTGTGCATGCTGGTTAGCCTGTTTGGCTTCCTCCTTCCATTTCCGCTCTCTGTCCCTACT
The DNA here is from genome assembly GCA_039654325.1 of Tandanus tandanus. Taxonomy (NCBI): domain Eukaryota; kingdom Metazoa; phylum Chordata; class Actinopteri; order Siluriformes; family Plotosidae; genus Tandanus; species Tandanus tandanus. Next base: position 34,638,914 of record JBCNYH010000001.1, on the reverse strand, counting down.
CTGCTCTGATTGGTTGATTTTCTTGAGTGTTATGCCTTTCCTTTCAGTATGATGGGAGGCAGACTGGAGTGGGCGGAGATACAACTGTGCAATGGTTTGCAGCTAATCAGAAGGCCCGGCACTCTGTAATGTACTAGTGAACCCCCCACCAAAAAATAAATAGCTGAAAATGTTATGCTTATGGCCAGCTCAGACAGCCCAGAGGAAAAACTTAACATGCTCTAACCTCGTTATTTAACACTCTGGCATTGTCTGACATGGCTGTTCAACAATGTAAAACATTTATAGGTCAAAAAGGGGAAAAAGAATAATCCTCCCCTTTCAATTCAGTTCAATTCAGTCAAATTTGTATAGGGCTTTTTACAATTATCATTGTCGCAAAGCAGCTATACAGAGTAAAAACAAATTTAAAAAAGAATTGAAACATTTCTTCAACAGACCCTACACATCTCTAATGAGCAAACCCGCGGCAAAAGTGGAAAAAAACCCTCAATTTTTGACACGAGGAAGAAACTTTGAGAGGAACCTGAAGTCCAGTCGGTTATACCACAACTGTAAGTCATTTTAGCAAAAGAGTTTATATCATCAGCAGTGAAAAGTCATCTTCACAGTCTCCGAGTGCACATCTAGGTCCACATGGATCATCAGCAGCAGCAGCGACGGGCTTCCAAGTTGCCGGCATCCCAGAAGAAGCATGTGTACCTCAGCAAAACACCACATGCTTGACCCCTGTCCACCACTGAAGGTTCCTACAATGTACATGTGAGCTTCAAAACTGGACCATGGAGCAGTGGAAGAAGGTGGACTGGTCTGATGAATCACATTGTCTTTTACATGATATGGACAGCTAGGTGCACTTTTGTGTGGAAGACATGGCAACAGGATGGACAATGTGAAGAAGAAAGCCAACAGAAGGAGTGTGAAGTCCTGGGCAATGTTCTGCTGGGAAACACTGAGTTCTAGAATTTATGTGGATGTTATTTTGACACATACTATATTCCTAAACGTTGGTGGAGATCAAGTACACCCCTTTATGACAATGTTTCCTAACAGCAGTAGCCTCCTTCAGAAGGATTATGCACCCAGCCATACTGCAGTGTTAAGGAATGATTTGATGAAAATTGACCTCTAAATTCCCCATCTGTGTGGTGTGATGAACAAACAAGTCCAAACCATGGAGGCCCCACCTTTAACTTAGAGGAAGGATGTGCTTGGTTCCAGATCCCACAGCACATCCTCTGAGGTCTTGTGACATCCATGTCATGATGTATTAGAGCTATTTTGCCTAAGTAGGACCAACACGATAAGGCAGGTGGTTTTAATATTATGGCTGATCAGTGTATAATTATCAGATCACAAAACTTTATAAAATGTTATTTTATGTTTTCTCTGAATCATAAACATATATGTGATGGAATAATAGAGACACTGACACAGAAATATGGAAAATATAAAAACGGAGTATAGCTCTTGATGTCTGAGCAGAAAAAAACTGGTTTTAGACTGATTTTAAAGTTAAAGAATTTAACTTTATCTTATAAATACAACATATTACACTGTATTATTTGTGTAATGAAATATATAAGATTGTATTTTACCTTCATTGTGGTGCAAATTATTAAACAGCAGTGTAATTTCACAATCATCAGGATAATATTAGGGTCAGGATCATTTATTTTTGAATATTCAAATCAAATGGCACAATGTTTATTATTGTAGTTGAAAAGGAAGAACATTTGATGTGTATTAGTGAATTGTTAATGAATGCTTCTCAGACTCTCTGAATGTACTCTCCATTTTAAGTGGCTTTTGAAATCTGTTGCTTATCTGCAACCAATGATGCATTCACGTCTGCCTTACTTCCACTTGTGTTGTGCAGAAAACAGTCTGAGAATGCAGCGTGGCACGCATATTAATTAAGTAGCGAAAGCTTTATTCTAGAAAATGGTGTGAAATCATGAAACATTTCCCTTCCTTTCATCCTTCCAACGCAAGTGTCAGGAATAATAGGGTGCCATGGTCATTTCTCAGTTAGCAGAACACATACGTAAGTGTCATGTTTTTTCTGCACAATTAATGTTTGAGCTGAAATGAAGATGGATGACAGCTGAGGAAAAAGTTCCTCGTTAATTATTTTTTATGTTCTTAAAGAAGTGTCATGATTTTTACCCATGTTTAGTTGACAAAAATGTCAGGAATGTGCAATATAATTAAATAGTCTTTCAGCTTGCAAATCAGTCCAAGCTGGAGTTTTTGAGGCCAATATGGAGCAGATGGAAATGGATTGCATGCAACGTGCAACTTAATGCATGAACCCAATCGTAATATCCTAGTATTGTTTCAATTCATTTCAACTCAGTTTTATTTGTATAGTGCTTTTTACAATTGACATTGTCACAAAGCAGCTT
>JBCNYH010000001.1:34617705-34636406 GCA_039654325.1 Tandanus tandanus | reverse complement strand
AGTATTGTTTCAATTCATTTCAACTCAGTTTTATTTGTATAGTGCTTTTTACAATTGACATTGTCACAAAGCAGCTTTACATAGTAAAAACAAATTCGATAAAGAATTCAAACATTTCTTCTACAAACCTACACATCCCCAATGAGCAAGCTCACAGCGACAGTGACAAGGAAAAACCCACTCAGACAACACGGGGAAGAAACCTTGAGAGGAACCAGACACAAAAGGTTAACCCACCCTCATTTGGGTGAAACCTGATAAAAAATATAAACCATGTTGCAGAAATTGCACTATAGTTTAACATGAAGTTAAGTTGGTTATCTTATAACTGTAATTGTAATTGTAGTCCTGAATCATTTCATTAAGAGTTTATATCACCAGCAGTGAAAAGTCATCTTCACAGTTTCTGAGTGTACATTTAGGTCCGTATGGATCATCATCAACAGGAGTAAGGGGCTTCTAAGATGAGAACTCCAACCAGTAGTAGCACATCAGGATGGATCACAGGATTCAGAAAGTAGAAGAATCAGGATCACTGGTATCTCAGAAGTAGCATGTGTACCTCAACAAAAACAGAGAGAGAGAGAGAGGTTGTTAAGTATGCTCATAACAGTGTAATGGCTAAAGAAGAGAGTTTATTAGTGCTAACGGATTCTGGCATGACTGACTAGGAAAGCATAACTAAATAGAGAGAACGAGAAGGAAGACAGACATGAGGGCACCCTGTAACTTGAGAAAATCAGCCACTCCACTTTGTTTGATAACGCCATTCATGATATTTAGGCTATTTTCTTTAAACAACCATGACACCACCCCTTTGAATACAAAGCAAGAATTAGCATAAACTCTTACTGTCTCATGCATCATACAAACAGGTAATTAGATTTCTTTGTGCATTTCTCACAGGCTGAATGGAAAGACTCTACTTCCTCTTCTCCATTACCTCCATCGGCGTCTGAGCCTGCCCCACCCCTTTCACAGCCAGACAAAGATACTCCTCTTCCTAAAAAGCTTAAGTCTCGCCCTCCACCACTAAAGCGCCCGTTCGACTCGGTTGACAAGTGAGTCCCTTTTTAAAAAAAATATAAATATGCTGTTGTAACCCGAATTAACACGTTTCCCAAGTTGCACCACACCTTTATATTCAGCCAGGATTGATGTACTCTATCATTTTTACCTTTCAACCTTACCAAACTAGTATGAACATTATTATATTGAGTTCTGTGGCTGTGCAGAGTCCTGTCAGAGGTGTACTTTGAGGAACGATTTGCTGAGCTGCCGGAGTTTCGTCCAGAGGAGGTGCTTCCTTCGCCGACTCTGCAGAGCCTGGCCACCTCTCCACGTGCTATTCTGGGCAGCTATCGCAGGAAGAGGAAGAACTCGAATGGTGAGAGAGGCAAGAATGAAGAGTTTAGTGTTAAGTAACATATTGTGCTGAATGTTAATAGTAATAATAGTAATAATAATAATGCTTATGCAGATTTGGACTCCTCAACGGATGACCCCATCTCCCCGAAGAGAAAGAGCCGGCGCAGGTCTAGCTGCAGCTCTGAACCCAACACACCCAAAAGTGCTGCCAAGTGTGAGGGTGATATATTTACCTTTGACAGGCCAGGTAAGACAACTTAGTCTTCACACTGACTTTTAGCTAGAGAGGTAAAAGCTCATGGATATCTGATATCTTATTGTCCTTTTGTGTGGTACAGGTACAGATGGGGAGGACATACTGGGGGAGCTGGAGTTTGATAAGGTGCCATACTCCTCTCTAAGAAGAACTCTGGATCAGAGGAGAGCTCTGGTCATGCAGCTATTCCAGGAGCATGGCTTCTTTCCTTCAGGTAACACAAACACACACACACACACACACACTCTCTAATCAAACTTTGTTAATATTGAGCTACAAGAAACAGACAAGTGCCTAAATACTGATTTCATAAGTCACTTTTCTGCACAGTAGATAAACAAGAAAGACAGCAAGAACCTCACTAGGAAGTAGCTCCTCCAGTCTGACCTCACTGTACTCCATTCAAACCGTGTTGTGTTCTGTGAGTGGTTGTTACTGAATCACACCACTCTTAATTATTTTCTATAGCAACATGGCCAGTTATGTTTATTCCTTATATGTTGTAGCCACCTCGCTACTAGGAAGTTAAGTTAAACTGCCATGATTTTAAAGATCAGTACAATCCAGGTAATCTCTTCTCAGAAGCATTCATCTTGTTTGGGGAGTAAGCATCACCAGTTTCCATCCTTTCATACAACACTGTTAGCCAGTCAGCCTGTTTGGATCTTTCTCCTTTAGACCTGCATCATCCTTCATCCGAAGTCTTGTAGGGAAGTAAGCATTACCCATATCGACTCTTCTGCCTTCCTATGTCTAATCCGGCACGGGGATGTAATGGTTCGTATGTCCGCCTCACAGCAAGAAGGTTCTGAGTTCGAGTCCCAGGCTCAGCTAGGGTGTTTCTGTGTGGAGTTTGCATGTTATCCCTGTGCGTGTATGGGTTTATCCGCGTACACTGGTTTCCTCCGACAGTCCTAAAACATGCACATTAGGCTAATTGGCTGTTCCAGATTGCCCTGAAATGTGAATGGGTGTGTGTGTTGTGGTGGATTGGTGAACTGTTCAGTGTGTATCCCACCTTTGCTCAGAGTTTGCTAAGATAGGCTCTAGCCTCCCCACAACACTAGTAATATCAAACGATTATATAAATAAAATGAATAATCTTTTTTGTTTGGTGTATTTTTCTCTGTAGCCCAGGCCACTGCCGCATTCCAGGCACGATATGCTGATATCTTCCCTACCAAGGTGTGTTTGCAGTTGAAGATCCGCGAGGTCCGCCAAAAGATCATGCAAACAGCTGCGCCTGCTGAAAGTGCAGGGACTTCTGACTATGTCTCTTTACCGGGCCCATCCGGGCCTGCAGCCAGTGAAGGAGGAGGCGGGTCTGAGTATGCAGAAAAAGAGTCTGAGCGAGACGAGGAGCACAGCAATTCTGAGGAGCCGAGGAACGCAGGCGATTCACTAGACTCCACCAGATGAGTTCAATGGACAAAGCGAAAGGAAAAGACTGACGACCAGATCCCTCCTCCTCCTCCATCTGTAGAAGACAGGAGTATTTCTCTTCTCTGTAGAGGTGGAATATGGAGTAATGGATGTTCAGAGGGAGAGGTCCCAACATGAACTTGGACTTTTCAACTGAGTTCTACAGTATTTTAAAAAGACTTTTAATTACAAAAGACTGAAGCATAGGTCACATATAGACACACATATACACACACACACACACACACACCACTTCTAATTGTCTTAAATATCCACACTTGAACTTAAAGCATTATTTTATTGCGAAGGCTTCCTTTGGACTCTTGAGACTTGAAGATTACAGAGGTTTCCTGTGAACAGTGAAGGCAACCCTGTTACTGTACAAAGGCAAGACTCAGCAGGGCATCTGATTCCTTTACAAAATTAACATTTCTTTCTTTTTTCTTTTTTTTTCTTTTTTTTTTTTAAACATGTGACACATATGGAAATTTCAGTCGGGCACAAATGGTTTGTCATAGGCTCATGGTTTACTGCCAGTTATTGGGAGGCCGGCCTCCACTGGCTAGGTTTTTAGAGAAGATGAAGACTTAATGGACTCGTATATTTTGATATTTACTTCCCCGTTCCCCCATTCCATTGTTTCACTTTTAAATGTTTTTAAATATCATTGAGCATTGTCAAGGCACTGAATAGCCTCAGAGAGGGACTAGCTTAGCTTTCACAAGCTCCTTCTTTCTATGATTGGCTGTAGTAGATGCCAGTCATGGCCTAAGCTACAGATTGGCCAGCCATGAAGGAAGACATTATTAGAAGGGAAGTCAGTAGGCACATTTTGCCATTGATTGGACGTGCTTTCTCTTTCCATATATATTGAGAACCATATTTAATTATATCTTTCCATACCATTTTATTCAAGTTAATAAGAGATGAGGATTTCGAGTGGATGGTGAAATGCATTGTTAGGAATTTACTACAAGACATGTTATATTGAAAAAAAAAAGCAAACTTGACTTTTAATTTAACTCATAAATCTACAGGTCAATATGTCATTGAATTTCTCATTACTGTTCTTATTAATACTGTTCTTGTGGATCTGATCCGTATAACCAACATACCGCACCGTTTTTCTTGCTTTTGAGGAAGGAAGTGTGAGAGGATAGGCGCAAACTGAAACTCCACTCCTAGTTTATTCTCAAATATCGCACTTCAGCTGCGACATTCAACTTTTTTTTTAATTGACCTTATCTTGATCGTCACAGAGATGTGATGATTATTTTTGTTACTTCTTTCGAGAACATTAATATATTACATGTTCCCGTGTTGTTCAGGAAATCCCGGTCTTTTAGCTGTAGTTCCGCTTTCTCCACTAGCAATCCTCCCTTTTCCTTCATTCCTGTTTTTCCTTCCTTCTGTCACTTTATTGGTCTTTCTACATCTCAGCCACTTTAGGTTGAGCAGAGAGAGAAAGTTGGAAGTAGAGGAGAAGGAGGCAGCGTGTCTGTGATGATTGTGCTGTGTGAGGCTTGTTTGTGTTGTACATAGTTCTGGTGGAGTCTCATGGCTCTGCACCATAGCAAGGAGCATTATTAAACTTTAAACAATGCCATTACAGGAATTGAAATTGTAAAACAAATGGAAAAATGCAAATGGTTATGAATATTAACATTTTGCTAATGATGTGAAAAGATTTATACAAATAAGCTCTACATTTGTATCTATTTCTCTCAGTATATGAATAAATAGATGTTCAAATAAACAGATACACTTCTGTTCTGTACAATCAACTTATTGTGTAAATTGTTCACACAGGATATCAAATTTTTTGGCGAGCACAGCAAGGTGTCTGGGATGATGTTTACATAACTCAAATAATCACTCTTTACAACAATGGTAAGCAGTGAACCATCTAGTGGGTGTAGGCTAAAGAACTGAATTCTTTTCTCAATTCTGATGCAGAGGGTGGAGTCAGAATTTGGCATTAATAGAATGAATCTATAGACCCACCCTCCTTGTGTCAACAGCTCAGCCCGCAGCTGCTGGTGCTACACTGCCCTTCTAAAAAAAATAAAAAAAATAATAAATAATTCGCCATCCAGTGTTGGGTTCATTCTTCACCGACATTCTGTATTGATGACGGGAAAACGAAACCCCTCTATAAAGTCTTTTCCAGCACATCCCATGATGCGCTGGGGAAGACTTTATGGAGTGGTTCAATTTTCCCGGCATTGCTTCAAGATAAGCTGGTGGAAACAATGTGCTGTGTGACTGTGTGCTGTACTCTAAGCTAACGGCGGTCCAACTAAATATTAGAGTGCACAACTTTTTTTTTTTTTGTGTCAAGCAGTGAATATTGGTTTATATTTACTTGGCCCTCTCTGGGCCCCTTCATACCAATCAGGGATCATTTAAATGCCACAGTGCGAGTATTTTTGCTGATTTGAATATGAATTTAAAAAATTTACCCGTCTTCTAATAGCTACTTCCAGCATGAGATGTAAGATTGCAGATGCAGTTCTTAAGTAAAGTCACAAGGGGTTACATAAGGTAAATTGTACATTGCAATTTGTACCATACCAGGAGGGCAAATATATACCTGGAAATGTAGGTAAAGTGATAACACGTTTTAAAAGGGAAACCCACATAATGTGAAGTATTGCACTTTCCTACCTAAGGCTAAAAATATACTGGCTTTTTAACCACATGTTCACTTAGACAACCGCCTGTATCCTGAACATAACTGTACACATATTTGCCCATGTACCAGATGTGTTACTGGAGGATTCCACCAGAGGGCGGTTTTGGTCACAGCTTCTTTTTTCCATTTCCACCATTTTATGATGGTGCAGTATATGCCTATTGATACAGTCCATTCACATCCTAATACAGCCCCTACTTTCCATGTGCATACTATTCAATACTGTGAATGCATTGTGCTAAATTCTTAGGACTTCCACAGCCGACACAACATACAGATGCAGGATACGTGAAGCGGCTTTCTTGCACATGTGAACGTGGGACCTCCTGAATAAGATTTTCAAATTGCATGAGTCCAAAAGTGAGCGGTCACCTAGTTTTTGGAGCATGATTGTGGGTATTTGTGACTATGCAACAGCATTAGTGAGGTTGGGTGCTGAAGAGAGGAGGCCTTCAATGAGGTTAAACCTGGCCTTTCAAGTTCTTCCAGAGCAACTCTATTAAAGCATGACTATATGGATCTCGCGATGTGCTCTGGAGCATTGTCAAGCTGAAAGACATCAGTCATAATATTAACACCACCCGACTGGTCTGCAGCAATGTAGCCCCATACACAGCATGCTACAATGCCCTGTGTTCTGACTTCTTTCTATCATAGTTTGTGCTACAGTAGCACTTCTGTGTGATCAGACCAGACGTACTAGACTTTACTCTTCACGCAAATTATTGAGCCTTGGGCACCCATGACACTCTTACCAGTGCACTGGTGGTCCTTCCTTGAACCACCTTTAGTAGGTACTTACCACTGTATACCAGGAACTCCCCACAGGACCTGCCGTTTTAGAGATGTATAGGTCCAGTCATTTAGTCATTCCAAATGTAATAGACTTTTGAAAGTCATTCAAAACTTCATCCCTGCTCATTTTTTCTGCTTTCAAGATGTCAACCTTAATACTGACTGTTCAGTTTGTGCCTAGTGCATCCCACTTCTTGGCAAGTGCCACACTGCTGAAACTGTTAATGGTGGCTATGATAAAAAGCAGTCAGAACACATATTGCACTGCAGCTTGCTGTGTATAGGGCTGCCTACCCACAGACCAGTCAGTTGGTGTTAATGTTATGGCTGCTCGGTGTGTGGACATTCTGGGTAAATTATGAGCTACATACTTTGTGAATGTTGAAGGAACGCTTAAATATGGGGTTGATAGACAGGTAATTTCACAATTTTGGTCACATCAAGTGTAGTTGCGGATAGAGCTAAAGAAGCTGAGTTAATATCAGAACACTCTGTGTTCTGCTCTCACGGGAGGGAGGGATGGCATACATTCACTTCCCTGTCACTCACAGCGATCACCAGCCAATCATGGGTGTCTGTGAGCTCATTTGTACAAGGGAGTGGATAGCACTTTCCCTACAGGTGTGTTAGGCCACTCCCATATACGCATGCACAGCAGTTCGTAAAGAGGCGGGAGGCAGCATCCTATGTCACCGTGGGGGCATGTGCATTCTTGTGGCCCGCCCTGGTTGGTGGTGGTCATGTGGTAGGGAAGGCGGGTGGGGATGGGTGAAAGGACACTCTGTGGTCATTTCGTTATGAGTAGACTGTTGAAATTGAATCTATGACACGGGTGTGAAACTCAAGGTCCACAGGCCAAATTCAGCCCCCAACTCATTATATGTGGAATGCCAGAACTTTCAGAGAATATGATTATCATACATTTTTGCATCAATCATTATCCTCAAAGGTAATTCAAGCTGAACGATCTTCACTGATTATATTGCCCTCAATGACCCAGAGATTTAGTGATGTGGCCCTCAATGAAAGTCTATGGTAACACTTTTCAAGCCGCAGAAGGACCATTATAATACTGAGACAAATGTACATTTTATTTACAACAATCTCTGACATTCCAGATTGAACCGTAAAAAAAAAATACATATTCAAAATACACCTATGGACCTGCTGCAGAGAACTTGTAATATAAGATTAAGCAGTGCCAAGCCAAGCAAACAAGCACTCTTCAACTGTCTTTATTATGCAATACCACGGTACAACGCCTGAGGTGAGTGTTTGCATCTGTTAAGACATTCTCCCTTGTGGCTGTGGTTTCCTGTTCACATCCATGCTAGTAAAGGTTCCTTTCAAGGAACGTACTCCAGAACAGTGTACCGTCCTGAAAAAGATGCAGTCTGCACTTATCCTGCAGATATATTGGTCTTTTTGTGGCGTAACACAGGTCACTACTAGAACACTGTTATTCACAATAACATTCATCTTCAGTGTCTCTGAAAAGAAAACGTCCGGCGTTATCACAAGCTGAGTCTGTCATGTAATCACACTAGGCTCATTTTTAATCCCTAAAATCAATGCTAAGTGTCAGAGTAAGGCAGATTCCCCACTATTACATTATTGATCAAATCAATGCTTAATCCCCATTCTGTCCTCACTCCTAAGCATCCCACAGTGTGGTCTTAGACTCGAATGAACTGCTCTTCCTGAGTCACATAAGCTGTAGGTTGTCCAGAGTGATGGTGTCCATGTTAATCCCACCTTCCAGCGCTGTTTGGTAAAGCTCTATAGCCTCTGCCAGATCGCCACTTGTCTCGATGATGGCGATTGCTTCTCCAAATTCATTACACATGATGGTAGGTGTGCCTTGAGTCTGACAAAGCAAGAGAAGAGAAGGTGTACAGTAATGGAGGGAACAAGAAAAGAAGTGAGAGGGTATTATTACATTGAGCCTTGTTTACTGACTCTACTTTGCTTTGTCAAAGCATAAACCCCTAATGGGTACGTACCTGCTCCAGACCAGAAGTCTGGATCTGTATGAGCTGTGGCTGCCCCAGCTGGACACCCTGATGGGAAAGGTTAACATCTGAGGTATGCACCAGAGCAAGTGTGGCAAGGTTGCTCTCTGTGGTGGTTTCCAGTTTAGCATCTTTGTCTTGCTCTGTTTCGTGTTGTGTCTTCTTGTGGGTCTTACGATGGTTCCTCAGGTTTGAAATGGTCTTGAAGGTCTTTCCGCATTCTGTACATGTGTGTGGCCTTTCCCCAGTGTGTGTCCGTCTGTGCTCCACCAGATGCATACTCTGCACAAAACCCTTATTGCAGAACTCACAGCGAAATGGACGCTCACCTGAGTGTGTGCGCAGGTGCTCACGCAGGTGGGTGTTCTGCCGGAAACGCTTGCCACAAACAGCACAAGGGTACGGCCTCTCACCTGTGTGAACACGCTGGTGCAATGTGACGCTTGATGCCGAAACAAACAGTTTCCCACACACGGGGCATGGGTGCGATTTTCCAGAGAATGAGCAGGAGCCACGTGGGCGGCCTGGGCCCAGTCCATGGCTCAACTGATGGAGACGCAGGTTTGTCACAGAGTTCAGGCGCTTCCCACAAAAGGTGCAGTCCAAGTTTGCCTTTGGGACTTGAGGAGCAGCCTGCTCTGCACCCTCAACAGACGCTTGCTGACCTGATTCAGGAGTAGCATCTGTAAAAGGCTGTGCCAAGTTGGGGTGTTCCTCCAGGCAGTGCAAATCCCTTTGCTTCTTGCACAAGAACCCTTTGGCACAATGTGGGCAGGGGTATGGCGCTGGCGCTCCTGGATGATGAAGGAATCTATGCGCTACAAGCTTTGCCGGCCGGATGAACGTGGCTGAGCAGTCCGGGCATGCTGAGGGTGTTGGGTTACTGTGGAGTAGACGATGTTGGCGCAGGTTGGAGGACTGTGTGAAAGCCCTGTGGCATACGTCACAGCGGTATGGCCTCACTCCAGTGTGAGTCAGGCCATGGCGAGTGAGGTTGGCCAGTGAAGAAAAGGTCTTTCCGCACACACTGCACTGGAACGGACGTTCGCCTGTGTGGGTACGCAGGTGGTTCCGCAGATGGATCTGCTTCTTGAAAGGCTTTCCGCATATGTTGCACTTGAAGCGGCGCACGCTGGAGTGTGCCGTTCGGCGGTGACTTAATAAACGGATTTGGGAAGTAAAAGTTTTATTGCAGGCAGAGCAAGGGAATTTTATATCATCTTCCGTAATGGGAGCCTGCCATTTATTCGAGTCTTCCATCATGTCCACGTTTAGATTGTTGTCTCGATTTGCCTGTTGCCTTTGTGTTTCTTCTTTGGCAGGATCCTTCGAATCCACTCCATTCTCTATGGTTACTGCAGCAGCCTGCGAGAGAGATGCTGCAGCCTCCAGAATGTTCTCGCCTGTGTCCATTTCGGCACTTACTGGAGCCAGTAGTGCTTGCTGTTTCTGTTTTCTCCACACAGCCTCTCGTTCTCTTGCCCTTTGCATGATAGATAGAGGCATCTGCTGAGTCGGTGTAACCTGCACAGGAAGAATACAAAGAAGTAAAATTTATATATTTTCTACAGGCCCATAATGTCTATTAATCAGAAGAGAATAGAACTTGATCCAGGGTGTGTTCAGAGCATTACTGTGGTGGCAGAGTTGACTGGTTCACGGTTGGTATGAGTGCGGCGGTGGTACAGAAACTTCGTCATATTGGTGAACGTTTTGGCGCAGAAAGGGCACCTGTGGAGAGGCTCAGATGTATGGGACTTCCTAGGAAATGAAAGCAGACGTGGCGTTTATCACAAGGCACTTCTGACATATTTTAAGTCGATGAGAAATACTGTATATCTTTATGTGAATAGAAAGCAGTCATCATTTCTATACCTGTGTATAATAAGAGTCATTTCTGTAGTGAAGCTGTGCCCACAGTCTACACACAGAAAGCAGGCCTCCCCGGAGTGTGTACGCATGTGTGTGTGCAGTGATCCCACTTTCTTGAACACCTTGTCGCATTCCGGGCATTCATGTGTTCCCTGCTCGTGCACTCTGAGATGTGCTGACAGCCGATTGGCTGAGGTGAAAGTTCTCTGGCACTCCTCACATCGCAAGTTGACAGCTGAAATGGACGAATTTATGCCGAGACCTGCTAACCGGGCTGTATACGACTGCCTTCCTCCCTGACCTCTCCCTTGCTCTGCCTTACTCCTCTCCTCTCTCAGGTCACCTTTCCCTCCATCATCCTCCCTCACTCTAGCACCGTCTTCATAGCCGATCATAACCCCAGTGCCCCCACTCTCTTTGTCCTGAGCCAGAAAGTGCTCTCCCTGGTGGTGAAGGAAATCTTCCGGAGTGCTGAACAGCAGGTTGCATTCTGAGCACTCGTATGGATGAATGATTAACACCTCTTCCTCTGCGTGCTTCCCCAATTCTGCATGCTCAACAGTAGAGAGAAGGTTAAGTGTAGCAATGCCATTCTCAAGTCTGATTGGCTCAGAGGGGAGAAGTGACGGGAGGAGCTTGGTTTTGCGCATGGTCGTTGAGGCAGAGCCATCTGCAATAGCTTGGGCAGAGCAAAACTGGAGGCGGAGCATAGCAGAAGTGGAGCCAGGCAAGGACTGAGTGCTCGGAAGAAGAGTAGTTCTAGGTGAAACCATAGGCTTGGTCAGTGACTGTTGTTCTCGAAGAGCCTGGCACAGGGAGCAAACAAAAACTAAATAAAACTTCAGAACTACATAGCACCAGAGTCTACTAAGAAGTAAAGGTGACTAGATCCAAGATGTAGATGTTTTAGCACTCGTAGTGGAAATTGCTACAGATAAGTGATACAAGATACTGTAGGCTGCAATCTCGGATATACAGTATTGGCCAATATTAATTATACCAAATGATCATTAAGTACCTGGGCTAACGTTAGGATCTCTCCAGCCCTCTGTTCATCTAGCACCAGATTTTGCACTTTGGTCACAGGGGTGACCGTACCATCAGGCTGTAGAACATAATCCTGAAACAATAAAGAATAATGCAGGATATTTTATACTGCAAACACAGTGTGTCATTTGGCATTACATCTGCAGGACAAATCTTATCCATTCCCATTAATTCTACAGTAACATAGGGCTGAGAGGCTCTTCTTTAATCCCACTGGTGCACACTGCTGGAAGAGTTTTTACCAATCCATTGCTAGGGCGTTATTATTTCTGTTTGCAAACTGCTCAAATGTAGTTGGTTCTACACTGTCCAGCGAAAGAAAATATATACATACAAAATTAACATACTTTAAATATTTTAGTGTTTAAGGACCACCTTTAGCCTTGATTACACAGCGTAATGGCATTGTTGCTTCATTTGGTCAGGTCGAGGCTCAGCAACATTATGAAGCAATAAAATGAAGTCAGCTGAATGTACTGAATGACCAAGTTCTCTCATCAATAGTGGTATGGATATAAAATTGGGGCTCAAGCAGCAAAAGAGTGGTTCAGGGGGCATGAGGGATAATTTTCATACATGAACTAGTACCACAGAGTCCTGACCTTAACTTTATAGAATGTGTTTGGGATGTGCTGGAGAAGACTTCATGGAGTGGTTTGATTTTCCGGTCATCAGTTCAAGATGTCGGTGAAAAATGAATCCAATTCTGGATGGAAAAAACGTTGCGATGTTGCTTAAGTTTGTCGAAACAATGCCATGTCAAATACACGCTGTAATTAAGTTGAAAAGGCGTTTCAACTATTTTTTTGTTGTATTTTATTTATAATTGTTTTGTATTTTATTTCATTTATTTTTTGTATATTTATTTGTAATTTTTTTGGTATTGTATTGATATCACAAAAAAACGAATGAATTAGCGATTTAAACCTCTGAGATCCTGACCAGAATAAAGCATTTATCGAAGATGAATGATCACAAGCTTCATATCTTACTGCCCACTCCTACACACGTAACCGAGAAACCGCCTGTGATATTTATGTTGACCTGCAGGATCACCTCTATAGTGGCCCATGTGATGCATCATTATAACAGGCCAATGCATGGCATTTACAACATCTGCCAAAAATAAATAAATCTAACATGTTTTACAGCACTGCTTAGCAAATGACATTTTGAGATGACATTTCTGTAATGTGTTCTATGTTTCCTGTGAGAGCGCAGCACAGCGATTACACAGCAGAATGGTGTGTATGCTTACTGTGTCAGCCATGTTGCTGTTTGTGCTGATCTTGTGCGTCTGCCTGTGTGCCATCCACAGTTCAGCTGTGTCGAACAGGGCCAGACACTCCAGGCACTGGTACTGGATCGGAACTGCTGCGACTGCCGTGTCAGCTTCTGTCACCTCACAAAGCTCTGTCAGGTAATAACACACATATGAACTGAGTAAGCAGTACTCAAAAAAGCATTCCTGTATTTCATTCCAGTGAGAAATTAATATCTATGAATTGCTCTGCTTCCACACCTGTCTCCCTCATGTGCAGCTCCTGATGAAGCAGCAGTTCGTCTGAGTTTCTGAGAAGGGTGCCACATTCCAGACACTGGTACTGACTCTCCCTGGTGTCCTCATGGCTGGAAACGGCTACCAGGTCTTCTACTTCTGTACCGGTGTGCACCTGCTGGTGTATCAGCACCTCTTCCAAAGTATTGAAGAGCTGGTGACACTCACTGCACATGTACTGATGCTCCACATATTCTTCTTGCTGCTCACTCATGATCAGTGCAGGTTTTAATACTAATGTCTCCTTGTCTAAACCTCTGTTGTGGGACAGGTGTGCTCTAATAATTCAAACAGGGATCTGAATTCTGCCAGTGTTTGATAAAAGTGTCATCAGGGAATTGAGGAAATCATAGAGGAATTTTTAGAGGAGTATCTGAGACGACTCCACAGCAACATGATGGACAGGAAATCTGAAACAAATAAATATATATGATAGCTGTATTATCAGTAATTATCTATAAGCCTGTGTGGAGCAGGCAAGCAGGAAAAAACAAGCAAACTGTGATTAACTGATAAATACTTCATTTCTACTGGCCTTTGATTTAATCAGTATAGTTTCACATTTATCTCCTTGATGAACCTGTAAAACACATTGTGCTACATCATGGCGATTACGCTGAGTCAAGAAGGTCGTGCGTTCGAGAACGGGGCTTGGCAAGGGCATTTCTGTGTGGAGTTTGCATGTACTCCCCCTGCTTACATGTGTTCCCCCCGGGTACTCCAGTTTCCTCCCCAAGTCCAAAAGCATGCACATTAGGCTAATCGGTCGTTCCCAATTCCTAGGTGTGAGTGTAAGTGTGAAAGGTTGTGTGTGTTATGCCCTGCAATAGATTGGCGAGCTGTTCAACCATAAATAAATGAATAATCTGGGCTGATTATTTTATGCTGTGAAAGCATAAATTCTGAGTTGACTTTCTTCAGTTTAAATGTCTTTCATTGACATGTTGGTCTATTTTCACTCTGGTTAATGGTTTCCTACATTACCGAAAACAGTACCTGGTAGTGGAATCAGGGAGAATTAGTTCTCGCTTCGTCTCTACCGAAGAGCAGCACTTTAGGTTATCAGTTCTCTGAGCTCAAAGTAAGTTCCAAATCTTCAACATTCATCCTAATACAGCGATCAATGCCATGTTGCTTGTCCCATTAAAGATCACTTGTACATTAAACAAATCGCTGCCATGATATAAGAGATGTTTATCCCTTATGTTTATTTAACTGTTTAAATACTCTCCCTGTAATGGCAGCGTGGAACACAACTGCTAATCTCACAAAACAGTCACAAAAATTCATCACAAAACAACAAATAAGCACAAGAATCCTTAAACACATCAAAAAAGATTCTGACAGTAGTATTGTATTACAGTTGCATTACCACAGGTCAACATACACTGGTTTTCATATTCAATAAACCTCACAAATATACAGTATGCCATGGTTTAGTTATTTTTTCAGCAGAGCCGAGCCATTTTACATTGCCCAGGATATACCGGCGATAAGAATTTATCCCGTGCTACTGATGGTATGGTTAATGACATGTTCATATACATGCTGCAACCTGGGCCATCATCTTCTCACACACAGAAGAAGAAAAAGCATTGCACAGTTCCAACCCTAAACAAGGGTAATAATAATAATAATAATAATAAATGTTTGCATTTGGGCAGCATAGTGACGTAGTGGTTAGCCAGTCCACCTCATAAAAAGAAGTCACTTTCGGCTAACTGGCTGTTCCAAATTGCCCCGGGTGTGAGTGTGAATGGTTGTGAATGGTTGTGATTGTGTGTTGGCCCTGCAATGGACTAACGAGCTGTTTAGGGTGTACCCGCCTTCGCCAAAGAATCGGCTGAGGTAGATTCCAGCCTCCCTGCAACTGTAGGATTAAGCCGTTTGGTGTATGAAAGAATGTTTATGTTTGCCCAACATTAACTTATGGCCAAAAAGACAGTACTGAATGGTATAACTTTCATATAATGGATTATATCTTTAAACATTGTGATATAGTCTTAGCTCTATATCGTTCTTCAATAGTTTGCACAGAACGCACTAATTCACTATAATGGAATGTGGTGCATTTATAGAATTTTGATCACGATATAAACCATATGAATGTCCTCTGATGGGGATCATGTTCAGGTCGCTTACTGCACATTATTTGTTCAGTTGTGTGTAATCCATAAACACAGTGACCTTCTGAGGTGTCAGCACTCAGGGCTGAGTCAATATCCATCAATACTTAAGGAGGATTTCTCCATGTTTATTTAATGCCTGAGCAAAATAAAGCACCTTGAATCTACAAGAAATAATAGACAATAATGCTATTTTCTTAATCATACTAATTTCCCAATGTCTCGAGCTACCCTCAAAATAGCACTGATGTATCTCCCACAAGGGTTTAAGTGATGTGTTGTATTTATTTATATTGCGCAGATTAGTATGCGCATGTCTGACGCAGCCATGACGGTTAAAAAAACAAAACAATGAAATCACTAGCGCCACTACCGTGTTATTTAGCATTATTAATTCGCTTCACTGGGACACGGTTGAGCCAAATCCCCGGTTCTTCCTGCTGTATGAAGTGGTTTTGGCTCGTGGCGAGCGTTTGGCGGCGCTCTGTTTTATTCTCCGGACTCTTCTCTGAGCCCGAGCGCCCCGCGGTGTCCGCGGCTCTGCCAAGCCGGAACGCGGCGGTCTTTAGGCGGCGCTCTTCACTTTTCTCCGCAGGTCTGTCGCACACAAGCGAGGCCTTCTTTCCCCACCGTTCTCAAAAAAAAAACTCTCTTACCTCCTCTCTCTCTTTCTCGCGTGTGTTACCACCCGGACAATCCCTCATGCTGCTGTCTCTCCAGCATCTGCAGCAGAATTCGAGCCTCTCCGACGCGGTTTTCTCCCGAATTAAGAAAGCAACACGGACAATTCGCGACCTGTTTCTGAGATTTAAGCGACTATATAAACGCCGGGACTGAGGGATTCTATCTTTTTTCCCTCTAGCCGTTGTCTTCGCAGTGTGAACGTGCTGAACCGCCCCACCGAGTCACGTGGGGATTTTCTAAGGCGCTGATTAGAGTAGGAAGCTGTCAGTCAAGAAAACTTGTTTAGCGCAAACGGAACTGTGTTTTTGAGCAGTTATCTTTACACTGCACCATTACTGTCTTGTCTGTTCATTAATAAACGCCCCCTTTCAATCATGTGTATGCAATTTACCTTTTAACTTAGATGCATATTGAAAGAACATATTTGTCAGGAAAGTAGTTGTAAGTTTTGGTGTTTAGATTTAAAAGGAAAAGCTTAAACGCCCACCTCTTGATCAGATGTGACGAGAGGAGTGTTCCGCCATGTCTACACTCCTGTTCTGATCTGTCTCTGAATAATAGCATACAGACAGAGTACATTTGGAAATATGAAACAGGGCGCAGAGTTTTTCCTCGTATAATAGTAACAACTCAATGATTTGTAGCAACAAAAAGACATCTGTGTGTAAATGATGTAGACTGCTAATAAAAGACTGACAATAAAAATTAATACTCTCTGTGCAAAAACAAATTCAACTCAATCCATCCACTGTTACATTTTTAATATCTTCATCATATTTTATATGCATAGTTGTAGCATTAACAGCTCATCCACTGAGTGGAACTTCATTACCCATAAGGCTACGCGGTCAGCACGTTGCTGTACGTCAGGTCGGACCACACAACCAGACAGGGGGAAGAAAGAGAAGACGGAGCTACAGCCCTGCCGATATACCATTCAAGCAGTCTTTATTATTTTTTATAATAGTTATTGTGGTTTAAATCGACATAGCCATCAAACGCCTGGCCTGGTTTGTCGAGACACTTTCCCCCCCTGCCCCTGCACACTCACAGAAAAGAAAATGAGCGGCAGCGGGCGGCCCAGGACCAGCTCGTTTGCCGAACCGCCGGGGGCTCCAGGAGCCGCTGCAGCCGCTGCCGGAAGCGCCGTTGCGGGTGGAGGCGCTTCAGGAAAGTCCGGGGCTACTCAGGCCTCCGGCGCTACTTCGACTGGCTTTGGAAACTTGAAGCTTAGCAGTAAGTATCGTTTCACTAAACCGACCGAGTAAGCGCTGCTCCCGGTGAATATAAACATCTCCGTGCATAGGTCAGGTAATAAATATCGACCTAATACGACAAATTTCGCAAAATCAGCGCTAACCTACTTTAGGTCGCTAACGATAGCCAGGTTGCTAAGCTTAGCTAGCCCTGTTTTTGTTAACGGGTAATATGGGACCCAGCGGCTCCGGCTGTATGCTAACACATGAAATATCGAGTAGGGCAGAGAAGGTGACGAATGAAACAGTCCTGACACGGAGTGAAAAGAAGGCGAAGGGTTGAAAAACTGTTTGACTGAAACCCGTTAACGCGGTTCTGTTGTATCTCTTCCCGATGGATCATTAGAACAAAGCTTAGCTAGTTGGTCCGGTGGTCTGCGAACAGCACCGGGCTCGTTTTCCTTATCACACAGTGATATAGGATGTGTCTGATGGGTTTCTAACACTAACACATGCTGATCTCATCAAACCCCGAGGTTCAGCAGTGACTGGCTTTTAAATCCGACTCAGAACGATGTTAACTGTGTAAATATGAGTCTCTGATCATTGTTATTGGAACACCGCAGTACGACCTTGCTCTCATTCCCCACTGAGCTGTGCGTTTTATACACCACTGAAATCCTAATTACTGATTTTTTTTTGTACCTGTCAGGAATCCGACATGATACCCAGGGAAAGTGATATTTTTTTTAAATGTAAATTTTAGTCACTTCTGTGAAAACTATTAATTTTTTTGATGATTCATCTTGTACTATTTGGACAAACCTCCTGTTTATCCAATTAAGCAATCTCTGATTATTCAGTATATGCCCCGCCCCCATGGGCGTGGCCTTGTAGTACAGTAGTAGCTTATTATACAGTTTTTTAGATGTCTGTCTTCAAGCACCCTTCCCTTTTCTAATGATCCCTTGGTGGAAGAAAATCGTCAGGGTTTATTGAAGAGGGTGGAGTTTTGGTTTTGGGTCACCTTTCGGAGAGGTGTTTTCCCAGTTTGGAGCTGTTCAGTACCCACCCTGGTGCTACTTCGAACTGAGAATGCAATCCCATCACGGCTCATCAGTAAGAATAACGTAAGCAGTGTAATGCTGTCATCGAGCATCATATTTAACCAAGCCTTTAGCTTTAAGCTGGCCACTCAGACACATCGCAGGACTACTGGTGATGACTCTTAGCTCTCCCTCACCGTCAGTACCACTAACAGTAACCCTCAGCTCAAGTATGTATCACTTAACTCATATTAACTCGCTAAAGTCAGCAGGCGTGGCTGAAATCAGCAGTGAGAAGTCCTCTACTTGTGACAGGCCTCTCGTTAAATTCTTTGCTCTTTATTGTATTTAGTCAGTACACAACGCCACTGTCAGATGGGTTTAAACTGTCCAGGGGGTGTGGCATGGCTTATCGCAAATGCCACTGGCTATTGTGTAAATCAATCAAACGCCTAACATGCCATCCACACGGACTTCCTGTTTTAGAAGGAAATGCGGCAGTTTGGAATCAAATCAGGACTCTGAAGCCAGTTCATTGGAGCTTCACACACACAAATATATATATATATATATATATATATATATATATATATATATATATATATATATATATATATATATATA
>JBCNYH010000001.1:34584717-34595500 GCA_039654325.1 Tandanus tandanus | reverse complement strand
GCTGAGATGGGCGCCAGCCTCCCCGCGACCCTAATTAGGAATAAGCGGTTCAGAAAATGAATGAATGAATGAATATGATAGACATGTGTGAAATGGACTTTCAAGACCTAATCATGGACAAAAGCAGTGCAGAGGTTTTATTTTGGCTGAGTTTAGTTTTTGTTGCAAATGTGACCTTGTTCATTAGTAATAATACCATACGTACAAGCTGGCACTTTGCTAAGACAGCTCGTGTTTCTGAATTAGTGGTTTAAGAAAAAAAATACTCAGTGGGGGGGAAATAGTGATGTTAAACTGTCAAATCTGATTGGTCAGAAGCTGGTGATATTTTCTATAAAAGTAGTAGTGCTGACTGTAATTCAAATGATGCATTAATATAAGCTTATCACAACAGCTCTTTTACCTGAACCTGTATGATGAATGCTCCACGTTACCTAAGCCTAATAATAAGATAATAAAATAAATCAATAATTAATCAAATTAAATAAATAATTAATAAATTATGCTTCCACCCACCGTGATGGTGCTGGAGGCATTATGTTTTTGCCCTCTCCGTGCGTGCATCCATCAGTCCGAACTTCCTTGTGGGTACCTCAATCTTTTGAATCACTCAACGGATTTTGATCAAACTTTCATCAGTTACTAGTAAAATTTTGAAGGTCATAGAACAAAGGTCAAGGTCCCATGAGGTCATCTTTAAAAAAAAATCCTCTGTGCGCTCTGCAGGCTAGACAGATTTTGACCAAACTTTCACTGATTACTACTAAAGGCCCATGAACAGGTACAGGGTCTGAGGTCAAAGGTCAAAGTTATATGAGGTCATCATGGAAAAACCTTGTGCACACTGTAGGCTAAACACCTGCATGGATTTGAACTAAACTTTGACCAGTTACTCATTACTTAATGCCCATGAACTGGTACAGGTTTTAAGGACATGGGTCAAAGTTCGGGGTCACAGTTCAAATACACGCTAAAAAGGTGTACGACAGAGGCATACCAAGCAACACATTGCGACAAGTACTTCTGTGTTTCATTTAAATGTTGATGTAGTGAAGCCTTATGTAAGGAGACACTGGAACAAGTCTCTCAGTACTTCGTAGGCAATAAATTTCCCACCACAATGGAGTCTTTAGGACCTCCCTGTGGTTTCTCAGTGACATGAGCTGCGGTGTTGGTTTTGTTTTGTTTTCTGTTGTTGTTTTTGTGCTTTTTGTTTCATTACCTTCAATGCTAGCTATGATGACAGAAGTGATAACATGAACTGTCTTTTTTGAGGACATTCCATAACTTGAATTAGTATATAGTACACAGAAACAGCGTGATCTGATTGGTCTGCTATCCGAGGATTAAGAAACATGATCGCAAGTAGATAATACTCAAATCATAATGACTAACAGGTGGAGTGGACGGCATAGTCATTGTCGTACTTTAAAATTAAAAAAATTAAACTTTAAAAAAAAAAATCTTGTTTTAGTTTGTTTTCCTGGTGTTTGTGTGTGTAGGATATACTAACATTTTGGAATGAGCTTAAAAACACTGTTATACAGCGCTTACGCCAACAACATTAACCTGCCTATCATGGTTAAAATATGTAAAAAATAAACTATAAAAATCTTGTTTTAGTTTGCGTTTGTTTGTTTTTATGTAGTTTATACTGAAACTTTGAGTTTAGGAAGACACTTACACAGTTCTTAAGCTCATCGTGCGTCTGTCATGATTTAAAAACAAACAAAAAATACGAACAATAAAATCTCGTTTTAGTGCGCTTTCTTTGCTTATATTTCTGTGTAGTGTATATACAAAAAACAATAATCTGCGTAATTGTTAAATATTAAATGTAGTTGTTTCACCTAAGGCCACATTATTTCTTATATGTAATATTTGTTATTAGAAGTATATACTAAAGCTAACTTTGCTGTATGGCACGATAAGATGTCATGTATTGCACATTCGATGGATTTGCATGAAGTCAATTAACATGATTCTGCTGCTGTCTTTAATTAGTTGAGAGTGCTTAAGACCAGGAACTCAATAAATAACTGCTCCGTAAATTACCTTTGGAGTAATATGAGCAGTTGCACTCTGTTAGGTTTATCTCTGTAGTCTAGCCGCTCAGCTGTAGTCTAGCCGCTCTTATTCCTTTCACCACTTTTTTCTTTTCTTTTTTTTAGTGCGGGATACAACAGCTAAGCGTTTCTACACCTCAGTGTTAAGAATAGTGTGGACGCTCCTCGAATATGAGCTACACACATATAAAATGAGTGAAAGGCTGGGAATAAGTCATTTCATTTTCTCTCCTTATTCTTTTTTCGAATGTAACTTCCTTCCTTTGGCAGCAGGTAATAACCTCACTAGAAGCTTGAGGTAATTGTAAAGAGGGCTTTGTTAAGAGTAAAAATTACAGAGTAAGCTTAAGAATCTGTTCTCAAGCCAGAATATTGACAGTGGAAAGCTGGATTTGTCCACTTTTAGCGTGTGTCATCTAAAATTGAGCTGACTTGTTTTATTTGTGCCCAATAGATGTGTTAATGTGTGTGTGTGTTTTCCTTCCTCACAGAGCTGTCTATCCAGCCCCAGTTGAACTCCACTCTCATTCCTCCTCATGCTCGCTCGCAGACGACGCCTGTTTCTCACGGTACGGAGCTCTCACCATACCGAGTTCCAATAGTTTTGTGTGTGTGTACTTGTATGTAACGAATGCTCTCCGTGCTTGCAGAAGGCAGTGCGTCAGACAGCTCAGCCCAATCCAGCTCTGCACCAGGAGCCCTGAGTAACAGCACCTGAGCATTACCTCTGTGTCTCTGCACCGTTCTCCCTCACCTCCTCATCCTCTTCCTCCTCCTCCTGTCACATGTCCCCCGTATCAGCCTTTTCAAAGCACCGAACCCCTTCGTTGCACATTTAGCATCCTTCAGGAGAACGTGTTTTTTGTCTGTTTAGTTCATTTCAGGTAGACTTTGTCTTTGATGAGGTTTGCGACTGTGTGGTTTAAAGGTAAAGAATGGTTTGTTGAGGCATCTCTGACCTCTAGTGGCAGGAGGAGAAAAGCAGAGTTACTCCCCCTCCATCTTACTGTCTGCTCTGTCTCTGTGGAGGTCCAACCTTTTTATTATGTTTTAAACAGGACTACACCTCAACAGCCACAACATGCGGGTGTATTCTTCTATTTTAGTTTGCTCTTAAAGTGTAATAAATTTTTAGGTTTTTTTTTTTTTCCTTAAACGAGACCATGTTCTTGATATGAGTGTGGAACTGTTTTTACGGAGCAGTGAGTATAAGTGAAGGTCTTGTCTCTTTGCCGAGAATTTTAGTTTAGGAAAAGGATGAGCGCATGTTTTTTTGTTTTTGTTTTTTTTTCCTCCCCCCCAAAGTGAACACAAGCTCGGCCACTTTTCCTTCGTCTATTTGGCTCAAGTTGAAATGGCTCCGTCTAGAGCCGCCACGATCCTAAATACCCTTAAAATCTGTCCAGAGTTAAACGTGCTGGTGTAGGGTCAGACCGTTTGTCTTTCACATCCCCGTGAATGTTAGTAATAGGGATGGAGAGGGCTGATCCTAGAGCAGTACTGTAATTTACAGCCCTGTAGAATTTTTGTATGATTTTTCAGGGACAGGTGTGTGGTCCTTGAACATAAAAAAATATAAATATATATATATAAAAGCACACACGTTTATTTTGTTTGTGGCCCCAGCAATATCCACTGCTCTTGCAAATCACGCAATTCTGTAGGAGTTAGATTATAAACTGTGTGTGCGTGTGTGTGTGCGTGGGTTTCAGTAGAGGTAGAAAATTTAAATATTTAAATGGCTGCTGATCTGTGATGAATCTATATCATTGTAATTATCATAGAGCCCCACACTCATGCGCACACACACATACACTGATGTCCCTCCACTCCCACCTGGAGCCGTCCATCCATACCCCTCCATCCCCACTTCTCTCTTTTCTCACTGCTGATATGTAAATATCATGTACCTTTTACTTTTTTGTTATTTTTGTTATTATTGTTATTCTGTTCTTGTAACTTGATTTTTGTTTCTACTGGATGAGTGATGGTTCGAATAATGGCCAGCGCTCTCTCTTGCGCTCTCTCTCTCGCGCTCTCTTTCTCTCTTAGTGCTCTCATTTGTACATAGCATTTCAACGTACCCCGCCTCACCCCTGCCAAGGGAGTGTGGAGGGGAATGGAACAAAACTGAGTCTTGCTCTTTCTCCATTTTCTCCTTCCCTCTGTCGCTCTCTCTCACCCTCTCTCTCCCGCAGTCCTTGTTCATGTGCTCCCTTCCTCATAAATGTTATTTCAGATATTTTATTTATTGTATTGCAGACAGTGTTTTTTTTTTTTTGTTTGGTTTTTTTTTGTTTTTTTTGTTTTTTTTTTAAATGATCTGATGAGGTAGAGACTTGTGTGTGTGTGTGTGTTTGTGTGAGTGTGTGAGTGTGTGTGTGACCTGTCATTAGAACAACATTCATATCCTTAACTTGATATTATCCTGGAATGTGTTCAAGAATATGAACGTATTTTCTGGAACATTCTGTGAGTCTCATCATGACGAATGTTCCTGATCGCGCAGGCACACAGACGTACATGAAAGATAGAGAAACGTGGACTGCTTAGCCCATCCAGTGAATGGGTTAAGTGAGGGAGAGGGAGAGAGAAACTGTGTTTTTGTTTGTTGGTATAAATAAGCTCATTAATAAAGTGATGAAAAGTGTCTCTGCCAGTGATTCTTCTCATGGAGTGTAATTATTTACACACATCTAATAAATTTATATACATACTGTGTGTATATTATCACTATCCACACCATGCACTTATTCAATCAGCCAGTCATGTGGCTGCATACAATCGTGCATCATGCAGGTACAGGTCAAGAACATCAGATAATGGTATGGTCGTGGTCGGTTTTATCAGATGGCTGGCTTTGTTTATTTGAAAAACTACTGATCTCATCTTAATTTCACACACAATTGTCTCAAGTCTGCGCAGAATGGTGCAACAAACACGGAGTGAATGAAGGTTGGAAATCTCCAATGGAAACTTTTTTTGTTGATGAGGGGTCAAAGGAAAATGGCCAGTAACTCATGTAATCATTCTTTACAATCGTCATGAGTAGAAAAGCAGCATAGAGCACCTTGAGGTGGATGTGCTACAACAGTAAAAGCCAAGAACAAGAATCTGAGGCTAGAATCTGATACATTTACTGTTGTAGCACATCAATCTTTGGGTATGATGTGTGTTCTGAGATGCTTTTCTGCTTGCCATGGTTGTAAAGAGTGCTTAATTAAGTTATTACAGACTTCCTGTTCTGTCTCTACAAGGTGTTTCAGACAGCTTCATATAATTTTTGTTTTTCGTACTATTCTGTGTAAACTCTAGTGAGCATTGTGCATGAAAATCCCAAGAGATCAGCAGTTTCTGAAGCACTCCAACCAGCCCATCTTGTACCAACACCCACAATCTAAGTCACATAGATCCCAAGTGCTTGACCTGCATCTGTATGAATTTCTATTGTGCCAATTCTACTTTTCACTCACGCTGTTGTCAATAATACAATTTGCTTTGTGATTGCATCAAATTACAACTCGAGCATTTTCACTTTACTTTTAGACATCTGTTTATATGAACTGCAGCATTGCTAATTACACAAAATACTTCTAACTGAAATTAGTGACACTGACAAACCATGAGGGTCCATCGTTTTTGATTCAAGCATTATCCACTCAGGATGTCCATAATTATTTATCCAAAACTTCTATCAAATAATTCTTGGAATTCTTCTACGAAACAATTTATCACTGACATAAGTTGACAATGTTTCTAAAATATTTACTAATCAATCATTGACAGAAGTTAAAAATATGTTGAATGAATATTAAAATATTTATCGAATTCGGCTTTTATATGATATGGAGAATTATTCATATCTCGGCGTGTTATCCCCCCAAACTGAGTAATTCTCCATATCATACTTCACCTCATTCAATAATTGCTTATTAACCCCTAGATAGTGGGCCAATCAGGTTGTGTCATTTATGTGTAGTATATACTAAAATATATTAGTAATAAAAGTATTATTCAGTACCAAGTTATTTTTAAATGCCCTACAACTCCGATAAGCTCTTTCATCAAAGCATTAACACTGTGCCCATTTAACAAGAACATAAAAAAAATCCTCCTGCTGGGCCTGCAGTAACGTCACACTTCCAAACATTCCGTCATCTCGACTCATCATCATGCATAATCCTGTTAATATAACACTCACAAACCTAACCATAAACATTCCCTAGTTTTTGGAAGTAATTAACACCTGCTGATATTACAGTAGGTTATAGCAATACACTTGCTTCCTCAATTACTAGCTGTCTAGTGGAGACGTGGGTGCCACTACAGGGCTAGCTAACTGCATAGCTGACCGCCAGGACTGGAACTCCAGGCATGCGGCCACTGTAATGATGATGATGATGATGATGGTTGATTTTTTCAAATTCGGTTTAAGCTTATCTAAGACAAAGTTCCAGATTAATGTTTATTTACAGCAGACTTATCAATTCTATTAGACAAGCTGACTTCAATTTTTACATCTCTGCATATCTCATGTTATCATACATCTCCTGTTGGAGGTTAGCATCTGTTATCTTTTACTTTATTGTCCTTAAAGGGACCCATTCACTTACCTGGTATATTAAATAAACATGAAATACCTTGTTATCTCTTGGAAATAAAATGGAATTGGCCACAATGTCTTTCTAAAACTATTTACTTACTCCCGTACGTGGGCGTCAATGACGCCTGCACCGGGCGCCATAATATTAATTCAATTCAGTTTTATTTGTATAGTGCTTTTTACAATTGACATTGTCACAAAGCAGCTTTACATAGTAAAAGTAATTTAAGGAGGAGTGTAAAAAATTTTCTACAACCCCCTACACATCCCTAATGAGCAAGCCCGCGGCGACAGTGGCAAGGATAAACTCCCTCAGTAATATTAATTATATTATAATAATATTAGAAACATCACCATGTTTTCTCTTTTCTCCTGAAATCGCATGCCTCAGACTTTTCCTCTTTCTACAAATTTGTTTTGCACTGCCAAGTTATCACGCATTCATAAGATCATTCCTCTGCTTACACGGTCTTGTTATTGTTATCGTAAACAGATGCATAACCAAAACAGGATGTAGATGACTAAGAGATATTAAAACAAACTGAACTGAACTGAGGTGGTGTCGTGAGGAGGCCTTTGTATTCAGCCAAAATCAACTGATAATGGAAAATAAAACACATCATCTATTCACTAATAAATAGGCACCTTAAAGCTGCTTTATTACATATTTGATAGTATGCATAGAATCAATGTCCCGAAGATCCAGATGCAACCAAGATTGATGTTAATGGCTGTTTTGTTGAGGTTTAGCTTCAGTATTTCTAGATACTCCTGTTTCCTCATTCAGTGTCTTTTCCAGCAAACCACAACATGATGCTACCACCTTCATACTTAATAGTTGGGATGGTGTTCTGTCCTGCCTATTTTCTTCCATAAATCATACTGGTCATTATGGCCAAACAATTCAATATTTGTTTCATCATGGGAAGAACATGCAAACTCCACACAGAAATGCCCTTGCCATGAGGCGAACATGCTATCCAGTACACCACCGTGCCTCCCTGTTGTTTATATAGCTGATCTAAAATGAACAATGGATTACATGTTGGCTTAGTGGTTAGCACTATCACTTTAAATTTTGAATCTCAGCCAAGGGCCTTTCTGTGCAGAGTTTGCATTTGTTTTTGCATTTGTTTTGCATTTATGTGTTACGTAGGCTTCCTCCCACAGACCATAAGATATGTACTTTAGGTCAGCTGGATAGTCTAGACTGCCTATGTGTGTGAATGGTTGTTTGTTATGTTGTGCAGTGCAATAGACTGACAACCTGTTCAGGATGTAACCTTTTCTCCCCGAAAGTCAGCAGAAATTAGCTCCAACTTCCCCACTACCCTAAGGGAAAAGTGGTACAGATAATGAATAGATGGAAATGTGAACAATTCAGAAATGGTCAATTAAATATTTAGTAAATATTCTTATAAATTACTCATAAACCTAGAATTTAACCTGTTGGTTTGAATATAGTGAATAACTTTAGAATTATTGCTAAGATTATCCATTTGAAATTGAAAGTCAAATTAAAAAAGGAAAATTTAAATTTATTCAATTTAAAAAAAAAAAAAAATTTAATATATTTTTTCCCCTGAGGATGTACAAATATTGTGAGTTCAAGTTTATTGTCATTCAAACATGTTAAAATCATAAAGAAATGAAATCTGTTACTCAGGTCCAGCAGCGTACAGAATAGTGTACATAAAAAGTACACTCATCAATCGCTCATTTGCTGAACCACTTAATCCTACTAGGATTGCAGGCAGGCTGGATCCTATCTCAGCCGACACTGGGCGAATGTGGGGTACACACTGAACAGCTCGCAAAACCATTGCAGTGCCAATACACACATGCACAAATCTTAACAATTACATCCACACCTAGGGACAATCTGGAAAAACAAATGAACCTTATGTACATGTCTTTGGACTGTGGGAGGAAACAGGAGTACCCAAGCACGGGGAGAACATGTAAACGCCCGAGTTATAAAAGTACATAAAATAGTAAAGAAGTTTCTGGGTTCGAGTCCCAGGCTTGGGTGTTTCTGTGTGGAGTTTGCATGTTCTCCCTGCGCTTGTGTGGGATTCCTCTGTGTACTCCGGTTTCCTCCCACAGTCCAAAGACATGCACATTAGACTAATTGGCTGTTCCAAATTGTCCCTAGGGGTGAGTGTGAGTGGTTGTGAACGTGTTGGCCCTGTGATGGTCTGGGTGTACCCCGTTTCGCCCAGTGTCGGCTGAGATAGGCTCTACCCTCCATGCATCCCTAATAGGACTAAAGCGGGTCGGAAAATAAGTGAGTGAAAAAAATAGTACAAAAAGGGTACTTAAGTGCAGTAAAGAAGTGCAGTTTCTTTAGTACTATAATAATATTTTAAAATTGATTTTAAACTAAAAACCAATTATTCTTAATGCTCTAAATTACCTCTGGGTGGTTTGAGAATTATTTCAGAACACTGCCGGGTTTACTAGTAAATTAAACATGTACTATAATTAATATTTATGCTGTTATGGTTTATAGTGTGTATGATTAACAATGGAGATTTAAAAGAGTCGAGTCTTCTCGCACTGACTCAAACAGACAAGTTTCTCTAAGTGAGATTCTATTGGTGGAATCGAAATCTCCTGTTGGCCAATCACGTCGCGTGTTGTTGATACGTTGCTAATATCATTTCAGCTCCAAAGCAGTAAGGCTGTATTCGGTGAGTTTTTCTATTTTATGTGTTTTGAATGACACTTTGGGCGAGTACCACGCTTATATGTCGGTTCTAGTATTCAAACAGTACTTGAGGTTGTTGGAGTTTCTGCTGGGGGAGACATCCGCCGTTTGCGCTCGCGGGAGGCGCCATTATTACCACCGAAGAAGCGCGCGCCGTCCTTCTTCGGCGCTTCTTCAACCTTCGTTCTGTTGTTGTCCAATGTTTTACAGCGACTCGACTCACACTGGCTGTTATCTTCAGCCCCAAACCAGAAAGCTGGCAGAACACAGCTGTCAGTGGTTGGTTCGGTTCTGTTCCGACTTGCTAGAGAAGTCGGTGACATTTTTAAATGCTAGCTAGCGGCTCTTCGTTAGCTCCATTGCTAATGTTTGCACCAAGCTAGCAAGCATACTTTAGCTAGTGTATAAACCCGGCTAGTTCGCCCAAGGCGTTGGCTACGCTGACTGATTAGCTTGCAAGTTTTAGACATCGGCCTGGTCAGGTTTTTAAATTGTTACCGTTATTATAAACTAGTTCATTTCTCTTCCAGCCTGAGTGATTGATTATTGAGAAATGATAATGGCTCAGTTGACCGGAAGTCCCTTTATCTCGTTCAGCTCATGGTAATGGCCCAAGTTTGTGGGTTAACTTGGACAGTTCAGTCTTATATAAAGGTTACAAAGGGAATTCATTTGAAGGACACCTCCTCAAATAAAATAATCACATACTTCTCTACTTCACGACAACCTAGAGGCTAGAAAATATAGAATAAGGACATTTATTTCAAAGTAAATCTCTCCTTGCTTACACTGTATTTATTCCCAAGTAACCAAGAACACATCTGGTGAAAAGCAGAAGTTGCTGGTTGTTATGTATTTCCTGCATTCAGGGAAATGTTTTGCTTGACTGATCCTAGATTGTACTTTCAGACAATTTAGAGTTAATCCTACTCTTCTCATATCGATAAAACATGTATATTTTCAAGCGGAAAGTGTCAGCTGGATTCAGAAATTGGTACAGTGAAGGATCGTCAAAGTGGTGTGCCTCTCTCCACCTGCAGGGGGCACTGTTGGGGTCATTGAGTACGGTCGACCTGGGATTTATTGAAATATGAAAAAGTTTCTTTAGTTATTAGCTTATTTTTACACTTGCTTTATGGCAGAGATCTTACAATTTTAATTTGTGCTGTTTATTTATTTTTGAGAACATAAAATATTTTTTCAATTACCCACATGATCTATCTACAGGTACTGGTATAGCCAGAAATTTCTATGAACAAACAGAAAAAACTTTTCAGACTGTTAGTTTATCTGTAGTTTATTTGAGAAGGTACCCAGTTTTTAGTTTTTCTCCATAAAAATATATGCGATTGTGTGTGTGTGTGTGTGTGTGTGTGTGTGTGTGTGTGTGTGTGTATTTGTGTG
>JBCNYH010000001.1:34545774-34578418 GCA_039654325.1 Tandanus tandanus | reverse complement strand
GTGTTAGGCCGCCCCCAAATACGCATGCGCAGCAGTTCGAAAAGAGGCGGGTGGTAGCATCGCATGTCACGGAGGGGCCATGTGCTTGCTTACGCCCCTCCCTGGTCGGTGATGGTTGTGTGATAGGGAAGGCAAAAAGTTACGATACGACTAAAATTAGGGAGAAAAATGGGGAAAAATCCAAAAAAAAAAAGGAAAAATAGAAATCTTATATTCACACACAGTACATATTAAAACCCGGAATGGGTTTAAAACATGCTGTTAGCTAAACATCACTTATGCTTGCAGAGCTCAACCTGCCAGATATCATGGTTTAAAATGTGAAACTATCAATAAAAATCTAATTTTACTTTGCTTTTTATACCTAGTTACAGACCAGTTAGGTGGTGTTAATGTTATGGCTGATCACCGTAGGTGTTGCTGATGTTTTGTCCTTCAATAAATCACTAGATCAGCTCTGGAGTAGTGCTTTGACAAGGTGTGTGACTGTCAATCCAGAGATCACAAGTTCGAATCATCCGGGACCAGGAGTCCATGGGAGCTAATTGGCTGAGCTCTCACGGGAGGGAGGGATGGCATACGCTCACTTCCCTGTTACTCACAGCGTTCACCAGCCAATCATGGGCGTCTGTGAGCTCATTCGTACGGGGGATAATGAATGAGTAAATAAAAAATAAATCACTAGATCAACTGAAAACTGATTACCCCAGATATCTTTTGCATTATTTGGAAATCTGAGGGGGAAGGAAATCAGAAAGGGGCACATACGTTTTCACAGCACTATCTATCACCATGTTAGGCGTTGGAACTGGATCAGTAATTCTTCGCCATGAGTTAGTAAGGTGTGGGAATTACATCATTAAGACATGGGGATGAGATAATTGCCATAGCCACGAGTTAGTAAGGCGTGAGAATGAGATAATTAAGTGTTGCCACATCTTAATAAAGCAGGATTATTCCACCCCTAACTGGCCTTCACACACATAGCTTATTGCTTGATGAGCACCATGAGTGCCACTTGTCTCTTTTAGTTAAAAGTTAGCCATTTTATTGTGACTAGTAGCAATAACTAGATAGGTAGTTAGATACAGTCAGGTCCATAAGTATTTGGACACTGACTGAGTTTTCTGTGTAGACTTCCAGCTTTAATTCAAGGATTTTAACAAATATATTGCATTTACCTTTTGGAGTGACCGCAGTATTTTGCACAGCTGCTTGGTTTTTACATGTTCAAAAGTAATTGGACAAGTGAGCGTAATTATAAATATAAGGATTATTGTAAATAATTGGATGCAAATTCAAGTATCTGCGGTCAGTACCTGCCTGGGGACAGAAACTATTGGATATCAGCAAATGCTGGGTTTCCTCCCTCGAGATGCTTTGCCAAGCCCTTACCGTGCCTCTTTCTGCCTTCTGTTTCATCTTCAGGAAGCGAAAAGCTTTCTCAGTTGGTTTGAGGTGACTGATTTTGCTTTTTATGAACTTTTTTTTTTTTTTTTGCCTAAAGAATATAATCACTTAAGATGATGATAATGTAAGTTTTAATAAGTAGGCACAGTAAATGGCATTTTCTTGCAAGACATTCCATGCTCTCTTTAGCTTTAACAGAACTTGTCATTTTTAAGAAACATGAAACATTTCTTTGAAAAAAGAAAAGAAAAGGAAGTAAAATCCTATTACTTAATGATCTAATTCTAAGCCTCACTAATTTTTGGTCCTGGCTTAATATTCTCATTCCCATGACTTAATATCTTCGATCCCTAGCCTTACAAACACACTGCTATGCATTAGGATCCTATGCCAATGCATTATAAAATGTGGTCTTGATTTTTTTTAGTAGCAATATGTGCAGTTTTTTATTTTTTATTTTTTCAAATAATTTAAACAGCATGTGTTGCTCACCGGGCCCACCACTCCAAGCCTTTTGTCTAGACGTTTTATTTAAATTTTTTTGTAAACATTGTTTGCCCTGCTTATGTGTTTCTCCAAAGCAAACATGGAGACCTCGTCGGTGTACATGTGCTTCCCCTGCTACCAGGAATTCCCCACTCTTGAAGAAGTGCTGACACACCAGCTGACCTGCAATGCTGAAAGCAGTGGCACCGCTGTAGAGGCTGATGCCGTCTCTGCTGGTCTACCACAGGTGCTCTCTCTCTCTCTCTCTCTCTCTCTCACACACACATTAGAGGTATGGTTTTATTACTAGTACTATTGTTTACTTGCGTTGTATTGCACACTGTTTTGTAGTAAATTGCTCTTTTATACATCAGATTGTTGATCATATATTAATATAACAAATATTATTCCTGCTCACCGACCACTAATATGTTAACATGACTGATCCCTATTTCATTGAGACAGTTTGGTGCTGGAACGACACGGTGGCGTAGTGGTTAGCACATCTGCCTCACAGCAAGAAGGTCCTCCCAAGCTCCAAAGACATTCATATTAGGCTAATTGGCTGTTCCAGATCACCTCAAGGTGTGAGTGTAAATGGGAATGGTTGCATGTGTTGGCTCCGTGATGGTCTGGCGGACCATTCAGGGTGTAGCCCGCCTTCACCCAGTGTCGGTTGAGATAGGCTTCAGCCTAGTAGCGGTTCGGCAAATAAGTGAGAGTGAGGTTGGACCTTGGAAACAGCAAGCATTTCCTAAAACTATCCACCAGTCCAAGAGTTAAAGTTAAAGAGCTGAATTATTATACAATTATCTAATGGAGGCACGACCATAATAGCTTCACTGAAAAATAATATCATGTGTAATATTAATATTATTTTATCTTCTCTTCTATTGATCAAAGTTGTGATATTCATTTCACTCAGCAGAAGCTCTCTGTATGCATTATAAATAGACAATATTATTATGCACAGCATTATTAAATTACACTAATGTCACCAACCAGTATGCCCCTTGAAAGGAGCCTTTTCTGCTATATTTGCTAATTTGAACGCTATTGCTACAACCCTATATAGCTTTAGGCACCGTTATTACCCAAGGTAATTACATACGATGCTAGTGAATGTCTCCATTTAGTTGAATCAGATTTTTTTTTCTCCGCCCAAATGGTGTTTGAATGCACAGCTGTAATTATCTGAAATAGACTCTGCATTAGAAGTGTTGCTTTTAAGCCAAAAAGATATTTAAAATGTAAATTGAAGTGTAATTCAGGGTTCCGCATACTTCCTAATTTCCCTCTTAATTATGTCACAAAAATTACACACTTCAGAATTTCCTTTTGTGTACTGATATTGGTGTACTTGATGTTAAATTGTAATTCATTGTTTTCTAAACAAGTGACTTGCACGAGTGTATTGCCTGCCCTCGAGACGACCTTACACAACCGTATATAGTTTGACATTAATGGTCATTAGTCATGGTGGGGTTTTTTTGTTTTTTTTCCATTCGCATTCATCTGTATGTGACTGATAGAGACTCATAAAAACCCTCATCATTAAAGAGCAGTGGTATTTGTCATCCTTACAGCATAATTTGAGTGTAATGTAATATGTTTAAACGATACAGAGCTTATTTTAATATAAACGACCATAAAAAGCACTATACTGGGCAACTTTATCCCGTGGATTACTAGTGGGGGCTGAACCAATGCGCAACAACCATTTTTTCCCAGAAGTGACGTGAACTCGGGCCTGGTTTTCCAGTGCAAGTAACCATGCAGCAAGGGACATTTTAGGTGCTGAAACTCTCCGCGTACTAAAGACTCCTACCTTTCACTGGTTCCTTTTGGCAAGGTGCTGCTCCCTTCCTTTGTCATCCTGTGACTTTTTATGAAGAAATTCCATAGGAACAGCGTCCAGTTTTAGACGTTAAAGCTTGGGCTTTTTGCCAAGTAGTTCTGTCTGGAGGTCACGCCAATAGCAGGTCGGCTTGAAATGGTATTTACATACTACTGAATGGCGTCCGAAAGAAAACGTTTTCAGAGTACGGCCTGTGCCGATGTTGTCATGTTTTCCACGATTTCTGCGCTTGTTGTTTGTACAGCTGTATGCTTTGTACTCCCCCATTTTCCTGGTGACACAGCTCAGCACTGGCCAATAATGCGTTATCTTAGACTGGTGTGTGCTGCACGCCATCCAGCCAATAGAACAAAACAACAAATTCATGTCACTAGCAGGGCTGGAACAGCCAATGAACAAGGCAACATGTCACTGCGCATGCCTGGCAATAATTGTAGTGTGGTAGCACTCCTGCATACTTGACAAGAAGCAAGGACTGTCATTGCCTGACATAACCGATGATGTCATATGTGATCATATTAAAGAGCTAGTAATACAAATTCACCACAGGTACACTTTCAGCTCTCACTCTTTGTGTAATATATAAAGGACCTCTAACAGAGTGTGTTTAGAGATGGTTTGAACAATCATTCATCCATTTATTGTATTTAAGCACCAATTTGCTGTTTAATGATTTATTTCATTATTGTGGATTTAATACTTATCTCTGCAGTAAACAGAGTTTTGGTGGAGGTATTGTAATCACCAGTGTGCGTTTGTCTGTGAACAAACTCTTGACTACACCCATGCATGGATTTTCACCAAAAGATTTTATTTTGGAATATCAAAGTCTAAAGGTGAAGGCCAGAGAAAGGTCACAGAAATTTGGAGATAGAGTTTTCAAATGTTAAAATTAAAATTACTTGTATCTGGGAACCAGCGAGAGAGGTTTTTTTGCTAATTTGTTCACACTCATGTACTATAGAACACATCATAAGATGAACACATGTGTAATTAAAACCAGTACTTGTATTCTGTGCGCACCCCTCTGGTTTCATATTTAACTCATTATGGTGCGACAGAGTTAGAGTTGTTAGAGTAGACATTTTATTTTTTATGATTATTTTATAGTTTTTTTATTACATCGATCTCTTTAGCTAAACAGCTTCAACAGTGATATTTAAAGGTGCAGTTATTGATTCAAATCCAGTGCACATTTGTTCAAATTCAGTGACTATCTTTTCACAGTCTGCAGCTTATTTTGTGTTCATGCTGGTCTGAAGGACTTGATCTGGTTTGTACACAAAACGGCTCGGAGAGAACCACACATCACTATTCCAGCCAATCAGCTTCAGGAGGAATTTGTGCTCATACACAGCACAAACACCCTGTTTCTGGGAGAAAGTTGGAGTGTCATTGTTGGTGTTGTTGCCTTGGCAGTGTGTGTTCATAACTGTGTGGAGTTTCTTCAGGGACTGTGTATTTGTTTTGCTGTTAATTTCACTTATTGATAATCTTTCTCCAGAATCCCTGACTACACCTTTAATGACAAACTCACCTTTAATTACATAAACTCCTCAGCGAGGATAAATCGGTTGGTAGTCATTCACTAGCTTCCCACCAAGTTGGAGAACAAAGCACACCTGGATTCACTTTTTCTCTTCATTATAGATCCAGTATCTGAGGTGGCGTATGACTGACGCATATACATTTTATATGCGTATCATTTGCTGTAACATTTAAATAATCAGTTCTCTAAATGGTTTAATGAATTACTCTGCTGATAGTGTTAAATACATTCATATATTTTTTTTTTACTATATAATTTTAAAATTACCTCACAGCATTTTGAATGACACCTTCCCTTGTCTAGGCAATTCCAAACCATAATCGATTAGCATCTTTTGTGTGTTTTCTGTTTATCCCTATTGTACCAGTTTCAGCAGTCTTTGAAAGACCCACATCCTTTGAGCGCTGATCTAAATACCCTGCCATCAGTAGCAATAGTCTATGAAGGCTCAAACTATATTTAAATGCTGGCACCACACACAGCTGGCAGACGGCTTTCGCCTCGTCAGAGAAAGAGGATGTCGCAGACTGTTCCATCGGATTACTGTAATACAACCCCCCTGCTGGGTCCTTCCTAAAGACTCTGCAGTTAATAATGGTATTGAATGTGAGACAAGAAAAAGCTGTGAGTGTGTTTATGCTCTGGTAGGTTCGCGATTAGAGACTGGCATATGGGAATGATCTTGTGAGGTTTGCTTTATTCCTGCGACTGTAACTGCAGTGACGGGGCAAAAGGGTAATTAAGATTGGCTTTCAGAATGTGTCCAAAGTAAAATGAGTGTAGAAACCCAATAGATTTGTGCGATAAAATAATTTCCACTGGAAACAAAGGAGCGACACAGCGCTGGAGTGCATTAGGCAGCGTTCCAGCCACCTTTATCTAGGTTGTTTGCCTTGTTTTGCAAGTACAGAGTGAGCATAACAAACAATGACCAGTGTTGAAACAGCTTGTTGGAAATTGTGCAGAGCATACTGTATTTGTGGAAAATGTGCAATTGAATGTGACTTGACTCTGAAGTGTCCCTTAAATTTTTTTTCCCCTGTTGTGTCTTGTCTTCCAGTTGGAGACTCAGTCAGTTTATGTTCCTGAGGTTCAAAGCGAGAGGAAACCTGGACTCTCCTCAGATGTGCCGCGTGTCCTCTACCAATGTGCTGACTGTGAGCTCCTGTTTGATGCACTTTCTCTGTGGCAGCAGCACCGTAAGATCGGCTGCAGTCTGAAGGCTGGTCCTAGTCCTGGACCTGGGACTGTGACGGAATCCATCAGCCAGGCGGTCGCCGATGAGAGTGAAGTAGCTTATACTGATGAGCCAGATAATTCAGAGGGAGGAGCCAACCATGAAGCAAGTGTGGAGACTTTACCGCTAGTCGACGCAGAATTCAAAGAGATATATACTGAGAGTGCTCCACAACTGGGTGATCCTCCGGAGCTGTCTGAAATACCTGCACCTCAGCTACCAGAGTCTACTGAGCCTGTACAGGAACCAAGCCCCCAAGTGAGACGGAGAAGCCAGAAGAAGGCCAAGCCTCCATCTAGCCTGCTGTGCGTGGAGTGTGGCCGCTGTTTCAGCTTGGCCTCAGAGCTGGTGACTCATCGGAAGACTGAGCACAACCTGAAGGAGGCCATCCACAGGTGCAACGTGTGTGGCGAGGGCTTCCTCAACACCACGCTGTACCTCTACCACCGCAAACAGCACCGCAGTCAAACCCAGGAAGAGGAACAGAAAGAGGTGGAGGTACCACAACTCTCCACCACCCTGCTGGAAGCTCCAGGAGAGGGTCTGCTCTTGCTTGCCACCGCCGGAGAGGGCCAGAGTCTGATGGAGATCACCAGCTTTGAGCAGACGGTATCCGAGGCTGTACCCATGCATCAGGTGGAGGTGGAACTCAGTCCTGAGATGAGAGGCGAGGTTATCCAAACAATCGCAGATGAATCTGTTCAAACTCATGAAATCGAAAGAGAACAAATAGAGGTGACAGAAGTTGAGGGCATTGTCAACATGGAAGAGGAGGAAGTGAACGGCAGAGCTGAGCCCATGATTGAGGAAGTAGTTGAAGAGAAACAAGATAATACACAGTCTAGCAGCGTGGATATAGCACAGACGGACGAGGCAGCGTCTTCAGTGCTTTCGTCGCAGCAGAAATATCTGTGTGGTCAGTGTGGGTGCTGTTTTAATGCCGAGCACGAGTTAGCAAAGCACCGTAGTGGGGAGCACGGCCTGGTGGAGGCGCTGCACAGCTGCACAGAGTGCGGCCAGGAGTTCATGAGCACCACGCAGTTTTTGTACCATCGCAGAGAACATCGCAAAGATGTACCCTCTCCTGTTAGACTGCACACCACCCTAACCTCTCTGGCCAAACACCCTCCTGCGTCCCAGGCCCTCGTGCTTCGACGGCCAGGTCAGTGGCAGCTTACTTGTGGGTATTTTTGTACATAATTCCAGCGAGTAGGAGTTTCAGAGTTTCGCAGCTGTGTTATACATCAATGTTACAGAGCTCAGACAAGAAAATCGTTCCTGCATGTTGAATCCCATTCAAATGCTTCCTCCATTAGAGTTCAGTGGATGTCAATGTCTCAGCTTAAAATATTATGAAGTGCATGTTTAATTGTTAATTTTCTGTACAGCATGGTTTTGGAAATGGTGTCAACTTCAAAGCATACATTTATATTATTGCTGTAATTTGTATTGTATCCAAGATTCTCTACTTAATTTATTACTAATTATAATATTAATATTGATAATAAATAGATTAAAACTGTTAGTTATAAAAAAAAATATGCTTTCTGTTTAGAGTTTATGGAAGAAGTCACTAATTTAGCCTAATATTTCATATTAATGCTGATGAGGCATTAATTTATCCATTTCTGAAAATCAATATTACATTATATATTCTATTACAGCAGTAGTGATAATACCACATATAGCAAGTGACTCAGTACTGAGTGTTAGACACGAGGAGGAGATGACAGGAAGAAAAATTGTGTGTAAGAAGCATATGGTAATTATGTGTCAGTGCTAAAGTATGTATAGGCTTGGGATAAAATAAAGAAAATATGATTCATGTAATTTAAAACCCCATGACGTTTTGTCTACTAGGTGTCAGAGATGTTCCTTAATTATCTCTAATCATCATACAGTCTCTTGTTTAAGATAGTGTTAAGATAGGATTTTAACAGTGGAAAATGTTTGTTTGAATGGTTTTGCATGTTTCGTTTTGAATATGGTAAGATGTCCAAAAAAGACAACAACCTTGTCTTCTGTTTAAAGCCATTTTTATACATTTAACCACTCTTTAAAAATGCCAGGATTAATGAATAGATGTGAATATGCAGTTAAAACACCCACATGAGCTCCTGCTGTTCAAAATTATTACTGGAGGGAAATAATGTTCTAAGGAGTTGGTTATGATTGCTTATGTTCAATTCACTTGTGCAGCTCTCGCATAAAGCTTTCAAGGTCTAAAGGTGCTCATTCACTTCCCAGGTATATTAAATCGGCCACAATGTCTTTCTGAAACCGTTTGCATACTCCTGTACACGAGTGTCAGTGACCCCTGCACCGGGCAGAATGATATTAGTAAACTGTGAAATCGCATACGTTCTGTTTCTAAACACTTCATCTCGGACTGCGAGTCTGTGTTGCACTGTCAAGTTTTTTTTTTTCAAGTGTATCAAAAATTGAGAATACTTACAGATTCACAATTCAAATTGAATCGGCACTTCCGTATCGTGATAATATTGTATCGAGCATTCCCTGGTGATTCCCATCCCTGGTAAACAGATAAACATACAAAATGGTTAAGTATCACTAACATGAGCTAGTTTAACCTGCAGCCATTATAACTCTGGATGTAGTTGATCTAAGAAAAGGAAACATCTGACTTTGGTTAAGTGTTGGATAATTCAAACAAACCACCACTCTACAGTATCAGAATCAGGGATGCTTTTGTCTATCAAATATAATTGATTGTGATAAAGGATACAACTCCCCTCCATCCCTCAGAAAGCTCAACTGAAACAACGCTGCCTGACGCCACGCTCGAGGCCACAGCTAAGCTGAGCCGTGATTGGTCACGCACACTGCTTCCCCATGAGTGCCCACACTGCGGGCAGGGCTTCACGCGGCGCAGCCTCCTGCGCGAGCATGTATTCCAGCACACGGGCGAGAAGCTGTTCAACTGTAACGTGTGCAACAAGAGTTTCCCAACTCCTGCTGGCCTCCTGCGCCACAGCCTGTGCCACGGTCCACCTCGCTCCTTCACCTGCCCCGCCTGTAACAAGACCTTCTCTCAGCCTACCTCGCTCAAACGCCACATGCTCATCCACCAAGAGGGCACAGAGAGAAGAGGCCAGGGGCGCAGCAAAGGGCGGGGACGTGCTCATGGAGACACCCGCCTGCTCACCTGCCCCGACTGCCCAGCCAGCTTCAAACTGGACTCGCAGTTACAAATGCACAGGTGAGTGAGTCAATGGAAAGGTTTTTCACGAAGTAGCAAGGAAGTAATCTGTTTGCTTCCTGTAGATGACCCCTTAAACCTGAGGTGTGCTGGGAAGGATAATAAAGGTAAAATGAATGTTTTATAGGCAATAGTTTAATATTAATATTCATTCTCAGTGAAGTGAATAAATTTTTAGTGCAGTGCTTTTTACTGAAGGAGAACGTTCTTTTTAAAAAGTCACTTTTAAGACTTATATACTGTACTGTACTTCTACCACTGTCCTTGACTAAATAATTTAACACTTGCCCTGCTGCGGCACTGTTATGGTGTTTAATCACATTCTCTTTGAAGCCGTTATGTCGTTAAATATAGTTATTGTGACAGAGGATGCTATACTGGATTGTGTGATTTGCATATCATGACATTTTTTTCTCCTAACAGTCCCACTGCTCTTAGATATACTGTATAACACAGTCCATGTTCTGATGCAACTTCTGTCTCGGAGCTACTTGCAGTCCAGATATGACAGCTGAAGGCCTACAGCACACTGGTGTGCAGACAGAACATGAGATTTGAGCAGGATGTGAATGAAGCGTCACCCTTGACCCACCTCATTACAAGGCATGACCTCATCAAGCCGTGTCTTAGAGATATTAATCAGCCAGTGTCAGTCCGTTCTCCAGAGGTCCCTTTTCAGATTATGGTGAGAAGGGGATTTAAACACTTGGATCGACTCAGATCCGACAGCCGGGGTTCAGTTTACAGAGGTTAGGCATTAATAGGGAAAGCAGCTATGTGATTCCCCGCATATTAACAACCTTCCAGGTTAAAGAAGCACCTTCATGTCCAACTCATCAAACCATTTCTTCAATCTACATTATAAATAGACTTCTAATGGCCTGTCTTATGCTTTGATAGTTATTACATGCAAATATTGGGCTATTACGGTTAGTTTTTAGGATGCTTTCACACATGATATAGTCAGAACATATTGTGTTCGGCTGCAGCGAGAAAGCGATTCGACCCTGCTGGTGAATCTGAGCCGAACACACATGAATGTATTTTTATATATTTTTTGTAGCAGCTAAACTGAGCCTCAGGGCACAAACTGAGCCAAAGGACAGAGCTGTAGCGACGCCAAAGAGCAGAATGTGCAGATTTCTATAGAAAATAATAAAAAGCATTTACATTTTTATCATTATATTAATCGGATCTTTAAACACTATGGAAGGAATTGCCTGATGATGATGCTGATGATACTGTGCCTTTGGAATCATTTCACATTTCTGGTTCAAATTTTGTTTACTCTTTAACATTTTTTTTTTCTTAATCTCTGTTTTTGCGGAATATTTTGGAAGCCTTATCTTTTGAAAGATCCAAAAAAGTGCCTCCAGCCTTTACGGCCTGTTTCTAACTGTTGGACATGAGGCAGGGTCTGTTGTTTGTGAAGATCCTTCAGTTTCTCACCGCATATCAATCAACTTTTTAATATTAATAACAATGATGAGCTGTATGTAGCATTTTAACAGAGCTGAAAAATTATTACAAAAATACTAACAGAAGTAAAATTAATCAGTAAAATGAAACTAGAAAAGATGGTGAACAGTGATTGAAATAAATAAAAATATATATAATAAATAAAAATTATTTCCTTATTCCACCTTGAAAGGAAGTCACTCAAGCTCCCGTGTGTTTGTGAGAGTGAGAGAAAGAGAGCAACATGGGCTGTGATGTCACTGGCTGTCAGTTAGTGAAGTGTTTCATAAGAGGAGGAGGTAGTGCATCTACTAAAACAACATACAAACAACAACAAATTGAAATTATTTTACTTACCGCTTAAGAAACCTCACTTATCACTCACTCGTTTGCCTAACTGCTAAATCCTTT
Organism: Tandanus tandanus; assembly: GCA_039654325.1. Classification (NCBI taxonomy): domain Eukaryota; kingdom Metazoa; phylum Chordata; class Actinopteri; order Siluriformes; family Plotosidae; genus Tandanus; species Tandanus tandanus. The sequence goes on along the minus strand of JBCNYH010000001.1, from coordinate 34,566,789 downwards.
TAGGGTTGCGGAGAGGCTGGAGCCTATCTCAGCCGACACTGGGCTAATATATCAGTCATTAGACAAGGAGCATTACAGCTGCACCACTGACCTGGTGTTCTATGGATGATGTTCTAGGTGTGTGAGGTGTAGCACATATACACTGGCATCTCAGACTATGTTCTTTTCAGATAATCGTAATGGGTTGTGTCCTAAATACAGATGAATCTTTCAGTAAGGGATAGTGGGATTGTTAATAGATGTTGCGGTTGGAAGGTTACACATAATGCCGTTTATTATTATAACCTAATTTGCATAATTGTATTTGTTTTCATTTTTTTCCCCTGCTGCAGGCTGCTGCATACTAGTCACCCGTTCCCGTGCGGCATGTGTGGACAAGCGTTTAAGCGGCGAAAAGAGCTTGATCTGCACTCTCTCATACACCAAGGTCAGAGGCCAGCAATAAATGGGTTTTTCTTGTATAATCACATATGGTCAACCGTTTGTGAACGCTTGACCTTTACACCCATGTGTGGTTCACCAAACTATTGCCACACATTTGGAAAAACACAATCTCTTTGTATGCTGGAGCGGTATAAATGCCCTTCACTGGATTTAAGGGATCTGAACCTGTCCCAACATGAAAACACCCCTGGTCACACAGTAAGGTCCATGAAGATATGGTGTGCTAAGGTTGGTGTGGAAAAATTTAAGTGGTCAGCACAGAGCGGTGACCTCAACCCCACTGAACACCTTTAGGAGGAAATGGATCCCTGAGTACGCAACAAACCTATTTACCCGATATCATTGTCTAACCACAAGGTCAAACCACTAATGATTTTGTGGTTAAATGAGCAGACTTCCACAGCCACTCTCCAAACCCCAGTGGAAAGCTTTTCCATAAGAGGAGAGTTTATAATAACGTAGGCCTTAGCAAAGCGTCTTAGAAGAGCTCAGGAAAGTTTATGACAGAAGTTTAGTCTATCCCAGACATGGCATGTAGCAGGATTTGATCATTATTAGGGCAGGGCATTAGGCATTTGTAGCATGTAAAATGTTTAATCGCCATTTATCAAAATGTTTTCCATGCAGGGTTTGTTCTTTATCATGTTATTTCCTCACATTAAAGCAGTGGGCATGTTTTAATTAATTTATATATATATGTGTGTGTGTGTGTGTGTGTGTGTGATTTAAAAAAATATTTTTTTTTAATTTTTTTTTTTTTTAATTTAAACTGAAAGCATTTTATAACTAGTAAATAAGCTCACAAATTCATGGGCTAAAAATACTGTAACGGCGGCCTGTTTTTCCGTTCACTATAGGTCATGGAAATTCATCTATTTAGTCACTGAAAGTCAGAGAATTTGACATGTGACTTGCTCTGGGAACCCTGTTTATAATCTCAGACAAGACTACTAGAGTTTAGGCTCTGATAACAAAGCTACTTAAGATACATTCCTGTGTAACTCTTGTTTGAGTGTGCTCTCACCTTTTCGTACAGTCGCGGTTCCGCTTTGATGAACATCCTTTTATCGATTACGCCTCAGATAGAAATGAATAAATGGGGTCAGAGGTTACCATTGATTAGCTGCATGTATTGATGAGATCAGCTGCTGATCAGTCACTTTCTTATCAGGCTAATACTAGTCACTGCAGTGTGTGTGAGAGAGAGAGAGAGAAAAGATGGCAGTCCATCTGTTTAGGAGAGCATGTTTGAAGACTTTAAAGGTCAAACTCAGAAAGCGTGGATGCATCTAAACAGCAGCGCTGGATCTGTCATTGAGTTCCAAAAGCTCTATTTATCTTTGTATTTTATTCCTTTTTCCCCCTCATGTCTTAAGATAAAGCTGAGAGTGCAGGGCGTTAATGTTTTTTTTTATACCAGTCTTTCTCTTTCCTCAGATAAGAGACATAAGGTATATGTCTGTGTTATGCTTTTGCACTTCTTCACCTTTTCTAGATAAGAAACCTAAAGTCTGTGTGTGTTTGTGTGAGATTTTCCTTTTTGCTTTTGTAGATAAGTGACAAAAGCTGTGCGTCTTTAATAGGGACATCTCTCATTCTCTCTCTCTCTCTCTCTCTCTCACTCTCACTCTCTTGTCTCTCCATCACCCACTCTTTCTCTCCCCTTAGGCAGTTGATCTATGGTGTGTGTATGTGAGTTTTAATATTTTAACCTTTTGATGTGATCCACTTTTTAGATAAGGAGCCCGTGGTGTGTGCTCAGTGTGGTGCTCAGTTCCTGAACCAGGCTGTATTAGATGTGCACATGCAGCGCTGTACCGGAGAGACTACTCAGCGCCGCCGTTATAAAGGGCATGGGCGTGGCAGAGTTGGGGGGCAGCTTGAATGCGATATGTGCGGCCACCGCTGTGTGACCCAGGATGGTCTGGACTTGCACCGGCTCTCGCACACAGGCCAGACGCCGCTACGCTGCCCACTTACACCCTGCAGGAAGCGGTTTGCCTCCAGCACGTCCCTGGCCCAGCATGTGGTGGCACACTGCCGCGCACCGCTGTCCAAGAGGAACACCCCACGCCGCTTCACATGCAGTTACTGCACCAAAGAGTTTGCCTACGCCTCCACCTTTACCGTGCACATGCGCACACACACGGATGAAAGGCCCTTCGAGGTGAGCTCTAGTTTCTACACAAAACATTCAACAAAGATAAATACATATGTTTACATTTTTAGCAGAGCCCCATAGTCATGGAATATGGCTTGGATGGCTGTCCCATATCCGTCTGGTGTTCACACATGCGCACCACAGGAAACCCATTCAGGCAGCCACACTGCTATATTGACGCTGATTTCTTATTATGTTTCGCTAACTTGCATGATGATGGGCAGCAAAAAAGAAAACCTGACTTATTATTAGTAACGAAATTGAAACCAAAAAAAATGAAGGCTCATACACCACCACTCAGACTCGCACAGAATAAAAAACACACAATCTATCTCCAGTAGGCAGACAGACTTCCAGGTAAATAAATGTTCATGGAGCAAACTCCGAAATCAGAAGCTTGACAGAACATGAACTCGTTAAACAGATACTTAAACTAACAAGACAGGTGATATAAATGAAAGTGGAAGTCAGCGAGTGAAAGGAAAGGTGCTGAAAAACAAACGCAGGCTCAGACACCTAATAATAGAGACATCTTTCAGGAGTGGCACTTTTAGGCATTGTCTAAATCTTCATATTACTAATTTTGCAGACGTAAATTTCTCCTTATTTTTTCCATCGCTGTATAGTTTCATTCTACAGTGCTGTGATTTGAATGTGTTGATTTTTTTTGAAAGCACACAGCTCTTTCCGTAGTGCCCCCTGTAAAGAAAGGTTAATATTAGCATTCTATTATTAGTGTAGTTTCTATAGTTACAGTTCATACAAAGGGACTTGTAAGGTAGATATTGTACATAATCTAAGATTAGTAATATTAGTTTAAAAAACACTTTATTTGCCAAAGTAAAACATATAATCATAGATGTAGTGCATTTTTATCGACCATTTATAGAAGGTGCCTCAGTTATTAGCACTTTGTAATGGTCAGTAAGTGTTTTTCTGCCTCTTTAGGACAGGAATTTATACTTTGCTGTTTTTTACTAACATTACTATCTGCTTTCTATTAACCTGAGATAGAGATAAAAAAAAGAGCCTGGTGAGGAGATGACTCTTTGTAGGTGCTATGTAAGTGGTCCACAACATTAAATGTAACTACAACCTTTTAAAAAATGTGACATGTCATACATCAATAAATTAAAATCATGATTGTGGGTAGAGCAGAGGTGTAAAACTCGAGGCCTGCGGGCCAAATCCGGCCCACCAACTCATTTTATGTGGCCCGCAAGAGCTTTCAAAGAATATGATTATCGTCCATTATACACATCAACCATTACCATGAAATCTAATTCATCATCCTTCTGGCAGCCTATTTCAAGTAAACAGCTAGTCACTCATGACTCAAGAAAGGTTGCATGCTAGCTAATCGCTGTTAAGGAGAAGAGGGAAAATACCTAAACCAATCATTTTGCCACAGAGGTTTCATGGCTTCCTTTTTTAGAATAGATGTTCAGTGATTATTCGGCCCTCAATCGCCTTTAAATTTAGTGATGTGGCCCTCAGTGAAAATGAGTTTGACACCCCTGTAATAGAGGAAAAAAACATGTCAGCACATGCGCTTATATAAAAATAATTGACTTTAGGGTGGGGAGCAGTAACAGTGCTTCATATAGTGCTGCCTCACACCAACCCATCATTGATTATTTTCCTATTAAAGGGTGCACTGACGTGTTTTATCCCTTATAACATCACAATTGATAGCGAAGTGCTGTATATCATGTGTACAGTCAAAATATCTGTATGAGAGCATTTAAAGAGCACTGCAGAGGTTGATCATGATTTGTCAGAGAAAATGCACATTTCTGTGTGGGGGGGGAAACCCCACACTTTTTTAAGCAGAAGAATATTATTTGCATGACATTTTAGGCGTACTTCTCATTAAAACTTTATTTTTATCTCATGCAGCTGTAAAGTTGCTCGACGTTTCCAAGACTTTGTCCTGGCTAATGCAGTCAAGGATGTTCAGGCAGGAACTGATTCATTATAATGATGATGATCGTGTTGCTTGGCTCCTGCTTCCATCTGTTAATCATTTTACTATGTGGCTAAGAAGACAGGTATTGGGTTAAAAAAAATTAAGCCCATGTTCGAAGAATGATTTATGTATTACTTTTTGGGCATAACAAGATATTCAATTTTAGGATTTTTATTACTATATAATTAAATGAGGCTGATTCTGGTTACCGGCTTACCGTTATATATAATTGGCTGAAAAACCATTGTCTGTAAAGAAAAATAATAGTTTAAGGGAGAGGCGCACACACAGTGTACTAAAGAGCTGCAGGGGGCCTTATGGATGTGAGTCGTTATTGTATTTATGTAATAAAAGCTTGACTTTCTGACAGTTGTTTAAATGGAGCACACTTGGAGAATAATTTTTCTAAACACTTTTAAGCAATCATCTCTACTGATTCTGTAAGGCTGTTATTCTGATTAATAAACAAGCAGAATTAGTTCCAGGCACTTTTGGAAAAGGTTGCTCTATAATTTCATTGTGTAACAGAGAGAATCTGCTTTTTGTTTTGTTTTTGTCCCCACTGATGCAGTGGACCACTTCAGTCTCTGCGAATAGTTCAGGACTCACTTCTATCCAGCGTAGCCTGCATGCCAATTTGGCTTGGAGAAACAAAAGTCCACATATGGAGTCAGTCCTCCCACACAGGCAAACGCACCATGTTCCAAAAATCACTTGCTCGTTTTCTTCTAAAGAATTATGTAACAGCGTCATAATGAGGTGGAAATTCTCTTTCATACTGCGAGCAACCCAATCAGCATCTGGCTGTCCTCAGCTCCAGCATGACCTTACCGTGTGCTGCGTTACTTATCACTGCTGAGTATATCCTGTTTATTTACGTCCAACTCTGTAAGCAGGTCTACATGGAGGAGGCTTGGAGATTTATATATGATTTCGACTTAGCAGATTCTTTCAAATTATCTTGGAAAAACCCAATGTGAGTTTATGCAATTTAAATTAAAAAAAAAGTAAAAGTATACCTTTTGAATGTTTCTTTTTCTCTGTTCTCTATTCTCTTTGTGCTACTCTGTCTCTCTCAGTGCACTCATTGTGGGAAGCGTTTTCGGCAGCTGCCCCACCTGCAGGACCACGAACGCATCCATAGTGGTGAGCGGCCGTTTGTGTGTTGGGTCTGTGGGAAGAGCTTTAGCGTGGCAGCGCGGTTAGCCGAGCATGCTCGGGTGCATAGCGGCGAGCGTCCATTTGCTTGCACTCGGTGCCCTTCCGCTTTCCGCTCACGCCCAAATCTCCATAAACACCTCCGTCTGCATGCCAGCGACCCCAATGACCCCAACACTGACGCCACTCAAGAACAGGACATACAGACCATCCTTCTGGTGCAGGAAGCCGCCTCTCCCACATCCACAACAGCCATAGCGTCTACCTCCACCGCTGTTCCCGTCATCCAGGAGGGCACACTGGTGCCTGAGCAGCATGGCACCTCTGTGGTGTTCCTCCATAACAACATTGCAATGCCTGCTGTGAGCATGCCCGCTATATCAGTGGTGGCCGGCCAAGAAGTCCCGCACACCATTGAGTTTATTATAGAGGAGACTGTGTAAGGGGTGGGGGGGGTGGGGTATGGGAAGGAAGGAAGGAAAGACGGAGAGAGATTGGAACCATTTGTAAAATGGCTTCAGAGATGGGCACAGAGATAACAAGGTTATCTGAGCAAGAAAGGGAAGGAAAGAGAGAATGAGCAAAGGTTAAAGCCTAACAGGATACAGCCTTTCTCTGTGTATGTGTAGAAAAGATGATGTTAGCTGATGCTTTGCTTAAGTCGCTGCTATGTTTTTGGACTAGCAGAAACCAGAACTCATTACTTTGCTGAAATTCTAAGGAGGAAAATTGCGCATGGCGCTTACGAGCATGTATGTATTTCCACCACTCTGTCCTCACGGTGAGATTGTCATTATTACCATTGGAATGAGTTGCTCATAAAGTTTATAGTGTGTGTTTTTAATAAAGTTCGACTTTCTGGGATATTTGTCCTTGATTTCTTATTAATGAATGCTGACATGATCGTGGTTTTCAAACAACATCTTCACCTTTTTACATTTTTGATCATCTTGAACCGCACTGAACAACTCAAAGATGAACAGACCACTCACAAAATAATGAAAGATAATAATTTTAACATCTACAGAGATTAATTTAAATGTGAATTGATATTGCAATTCATATTGATTTTTTTTCCCCCCTTTAATTGTTGATCTTACTCTTCTGTGTGATATACAGAATGGCAGTTATGCCCTGAGGAAGGTCTTCCTAAGGTGGTGTAGTGGTTAGCATATTTGCCTCACAGCAAGAGTTCTGGGCGTAGCGAGGGGGTGTCTCTGTGGGGAGTCTGCATGTTCTCCCCATGATTGCCTGGGTTTCCTTCAGATACTTGTTTCCTCCCACAGTCCAGAGATGCACATTAGGCTAATTGACTGTTCCAAATTGCCCCTAGGTCTGAGTGTGAATGGTTGTGTTGTGTTCCCTTGAGGATGCACCTTGCCTTTGTCCAGAGCCTGTTGAGGCTCCAGCATCCCCTCGACCCTAATAGGATAAAGCAGTTTGTCAAATGAATCAATGATATGCTCCTTCATACCCTACCGTTCAAAAGTTTGGTGTCACCCAGAAAATGTCACATTTTTCATGAAAACACAAACCTGTATGCATCAAATGAGTTGCAAAATGAATATCAAATATGGTCAGGACATCGACAAGGTTAAAAATAATGAATTTTTAATTGAAAATTATTTCCTTACTCGAACTTTCTTCCATCAAAAAATCTTCCATTTGCAGCTGTTACAGCCTTGCAGACCGTAGCTGTAAATTTGTTGAGGTAAAATTAAGAAATTTCACCCCAAGCTTCCTGAAGCACCTTCCACAATTTAGACAGGCTTGATGGGCACTTCTTCCATACCATACGGTCAAGCTGCTCCCACAACAGCTCAGCAGGGTTGAGATCTGGCCACTGCATTATTAACAATACTAGATGACTGCTTCTTCTCTACATAGTTCTCGCATACTTTGGAGCTATATTTTCTTGTAGGAGGAAACCAAGTCTATTTAAGTGCTGTCTACAGGCTATGGTATGATGTTGCATAATGTAGTGATAGTCTTTCTTGTTCAAGATCCCTTTTACCCTGTACACCTCTCCCCCAGACAGTCACATTTCCCCACCATGTTTGACATGGTGTCAAGCACTTCTCTAGCATCTTTTATTTTATTCTGTGCCTTAAAAATGTTTTCCTTTGTGACCCAAACCCCCCCAATCAACTCTGTCCAATGTCGGTGTTCTTTTGCCCATCTTAATCTTTTTCTTGTATTGACCAGTCTCAGTCATCTTCACTGTTGATGCTGAGACTGGTGTTTTGTGGGTACTATTTATTAAAGCTGGTAATCAAGGTCCTCTCAGGCATCTTTTTTTTTTTTTGGGTTTCCTCAAACTAGAGACTTTGATGTACTCGTCCTCTTGCTCATTTGTGTACCAGGGCCTCAGATTTCTCTTTCCATCCTGGTTAGAGCACTGTTCTGTGTAGGGAGCAGTACATAACTTTGTATGAGATGTTCAGTTTCTTGGCAGTTTCTCGTAAGAAATAGCCTTCATGTCTCAGAACAAATATAGACTGATGAATTTCAGAAGAAAGTTCTTTTTGGACAGTTTGAGTCTATAATTAAACCAACAAATGCTGGTTCTCCACATATACAACTAGCATAAAGATGGGCAATTTTATTGCTTTTTTTAATCATCACAACAGTTTTCATCAAGTGTCTTTTAATGAATAATTAGACTTTTCAAATGAAAAACTTGGATTATACAGTGTGCCACTGGAACAACAAGTATGATAGTGAAAATGGGCTTCTGTACACCTATGTAGATATTCCATTAAAAATCCAGTTGTTTCCACTAATAATAGTCATGTACTACATTAATAGTGTCTCGACTGTCTTTCTGAACAATTGAATCTTTTTTTTTTTTATTAAAAAGTGCCTTTATTTAAAAAATAAGGACATTTTTAAGTGACCCCACCTTCGCCCAGTGTTGGCTGAGAGGCTCCAGTCTTCTCATGATCCTAGTAGGACTTGGTGGCTCAATGTGACTAATGAGTAAGTGAGTGTGAATGGTTCCCACACCATTCCATTTATTGTAAAATGTACGCCACTGCACACTGAAGCGGTTCTTATTTCATGGTGGTGTGACAACTTACAAAGACACCTTGCATTTTTTTTTGTAACACGTACAGTATAAACAATGCATATGAGTTTAAAAAAATTCAATAACAATAATGGATTTCTATGTATTTATATTACTAGCATCCCATTTATTTAACCTTTACGCCATCCCTGTGATATCTGGGAAACTATAAATACACGTCCATGGGATGACCATGAGTGAGGATGCTGAGGCAGCTAAAAACCTGCTGACCCAACAATACACTGGTGTATTACAACAAACTCACCCACGCAGATCCAAGTGTGTGTGTGGGGGTAGTTGGAGGGTATTTGGCATGTGTGATAAATGCATTATTTTAATGATGACGCTTTTCCATGGCTCAGACCTCCCACCGATGCTGCCGCTCATCTTGTGTTTGTCAGCATGTAGTCGATTAGATGCCACTTAAGGAAATGTATTGCCGCTACAGAACTGTGGCCTTTGCAAATGAGCATATTGTGATCACTTTCCTTCTTTGGCCAACAGCAGCATATTTGTGTGTGAATGTGTGTGTGTGTTTAAAGGGTTACCGCAATGAAAAAAGTGATTTTAGTTACGGTATATTGCTAGAAGTCCTCTTTCTTCGTGTCTATCTATGTGTATTATCAACTCGATTTAAATATTTAAATAAAAAACAATACAATAAATGCCAAGAGCAGCGACTAAGGTGGCCAGACTCCAGAATAAACACTCATGGAAGACATGTATGATAATGGCAATTATGAACCCCTGCAAGCTAATGATTTTGTGACAAAATTTAGTTAATTGACAAAATTAGCACATCTGACGAATGATCAGACGATAAATGCCATCCCAAAACGAATGCAAAATCTGACAGTGCTGGCCCTGTGGGTGACAGGTCAAATTCAAATTAGCTGCTATCCCACTATCATCCTGGTCTATCTGCAAGCTTAAAAAAGGCTTGTAATCTGGGGGCTTTGTGACTAGATCTGAAAGTCTGCTTGCATTTCTGTTACCGTGCCTACAGCTGAGCATTTAACACAAATGTTAGTCTATACTCACCGCAGCATTATGGGGTGATAGGCTTTTTCTTGCAAATACAGTTATATAGACTTTTCTTTTTGACTCCTGCTGAGTAACATTCTGCCCTGGTTTGGAGAAACCACACCCATTCACTCTCATTCACTCATACCTTAATCCTATTCGAGTCACAGGGAGGGAGTAGCCTATTTCAGCTGACACTGGGTAAAGGCGGGGTACACCCTGAATAGCTCACCAGAACGTCGCTGGGCCAACACACAACCATTTACACTCACATTCACAACTAGGGGCAATTTGGAACAGCTAATTAACCTAATGTGCATGTCTTTGGACTGAGGGAGGAAACCGGAGTACCCAGAGGAAACCCATGCAAGAATGAGGAGAACATGCAAACTGCACACAGAAGTGCCTTTGCCAAACCTGGGTCTCGAATCCAGGATCTTTTTGGTGTGATACCTACCACCTTGCTGCCCAATGGACAAGACAAATTTTCATCAAAACTGAGTGAGGAATACGAGTTAGATCACAATTCCTTCAATTTGATCACATAAAACCTTCTCTCCCAATGTAAACAAATAAACAATGGAATCCATATAACATATGCCCCATAAAGTTTGTCCCATACAATCAATAATTATGCTCTAATACCAGCATTTAGATGCCATTGTTGATTTTTTTTTCTTTACTATTTTTCCAGAATGTGAGTTACTAGGTTTTTTCAGACCAGGGCAGCATTGGCGGGATTGAATGAGGCAGATAAAAAAGACCACTACACAGAAATGATGAGTTCTGTCTGTAAACCTGTAACTTGCATTTTTCAAAGACCTCTCTTTTTTTCCCACCTTAATTTGTATTTCCCGGCATTTCATTCATCTGACAGGTCGCTATTGCACTTGAGCACAGCCCGGCTATTGTAACTCCAACAAGCACACAACACACAGATTTGTCTGCACACACTCACATTCATACGTCTTCGCTGGAAACAGCTGTAGATTTCCGAGCACTGAAGACGCTGTACGTTTACTCTGCCTGGTCATTTTAAAATACACTGCCTGGCCCAAAAAAAAAAAAAAAGTCCCACACTCATATTTTGTTGGACTGTGTTTAGCCCTGACCCTGAAATTCTCAAGGCATTGTTGCTTCAGCTGTTCAGAACAAGGCTCAGCAACATTATTAATGTACTGATTGAGCAGGTTATCCCCTCAATGGACTTTTTCTTCCCTGATGGCATGGATTTAAAATGGGGGCTCAAATAGTGAAAGAGTGATTCAGGGAGCATGAGGAATCGTTTTCACATGAACTGGCACCACAGAGTACTGACCTTAATCCTAACTTAAGACTTTATGGAGAGGTTCAGATTTCCTGTCATCTGTTCAAAATGTCAGAGAAAAATAAAACCTTAACTCTGGTTGGAAATAAATGTGATGTTGCTTAAGTTTGTCGAAACAATGGCATGGTGAATACGTGCTGTGTCAAGACTAAAGGCGGAACAACAACATATTCAAGTGCGTGACATTTGTTTTAGCAGGGAGGTATATATTTAATCAGTCTTGTGATTTTTATGCAGTAAAACTGTTATCACTTCATTAAATATATACTAAAAGAATTATAATCGGACAGAAAGCAGTGTTCTGGAAAAATCAATTGTGGTAGCCCTTTAAGTGATCAATGTTCACCCATTTCCAGACACTGCCTCAGTAGTTGTTCAGTATATTGTTAGTCATTGCATCTCTTTCACTTTCTCGTGCTCTCTTTCTCTGCAGTGTGTACCTGTACCTGTACATATATGTGTATGCTCAGGTGACTGTACCTGCTGTGACCTGCCCTGACTTTGACAAAGTGTCCCCTGATCTGTGCTGTGTGTGTGTGTGTGTGTGTGTGTGTGTGTGTGTGTGTGTGTGTGTGTGTGTGTTAGATCTATGCTGTTTGTACTGTGTGTTATTATACAGTAGTGTGAATAAGTATAATAAGACTAGATATATTCAAGAGGACACTTTTGTCCTTTAGGAAACAATGTGTATTTGGCATTGTATTGAATATTTATGTTAACATTTTATTAATTCATCAGAAGCTTTTTTTCCCTAAAAAGTGACATACAAAACGAGACAGAATACAGTTCAAGAAGCCAGCATTAACACTGGTCAAGCATTAACACTGGTCAAGCATTAACACTGCTAGAAGCTCACAAATGTGGCTCTGTGGTAGTCCTGGGATTTGAACTCACAACCTTTTGATTATTATCACTGAGCTTTAACTGCTTTGTATGAGAAGATGTGAGAGCGTTCATGTTTATCCTTGAGTGTTAATGAAACATGTTTGACTCGCGTGCCTTTGAGAATGCCTGTGTGTGTGTGTGTGTGTGTGTGTGTGTGTGTGTGTGTGTGTGTGTGTGTGTCCAGTTGATGGTTTTCCATGCTTGTCTGGCCATGTTCACCATTTCTCTGTCGCTCTCTCCTTTATGCTACTACATACCCTCACCCCTAGTCCCCTCCTGTTTTGTTCACCTTGCCTCCCCCTATTCCTTTCTTCCTTCCATCTCTTCCCTTTCCTTTTCCCCTCCCTCTTCCCCTCTCTCTCTCTCTCTCTCTCTCTCTCTCTCTCTCTCTCTCTCTCTCTCTTGCTCATTGATAGTAGAGCCGATGTGACTGGAATACTGAGCACCTAATCATTATTCCACTAGTGAGGCACAGCGCACAGACGGAATGCCAATTCTACCGGTCTCTCTCTTTCTCTCTCTCTCTCTCTGTCCCTCGCTTATCTTTCCATCCCCTCCCTCTCCCACGCTTTCACTCTATTCCCTGCTGTGTCCCCAGGTTGGTGTGTTATCTAGGCAAAGGTTAACATTAAAACCTCAAAGACATGAGGATTAAGGTGACACAGGGCTGAGATGTTTTTTTCTATGTATCTTCACATGCATAAAAGGCAGGGCTTGAAAACATGCACATCCCAGCACAGCACTATTGTCTGTGTGTGTGTGCGCTACTATGCCAGTATAAGGACTTTGTGTGTGTATTGCATAAAAAGGGATTCTGCGCTAAGCTGATACTGAAGGACTGAGTAAAAAAGAGGAGAGGACAGTAGCATGAGTGTGTATGAGTGAGTGAGAGAGAGGGAGAGAGAGAGAGAGAGAGAGAGAGAGAGAGAGAGAGCGAGAGAGAGAGAGAGAACAGCAGCGAAGAGCACTGCTGCATGACAACAGGTGTAGATGACAACAGTAATTAAGGAGACACACATTCAAGGGCACGGGTTTCTGCCTTCTTTGCCTGCTTTAAAAAGAATACAGTTCTGTGAAAAGGGGGACAGGAGGGACTCAATGAAAAAGCTGCAAATAGTGAAATGTTAAATTAAATTAATTAGAATATATTTTCAGTGCCTTTGAGTTATTTCCACTCAATTATCTGACTGTATAATACACACACAGTGGCCACTTTAATAGGAACACCTCTACCCCTGCTCATTCATGCAATTATCCAATCAGCCAATCATGTGGCAGCACCGTGCATACAATCATGCAGATACATGTCAAGCGATTCAGTTAGTATTCATATAATGGGGAAAAAAGTGCTCTCTGGGCTTGGTTTCTGGTGCCAGGCAGGCTTGTTTTAGTATTTTAGAAACTGCTGATCTCCTGGGATTTTCATTCACATGAGTTTGGTGCAAAAAAAAACAAAACATCCCCTGCGTACGAGATCAGTGTGCAGAAATGCTTTATTGATTGGAGCGGTCAAAGGGGAATGGCCAATCTGATTCAAGCTACCAGGGAGGCTACAGTAACTCAGATAACAACTCTTTACATCTGCATTAAGCAGAAAAGCATCTCAGAATACACACCATGGCAAACCTTGAGGAACATGAATCCTTGGCTCAGCAAATCTGGGTCAGCATATCACATTGTCTTCCAGTATATAGTGAGGTAGCTCATGTGTGAAACCCTTACATTTACTGTACATTTACATATGCATCCATAAATCAGAGAAAGTTGGGACGATATGTTGAAATTAAAACTGGTTTATAAATCAGCTTTAATCTGTGTTACCCTCAAAACAATACAACTGCACATTTTGATGTTTTACCTCATTCATTTTTTTTGGTTTTTCAAAATACAAAAATTTTCAAACGAGCAAAATTTCAAATTTGACTTTTGCAACACGATTAAAAAAATTTGGGACAATAAAGCTTTTACTTTTGCTGTTATTTATTTTTTTACAACACTTAAAAGCTATTTATGAATTGAAAACATCAAGTGATTAAGCATTTTGGGTGTTATTTTGTCCCATTCTTCCTGCAAACATGTCTTAAGCTGTTCAACAATAAGGTTATTGTCACTGTTTTCATTTCAAAATTCTCAACACATTCTCTAATGGAGACAAGGTCAGTACTGCAGGCAGACCTTGCTTTTGGAACTGTTGCTGGTGCCGGTCAGAATGGTCCTTTATATCTTTGATTCAGTGCAGACAGCGTTCATTTCATACAGAGTAGACCAGGTATGCTGATTTGTCTGACCAAAATAAACATTTCCACTGTGTTTTGGTCCCAGATTCCTCAGAGCCCAGAGAAGTTAATAGCGCTTCTGGACACAGTTAACATGAGGTATCCTTTTGGACAGTAACAATTTTTACTGTGGGTGGCATGGTAATGTATTGGTTAGCACGTCTGCATTGCAGCAAGAAGGTCCTGGGTTCAAGTCCCGGGCTCAACGAGGGTGTTTTTGTTTGGAGTTTGCATGTTCTCCTCCACGTACTTTGGTCTCCTCACACAGTCTAAAAACATGCACATTAGGCTAACTGACAGTTCCGCATTGCCCCTAGGTGTGAGTGTGAGTGTTTGGGGTTTGTGTGTGTTTGCCATGTGATGGACTGGCAAGCTGTCCAGGGTGTGCCCCGCCTTTGCTCAGCGTTGGCTGCAACCATTGACTGTAAAAAAAGAATTGTGGCTGCAATTCTAATAAAGGATAAATTGGTTTGCATGTTCTCCTCATGCCTGTGAAGGTTTCCCTCTGGGTACACCGGTTTCCTCCCAGAGTCCAAAGACATGCACATTAGGCTAATCGGCTGCTCCACGTGGCCCCCAGGTGTGAGTGTGAATGGTTGTCTGTTGGCTCTGCAATAGTCTGGCAAACCGTACGGGGTGTACCCTGCTTTCGCCCAGTGTCAGCTGAGATAAGCTCCAGCCTCCCTGCAACCCTAGTAGGAGTAAGAGGTTTGGCAAATAAGTGAGTGAGTGATGAGTGACATTGTTTTGATGGAATTTTCAGCATTAATGTATTTTAAGGGTCTACTTGGCCTCTTCAATTCAATTCAGATACAGTATATTGTATTTGTATAGCACTTTTTTCAACTGACATTGTCACAAAGCACCTTTACATAGTAAACAAATTTAGGTAACAGTTATTACTTATGACTTTTAACATCTCTCTATAAACCTTTACATCTCTAATGAGCAAGCCTGAGATGACAGTGGCAAGGAAAAACTCAGAGGAGGAAACCTTACGAGGAACAAAACTCAAAAGGGATACTTATCCTCATTTGGGTGGTAATTGTAGTCCTTATTCGTTTTAGTTAATGTGTTTATATCAAGGGCAGTATGGTGTTTTAGTGCCTAGCACATCCACCTTAAAGCAAGAAGGTCCTAGGTTTGAGTCCTCAGTTCTGGCATTTCTGTGCAGAGATTGCATGTTCTCCCTGTGCTTGGGTGGGTTTCTTCCTTTTACTCTGGTTTCCTATTACAGTCCAAAGTAACCCATGTCAGGGTAACCGGCGGTTCCAAATTGCTCCAGGTGTAGATGCGAGTGTGAATGGTTGTGTGTGTGTTGCAGTGTGATTGTCTGGCGAGCACCTTTGTACACTTTGACTAGTGTTGACTGAAACACGCACCAGCCTCCCCGCGACCCTAATAACAGGATTAAGCAGGTCAGCAAATGAGTGGCTGAGTGAGTGTTTATATCAAAATCAGTCTAAAGCTATTTTCACAGTTTCTAAGTGTATATATAGTTCCATATGGCGCTTCATCAGCAGGAGTGAGGGGCTTCAAAAGTTGAATACTTCAACCAGCAGTAGCACATCAGGACGGATCTCAAGGTTCAGAGAGCAGAATGATCAGGATCACTGGTTTCTCAGTGGTTATTAGGTATACTTTGAATAAAAAGAGAGAACCAGAAGGAAGACAGACATGAGGGCACCTTGCGACATAAGGCAGTCAGCCACTCTACCATCAGCTTCAATGCCAATGAGTACCTTGTTCTTATAAGAGTGTCCTTATAGGAAAATGTCACATGTATTATCTGGTAATAAATGTAGCACAATGAAAATGTAGGCTGTTGAAAATGCTTAGTTATTGTGAAGTATAAAATAGTACAGAAACACTAAACATGGGCAATGAAGAACTAATTGTGGTAAGTAAAGAGGAAATAAACACTCATCACTCACTCACTTGCTCAATCCTATAGAAGGTCGTAGCGTGGCTGCAGCCTATTCCAGCTGGGTGAAGCCAGGGTACACCCTGAACAGCTCACCAGACCTGCCAACACACACAACCTTTCACACTTGCATTCACACCTATGGGCAATTTGGAACAGCCAATTAGCCTAACGTGCATGTTTCTAGACTGTGGAAGGAAACCAGAGTACCCCGGAAACCCGGAAGCACAGGAAGAACATGCAAACTCCACAAAGAAAAGCCCTGCTGAGCCCAAGACTCGAATCCAGGACCTTCTTGCTGTGAGACGGACGTGCTAACCACTACACCACTGTGCTGCCTGGAAATATACTGATTATACATTTCACACTTTATTATGCAAAATTTGTGCATGTACATTTATATATTCAAAAGTCAAATAAATATGTAATGAATAATTAAATATCTATATGTCCTCAAGTGTGTTTGCTGAAATAAGCCTTTTTTCTCCTAGAAAGATCAAACAGTGGGGTAAGCTGAATATCATGTCCTTTTTGTCATAGTAAATTGGAATTTAAGCTCAATAATGCAGTTGGTGAAAGGAAAACTTTTAGGGCATGTCTTAGTATATATAGTATATACTAAAACTTTGAATGTGTTTTAAAAGACTCGGGTACACAGTGTTTATGCTTTGCTCATGGAGCGCTCAGAGCTCATCTGTCTCTGTCAAGCCATCTAAAAATAAATGAAAAATCTTGATTTAGTTTGCTTTTTATGTTCTCATGTAATATGTACATATATACTAAAGCAATGACTGGTGGAGCAAACACACGCGTTCACTGACCTTACGCGTGGCACCAACTGGCATATATAATGTCAGATCCTTGTTGTTGTATAATAGGGCCTAACGTAAGGTTATGTTACTTTACCTGAATGATGTGTTTACGCTAATACTAAAAATGACATTACTACAGTCATGACATCAGTCAATATGTCATTAGTGGAGAAATTCGAATTTAAAAACGTACCTCTTCCAAGTCTTCGGACACACGCATGCTCTGGCTAACTTAAAAAAGAAGTTGAACTTCTAATTATCCAATTAGATCCCGGCGTTAGACCTATTAGAAAGTTCCTGTCTATGTAACTGTAATGACTGTCGTAATATTACTTTACTTTAGTACAATTTCCGTAAGCTCTCAAATGTTTAGTAATAATAACATGAACAATATATAGCTCACGCAAAAGGTAATAACTTACTAGGACCGAGTCCGCACTCATGGACTGCAGACAGACAAACACACACACAATTTCCCATGAAACAAAAATCTGCGCGTCACAGTACCTTCCGTGTAGCTCACACAAAAGGTAAAAATTAACTCCAGGGTCGGCGAATGTCAATAAATTAAATAGTCTTAAAGGATATTCAGTGACATTCACCTCACCTTCTGTGAACAATTATGAATTATTTCATTACAGTAGCATCTGTCGTGGAGTGGGGCATATTAGGCAGCAAGTGAACAGTCAGTTCTAGAAGTTGATATGTTGGAAGCAGGAAACATGGTCGAAAAGGTGTCAGAAGATACAATGCATTGCAGATGAATTGCATATGAAGCTGTGTAGCTGCATAGCAGTCAGAGTGCACATGCTTGACCCCTGTCCACCACTGAAAGTTCCTACAAAATGCACATGAGCATCAAAACTGAACCATGGAGCAATGGAAGAAGGTGGACTTGTCTGATGAATCACATTTTCTTTTACTTTATATGGAGAGCTGGGTGCATGCACACCTCTTTTGTGTGGAAGAGATGGCAACAGGATGGACGATGTGAAGAAAGCAAGTCAGCAGAAGCAGTGTGACGTTCTGGATAATGAAACATTGGGTCCTAGAATTCATGTGGATGTTACTTTTGCATGTATAATCTACCTAGACATTGTTGCAGACCAAGTACACCCCTTTATAGCAATGGTGTTTCCTAACAGCAGTAACCTCTATCAGCATGATAATGCACCCTGTCATACTGCAAACATGGTTCAGGAATGGTTTGAGGAAAATTCACCTCCAAATTCCCCATCTGTGGGATGTGCTGGACAAACCATGGAGGCTTCACCTCACAACTTACAGGAATTAAAGGATATACTGTGAACTGCTTGGTTCCAGATACCACAGCACATCTTCAGAGGTCTCATGAAGTCCCTGCCATGATGAATTAGACATTTTGTTGACACGGGTACGACCTGCACAATAATAGGCAGGTGGTTTTAATGTTATGGCTGATCGATCTGGGTATTTCATCAACAAATATATATCAGAATATTAGCTACAGTCAGTGACAGAGGGGTCAGTGTTGAAATATAAACTTTCAGCAGTATGTATAACCACCGTTTACATTCTGTAGTGCAGTGTATCACCTTCACATGGACTGAATGAGATTACTGAGACTTACAGAATGTTGTCCCATTTCTCCACAAGAACGGTGCAGTGCTCATGGATATTCCTAAGGGCAACAATGTGGATGGTTAATTGGCTGTGATGCCATACTGCTGGAACTGACAACTGCTGGAAAGCAACGTATTGTTGAAAAATCATCATTTAGAGCTGCAGCACTTTGGTGAATTGATATGCCAGCTTGCAACATGATAATTGCCCTCTCCCTGTTGACTTGTGACATCTGTGGCACTGTGATGATTGACATATCTGGAGGATTTGGGGTGGCGTTAAGTAGGCCCCAACATAAGTTGATCCCGTCTACTGTGATACTGCTCAGACAGTGTTTCAGCTTACCAACTCTCCGCTGGGTAAATTATCTTATATGGGACTTGGATCTTGTTTAGGATTTTTTATGATCTTTTTTAATTGGTATGGGTTTTTAAAAAAAATCTTGTATACTCACTATTGTGCATATGTAAGCAATCGTTTCTGTGTGGCATATGTAAAGGTCATTTCTGTGTGGAGTTTTCCCTATGCTTATGTGGGTTTTCTCAGGGTACTCTGGTTTCCTCCCACAGTCCAAAGACACGGAGATTAGGCTAATTGGCTGTTGCAGATTGCCCCTAGGTCTGAGTTTGAGTAGTTTATGAAGTACCATGCCTTCGCCCAGATTCAGTTGAGATAGGTTCCAGCATCCACACGACCCTAGTAGTTTTAAGAGGTTTGGCAAATGAATGAATGAATGAGTTTCAAACCCAAAAACAAATTGCCTATATGCAAAACTAACATGAAACTCAAAATTTCAATTAAAAAAATGATTTCCCACTTTAAGGTGTGGAATTTTTCATTTTGTTCAGTGTATGTACAGATTGTGGTGAGACAGGCTGATGCCTTTATTCAAAGCTTGGGCAGAATCCAGTATAATCAAAGAGTGGAGGAGTTGAAGGTTAATGTTGAGTCATATCTAATTAACAGTGAATAAAGTTTTGTGGTGGCATGTTTGCATTTAGTAATTTTGCACCTGTATCAATTTCAAATTAAAAGAGGATGCAGTCTAAGCTGCTGCGAGTCAATGACCTAGACCAAGAATTAATCAGTGGCCCTCTGGCATATGAACTTTTCAAACCACTAGCACAGCACCTTAATCACTACTCACTACTGGCCTATAATTAGAACAGATGATTGTAACTGGTGTAGATGTGAATTGGATTTGGTTGAGGTCCCAACAGTGGTTTAAAAGCAGTTTTGTAATTTTGAAAAACTAAATGAAAACATTACATACATGTTACAAAAAGTGCATTTTATCTGTTTCAATAAAGACACACAGAGAATGTGTGTGTATGTGTATGTGTGTGTCTGTGTGTGTCTGTCTGTGTGTGATAGATAGATTAATAGATAGATAGATAGATAGATGTGTTGGTATAATGGAATAATCTCTGTTTTCATGTGGATGTGTGTTGGTGTGGTGCAATAATCTGCGTCCACATGTGGATATGTGTTGGTGTGATGCTGTAATCTGCGTCCGCATGTGAATGTGTGTTAGTGTGAGGCTTTAATCTGTGTCCACATGTGGATTTGTGTTGGTGTGATGGTATAATCTGCGTCCACATGTGAATGTGTGTTGGTGTGATGCCATAATCTGTGTCCACATGTGGATATGTGTTAGTGCAATGGTATAATCTGCGTCCACATGTGAATGCGTGTTGGTGTGATGCTATAATCTGCGTTTACATGTGGATATGTGTTGGTGTGATGCTGTAATCTGCGTCCGCATGTGGATGTGTGTTAGTGTGAGGCTTTAATCTGTGTCCACATGTGGATGTGTGTTGGTGTAATGGTATAATCTGTGTCCGCATGTGGATGTGTGTTAGTGTGAGGCTTTAATCTGCGTCCACATGTGGATGTGTGTTGGTGTGATGGTATAATCTGCGTCCACATGTGAATGTGTGTTGGTGTGATGCAATAATCTGTGTCCACATGTGGATATGTGTTGGTGTGATGGTATAATCTGCGTCTACATGTGGATGTGTGTTGATTTAATGGTATAATCTGCGTCCACATGTGGATATGTGTTGGTGTGATGCAATAATATGCGTCCACATGTGGATGTGTGTTGATGTGATGCTATAATCTGCGTCCACATGTGGATGTGTGTTGGTGTGATGGGATAATCTGCGTCTACATGTGGATATGCATTGGGGTAATGGTATAATCTGCGTCCACATGTGAATGTGTGTTAATGTAATGGTATAATCTGCGTCCACATGTGGATATGTGTTGGTGCGATGCAATTATCTGCGTCCACATGTGGATGTGTGTTGGTGTGATGCGATAATCTGCGTCCACAGGTGGATTTGTGTTGGTGTGATGCTGTAA
>JBCNYH010000001.1:34518620-34545674 GCA_039654325.1 Tandanus tandanus | reverse complement strand
TATAATCTGCGTCCATATGTGAATGTGTGTTGGTGTAATGGTATAATCTGCGTCCACATGTGAATGTGTGTTGGTGTGATGCTGTAATCTGTGTCCAAATGTGGATGTGTGTTGGTGTAATGGTATAAACTATGTCTACATGTGAATGTGTGTTGGTGTGATGATATAATCTGCGTCCACATGTGGATATGTGTTGGTGTGATGGTATAATTTGCATCCACATGTGGATATGTGTTGGTGTAATGGTATAATCTGCGTCCACATGTGGATGTGTGTTGGTGTGATGCTATAATTTGCATCCACATGTGGATGTGTGTTGGTGTGATGCTATAATTTGCATCCACATGTGGATGTGTGTTGGTGTAATGGTATAATCTGTGTCCAGATGTGGATGTGTGTTGGCGTGATGCTATAATCTGTCTTTAAATGTGGATGTGTGTTGGTGTAATGCTACAATTTGCATCCACATGTAGATATGTGCTGGTGTAATGGTATTTACATCCCCGTCTGTATACCTGTCTGCTAGTGGCTTTGTTTACATCCAAACACTTCACATCTTAAAATACGCACGTGTTCTTGGACTGGAGCCTACATTTGTTTTCCTGCTTCCCTTGTTGCATTCGTTATTTCCTCGATAGAGAGTCGGAGGGATATAAGTGGCTGTCCATCTTTAATAAATAGGCAGAAAAAGAAGCAGGATTGAGGGAGGAGAGAGAGGAGTGATAGTCCTTTGGATTTAGATTGGAGCACAAGCAGAGGAGGTATGGGGGATACAATGAGCTGAGTGAGAGAGAGAGGGAGAGAGAAAAAGAGAGAGGGAGGGGTCGGAGTCAGGGAGTGAATGCAGCTTGCGGTGCCTGCTGTGGAATTACAGCAGAGAACATTGTAAGGGACCTGAGCGAAAGCACTTTAGAAAAAAAAACATGACGATTGAATTGGAAGTACGAATGCGGACATGCTGATATGTCCATGCCTCCTGAAGAGTGGTGGAAAATCAACTGGCAGGAATCAAGGGGCTCTATCATTTTTCACATCGTAGACTTCAGAGCAGATCGGCAAGTGCCACCCTGTTACTGGGATTGTCGCCTCACAGTAAGTGTGGGTTTATGCCATATTGCATCATGCCATTCATGCTCATTAGTGTGTCATTCATAAAGAACCCAGACAACAGGGTAGTGGATGACTTTTGCTGTCTTACCTTTGATTTACTGGGGGAGTGTGTCGTGTGTGTGTGTGTGTGTGTGTGTGTGTGTGGTGCCAATGTGCGATTGGTATTCTATGTACGGTGTGTGGCGCTCCAAACGAGCTCTGTTCAGAACGGCTCCACAGAGCAGGGATTGTGTTAACCTGCAGAGGAACACTCTGCTTGAGCAATGAGTTTTCCACAGCGTCTTTCTCTCCTCATTTTTGCATTTTCATTAGGTCTTATGGAAAGCCTCTGGGCATTTGTTCCCACACATTTCATTTTAACCCAGAGTCTCTCTCTTTCTCTCTCTCTCTCCCCCCCCCCTCTCTCTCTTACTCTCTACCCTTTCCTCTTTTTTGTACCCTTGCTCCTCTTCTCCCTTCCTTCCATTCTCCCTCGCACCATCTCTGCCTCTCTCCACCCCCCACTCTGACTCAGAGAGTACTGTCCTCTGCTGATGGATTTGAGAGAAACCTGGCTGTCTTGCATTCATTTTTGGCTGTGAGCCTTGTCTTCACTCATTCCCTTGTTCCCTGATTTCTCATTCATTCCTTGTTTGTATAAGAAAGATTCAAGGTTTCCTGCCATTGTTAGATCTATTCAGTGTGTGTCATGGTGATAACTACTGAGTCTGGCTTAGAGATCACTTACATCTTGCCTATGACATTTGTTGCGCATTGCATAGACACACACGCACAAGAACACGGTATCATTTGCTACCTCAGAGGTCGATTTAACCCCTGCTATGGTGCCTTCACACCCTTTTCTCATGCACACTTAGAAACCAGATTTCACTTGCTCACCCTCACACTCACAGTGCTAAAGAGCTAAGCCTCCTCTGAGTGTGTATGGCTGTGTATCGATTAAGCGCAGTACTCCAGAGGGCTGTTAAAGGCTATAGTTCAAGCTGTCCAGCATTTCCAGATGCCCATATCTCTCTATTTTTCTCACTCTCTATCTCAACCAGATAATCACTGAAGCCCTCTTCACCCTGTTTAACACACTGACAGCTTGTGAGTTTTCATCTTCTTCTGTCTGTGTTTAGAAGGAAATGTGTTGAAGGAAGTGTGGGGAGGTAGAAGATCTAGAACAATGAAAGAATGAAGAATGTGGATTCGAAAATACAGTCAAGGCAAGGTGGAGTCTGATGAGTTGGATAAATAAGGGTGACTGAAATGTGGCCTTTTCGCCCATTGCTCGCCTCTCGCAAGCCAACTCACTCCCGCACTTTCATCTTTCATTTCATCTTGCCGAATGT
Source organism: Tandanus tandanus (assembly GCA_039654325.1). Taxonomy (NCBI): domain Eukaryota; kingdom Metazoa; phylum Chordata; class Actinopteri; order Siluriformes; family Plotosidae; genus Tandanus; species Tandanus tandanus. The sequence continues at coordinate 34,543,230 of JBCNYH010000001.1, read as the reverse complement.
TGGTTCCATCTCGACCTTGCGAAAATAGTACCAAGGGCTATTCGTTCTATTACTGATTGCTTTCATCACTTGCCTTGTTCCATTTCCTTTTTGTCCACTTTGTTCATTTGAACTTAGTCCATTATGTTTCACATCACATCACATCACTGCCAGACCTCTCAAAAGATATCCAGGGTGACCTAATAATTTAATTCAATAGAAATGTTAAACATGCAAGGACATGTTTGGGCTGCAGCCCTTCATAAGGGCATTGAGATGATTAATGGAAGATGACAGTCTGCCATTAGTGCACATACTTGTACAGCTTAATAACATACTACAATTTGAGCTAATACCCTCCATATCTGCTGGAATATCTGTACAACTAATAGTCCGAAATTTGAAAGGCTAGAAATATTAGAAAGAAAGAAATGTTTATTAAAATGTGATTGTAAATCTCTGTATTTTTTGTGATTTTCCTCATTTTTTTTAGGCCTGAAAGTCAGTTTTGGAACAACCTTATGGATCTTTCCTAAATCTGTGACTCCAGTGAAACCTGCGTATGGTCCCACTGAAGGGATATTAGCTCATATGATGATGGAAATGTGAGTCTAAAAATAAAAGTCACTGTCTGCTACATCTACACACCTGAGGAGTCAGACTGTGGAATTGTTGGAATCAAGGAGGCGAATGTTCTTGGACTTCTCCACCACATCTAAAGAACAAGAGTGAGAAAAGAGTCTGTCCTGGAATGTCTGCGATTGGGGCCCTGCCTGTTTCACCTGGATACTTGGGCCTATTAGTTGTTAATCACTGAACTGTTTGAAAGGGGATATAAAACGTTCGAAATATAACGGTTCATCTGTCCCACAGATCTTCCCTCATCTAACTGTTATTGTTATTGATTGATATTTGACAAGAAACACTATCTTGGCCTAGGAGATCTCTTATATCCACAATGTCTTAATATTGTGTATGGGGTCAGTGTATGTAAAGGTGTCTATTTGTGCATGCACAGATATGGGTAAGGTCAGGAACAAGAGTGTAACAGGAAGTGGCAGCTAATTATTAATGCGTACTTCTGAGCCAGCTGGTAGGTTAGTGTGTGTCTGTAAAAAAGGGTGCAGATGTAGCAAACGTGTGTCTGAATGTGGGCATGTGTCAGGAAACGTGTGTTTTATTGTGTGGAGAGAATCCTCCAAATTAGACATGATTATAGGCAGGTTTCCAGACAGGCAGAAATAACATCTGACAGAGGAATAAATTCTGAGACGGATTTGGAGACAGACAGAACAAGCGTTTTTATTTTTTTGTTTGGTTCCAATCTGATTGCAGCCACACTTCCCTGGTCTGATCACTACAGACTAGGCCTTAAATAAAGAGGCAGAGAAAGACCGAGCGTAAAGGAGAGGGAAAATTAGATCTTCTGTGTCCATGTTTGATGTTAGTAGCACCTGCCAGGATTTCACTAAGCTCTGCTACTTGGATAAGGTCCTCAATAAACGACTTTCCCCGGTGATATTTCGATCATTACAGCTGTAGACTTCTGAGGTGCTGCTTATCCACCCTCCTTTAAAGTCGGAGTTTGGAGCAGTCCACTCATAGCAGTAACAAAGGGTTCGGACAATTGTAATTTTCCACTCTCTCTGACCGGAACCCCACATTTCCCAGGAGGAGCAAGTTCGCCACCTAACCCAGCAATTCCATGGCACCTTGTTCCTGACGACGCATGCTTCACTCTGTGAGTAAATCACTTCTGCACCCTACCTGTGTGTGTGTGTGTGTGTGTGTGTGTGTGTGTGTGTGTGTGTGAGAAAGAGTATGAGTGTTTTCTTGTTCATGTTGTCTCTGGATGAGTGAGCTAACAACACTTGTTGTGTTTGGCCTGTCTTGTGTGTGCATGATCCTGTGAGCAAATGATAACTTGTCAGCTAGTGTTAGCTCTGCTGTGTTGGAGCTGTTTCCTGAAATGGTGCTGTGTTTGTGTTCTCACGTGGGCCGATGTACACAAACTTGCCATGTCATACGGACCTCCCTTAAAATTCCTGCTGAGGGACTATTCTGTAGAAATTCTGGGACCCCAAAAAGAACAGTCCTCTGGGCCTTAAACCTTCACAAATTTAATATTGTACTTGTTAGATATCAACTGCATATCCTGACATCCTGCTGAAAGGCTTGAAGACACTTTAAATTGTCACTACAAGGTTTGCCCTACTAGCAATCTACCTAGACACACATGACTGGGAAAGAAGAAACAGTCTAGGATTTTAAAGTGGCGCTTCTCCCTAGCACTCTAAACGTGCACATTAAAACCATTTGGGACAATTCAGCTCCTTCTATTACCTGACAATTAGTGTGGACATGCCCTTAACTGGTCCAGTGAACTGTGAAGAACATCGCCTTCCTACCCTCTTCTTCGTTGGTTACGCAGAGCCTGAGACTCCGTCTCGAATTCCATCTGATATCTTGTGTAATTGAACATCTTGAGAGTTAGATGACCCCCAATTTGCGCCTTCACCCTAATTTCTACTACTTCTACTACTTGCTAAAGGTTTAAATTTTGATGTAAAGTGAAGAAAGAGGAGTTCTGGTGCTAATGTGATTCAGGATCAGAATAATACAGTGTGCTGAGTGAGTGTTTACATGTATTTATGCATGTGTGCGCTTGCTGACGTAAATATTTCTGACGTTCATAAGGCCCTTGTCAATGCCCTGTATGAGGTCTGAATGTACTTGCGAGTTATTGCTGCATTTACACACCTCTGTGATGTTCGCCTGCTCTGTTGCCATGGCACCGGGCCATTGCTGTTTACTGGTAGGCTGAGAGCAAGTACTGGATGTAGCAGACGTGTCAGAGTCCATAAACATTTCACTGAACATATAGTACACAGTACAGTTAAACAATAAAGCAAGAAGCACTTACATGTGTTCATTTCATATCTCATAAGAATCAGCTGAACTGAATCTGTCATGCTTACTGATATTAATACTCATCTGACATTTCCTTGCTATAATTAGACATTGAGATATGTATTAGAGCAGGGCTTTGATAGAGGACTAGTGGTGCAATAACAGTAAGCACCACGTTTAATATCTAGTTCTCATTCAAGGACCAGTTTGACACGCAGACAAACCCTGAGGAAATACGACTTCAGACCTGAGATAATAACCTAGATCATTCTGAGTGTGAACTACACAATAAGAGATCTCTTTAATCTGATTTGTGATTGTATGGAAATGAAACTGTGGTCTCTGAGTGGCCGACATCATTTGGATGAGTTTGCCAGTGAAGATGAAGAAACAGCTTTACTCTAAAGCCGCACCAGAGACTTTGGCGACAGGGAACAGCTTACTGGGATCATCTCTGAACACAGCTGAACCAGTGCTGATAGTTCTCTTATTCAAAAGATTAACCTCATTCGTTTATTTTTATTATTGCTTCCCTTTTTTTCTCACTCACTTACTCATTTGCTGGAGCCTGTCTCAGCCGACACTGGGTGAAGGCGGGGTACACCCTGAACAGCTCCCCAAACCATTGCAGGGCAACACACAACTATCTACACTCACACTCACACCTAGGGGCAGCCTGTTAGCCTAAGGTGCATGCCTTTGGACTGTGGGAGGAAACCGGAGCACTAGAGGAAACCCATCCATGCACATGGAGGACATGCTCCACACAGAAACGCCCTCACCAAGACCGGGACTCAAACCCAGGACACTCTTGCTTTGAGGCGACATACTAACCACTACGCCACTGTGCTGCCCCTTCCCAATTTTTCAAAATCACAATTTGGTCCCTGCTTGAACTAGCAGGTTCTCCTCTATCTTCAGTGACAGCTACCAACTGGGGGAAGGTGAAAAGGACTGGCACGTTTCCTCCTAGACATGTGTAGCTCTGCCTCCAAATCTCTTCCAACTGCATTTTATGTGATTCAGTATGGGTGTAACACAATGCATGGTGTATTTGTTTTTCTAACATTTTTTATTCATATTCAGATTGAAATCCAAAGCTTGTATTTATAAACACATTGTCCCTGGGGGGAAAAACACTGGAAAATTCTGAATACAATATAACCCAGGGCTGCTGGAAAATAACTCCATCCATAAATCAAAACAAATAGCAATTTGCAAACCGTATCTTCATTCACCTGCTTAACCAGATGCCCTGTGTAACTTTATGATCAGCTTTCTATCTTCTGTCTAATGTGACTGAGTAGCAAGCGAGCTTTTTTGTTTACAATATTTTATCAATTTTTATTTAGTTTATGGGTTTGTTACTGTCAGAATTTACTACAAAGCTGAGAAACAGCTGCTCTTTTTCAAGTAACAATGGAGAAAATCATTTAATTAAACCTGAAAAACGTAGCAATTAATGTATGAATTATTATTCTAAATTAATTAAATGATTACATTTGAAGGCTGCACTGTGAACAGTGTGCGGTTTGCATGAGATATACATCTTGGCAGCTCTATAAATACATCACAAATGTGTGTGTACCATTGTTAACATGTTTCCCATGCAAGACAGAAAAAAAAGAAATATGCTTCTACTGTGTCCAGTGCCTGAATTCTTTGGCTCGCTGCAGGGACTATATTTTTTTCTGTTTTTTTGAGACGTAGTAGGGGAGGACAATTTGCTGAAATGTGACAACCCTGCCCACAAGCTTCACTTTCAAGCTCTGCATGAAAGTATACTTTTTATGGCTTCCTACAAAAAGTTACTAAAAGGAAAACCACTTCAAAAAACGAATGCATCTCCCATTCACATCTGTATGTGTGCTACCCCTGTCAAAAATGATGGATTCGCTACACTTAGAGAAAGTCCATCAAACTTTTTTCTTTTTTTTTTCTTTCTTCTTCTTTTATGTTTTCAACTTCGTAGCAGCCCTGCGATGGTCTGGTGAGCTGTTCAGGGCGTACCCCGCCTTCGCCCAGAGTCGGCTGAGATGGGCGCCAGTCTTCCTGCGACCCTAATTAGGGTTAAGTGGCTTAGAAAACGAATGATTGAATGAATGAACATTGTAGCAACAAATCCTAGTCCTGACACAAAACAACTATTGATGAATATTTTGGCTTTGTGATTTTAGATACCTGATTCATTAAGTAATATGCAGAACCGCTTAATTGTACTAGGGTCACAGGAAGGCTGGATACCACTCTGGGTGAAGGCGGGGTACAGCTCACCAGTCCTTTGCAGGGCAGAACAGCCAATTAGCCTAATGCTTGTCTTTGGTCTGTCTAACGAAACTAAAGTACCCAGAGGAAACCCACGCAAGCACAGGGACAACACGTAAGCTCTACACAGAAATGGCCTCGCTGAACCCAGGACCTTCTTGCTGTGCGGTAGACGTGCTATCCACTATGCCACCGTGCCGCACTAGAAATTAAATCAAATGATTTTAAATTAGTGGCATATTTCCTCCAAATCAAAAAGGATAAAATTACAGAGTCATCATCATCATCATCATCCTTATCATCATCATAATCAACAACAACAACAACGATCACAATTAGTACTTTGCTGCTCCTTCTCTCCCTGAACTCTTTGAGGCATGGACTTGATTTGGTTCCAATGTTCTTGAATAGCAGTTGACAGTTTTACAGGATAGAGCCTTGTTGCGAACCAGTGTTTTTTTAATTTTATTTACATTTCCACTAGATTGAGAGCATGTCAGTTTGCTGGCCATGTGATGTCATGTCACTGAGTCAATCTGCCCTTCTCAAAGAAAGTGGCAAGATCCATTATCATCCAGAAAAAAAAACAACCCCACTCATCACCAAACTTATTTCCTTAAAGGGTACCTGTGGTGAATTAGTGTTACAAGTTATTTAAAATGATCACGTATAACATCAGCGGTTCCATCTACATCAGGCAACATCAGGCAACATCAGTCCATGCACGATGTTAAAGTGTGTGCGAGTTTTACGATTCTATGCATGCTCAGAGACATGTTGCCTTTCTGAATGGCTGCTCCACCCTGGTAATGACGTAAATTCGTTGGATTGGCCGGGCCACGTCACTGACCCGTGCATCATAACACATTATCGGCCAGTGCTGAGCTGCACAAACAACAAGCGCAGAAATTGCGAAAAACATTTCTTTTTGTTCCTAAATCAACTGACGCCAGAAAAGCTGAGTGAGTAAAAACGTTATCTGCATAAGCCATTTTGGATTTACTGTCACGCACATCTCTGGCAGCATTCTCGTCCTCGGAGTCACTAGAATGTAAGTTTTACTGTCTCCACAAGAGACACCCACCCCGCCCAACATGTGGATGCCACTTCTGAGGAAAACGACTGCTAAGCTGCTAACCTTCATAGTTTAGCACACTGCTACGAATCCACTGAATAAAATGACCAGTTTTGTGCTTTTTATGGTCATTTATGTTAAAATAAGCATCTGTATTGCTTGTTACATACGCACAAATTATACTGAAAGGATGACTAATACCAGTACACTTTAAATGAAGAAATTAGAACAGGTTCCAAATTATCAATATACAACAGTGCATATAAGACAGCTGATGTAACTGTTACCATCACCTCTGGTGGTTTACACAAAACCCTATATCATCAATGACTGAGGGAATTGAATTGCTTTATTCAGGCAGCCATCGTCATATGTTTCATTACAAAAGTTCCAGTAACCAATGCAGAGTTGTGATTCATCACTGAGCATCACTTTCATCCCATCATCCACACTCCATGATTGCGTCTCTTTAGCCCACTGTAACCTTGTTTCTTCTGTTTAGGTGTTAGTGCTGGTTCTCATTTGGCTTTGTATATGTAAATCCCATTTATTTCAGCTGATTTCTTACAGTTCACAGCCACAGACATTACCCCCTGTTTCTGCTCATTTATTTAAATTCATTTTATTGCACATTTGTTATGACTTATGGGAAAAAGTAAGTACATCTCATGAAAATTACTGATTTTTCCAACATATTTCAACAAAACAAACATTTCTCTCTCTTTAATACAGTGCCTACTGATAAAGGTGATATTCATGAACAAGAAAAAATAGTTTTTCAAGTATTTATTGTAAATAGAAACAAAAATATCAATAGATGTCATATTCTTCTATGAAGTGGAGCCTTTGCCACAAAAACTAGGATAGTTTTAGCAGAAATTGTCCACCAGTCTCACACATGGGCTTGCTAAGTTTTTTGAGATTTTTTTTCTTCCATTATGGAAAAATGTTTGAGAATTATAGTGGTACTCAAATCTGGGCTTCGACTAGATCATTTGGTAACGCTTCATTTGTTCTTTTTGAGCCAATCCTTGGAGGATTTGCTAACGTGTTTAGAATCGTTATTCTGTTTGAAGGCCGGATGGCCTGACAAAATCTTCAAGCACTTTTTGATATGATGCAGAATTCATAGTTGAATTAATGACTTCAAGCTGCCCAGTCCCTGAGGCAGCGAAACAAACCTAAGCCATAACATTTTAACCACTATACTTCACAGTTGGTATAAGGTTATCATTTGGGCCTTTATGTTTATCACCAACTACATTCTTGCTCTCATGTAATTTTGGATGGCAAAGGCTTTTCCTGGCACACTTCCCATGCAGGTCAAATTTGTCCAATCAATTACTGATTGTAGACATATACACTTCTTCTTCTCTCAGGAAGAGCTGGAGCATGTTGCTGGGGAGAAGAATGCTTGGGCTTCCCTCCTAGACCTGTTGCCTCTGCGACCCGACCTCAGATAAGCAGAGGAAAATGTATGGATGGATGGACATATGCACTTTCACACCAACAACTGCAAGAGTTAACTGTGGATCCTGCGATGCAACTTATGGGTTCTTGGAGGCTTCATTTTGCATCAAGCAGTCTACTCTCTGGCTGAGTTAGGTGTGGCAGCCAATCCTGGATAAATTGGCAGTTGTTTGAAATCTACACCACTTGTAGATGATTTTACTTATTCTTGATTTATTATTTAAAAAAAATGGAGGTCTTTTTAAATCCCTTGCCAGACCCATCCATATCCCCAACCTTTTTTCCCCCTGAAGGCTATAGAGAGCACTTTAGACCTTGGCGTGTTTACACCGCACACTTGAATTATAAGAGCAACACCAGACCCTATATGTCAGGTTTAAATAAGACAGGTTTCACCTGCAGGAGCTTCTAATCAATGGCACCAAATCTCAAAAACCTGACTCTAGTTTTATAGACTTGAATTTCTACAAGTGACTGATTATTTCCAAGCACTGTGTCACAAGAGGTGAATTGTTTGCTGGTTTAAATACTCTGCAAACTGATTTACCCCCCACGTGATTGTATGTTTCACAAAATCAGATTGTTCAGCTATTAAATAGAGATTGTTTTGTGACATATCTCCTATTGGTTTAAAACACATCTGTTTAACCTGAACCATGTATTCCTATTTAGATACATCCCTACAATCCATAAGAGATGAGTACTAAATGCTTTAGTTTATATTCGGTACACAAGCTTTCAGATGCTCCTGATTGGTTAGTGTCCTTTTGATTAATAGGGGAGGGGAATAAGCAATCCCTTCGCAAACTTTACTTCTTTACTTTGCAAGCTTTACTTCTAGGTTACTGCCTTTCAATCATCATGCCATAATGAAGCTTCCCTGATTAAGTTATGTGTGTTAATGGTGCAGTTTATGCAATATAAACTTTTGTGCAGGGCAATAAAATCACTGGTGCTTTTGAGTACTGAAGATAAGATTTTATAGTGCACCACTTGTGCCAGCCTCAAACTCGATCTGTCCTGAGGTCTGTAAAGATGCCTTGAAGAAGTACAACTGCACCATGCAGTGTAAAGGATAGGAATATGATTGCTTTAGATTGGATGTCATATGGAAGGCTATGTAGAGCGAGATTTTCATTTAAGCCTTGCAATAAAATCCAGTTAATGTGTATTTGCAGAGGCATTTTCCTTCTTTAATGGGGAATGATGATAACCTTATCTTGTGTAAATGTCCCGGACTATCCGTGACATCCATTTGCTTTACATCTCAAACACTAGCCTAAAAGCCCTTCCCATTTTTCTTTTTTATTGTGCCTGAATAATGGGGCAGTGATGGTGTTGCACTGATAATTGTACAATTGTGGACTGGGATCAAAGGAAATTTTTTATATTTGCACTTGAACAACACTTACAATGTGATTGTTTAGAGACAAGCTATCTGGGATATAACATCTGCATGACTTCATCCCTAATACATCTTAAGTTCAATTTGAGTACTGTGCTGGCAGCCTTCTTGACTATATCCCATAAAAAAAAAGAGAAGTACAAATTTGTTAGGATACTGCTGATTTGTGATTATAGTGTAGTGTCTGATGACTGAAATGTGAAAAAAATTACTTTGTCGCTATGTAATTTTTATTCTAAATGCCACTGTGTCATTTCTTGCCGTGTAGGGAAAGCAGATCTGACCGACTTAGATTTACATACCCTGATTTTATAATCATATACCATGAAAGAGAGAGAGAGAGAGAGCGCGCAAATCACCCATATTGTTATTTTCATGGCGGAGTAGTGGTTAGCACGTCCTGGACTCGAGTCCCAGGCTTGGCGAGGACATTTATGTATGGAGTTTGCTTGTTCTTCTTCTGCATGTGTGGGTTTCCTTCAGGTACTCTGGTTTCCTCCCACACAAAATTACTAAATGAATGTTATTTTCATGTTCACACTCTTCAAAGTGTGTAATGGATTTTCTTTTTAACCATTTGACATGAGATTTTTTTTGATGTGAGTTTTTTACAACTAGAGTCGGGTTAGCCAATCTGTTCCCTTAAATGTCAATCACAGTCACAAGCCTGACTCTTGGCGACAGTGTTGTGTTAAAATCGGTGTTCAAACAATGAGCTCTGTTGGTGTAATGTGCTTGAGCCTAGTCACACACATACAGGCCTATTGACTTGTTTTGTTAGCGCATCAGTAGCCTTTGTTGAGTCAGGAGCATAATGAGTGACCATCTCTGTGAGCGGTTTGATCCGGTTCAGACAGGGCTGTGAGTGCTGAGAATGAGCCATGAGGATTGCAACTTGCCTTACGGTCCATTTCACTCGCTTATTCATAATCAATTAGATATTTAGTCTACCAGAATCACGACTCCGCATGCCTCTCGAATGTAAGAGGACAAGTTTATAGAAACCCAGTGTTTCTGACACAATAATCACGCATGGAAAAGCAGCAGCTATTAATTCAGAGCCGAATAAAATTTCTGACTGGTAGCAGCTGCCTTTTGCTTGCTGAAGGAAAGCATGAGAAAATATTTCAGATTTATTTTGTGATGTTCCTTGATAGCTCGTTTCAGAAAGTTTGTTTTGAGGGTGCGTCTTAGTTATTGTCCTTTTCATTTCACCCCCTTCACATTTTATGCTTTTGAAACGGGGACAATTGTGTGGTGTTGCAATTAAGATCAATCTCCCATTATAGCCGAGTGGCCGGCTCTGTCTCAGGCAGCTGCTACCTGTAGGCTCCCATTTTGGTCCTGCTGTGGGAGAGATCCATCTCCATTAGCGCTGCATACGGCAAAATGAGTACAGGGCCTCTTTCATGGGATAGCAATGGATTGCGCAGGCCTTCTTTTCCTAGAGCATAAAATTTTAGTTCTCTCACAGAGAGGATGTCTGAACTTGACTGTTAAGAAGTCCAGCTCACACTTCAGGGGCCTAGGAGCATTGCAAGTTTCTTGAAAAAGTTAATTAAAGCCAGGAAAGTCTGGCCATGCGGTCGATCTTAGGTGGGATCTGAGGAGAAAATGTAACGTTTTCAGTAGGGGAGGAGGAGTGATGAGGAGCTCATGGGAGACAAGCGGCTGAGAGGCCAGATTAAGAAAGTATGGACCTCAGTCGGGTAGGGAGTGAGAGGTCTGTTGGTTCATCCGGGTCTTCTAGCTGTCTTGGGGCACTTGGTCTCATTGATTAGCCGTCTGATGAAAAGCCTTGAGGTGCAACCCTTGCTGAGAGGAAAGGAAACATCTCCACAAAACCCTGATGGTAAACGGATATTTGCAACTGGGGCGTTAAAAAGAGAAAAGCAATTACCGATCAGCTTGGCTTCTCTCAATGTGTTTTGTTATTCCCATTCTCGTTCTGTGTATTAGCCAGTAATTTTAGTCTTTGGCTGTGAGACAAGTAAATAATAGCAACAACATAACAGTCTCAGCATGAGCTTTTGAATTTGGCCAAGGCAACAGTCATTTACATGTTCTGTCCGAGCAACACTGAGTGTCCATGAAATAGACTGGCCATCGAAGTGATCCACAGTGGAGTCTCATACAAAAACAAGTGATTTCTGCTTTTAATGTTGGCGATTGGAGGCTGCTGCCAGAAGTAGTAATCTTTGAAAATAGTCTGGAAAAATTGATTCACAATTCGTGACTTTAAAAACTGCCATTCTGTCCCTATGGGAGACGTTTGCAGGAGATTGATTTAAGAGAATTCAAATGTGCCACAGTCACACACATTATTTTTTTCTGAGTTGTGTAAGATAAATATACCTTAGCTGTAGTCTCAAAATTAGAAGATGATTTGCTGGCTTTTGACTTCTGACAAAACACAGTGTATAATATAAAGTTTAATAAGGATCCAAACCCACCACCTCACACATTAAAAAGCAATTATCTACACATACGCATAAAAAAGCATATATTTATTTCTTCATTTTTATTTTAGGAAGCATTTTATTTTCCAGTTGGCAACACCATACGACAATATGAATCAGCTTATTAAACGTTCATACTGTGTCACTGCTGAAGCAGATTTACACATTGCATTTGAAATGTTCAGCTTTTGCAAACAGGGCTTCTGCAGGGCTTCTGTAGCTTTTTTTGTCTGTAAATTCAAGCATATCCAAGCATATTTGTCTATAAATTCAAGCATATCCAGAATTTGAGAGATGGATAGCAAGTCATTATTGAATAAGATGAGGTATGATATGGAGAATTATTCAGATTGAGAGGGTTTTGGCCTCGGTGGATAACACCCTCCAAATTCTCAAAATTCAAAATCCAAATTCTATAACTGTTTTACTCTTCATTCAAAATATTTAAAAATAGCTGGTGTGAGTTAGCCTGAAGTGCTAAATAAGGGGTTTCCCTGTCATGCTGGACAATTTCCATGATAATATGGAATAAATGTATTTGATGCTAATTTTTTTAAAAAGAATTAGACATTATTTCCCACCAAACATGACTTTATTGGCTTGTTGTGAGCAGCACTCCTATAGTCTTCATCATCATCATCATCATCATCATCATCATCATCATCATCATCATCATCATCATCTTCTTCTTCTTCTCCTCCTCCTGTGGACACTGCTAGGCACATTATTGCAGAACGTCACTTTAACAAACACATCATATTCTTATATATAAAACTTCAATTCATGTAGGAACTATAAAACTACTTTTGCAATCATTTGGTATTTCTCATTTTTGCACCAAAAGATTTCAATTAGAAAGACTGAACTCCCAATTCTAAAAATCTTTTATGAAATATTTTTCTTTCTGTGTTATGCCTTTAGTCTTGAGAGTGGGCAACCATTTTCTCAGGGAGAGGAGAAACATAGATAACAAATTAAGTTACATTCTATTGACAAAAGCTCTGTTGGGTGCACTGCCACAGTGATCGTTATTACAGCATAACTAGTAAGAAAATAAAAAAAAAAGTTTTGTAATGAATTCAATTAAATTTTATTTGTAAAGCACTTTTTTACAATTGACATTATTGCAAAACAGGTTACAGTAAAAACCAATTTGATAAAGAACATTTCTCTATAAACCCTACACATCCCTAATGAGCAAACCCGCGGCAACAGTGGCAAGGAAAAACTCCCTCATTCGACACGAGAAAGAAACCTTGAGAGGAACCAGTCTCAAAAGGGAAACCCATCCTCATTTTGACAGCTCAGGGTAGCAGTGCTTCGCTGTAAATTGCACTAACTAACTTACCAAAATAGAGGACAGTCTGACCCGTCTGTAGTATGTAGTATTCACTTATTCACTTTACCTTTCAGTGAAGATCAAGTACTGATCATCTGAGTCTTGCTATGTCTTGATATACTATATATGTTTCCAGGCTCTACCTGTGCTGTTATATGGACAGATAGGTCGTATGAGCCATGAAAAATCAGGTCAATGCATTACCATATTCTCTAGGATGGACTGTGGAGCTTCTCTTCACTGTTCATAACTTTGCCATTTTTATGTCCATGTGCTGAAAAAGATGTGCAAACCATTAATATAAAGGCTGCATATTAAAGTAATGCATAAAATAAAAGTGGAATAATACATAAAATAAAATCAAGTGAACACTTTTATTCTTTACAAAAATTTTAGTGATGTCTTTAATAATGTCATTTTCATGCAAAAGAAATTATAGTTTTTATTGGATTTCATTGTCAAATAGAATAATGTGACTCTTTTATTGCACAGTTCTGACCCACTTTTTGGACGTCCAATCCAACAGATTGCCTGTTTATGTGCTACACCAACCATACATCGCTACTAATCAATTAACACATGAAGGGTAATGGTCTAACAAGGTGTGTAATTAATGTAGGCTCATTGCGTTTTTATCTGGCTCTACCTAACACTGGTGGCTGTGTATGTGTGTGTATTCCTTTTAAACAAGGGATACAACTTAAACACAGTACAACACATGCAGTATGTCTTAAAATTGCAATCGCTAATTTGGCTGATAAAATAAATAGAAATTTACACAGGTAGATTGAAATTATGGTCAGTATCTAAAAAAGGAAGACGATAGTAGGATTAAGTGCCATATCACTTAATTCAAGTGCATAATAGATCCAACTGTAGTATCCCTTCTATCAAAAGGCTAAAAAGATAAGAGGTTTTCTTTAAATGTTTAAAAAAAAATCCACATATATTATATGGTACCATATGGCACCAGTATGCAGTCGAGGGTTCGATTAGAGACAGAATGACATGACAAATGATATCCTCCATAATTTGCTTCCCCTGACATATGTTTGTCTCTCCATACAAACCATTATTATGTTATCTTGTGACACTTTCCAGCTGCAAACTACTCCTATTATCAATAAGCTCATACTGAACGTTATGCATCTCTTTAACACGTCTAAAACTGTTTGCCTTTTCTCTGTAATACTGCTTCATGTAAAGATTTTATATTTCCACTTTTTCATACTGCCACCTCCCCTGTTGTCTTATGGAGTTTTTTCATGACACAGTTGCCTCTGGCTTCATCACCATGCTCATTAGGCATCAGGATATAAACCTGGATATATGCAAAGGTGCTTTATGAATAATACTGTTAAAATCTCAAAAAAAAAAAATGGAGTTGGTTCTATCTGTACATTGTTCTTCCTCCAAACATCAGTGTCCAGAACATTAGGAGTCACAAACAATGCTGTTGCTTTGCATTATTGATCTAACTAGCCTCAGACTAACCTACCTGTAATAAATCCACTGTGCATTTTAATAGACTTTCAAAGCACTAGTAGTGTTGTGTGAAAAGGTCTTTGCACCCCTCACTAAATTACACATTTTGTTGATTTGAAAAGAAGGGCGGCGCGGTGGCGTAGTGGTTAGCACATCTGCCTCACAGCAAGAAGGTCCTTGGTTTGAGTCCTGGACTTTGTGAAGGTGTTTTTGTGTGGAGTTTGCATGTTCTTCCCATGTTTGCATGGGTTTCCTCTGGGTATTCCGGTTTCCTCCCACAGTCCAAAAACATGCACATTAAGCTCCAGCCTCCCCCGTGACCCTCTTTCTCAACCCGTTGCCAGAATGCTGGAAGCACCCAAATGTATAGGATATCATTGTATTTGGTTGCATTACAGTTTCTCTTCGCTGAAACTAACAATTTGTTTCACAGTGGAACTATGGCAAATGGTGATATCTCCCAAAGTTTGTGTACTGTACAAACCTTTGTATATCTGACGTGTTGTGGAACATCCATGACAAAGTAACTAATATTGTATTACAGCAACCTGTCATGTGTCAGTCCTCTGTCCTGAAGACTCTCCTCTAATGGAAACCTTACTGACTGCACTGATGCTGGAGACTCATTCTCTAAAAACGCAAAACGCATGTCTGCCTAGAGAATACAGTATGTCATCTTATGATTAAATGTGCTTTCTTTCTTGAATTACATGTTTTTTAATAAATGTAGATTGCCTACCTTAAAAGGCCCTGTGAATGAGATGTTACTATAGAAATGATAGAACATTAGAATAATCACATTAATATAAACCTCATTTGAATTAGAGGTGGCTGTACTGTCAGGGCTGCCGTTATAGAACATTAATTAATCCACACATTCATATTCAAGCATTTAACAACACTGTGGTATGAAATGTATTATAAACATATTTAGCATCGGATAAGCATGAAATCTAGTATAGTGAGCTAGCAGCAGGATGTGATAGAATCACTGGTTAAGTTGGATAGCATAAACAGTACACACATACAAATGACAGTTTTATATATATATATATATATATATATATATATATATATATATATATATTTTTTTTAAGAAGGACATTTAAAAGCTTGATAAGCTGCCGTTTTCCTGTAGTAACACAGGATTTTTCTGTTACCAAATGATTCCAGTAAGAATTGAATCAAATTCTGGATGGCAACAGTTTTAAAAAACCAGTCTTCCAGCTGCCATGGGTACCGCCATGTGCGGCTGCTGCCACATGGTTAGCTGGAACCGGTCAGTTTTATTACAGTATCCACCAGACACACTGCACTTCTGTTAATGTCACCTCCTGGCAGACTCGAAAGACTTTGCCACACAAGATGCCATTTCAGTCTCTTCATAACCAAATGTCAAGAGTTGAAGCACATTTTACAGCTTTAATAAAGCGTATATTCTCTTTACAAGGTCAGGACACACTGTCTTTTCACAATAAAAACCTTTAAGAAAAGGCCATGAGCCAATGCTGATGTTGCAGTTGCATGACTAGTTATGTTTTCACTGCACTCTCAATTCATTTCCTTTTAACTGCTTAGTCTTAGAGCATATTACTGAAAACAAAGCATGTCACTCCTCTGCATTAACCTGAGCTTGCATGGTGCATTTGTTATGTTTGTAAACATTTTGTGAGCGTTGTGTCCTTTAGACGCCCGGGCAGTTAAGCGGCCTCGGCTTCTGTCAGAAGCGTTCAGGTCTTTCTTAATGTCAGGCCTCGACAACTCTCCCCCCAGGTTAATGAGTGTGTGCTGCCATACGCTGCCATGCTGGAGTGTGATTGCTTCGTGTGTTGTGGTGGCGTCAGGTCATTAGTCACCGATTGACATTTCCCATCATGCTCAGCTAAGACAGCTGCCATGCCATGTTAATGGTGTAGCCACAGAGTTCGCTGCTCACAGTTAATTGTCGGCAAATGTTCGAGGTGGTGGTGTCTCACCTCACGAGTCCGCTCTTTAATTAGTCCTCCCCGTCAGCGCTTCCTTGTGCTGAATTATTTATCTATTTGAGGCATTAACAAGCAAGGCGGATGCATCTTACTGACTCAGAGAAGGCCGCTGCAGAATCATGAAGCACCGCATACTTTTCCAACTTCAGTATAGCTTTTCATTAAACCCTTTCAACCCTATATAGCTCCTACTCTTTTTATGCTAGTTTGTCAGATGACCGATACCTCGCTACCACCAAGCGCTAGAGTCTGTGGCTCATTATCTTAGGGTTGGTGGAAGCAGCGTAGTGTTTTTATCGACTTTTAGCTGTATTCTTTTGAGGATTTCACAGGATTATGTGTGGTTTCATTTGAACTAATTCCAGGATTGTCATGGGTTGATTCTTGGAAATCGTTGCAGAGAGAAGGAAACGTGCACTGCATACACCTTTCTTGAGGAAAAAGAAAAACAGACCAAGCAGATTTGACACTTGACATTTCCCAGCCACATTGAGACAGTCAATATTCCATCAGGCAGCTGTTTTAGAATTGGTTGCCTGGGTGCTGGAAGATTTCAGAAAGGATCTGAAATATTAAACTTGGACCAATTTAGAATGCACTTGGTTTGAGACAGATAAATGCAAAACAATGGCTCACTCATCTCATTCATTTGCTGAACTACTTACAGTCGCAGGGAGGCTGGGGCCATGACACTAGGCTAAGGCAGGGTACACCCCGAACAGCTCACAAGACCATCGCAGGCCAGCACACACACAACTATTCACATTCATACATACATAGGGGCAATTTTGAACCGCCAATTAGCCTAATGTGCATGTCTTTGAACTGTGGGAGGAAACCGGACTACCCAGAAGAAATCCATGCAAGCACAGGGCAAACATGCCAACTCCACACAGAAACGCCTGAGCCCGGGACACGAACCCAGGACTTTCTTGCTGTGAGGTGGACATCTGAAATCTGAAATGACTCTTCAGTGTCACTAATCAGTAAACAAGTTACTACCTGAGAAAATACTGTAGACTGACGTAGTAATAAGTCATTCATTCATTCATTTTTTAAGCTGCTTATTCCTAATTAGGGTCACGCGGAGGCTAGCACCCATCTCAGCAGACTCTTGGCAAGGGCGGCGTACACCCTGGACAGCTCGCCAGGCCATCGCAGGGCCAACACCCACACAACCATTCACACTCACACTCACACCTAGGGGCCATTTGGAACAGCTAATTAGCCTACTGTGCATGTTTTTGGACTGTGGGAGGAAACCAGAGTACCCTGAGGAAACCCATGCAAGCACGGGGAGAACATGCTTAGGTGACATTTGGCGAGAAAGGAGGGTACACCCAGGATGGGTCATCAGTCTATAGCAGACAGTCATTCACACTCACGTTCACCCATATCGGCAATTTAGAGTAGCCAGTTGAACTAATCTACATGTCTTTGGATTGTGGGAGGAAACTGAAGTACCTAGAAGAAACCCGCAGAACCATGGCAAGAACATGCAAACTTTGTGCAGAAGGGTACTGATTTTTACTTTGAACCTGATTGCTATGAAACCACAGTGCATTTTTGGGACTCCCTCTACTATTTTTATCGGATTCCTCTATTCGAATAATGCCGTGGGTGTATAAAGCAGCATTTTGGCAAAGAACTATCTTGAGTTTTTGAGGAAATGTGACAGGGGGTGAACCGGTTTTTGTATCTAACCAAACTATGAAATAGTGCAGTATTTTAGCATGTTCTTTAGCTTCCTGTTTGCAAACAAACACATTTGGCATTAAAGAAAACATTTCAAGACAAAAATGAATCCGTTAATGCTTAATACCAAACTTATTTAATAATTCATTAACAACAGTGGTCCTGAGAAGCAATATGGCGGCCACTTGGGGAAGCCCTTGGCAATAGCCACTAGAAATAGCCAGGGAGTCCCGAATGCCCCTGCACCAGGTGTAAAAGTAGTGCCAGCTCCAATATGGCACTCACCCCACCCGAAGCATAATTTCAACAGAAATCACAGAGAGTTCCAGACTGACAACAGTGCTGACAACTGCACCACTGTGCTGCCCTTGAGGATTGTGTATGAAGTAAAAAAAAAATAAAATTGTTTCAGTTTCTCACAAGGGTGGTGTAGTGTTTCAGACGTCTGCATTGCAGCAAGGAGGTCCTGGGATCGAATCCCACCTTGGAAAGGGCATTTTGTTTGGAGTTTGCATGTTTTCCCCAGCCTGTGAGGGTTTCCTCAGGGTGCCCTAATTTCTTCCCACAGTAATGCACATTAGGTTAATTGGTTGTTTCAAACTGCTCCTAGGTGTGAGTGTGAATGGTTGTGTGTGTGTGTGTGTGTTGCCCTGTGATGGGCTGTTGAGCTGTTCAGGGTGTATTCCACCTTCGCCCAGAGTGGGCAGAGATAGGCTCCGGCCACTCTGTGACCCTAGTAGGATTGAGTAGTTTGACAAATGAATTTATAAATGAATGAGTTTCTCATAATAGACTACAATCAAAAGGAACAGTTAAATCGAAATAATAATCCATTCATTTCCTGAAACGTCTATTTCCAGATTTCCACTTCTATCTTACATCAGTCAACATAAGTGGGACTGAACTTATTATTTGCTTGGCCAGTCATTTGAAATCGATTCCTTCTCTGGGTTAAGAATGCAGGCTGATAGAGGGGGAGAAGTGGTCCAATTTGATCATGACAGTCTTAATGTCCATGAGAAGTGTTTTATGGCCATGCAGTAGACTACAATTGCATGTTACTGTTTTCCCTGCTCTAACCTGTCATTTTAAACTCATTAAGGGTCATTTCATTGCACTTGAGCTGAAACCAAAAAACTGTAAACAGCTCAGTTATGGTGTTCTTCAGGACCAGGACACATAGTGAGTATAGTTTGTGTTTGTGAGGGGTTTCATTTATTTATTTATTAGTTTTTTTATTTTTCATTTTTATTATATTTCAGAAAATCTTTTGCCTCAAGTGTGCAATCTTAAATTGGCGAAGCACTATCACCCCAAATGTAGCTCGGGGTCTAGCTCAATGAGCGAGGTCATACTCAACCTGTCTAAGCACCAGCTGTTAAAATGGCTTGCTAAAATGAGCATGCACCTTTACCCTGCTGAAATCAGCCTGCACTCTGAAGCACTGTTATGTTGTTTTCTGAAATGGAGTCACTGAATGTAGGTCTGAAATAAAGCCGTCTATTTTGTTCCTCTATCACACCGTATATATCTCTCATCTAAATCCAGATGACAAATGGCCTTCTTTCCCTCTTGTTCCCGTTTACATCTGAGATTTCGTGCTTCCTTCCCACTTCAAGCTATCCATCTTCTCTCTCTCTCTCTCCCTCTCTCCCTCTCTCTCTCATTTTCTCTTAACTCACAGCCGTCATCACACACCTCAGCTGCTGTTTAGATCTCCATTTCTTTCTTCTTTTCACCTTGTTTGTACAGCACAGCCACACTCATGCACACGGATAATCCTGGCTCTCTTGTAGTGACCTGGATGTCTGGATAGTGTATGTAAATTATAAATCAAGGTGCTAATACATATTCAGTTTCATTTCCATGCATTTCTTCACCTTTCTTCACCTTTGCTTTCTATGATGTTGTTGTGAAGAGGTTTATCGGCCTCTAAATTGAAACAGCTCTCGGCTAATGCATGAGTACAGACCCCTCTCCACCCCAGGAGATTATAGATGATTTCTTGCCTCCTTTCCTTTTATTCTTCCCTTCCTCTTGCTCCACAAATGCCCTTTGTTTTGCCCCTGACACTGCCAGACATAACTCTCGCCGTCTAGCTTGTAATTAATCTCCCTCCCAGGTATGTTGCATGGCTGTAAACGACAGAAAGAAAAGTTGGGAGATGGAGCCGAGAGAGCACTGGCACTCACTCCATCTGGCTGTCTTCCTCTTATGATGTGTCCGTCCTTCGCCCCTGTTGAGCTGGAGAGGTGGTGTGATGAAGTAAATAGGTACTAGAGAGAAGCAGGGGCTACAGAAAAATGGATGAAAGAGTGGGAGAGGTGGATGGTGGAGAGCCATTGGCTAATGGTGTGATGCTGATGGGGAGGGGGGCTGTGAGGTTTTGAGAGAGATGGATGAAGAGAATGTCTGCAAATCAGAGAATGCATGTGTGTGTGTGTGTGTGTGTGTGTGTGTGTGTGTGTGGGTGTGTGGGCACATGTGTAAATTAGCTTTAATGCTGTTGTAGTCTTTTGGTCCTTTTGTTTCTCTCTCACTCCAAACTACATGTGTGTGTGTGTGTGTGTGTGTGTGTGTGTGAGTGCGTGCGTGCGTGTGCGTGCGTGCGTGCGTGCGTGTGTGTGTGTGTGTGTGTGTGCATTAAGCTCATTCTGTTCTCCTGTAATGGTGAGCTGCATTGAACCCCTGGAGCTTCAGTGACATGGGAATTTACATTCTTTAATAAAGAGGAGAGGTGAAAAAAACATGATTAAAGTTAGAACTGCCTGCAGAGAGTGCCGTTTGAAATTTCTCATCTAAAATCTCTTTCCTCCATCTCTCAAGCTGTGACTGATCTTTTCTTTCTTTATTAAATGAATCTGCGGCTCCCTTTGTCCCTCTCTGTCTCGCTCACTTTGTCCATGCTGTAGTGGTGATGAGTTGCCGTGGTTATGGGAGGTTGTTACAGGTGGTAATAGGAGTGTGAGGTCATGTTGTGAAGCGGGCGCCAGACAGGAGCTCAGTCATCATTATTATTTTGTGCTGAACACAAGTGATGTTGTTGCTAATTAAAGACCGATAGTGATTAAATATTTAGGTTGCAGGATAATTAATGGTTGCTGAAAACAGCCGTACTACAGGCTCCACCTGATCCTCCACACATACACGGCGAGGGCGAATGTACCCGACTTGAGCGCACACACAAATGCGCAAATGCTCACTCAATGAAACGAATTGTTCTCCCTCTGTCTCTCTGAACCAATTTTACAACTTTTCCTAAGAGATTTTAAACAGTCTATTTGTCTCACGCATGCACTTACATGGACACACACACACACACATGGACACAGACCCCTTGTCCCCAGATACCCAAACGCATCTGTTTTGCCTCATTTAATCATACATCTAAGAATATGACCCCTTTTTCAAATATGAAAGTACTCTCTCACAATAGGATGTGCCAGATATGTTGAAAAAAAGTGAAACATTTATGTAATAAATAAAGTACTTCAATATTTTGAGAGTTGAAGCACTACTACTATATAAGCCTTTTGAAAGAGAGGTTGGGGAATTAACCATTTTCCAACAGTAAATGGAGTAAATTAAACCTTGCATAGCTTTTAATACCTGCCTGTTAAGCACAGCACACATGATTCACAATAATCAAAACCCTCGAGATGAAATATAGGCATAACATCCAAATTTGCTCTTGTCACAAAATTAGTGTAATGGAAGAACCATTAACGAAGAGTATAATGCCAAATTATTATTATGTTTAAGAAAATACTGTCTGAGTCCTAGATATTTCTTAGTGTTATGCTTCAGGCCTCTTTCTGTGTGTGAAGTTTTACCGTCAAGACCTTTGAGATTTAAGATAAGGTTGTTTGAGTGAAAATAGCTGGTTTGTTCCGGTGAAGACCCTGAGCGAGGGATGCGATATGAGAGACAGGAAGGCAGAATGATTTCCAGGTAACATGGTGTTCAGTCATAATTCTAACACAAAACCTGTTCACATTCCCAATCTCCAGGAAGGTTGCAAAGGTTGTGGTTTTTACACCAAATTAGGCTACTTTTGGAATATTTTTGCTGGAGGAAAAGCGAGTCTGTTTGTGCTGTACATTTTTGGTGGTTTAAAAATAGAGCAAATAATAAGGGTTATATGTAATCAGTTCTTAAAAAAAAAAGGAAACCGTAAGCGCGGACAGTGCACAGTATCTCCAGCATGCAGAATCATGTATTACACAGATTGGGAGAAAGGTAGTAGGAATAAAGAGTGAGTAAAGATTTTACCAAGTGATGATGAAAGAAATGGGGTACTGCAGATACTGGAACTCAGATACTGTAAACATGTTTCCTGTGTAGAGAGTGAAAAAAAGAGATGAAAGGCACATGTTCTGTCTTCGAGCTGTTTATAGTCTCTGTATTGTCTTGTCTTGTAGGTTTAATCCTTATTAGCTTGCTAAGCTCATTATGAGATGGTCGTTTCCCCATTTACCAAATCTTGTGCATAGAGCATGTAAGCTGCGTTTATAGACTGATTATCAACAATGATTTAATCGTTGCTTATCAGTAGTTGCCAAGGTTCTCATGAGTAGTTGTTGCTACTGTGTAGACTACACCCACATTCCAGCTACCAGACCTGAGGCTTTTCACTATTTAGCTTATTTGACAGATCATGCAGTGATTGTACAGTACATACAGTACATGTATTATGCTTCACATAGTTTAACTATCTGAGGTTAACTTTTGTAAAATTACACAAAATATCTATTATAGAAATCATCCAATATGCATCAAGGCCTATGTACTTTTTTAAAAATATACTTTTGTATTTTGAAATGTATGTTTTTCTATTCATGAGTCATATGGATGTGAAATACTTAATTGCAAAAAATAAAAAAAAGTAAAGCGAACAGATTCTTTTCAGCTTTCTGTAAGGTCACCTCCAACCTATAGTGAATTACTTACATAAATGCTTCAATATCTTGTACACTGGTTGCTTTTGATACATCTCTCTACCTGGCCTCCAGAACTATTTGTGCTGGTTTCAACAAGATCATAGCATTTTCCTAAAACGTCAACCCCATATAGTTTCACCACTATTGTAAAGCATTGTAAAGCACTAACATTGACATTTACTTATTTGGCAGACACATTTATCTGAAGTGACCCGCAGTTGAGTTTGAGCCCTACACTGATTGATTACCACTCACTATTAGCCTCACACCAGGCTGTTTTAGTACATGTTTCAATTTGCAACTTTTTTAAAACTGTGTTTTAAATTAGGAAATAATGTGAGGAAAAACAAAACAAATATAAAGACATAGCTGTGCCTTTACAAACCAATAATATATACTGTGTTTTCTTGTCTTAATTCAACCTTTTTTTGTTAAAAAAAAGAATCCAACAATTATCATTACGATTATTTAAAAGGAATAAAAATCTAAACCAAATCCTAAGTCAATTTATGTACTTACAGCTTAACCTATAGTTGAAACGTCTTAACAAAATTATTATTATATACACTGATCAGCCATGACTTTAAACCCTCTGAGAGGTAAAGTGAATAACATTCATTCATTCATTCATTCATTCATTTGCTGAATCACTTAATTCTACTTGGGTCGCAGGTGGGTTGGAGCCTCTCAGCCGACTCTGGGCAAAAAACCCCATAATGTTTGAATCCAAATGATGACATTCACACATTATCTTGGTTACTTGGATCAGGTAGTGTCATCATTATCACACTTTTGAAAACTGAAAAATAAACCATAAAAAATATTTGAATTTATTTCTGTGTAGAATACTGCACACTAAATCATCTATACAGAGTGCAGTTTACTTAAGTTTCCGTATAGTATGAGTAGGTTCAGAAGATGATGTTAGCTACCCAGTGCTTATCTTGGTTCAAAGTGCAGATCTCACCTGACCTGCCCCTGTCATGGTTATGGTAAATATCAACAAGAAAAATCTTGTTTCAATTTGACATTATACAGATCTTGCATCTGTTCACATGTGTGCTCGGAGCTGATGTGTCTGTTTAAAAAATTATAAATATGAAATAATCTAATTTTAGTGTGCTTTTTTTGTTTCCTGTGTAGTATATGTTAAAACAATTACTCGCCTCAGACTTGGTGGATGTTGCTGAATTGAATATACCCTCTACTTTCCTTCTCAGGGACTATTCAGCGACAGTCACCTTGCCTTTGAATAGCAGTTAATTCATTGAACATTCATTAATTTATTCATTCATTTGCAGAGCCACCTAATCCTAATGAAAGAAATGCTGTATTTCAAATACAGGAACTCAGATACCGTGAACTTGTTTTCTGCGCAGAGACAAAAAAGATGAAAAGCACATAGACACATAGACATGTCTTTGAGCTGTGTACAGTTCATGTATTTTCTTGTCTTGTTGGTTTAATCCTGATTAGCTTGTTGGAGGCTGATGCCTATCTCAGCTGACTCTGGGCTAAGGTGGGGAACACATCCATTCACACACACACACACACACACACACACACACACACACACACACACACACACACACACACACACACA
>JBCNYH010000001.1:34468057-34486969 GCA_039654325.1 Tandanus tandanus | reverse complement strand
TATCTATCTATCTATCTATCTATCTATCTATCTATCTATCTATCTATCTATCTATCTATCTATCTATCTATTCATTCCAAACGACTTATCTATTGACCAAGCTACCTACCTACCAGTCTACCTTTTTATCTATCTACCTACCAACCTAACTAGCTACCTATTTACCTAAATCTCCCTTACTTCCTACCTAACCATCTTCTAGTCTGAATTTTATATTTAGAAGTATATAAAAAGTATTCTACCGATTGTAATTACAATATTATAAACATTATTGTTTACATATTATGACTTGCATAATGATTTATTAATGCTAACATTTCATGCTGAACTCAGCGAACTGAGCAGTTCTTCTTTCAGACAGCACATGGTGAGAAAATGGCAAGGCCTAATTAATGAGATACAGAGAACTTCATTTAGGAGACATTTGTTATCTTACATTGGATTAAAGCTGAAAATGTTACTCATCAGCATTGGTTATCTTCCTTTGAGTTGGGGCTCAACAAATTAAAACCTATGCAGCATACAAAATAATGTAGTAAGTCCACTGAACACACACACACACACACACACACACACACACACACACACACACACACACACACACACACACATTATGCATGGATTCACTGAGCTATGAAACAAGGCAACGGTAATCTTCTATTAAATGTTTGCGCTTCCATAATCTCATCATACTGCATCTCTGCTCATTCCACTTAGCATATGGCCTATTACCATAATGACACCACACTGGTACTCTGATAAACATTTTAACCATGAGAAACTGGAAGGTTGCAGTGGTATCCTGCCATAATAAGGATGTGCGAAATGGCAACCTCAGGTTAAACTTTGCGGGTTTAATTGCTATCAGTGAAGTAACGAAGACATTTCCTGCTGGTTTTCCGCCTGTTAATAAAGCCCCATTGTGTTTGCTTACCTGTGAATGTGCAGCAATAGCACATATATTTCTGTCTAAAATGATCCTGATTTCTGATTCATGTGCATGTGGGGTATGTGTTTATGACTGAAACAGAGATCAAGCATTTTATGTTTAATAATTCAGATGGATTCCCTCAAAGGGGCCCATTCACTTACCAGGCATACTAATAAACATGAGATACAGTGTTATTTCTTGGAAATAAAATGGAATCAGCCACAATGTCTTTCTGAAACCATTTGCGTACTCCTGTACGTGGGTATCAATAACCCCTACAACAGTGATGATATTGGTAAACATCAGCATCTTTTTTATTTCTCTAATTTTAAAGTTTCTAAACACTTAATCTCTGACTTTTTGGACATATGGAATGGTTACCGAGTGAAGAAATATGTGAACACTATGCCTGAAAAGTTAAATGCTGTAATCAAAGTAAAGGCTGGCCACAATAAATATTGACTTTTTTTTCCACAAAAAAAATAGACTGTTATTTTTGTTATTACTATGTATTGTTGTTTGTTTACTTATTCTCATCAATATGATCCAATATTGCATGAAATAAATACTTGAATAGTACTTGGTTTCTGATTTATCTTCATTTTGTTAAGTGTATTTATTAATTTCTTCACTCGCTGAACCATTCCATATGGTTTGAATTTATTCATGCTATGCAAAAGTAAAAAAATAAAATTTGTGACACCTTTCAATTTTTCTGAAAAAATTATATTTTCAATGTTTTTGTTTATTAGCCATATTTTTACCTCAATATACTTGTCGGAATGATTTTTTTGGTTCTCATTGTTCAATACAGTTTCACCAAAAAAATTATAGACAAGTAATATTTTACTCCTTTTTATTAGGAGCCCTTTTAGACAAAGGTGGTGGTGTATAATCTCCACTGAACACTACTATATATATCTCTATATAATGTGGTAACAACATGATAATAATATAATATACATGAATTGGATGGGTTCTCTATATCTCTACATTGTTGTTTTCTTTTAAAATCACATGTCCAAGGTTCCATGAAAGTGTGAATGATTCTGCTACTTCATCAGCTACTGTTATATGTATGATTTTGCTCTCAAATAAAATATCATAGCTGTATTTGTGTATTCTAGGATGAAATATTGTGAAGCATCAGCTCCTGGCTCTGAAAGTAATGCTGTACTAGATGTCACATCACAAAAAGTATTTAAATTCATGGTTGGAACGGTAACTGAGACACCCATCAGAAATATAAACATCCACTTCATGATACAAGATTTTTCTCATTATCAGGAAATGGAGCATGTGATTATTTGCAGTTTATATTACATTGAGTTAAAAAGTATGTCATATGATCTTTGTCATACTGAGGTTAAAAAATATCTATTTTTTTCATGTTGAGTTTGTATTTTTCAGATGTGTGTTTGAGAAACAAATGAAAACAAAATATAAAAAGCAGTAAAACAAAAGCAGTTTGAAAAGAGAAGGGCAAAGTTGCTCATATATCCTCTCAAAATTGGAACATTATGTTTTATAGTAAATTCAATCATTGCAGTATCAAAGCCTTATGTTTTCTCCTTTTGTATCCACTTTCATATTCCTTCAGTCTAATATCTGTTGCCACAGCAGCAAAAACTGATTGAACAAGAGACTGAGAGAAAGAGCAAATGCCATGTGACACATTTAGTGGAGGACCTCTGTGGCAGGTGTGTGTGTGTGTGTGTGTGTGTGTGTGTGTGTGTGTGTGTGTGTGTGTGTGTGTGTGTGTGTGTGTGTGTGCGCAAGAGAAAGTGATTGAAGTCAAGAGAATGAATGTCACTTTCAGTCACTGAATCAAATGAATCTCTGCATTTTCAACTTAGCATTAATCTTCGGCTGCTGCTAATTTAAGTGTACAATGAGTGTACAATAAGTGTAGCAAATATACATGTATGTATGTGTTTGCATGTGCATTCACCCATTCATTCATTTTATTTGGACCAATAAAAAAAACTAAAATAAAAAATAAAAATAAAAATAAAATAATAATAATAGCGGGGCAGTGGTAGCCTGGGGGTAGGGTGCTGGATTACTGATCCGAAAGCCAGGGGTTTAAGCCCCACTATCACCGGGTTGTCACTGCTTTCCCCCCAGTGCAGCTAATTGGGTTATCAAAGGCCAGCCATGTCTCTCACTGTCTGTGGTGAGAGGCATGTTACCGAACCATTGGTGTAGTTCGTAAAGAGTAGGCCATTGGATTGCCGTCAGTGTGTTTCTGCCCTGCAATGGCCTGGCGAGCTGTCCAGGGTGTACTCTGCCTTTGCCCAGTGTCAGCTGAGATGTGACCCTAATTAGGATTAAGCGGTTCAGAAAATAAATGAATTAATTAATAATAATAATAAATAGAT
The DNA here is from genome assembly GCA_039654325.1 of Tandanus tandanus. Lineage (NCBI taxonomy): Eukaryota > Metazoa > Chordata > Actinopteri > Siluriformes > Plotosidae > Tandanus > Tandanus tandanus. The sequence goes on along the minus strand of JBCNYH010000001.1, from coordinate 34,483,657 downwards.
GCAATAAATTTTATTTATTAATTTATTTCCATAGTAATAGTTCATTCATTCATTCATTTTCTGAACTGCTTAATCCCAATTAGGGTCACGGGGAGGCTGGCGTCCATCTCAGCCGACTCTGGGCGAGGGCAGCGTACACCCTGGACAGCTCACCAGGCCATCACAGGGCAGAAACACGCTGACGGCAATGCAGCCTACTCTTCCATAGTAATAGTATTTCTTCTAAATAATTTAGTGAAGAAACAGTTTCCCTTGTGGGCACCAGTCACATGTCCCAGTAAGGTCAAAACTATTCCTATCCTTAAGGAGACATGTGGTCCCACTAATATATAAAAAGATGCTCACACTCACACGTAGGCACACACACATTGCTATTAGTGTACAAGTGTAGATATTCCACCTACCTGTATGTTTTTTGAGAACTTTTAGGAAACCCACACAGAAACAGAGACAACATATGGAACTTCTCACTGAAAGTAACTTAGGCTCAGGTTTAAGTTTTGCTTTCTGAGAAAATGACCCAAGTGAATAGCAAAAAAACCACGTCAGAAAAATACCTGAAAAAAATTATTTCATAAAGACCTAATACAATAATGTGAAGGAATAGCTACACTGGATAGCGTTGGTGCCACACAGCTCCAAGGCTTGATCCTTAACTCAATTTAGTGTCTATATGCAGTTTTACATGTTTCCTCCCACTTCCCATAAACATGTTGGTAGTCAAAGATTTAAAAATTATTATTATTCATTATTTTACCTCCTAAGGGATGCACTGGGAGCGTGTTTGCCCTGTTGCTCCGAGTTCAAATCTTGATGATATCACAGCTATCTGTTGCTGGGAGCCAAGAGGGCAAATACAGGCCATGCTCTCTGGGTGGGAGGGTGTCATGCTGTTTCTCCCCTCTGACACTAGCCAACTGTGGGTATTTGTGAATTTATGAATGCAGAACAGGGCAAATAGTGTTTCCTCTGTGATGCAGCATGAACAGCAGTTGGCAAAGAATGATGAGGTTGGCTTCCCTTGAAATTATTCTAAACAAATAAAACTTTACCCATTCTGCTTTTCACAAATGTTTGTTTGTGATGTAAATGTACACTGGTGTCCAAACAGTGGTGTCAGGTGTTAGCTTCTTTGGTACTGCAGTGGCGCTGTGATGCAAAGCTACTGGATCTAGGTATTTACCAATTATGCATCGAAGGCAAGTTAAATGTTGCTGAATATTGTTGTAATCAGCGACATCCACTCACCTTGAGGTGATTAATTGTTTTAGTATATACTACACAAAAACTTAAGCAAAAAAGTGCTAGTAAATATAGTGCTAAAATAACACTTTTAGGGTTTATTTAAAAAAAAAACAAACAAACAAACAAATAAAAAAACCATTAATGTTGATAGACAGATGAGCTCCCACTGCATTCATGAGCAGGTGCAGAGGCTAAGAGCTGTGTAACGGTGTCTCTTTAAACTCTTTACAGAGTTTTGGTAGTACTATGTGAGAACATTAAAAAAAGAGAATTATAATGACATTTTTATATTTTTTATTTACATATTTTAACCATGACAGAGACTGGCCATTTGAGCTAAGTGCTTCAAGATGAGCTAATAGTACTGTGGAGCTAGTGGAGTGTTTTCAGCACTCATTCACTTAGTAGCCTACACACTATTACAGAGACACACAAAAGAAGAGCTCCATAAAGGTGTAATTGCATGCTAATTAAAAAATATTTAATTATATTGTAGTTCCATGTAGTATATACTACATGGAACTACAAGAAAAACTTGAAACTAAATAAAGGTAAAATTAGATGTTCACGGTTTATTTTTCTATTTTAAAGTGTGATAACGATGCCGCTGCCTGCTCGAGTAATAATGACAAACAGTGAGTAACTGTTGTTCAATCAGCTCACACCATCCCTGTGTAGTACATAATAAACACAAATATATATAAATATATCTGCTTCAGAAAATAATCAAATTCATGATCTCACTATGAATGAATAGCTTGGGTAATTTCTATACACACATTCAATGGGGTGAAAATTTCCCAACGTGTAGAATGGCACTAAATTGGATGGATGGATAGATAAGCAAACAAACAGGCAGACATATGTGTGTGTGTGTGTATGTGTGTGTGTGTATATACAGTCATTGACACAAGTCTTGTCGCACATGTGGACATTCTTGTATAAAAGCCTGTATCTCACCAACCTGTTAAGTGATTTTAATCAACTATGCCTTACATTAACATTAATCCTACAATTATACGGAATGTTTTGCGAAAGCAATACGAATTGTATATTTATTTACACTTTTTACAGCTAATAAAAGACGAATAAATCCATTTTAGGCTGGACAAAATTCTCGTTGCAATCATGTAACATATAATTCTGGATATATATATATATATAAACAATTCCAGGATAGCTTCTTCTGTTATTATATACCATTTACAGCTCCAGTGTACACAGGCGGATATTTCCAAAAAAAAAAAAGGGTCTAGGTGAAGCAGACTTTTTATTTGTTTCTTGTCAGCCCGGTTGATCTAATTGACTTGAATAATTCACTGAGTGAAAGAACATGTGTAGGGTTTTATTTGATTCAGTATTGCAGAGGTATCAAAGGTGTCTGGGGACATGTATTGGAGCAAGATGTATTGAAGTAATACTTAAAATTGACCAAAATATTTCCAGCGGCGTATAGTAGAATTATGTAATTCTTTACACATGAATACATTTTTAAGACAAAAAAAAAAGAACAATCACAGATGAGTACATAATAGAGATTTAATAGTTTATACAGCTATAATCTACAGAGTTGATTTATAAGCTACTTAACTGCATATAAATTACATCAGTTGCACAGTTTCTACATAACTCATTAATCCTGTTAATGGATTGTGTTTTGGTTTTTTAGTATGACTGTTGTAATAGTGGTTTGGCTGTAAACTCACCAGTACAATATAGATTATACAGTATATAAAGGCAGCTCTGTATCTGTCTGCTCATCATTTCAGAAGACATCATCTGCTTGACTGAATTAGGCATCACCATGTCAGTGACTGTTGAAAAATGAAAGGTTTATCTGAGACAACTGCTTTTATCTCTGTTTTACCCTGATGTTATGTTGTGATAACAGTGATCAGTATAGCTAAAGGGATATTTTGCCTCCACTCAGGGTTGAAATTGTGCAGCAAATGGAAGCAAATTCCCAGGGTGACTTTTCTTGCTGGACTGGCAAATTTCACTTTGATTTATTTGATTTATTGAAAGGTGAAACAGTCCTTTGCCCAAGGAGCAAGCACTTAAAAAAGGGTGATGTGCACTGTGGCCCTAGTGTTCAGCTCCACAGACAGTTTGACTTTCCTGGAATTAATCCTTATTAATCCATGATACATTATACACCAGTTAGCTTAGGACATTAGATTCAGTGTTGATATTTCTCAGTACGGCAGAGCTCAGGATAGTTCTGTTAAGCCCAGTCACATACGTTGCACAACAGGTATATAACAGATCCATGACAGAAAAAAGGACAAATTCCTCAGACAGTTGCGGGTGTGATTTGTACATGTTAGATTTTTTTCTGTCTCATAGGTGATTCTCAGCATGAGGTTAATTTCCCAGGCCTGCTGTGCGATGCACTATGATGTGTTATGATAGACATAATAATCTCATATGCTTTTTGGGTCATTTGATGCTCTCAAAATTGTATGTTTTACAATAGTCTTATGCTTACCCTATATTAAACCCATGACACTTCCTTATATACCAACTTGTACTATACAACATTTTTATAACAGTGTTAGGTTGAGCGTACGTACGTCATTACACACATGTAACAGTCATATGAATTTCATATGAACTGATTTGACATACAGACCTGACCTATTTTCCCAACGACAAATGTACAAGACATATTTTGTATATGTATGCCACTTTCAAATCCCCTATATCAGTATCCTCTGTCGTAGCCCCGCTAAATTTGTATGACAAAAAAAAAATAGCAGGTTGTTTATAAAAGGGGCTTAGGTTATCAGTGCTACTGATTAATTACTGAGAAAATTAATCAGTAGCCTACATCTCTTGACTTGTTGATTTTCCTTTCTGCCTTTACATTATTACACAAATTTAGTAGCTAGCTTAGCAAACTTTATTTGTTTTAGAAACTTAATTGATCATTGACAAACCCATTTATATTGCCTATACACACCCTGCTTTCCCCATGTTAAAAGTATTACCTCACAAGTAATACTTGGTGTAGTAGTTAGGGTGCTAGGCACATCAATCCCTGTAAGACCACCACTGTGGTAAGACCCCTAAGCAAGGTCTTATCTACAGGTGTGCCTCTGTCCACCCAGCAGTATTAATGGGTACCAGTAATAATACTGGGAAGGTAACCTGGGATGCAGTAGCATCCTATCCAGAAGGAGTTGAACTCCTCCTAGTCAGTTCATGCTGCAGAAACTGGGGTAAGCACAGGCTGTGATGAGCAACTAGGCTTGGGTGTAAAAAAACAGGCAAACAGATTACTTGTGCACATTTTACATCACCCAGTAATCCCAGTTCTGATTCTTATCTGGTTTCATTTCTGGTTTACATCTTCACTCTGGTCTCACTAACACACCTATTAACTATTAACAATTACTCATTCCATTAACAACATATGACTGGATGTGCACCAGCAGATAGTCTGGGTACCTGTGTCCTCATGGGTTTCTGCTTGATTCTTTGGTTTCCTCCCACACAAAACTGGTGTGTATGTGGATTAACTACTCTAAATTGCCCCTTGGTATAAAAGACTGTGTGTGTGTGTGTGTGTGTGTGTGTGTGTGTGTGTGTGTGTGTTTTATGTAAGCTCGCCAGTCCATCACTGGGCCAACACACACACAACCATTCATACTCACATCTAGGACCTTCTTAGGACAACCTCCTGAGGTGGATGTACTAACCACAATGCTCTTTAAGTATCATTAACTCTGAATTCGTCATTAGTTTGAGTTGTAAAGATTTGGCATATGAATATAAATGTTATGATGTTGATATATACCTGACAGATTATGATGACACTGTATAAAACACTATAACCCTTGTGGCATAATGATTCTCTGCCAGAGTCTTAATTGCATTGTGTATGTGTGCAAATAGCAGACAGCTTACTGTCTCATGCAGTAAAATCAGTATTATCTGAACGTAACCGCAGGATAGCATTGAACTGCAATTCACCCACTCACTTCAAGGGAGACAGAGGAAGAGAGATAGCTACGACATCAGCTAAGAGAACATGCATCATCAATGTCACTGGGCCTCGCTGTCAGAACACAAATAACTAAGATTTATGCACTGCATGTCGATAGTGTCACTGAGCAGGGTTCTTGCCGCTGGTGCAGACAAAAGCTCATGAAAACAACTCTTAAGACACTGTCTGGGTGACAAAGCATGCTGTAGCTCCAAAGTGACCCAAGGAAGAAGAAATACCCAAAGAAATAAAAAAAGTGTAAAGGATTGTGTTTGGCTATAAGAGGGGATGATAGAAGCAAACGGAAACATCTGATAGACAGAACTCGGGGTCGGTCTATTAGAAAGAGGAAAAAAGAAAAGGTAGAATAATTACTTATTGTAAAACCCACACACAGAGAAGAGAGAGAGAGAGAGAGAGAGAGAGAGAGAGAGAGAGAGATCAACTGACTTAGCTGTAGCAGTTCTGCCTGTGGTGTGCTGTAGGGAAACTCAGCATGACAGTGTGTGTGTGTGTGTGTGTGTGTGTGTGTGTGTTTGTGTTTGTACTTGCTTCATAATGGGGACCAAAATATGTTTTTAGCCAACAGGGTAAGGACCTTTATGGAAATTGAGGAAATTTTGGCTGGTCCTTGTTAATTGAAAGGGTTGTTTGACGGTTAAGACTGGTTTTTAGTGTTCAGATTGGAATTAAGTTTAGGTTAGGATTAGGGTTGGGGTTAGTCTTTTATTTGTATAAGGTTAGGGTTAGGGACAAAGGAGTGCTTTATATCAATGAATGTCCCCGCAAAGATAGAAGTACAAAAGTGTGTGTGTGTGTGTGAGTGTGTGTGTGTGTGTGAATGTGTGGGTGTGCCCACAGCTGAGACGATTGTTTAGAGGTGTGTGTTTGCTGCTGACACTAGGCTTTATTTGACAGGAAAGGGTTTTTGAAGTTTTATTGAGCCCTTGCTGCATCTGCCTACGGAAAGCCAACAGGGTCACAGCATAGATGACGCTGATGTCTCATCTGCAATCATTCCGGTTCAGCTTGAGGCAAGAAAAGGAGAAGAGAAAAATAAACACACCTTATTTTTGTTCCTCTCCTACTCAGACAAGCACTGTGTCACAGGAATAAGTCTGAATTTACCAGTGATGGCTACAGCAGTGTGGTAGAGCAGAGCAACATCTTTTATATATAAAATACCAATATTCAACATTCATGTGACGAAATCCAATTGAGTGTTTCGCAGTGCTATTATTGTAACTGTCAGATTCACTTCTTACTTACAAAGATGAAGATACAAATGAATTGCCAGTTTTCTACTCCTCCCTTCCCCTGAGGCACCCCCACTCTCTTGCTCTTGCTCTCTCACTCACTATTTTCCTTTCCTTTCCTCTCTTGATAATTATGATGGCACAATTTTACGGTTTTCTTGCTCTCACAAAAACACTCTGCAGGCTGCCAAGAGTGCAGCAAATATTCTGTGTGTTTCTCGCAGACCCCCCCCCAAGGCTGTTTAGAGAAAACAATGGGCATCAGAAGAGGTATATCTGCATTTGTTGGACAGTGCTTAAGAATGATTGCACACATTCTTGAACAGACATTTCTTTGCACGGCATACATAAAAAAAATGAGGAGTGAGATCATTATTTTCATCCCTGGGGAGAAATAAATCTTGGTTGCTTTCTGAAGGTCAGTGCTGATGAGTATGTTATGTATATCTTCATATATTGTAGAACTAAGGTTCACCTTGGCACCACGATGGTGTAGTGGTTATCACATCTGTTTCACAGCAAGAAGGTCTTAGGCTTGAGTCCCAGACTCGGTGAGGGTGCTTCTATGTAGAGTTTGCATATTTTTCTTGTGCTTGCGTTAGTTTTCTCCTTGTACTTCGGTTTCCTCCCACAGTCCAAAGACATGCACATCAGGCTAATTGGCTGTTCCAAATTGCCCCTAGGTGTGAGTGTGAATGGTTGCAAGCTGTTTAGCAGGATTAAGCAGTTTGGCATATAAATAAATGAAAATGTACCTTTAGTTGAATCAAATGCTCCAAACAAGTTCCAGCATGATAATGCCTCTGTGCAAAACTCAAGCTTCGTTAAGACATGGTTTGCAGGTTCTTCTGTGTAAGAACATGAGAACACTGCACAGTACCCTGACCTTAACTCAACTAAATGCCTTTGGGATGAAATGAAAGTCTGACTGTGTGCCAGGCTTCCTTGCCCAACATCACAGCCTTCCCTCAGTAATACTCTCGTGGCAGAATGGGCACACATCCCCACAGCCACATTAGAAAATCTAGTGGAAAGACGAGTGGAGAGTGTTATAGCAGCAAAGGTGGGACCAAGTACATAATAATGCTTTTTTGGAATACAATGTTCAAGGACAGATGAGGTGAGATAGTTATGCGGGCAGATAATTTGTACTCTATGTACTCTATGTACATTATGTATGTAGTTCACCCTGAACAGCTCGCCAGGCCATTGCACCACACATACAACCATTCACACTCACTCTCACCTAGGGGCAATTTGGAACCGCCAATTAGCCTACTGTGCATGTTTTTGGACTGTGGGAGGAAACCAGAGTATCTGGAGGAAACCTACGCAAGCATGGGGAGAACATGCAAACTGCACACAGAAACGCCCCGAGCCGGGGAATCGAACCTGGGACCTTCTTGCTGTGAGGCAAAGGTGCTATCCATTGCATCACTGGAAAATGATAATAATAATTAAATAATAAAAAAACCTCACTAATCCTGAAATGTCTAATTTTATTCACAAAAGGCTGGTGCAAGTGCAAGTTTTCATTCCATCCAGGCAGGAACCACACTTTCCTCCTGTTTAAATCAACTGAACCCTGCAGTAAACAATCAATATAGTATCGATATTACGGACCCCCCATAAAGCCACCATGTTTAGCGTTTTCGGCCAGCTGTGTCACATCACCTGAGAAGAGTAGCTTAATTATTTCATTCATTCATTTTCTAAGCTGCTTCATCCTAATTAGGGTCGTGGCTGGCTGACTCTGGGTAAGGGCAGAGTACACCCTGGACAACTCGCCAGGCCATTGCAGGGCAAACATACACACAACTATCCACACTCACTCTCAGCAAGGGGCAATTTGGAACCGCCAATTAGCCTACTGTGCATTTTTTTGGACTGTGGGAGGAAACAGGAGTACCCAGTGGAAACTCATGCAAGCACAAGAAGAACATGCAAACTTCCCTAGAAACGCCCGAGCCTGGGAATTGAACTAATTGAATTAGTGCTAACCACTACGCCACCGTGCTACATAGATTTATTATTTAATTCACTAATAGCTAATATTACAGTTAATTTCTGATTAGGAAATACACCTTCTGCATTCTCTGTGTAATTTTACATGTACACTGGCCTACAATAACTCAATTAGCATCTTACCTCAGAACCTGAGCACTTTCCCCACATGTTGCACACGCCCAGCACAAATGATCAGATACACAATTCTGTGAATGACAATATCCTTTGGTTGGTCCAGAATTCCCATCCTGTCTGAACAGCCAATAACTGTGCACTAACGATGTAGGAAGGACATGAATTGCACATTCCACATATATTCATTTACGTTTATGGCATTTGGCAGACACCCTTATCCAGAGTGATAAATATTTTTTATACAGTTGAGCAACTGAGGGTTAAGGGCCTTGCTCAAGGACCCAACAGTGGCAGTGCTCAAGGACCCAACAGTTCAGCTGATAATGGTGGGCATGGTAGACGTCTGAGCCAGACCCGCGCAGTATTTCTTCCAATGTTTTGATTAGCTAAAAGTATAGAGATGCTGCTTAATGGTGGTCTCTGTGAAATTAGTTTGACCCCCAGCTATCTTGATATTCTAGGTTGGATAATATGCACTTTTTTTGTTTTGGAAAGCTGAAACAGTGATCGTACCTTCAGTGTGCACTAAACCATGTGTTTTATTTTGCTTTAAAAACAAGAGCAACTTTCAAAAAAGAGATAGACCAGCATACATTCATATGGATTAATTAATCTCCGTTGGAGTAATTAATTAAACCCCCTCAGTGTTTGGGAATAAGTTAGAGATTGTAATTTTGTGTGTAAATTAACCCAGATAAATGGTAGGTGTTATATATATTTGCATAAGACAGTATTCGATAACTCTGGGCGGCACGGTGGCGTAGTGGTTAGCATATCCGCCTCACAGCATAAAGGACCTGGGTTTGAGTCCCAGGCTTGGGTGTTTCTGTGTGGAGTTTGCATGTTCTCCTTGCACTTGCTTGGGTTTCCTCCTTGTACCCTGGTTTTCTCCCACAGTCTAAATACATGCATATTAGGCTAATTGGTTGTTCCAAATTTCCCTTAGGTGTGAGTGTGAATGGTTGTGTTTGTAGGTTGGCCCTGTGTTCAGGGTTTACCCTGCCTTCATCCAGTGTTGGCTGAGATAGGATCCAGCCTCCCCGTGACCCTGATAGGATTAAGCGGTTTGGTTCAGCAAATAAGTGAATGAATGAGTGAGTATTTGATAATGAAACAAAATGTACATAACTGTTTTGCTAACTGAGGGCAGTGGTGGCTTAGTGATTAAGGCAATGGTTTACTGATCCAAGGGTCAGTGGTTCAATCCCAACTATCACCACTGTTGGGCCCTTGAGCAAGGCCCTGAACCCTCAATTGCTCAGTTGTATACAAATGATAATTGTAAGTGGCTCTGGGTAAGCGCATCTGCCAAATGCTGTAAATGTAAATGCTAAGATCCCAGTCTGAAACAGCTAGCTATCTCCTTCTTGTGTGTGTGTGATATGTGAAATAATATACACACTGAGCACTTTATTAGGAAAACCTGTACACATACACATTTATGCAATTTTATAATCAGCCAATTGTTTGGCAGGAGTGTAGTGCATAAAATCATTCAGGTATGGGTCAGCAGCTTTTGGTATTGTTCACATCAACCATTAGAATGCTGAAAAATTTGATCTAAGTAATTTTGACTGCTGCATGATAGTCTGTGCTGTTAGTCTGTGCCAGACAGCCTGGTTTGAGTATTTCTATAAATGCTGATTTCCTGGGATTTTCCTTCTCCTTGGGGTTCCACTTCTGTCAGCCAAGAACAGAAAGCTGAGGCACAGGCTCACCAAAACCGGACAGTTAAAGACTGGAAAAACATAGCCTGGTCTGTTGAATCTTGATTTCTGCTGAGACACACAGATGGTAGGGTCAGAATTTGGCACCAATGGTATAAATATATGGACCCAACCTAACTAGTGTCAACAGTTTAGTCTGGTGGCGGTGGTGTAATGGTTTGGAGAATATTTTTTTGGCTTTGGGCCCATTAATACCAATAAATGATCGCTTGAATACCGCAGCCTATTATATTATCGTTGGTGAACATGTGCATCCCTTCATGGACACAATTTCCCCATTTTTTTATAGTGACTTCCAGCATGATAATGCACCATGGCACAAAGCCAAAGTCATTTTAGACTGGACTCATGAAGATGGCAGTGAATGCAGTCTTCTCAGGTTACCATGCCAGTCACTGGATCTGAATCCAGTGGAACACGTTTGGGATGTGGTAGAAGGGGAGATTCACAGCATGAGGATGCATCTAAAATATTCAGAGATTGAAGTCATACCAACATGGACCGGAAAGGAACATTTCCAATGTCATGTAGAATCCATGGCAAGAAGTACTGAGGGTGTTTTGAGAGCAAAGTGAGACCCTACCCAGTATTGGTGTAAGGTTCCTATTAAAGTACTCAGTATATATAACACAGTATTTACAATAGGTACATCAGTCACAGGCTGGAGCCTTCTTACCCAGTCAGCTTGACAAGGAGCCCTGGTTTAGACATATCTAGTGTTGTGTTCCACCTTTTCCATATGCCTGGGCCAAGGGTAAACACTTGGATACTGTATAATAGAAGCAGATGTGGTGGATTCTGATAGTTTGCTTAGTCATTGTGGAGTGAAACATTACTTCACAGGTAGTGATATTCTATAAACACGTTTATTAAAAATGTTTGGGAACTGATGTAGTGTGGATAAAATAAAAGTGATATGATTAGAAATTCTGGTTCTAGTATGGGCTTACTGGAGGTTATTTATACACCTGCTGATTCATCTAGACGGAAATGCATTACAGTAGTCCAACAATAAATGTATGAACTAGTTTTTCTGCATCATATAATGACATTATATTTCTTGTCTTGGCAATGTTTCTGAAAATGGCAGTTCTACCAAATTACCTACATATGCTTTAGATGAGAAACTAGGGCTAGTAATCAAGGGCTAGTATATTTATCAAACGAAAGTACTCAGTGCTACGTATGCACTCGGAAACTTCTCAAAGTGGTTTGAACCAATTTTAACTGATACTGAACCAATGATGACACGTTAATGTGGGTGTATACACAATTAGGCTTCACTCATCTCTAAATCACATGACTTTGTCACTACAATACAGTTTTGAATCCCTGCTTAGAGAATCACTGCTTCGAAGCTTTCATAGCAAGTTACAGAGCTTCAGGTACTCCATTACATCACCAGCACTTTAACATCATTGCACAACAAATATACCCATTTAAGGCATTTTTACTCCCTAATTGAAGTAGCCTATTTCAGCAGGATAGTGCACCCTGCTATACTACAAAAAGTGTTGTCTTGTTGAAGTTGGTCTCCAAATGTTATCATCTGTGGGATGTGCTGGACAAACCAATACATGGATGTCTCACTTTGCAACTTACAGGAATTAAAGGATGTGCTGTGAATTGCTTTGTTCCAGATACAACAACACATCCTCAAAGTCCATGCCTTGATGTGTTAGAGCTGCACAGTTAGGACCTACACAATAATAGACAGGTACTTTCAATGTTATGGCTTATTGGTGTATGTGATTCTTATAAAAGTGTAGAATTTAGTTACAGAGCTAATTACATTTTGAAGAATCTTGGCAATTCTGTCAATGGGAAAAATGTATTTATTTCTAGTTCATATTGTTGGCATCTGCACATTAGTGTCTATTGTATTCCTTGTAAGTTCTAATGTCCTAAATTTGAGTCTAAAAAAATTCATTACATCATCTTTTATAGTGGAAATATAGGCTGAATGTTTTTCTATATGTTGTAAGTTTCAATGCAATCAAGAACACTACCATTATGCTGCCATTTATTTTCAAAATTTTAAAACATCCACGTTTGATCATTATACCCAGGTGTAAGCTACTTTTCTATAATTATTTTTAAACTGGGCAACATTATTATAATCCAGTGTATAGCAAAACAAGGAGTGTATACATTTGGTAACTTGATTTTGAATTGTGGGGTTAGAGGCTGTGACTGTGTAGCTAATGTTGTTGCTAACAGAAATTCAGCTTAGTTCAGACTAATTACTATATTTTGTATGTAAGCTAAATGTGAGTATTAGCTCAACAGTGTGGCCACTATTGTGAGTGGCCTCAGTATATCTGTGTGAGGCCCACTGACCCTCACAAACTCTGCTCTCACTAGGTTTTTAGGGATAGCTCCAAATTTCTCTCAGACAAGGTATAATCGATCCCTGATCTCTGATATTTTCATTTGCAGTCAGAACTTTAGATGTAAGGTAGATAATACTAATATTTACAATTGACTTCAGATGGAAGGTACATTTGGCATGAACTATTTCTCTGTTATTCAGTTTCCTACAATTATCTTTATGATATTTTTCGGGTGTTTTTGTTTATCTTGAGGAACAGACAGAGTCTCAGTAGATTGAAATCTGGAATCTGAAATCTGATGCCTCAAGGCAGCTAGCAGATGGTTGATGTAGCTTGTGTTTCTGCTGCTTGGCTCAGGCCCTGAATTATCAGCTATTAACTAGGCCTGTCAAAAGACTATAACAATAGTACAAGTAATGTGAGCAGCATCTTCCCAAATGTGATGGACACTATCCCACTCTAAAGGGCCAGACTTGCTATCAAAAGGTGATTGCCAATAGCCAATTTTCTTATCAGAGAATGAACTGGACATCCAGCAGTTCAACGAATAAAAATGTAGCAGTTAGAAAAAAGATAAAGTTTCAGAAGTAAAAGATAAACAGAAAAGCCAAAACAGCAAGAATCTCCTGGCAAACAGCTTTAAAAACCTGAAGATTGTCAGCGGAATTGAAGCCATAGGGCACAGAAAGGAATGCTCTACAAAGCCACTGTGTTTGAAGGCTGTATGTTCACTTACAATTTAAAATGTTTGCAGTGTCTTGTGACATAACCATGCATTCATCTTCATTTAACCACTATCGTCTGCAAGACAAAGCTATGGACAGATCATTTCACTTCCCAGGTTTTTTGAAGTCATTGCTTGCTTTTAGAAATAACCATTTAAATTTTGTATCCTACACAGACTTATGGATCTTTAAGGCAGTCCAAGTAAGAGGTTCTTAATGGACCACTGTAGGTGGAGATGTCTTATTCCCTTTAGTAAAGCAATAATAAGCCAATAAACCAGAAAAAAATGCTATCCACAGCACTATGCTAGAATGCAATAGCTGGCACATTGTCCTTTAGGGTAGCTGGGAATTTTCAGGGTTCAGTGCTCCACAAAATCAGGATCCTGAAAATCAGGCAATGTACCAGGGCCAGGTGAAGAGGTAAGCACAAACAAGATCCTTGGGTTAGGGACCCTTACATTCAGAGGTGTTTCCTGCACTGCATCTTTGCTGCATTCTCTAACACATCACTACTACATTCTCCAATTGTAGGAGCAACCTGGCAGTTTCCTCTGTGAGCAGGAAACTTTCAGGTTGCTCCTACAATTAAAGAATGTAGCAGTGAGAACCAAGTAAATGTAAACAATACTACAGCCTAGTTTTTGAATTATGTGATGTTGGACGAATCAGTGGGTTATAGAGGAAAGTAATACTTGAGATTTTTGCAAGAACACATTTCTGTTTCGGTGTTTGGGTTGCAACCATAGGACAATATCCCACTTATAAAATGCCTGCAGCTACAGATTAGCCTGGGACACTCAGCTGCTATCATCAGTCCTAGTGTCCTCAGTAGTCAGTAATACTCCACATATTGATTTTACCAGTATAATAATATCTTCCACACTTTGGGGTTAAGTTGGTCAGTAATCCCAGTGAATGTAGCCATGTACCAATGAAGTATGTGGACTGCTTTCATCATGCTACCAATTATCATAATATGGGTGAAGATAGTGTGTATGTGCCAGATATATTACAGTTTAATAGTGGGAATAGGAGCAAGTTATCCAAGTATGGGAGTATTGTGATGCCACTGGCAATCAGATGAGAACTGGGGTGTCTGGTAGAGGCCAAAGTACAAGATTTTGAGTTGGAATTGGCCGGAGAATGTAAACTTTAAAAAATGTCTGTCTTCTAGAGGTAACATGAAAATAAGCATCACACAGATCTGCATATCTTGTGGCAGTATGATTTTGACCATGTGTTGTCCTTAATGCTACAAATTAATAAATAAGTAAATATACTAAAAGACATGTAATTAGGAAGATGTTTAACCCTCTCACATATACAACTGGATAAAACACACAAAATTTCCTTATGAAAAAAGAATGGAACAGTGAACTTGTGGTTAAAAATCCCTTGTTTTAAAGCCTGCAGTCTATTTAATAGTGAGTGTGAATAAATTGCTTAGGACAGAATAACAACTTTGTTGGGGTATGATGTTGATGAATCCTTCCGTCATGAAAAGGCATGAACTGGTGGCAGAACTGCAGTTTCTTTTCACGTAATATTTTCAGGATTGCTGTCTAGGGCCCACCTCAGTGAAACATTGATTTCAGCCACGACTGCTGCCAAGCCATAATTCATCTAGAAAGTTCACTGGACGTGGGTGTTTTGACTAGAAAGCTGTTTAAGCTCCAGGGTTTTGGCCAGTTTCTGGAGTCAAACATAGCATCTTTGATATGGTTAGTTCTGTGTCAGTGAGCATAAAGATGGTGCCCATCTTTGACTTCCAAGAAATTCAAACAATGACCGCATAAGCATAAGTCTGTCTGCGTAGTTATTTGTGGCTATCCATTTGTATGAAATCCATCCAGGTGAAGAGAAAAAATGTCCATCCATCCATATGCCAAACTGCTTAATTCTATTAGGGTGAAGGCAGGGCACACCCTGAACGGCTCGCCAGACCATCGCCAAGCCAACACGCACAGAATCATTCACACTCACACTAGGTGCAGTTTGAAACAGCCAATTAGCATAATGTGCATGTCTTTGGATTATGGGAGGAAACTAGAGTACCAGGAGGAAATCCCAGGACTCAAAACTATTTAATAGGCTAATCATTCATTCATTCATTCATTCATTTTCTGAACCGCTTAATCCTAATTAAGGTCGCGGGGAGGCTGGCGCCCATCTCAGCCAACT
>JBCNYH010000001.1:34413887-34430244 GCA_039654325.1 Tandanus tandanus | reverse complement strand
GAGCCTCCTGACCTACTGCTGTACAGTGTGGTTCAACAGCTGTACTGCAGAGGACAGGAAGGACCTGCAGCGGGTGGCTAGAACGCACCCTACCACCAGGCCACCACCTATGTGATCCAATTTATAGCTGTACAATTAAAGGCTACACACCATAGTGACAGGTGGCACGGTGGTGCAGTGGTTAGCACGTCCGCCTCACAGCAAGCAGGTTCTGGGTTCGATTCCCATCCGGGGCG
Source organism: Tandanus tandanus (assembly GCA_039654325.1). Lineage (NCBI taxonomy): Eukaryota > Metazoa > Chordata > Actinopteri > Siluriformes > Plotosidae > Tandanus > Tandanus tandanus. The sequence goes on along the minus strand of JBCNYH010000001.1, from coordinate 34,430,008 downwards.
TTTCTGTGTGGAGTTGGCATGGCCTCAGCTGAGAAAGGATGCAACCCCAGTAGGATTAAGTGGTATGACGAATGAATGTTGGAAAAGACCAATTGTTTTAATTGTGAGAATTTTTTTTAAGTAGTTCTACAAAATAAAACCCTTTTTCCAGTCGCAACAATTGGACTTATCTGTTTTTGCAAACAAACTCTTCATTTATTTAGTTGCATACCCCAGGTGCTCTCAATAATTTACATCAAGCCTATGATCCATATACTCCCCAGATTTCTTGTTTTTTTTTTATTGGTTATACCTTTCCAGGCTTTTACCGCAGCATTTTTTTTTCAGCTGTTTTCTTTTCATGAGGTGAAATTCATGTTCAGCTGGGTTAAGACCTGGTGATTGCTTGGCCAGTCCAAAACCTTCTACTGTTCCTCCCTGATGAAGTCCTTTGTTGAGGTGGCAGTATGCTTTGGATCATTGTCTTGCTGCATAATGACAGTTCCTCCTGATTAGTTTGGATGCATTTCTCCGTAAATCAGTAGACGATATGTTTCTGCATTCATTCTGCTCCTATGACAATGACTGAGCCTGTTCCAGAACAAGCCATGCAAGCCCAAGCCACGACAAAACGTCCACTATGCTTCACATATGAGCTTATATGTTTAGTGTCATGAACTCATCCCTTCATTCTTCATACTTCAGTATTACAATTGGGTAAAGGTTCATCATTGTCTCATCAGTCAATAAAATTTTGATCCAGTTGAACAGTTGTTGCTCATCTCTGTACTTTTTTATTTATTTTTTTAAATTTCAATTTGACTTTCCGATTTTTACTGAACAGTTTTTACTGCTAATGAGTGGATTGCATCTTGTAGTATGGCCTCTATATTGTTGTTCTCTAAGTCTCCATCAAACAGTAGACTGTGATATTTCCACTCCTGTTCAGTTGTTTTAAAGTTTTTCTTACACCTAGTCTTTCATCAGTTGTTGTTATTTTTCTTGGATGACCGGTTCAGTACCTGTAGCTCAGTACACCAGTGGTTTACTTTTTTTCAGGACAATCAAAGTTGTGCTACTGGCTATACCCAATGTTTTAGAAACACCTCTGATAGATTTCACCATTTTCTTAGAACTGAAGGCTGTTTTTTACTTTAGACAGAGCTCTGGCCTTCACGTTGGTCACCCTTTCTTAACTATAAGTGCAGTCTTCAGCAGTAAAAGCTAAAGCTTAAGCTGACAGTAGATATCCAGGGCTACTTAATGATTAAAAAAAAAATCTATCTTAACCGACACACCTGGGGTGAGAAGAAACACTTGTTAGTTGTCATTTTTTTTTTTCTCATTTAAAAAACTGAGGTGTTTGATACTAAATGTGATATGTTCTATGTTGTTTAACATATTTACATGTAAATAATATATCTATTTATAGATTTAAAATCTAATATTTATCTTCTGATCTCACACACAAATGTCTTTAATGCACAGCGAAAACTTATTAATTGGCCTTGCCGTTCTAATATTTTTTGGGGGTTTGTATAATAATCGTCCTCAAGCCCTTTAACAATCAAAAGGTCAAATATTGCCTAGAATATCCCTGTTGGTTGTGCTTTTTGGTAGGCAGAATTGTTCTCAACCCAACCATGAGCACCACACACTCACACACACACACGCACACACCCTAAAACATTGTACAACTATTTGTGACCCTAATAAAGGATAAAGCATTTCAGAAAGTGAAATGTGATGAGAATTGAGTTGTGAAATAAGTAAACAAACTAAGACTAGAGCAACATGCAGCATACGGTTATAGTGATTAGTGTTTCCTCCAGACAGTCTTTTACACAGAGATGTGTCGTTATACTTTCATTCCATTTTCATAGTTTCCCACAGTTCATAAACCAACAGTGAAGTTGTGTTTAGGAGGTAGATTAAATCCTCACTTTTAATGATATGCAATATTTTTTCCAATATCTTATTTGTTTATTTTTTTGCCACAGAATCACCCCTTTAAAATATTCACATTTTGTTTCTTTGCAGAAAAAAATAGTTTTGCTTTGATCACAGCTATGAGTCTGTTGGGAAATTGGATGGTCACCAGCAATGGTGTCATCACAGATGCGCACGTGCCCAGATGGATGCATTCATGACATGTAAGATATATGTAAGAATAATAATATAATTATATAAAACATAATGTGTGTACATAATGTGTGTATTAATTCAATTATATGACGAATGATATTCATAATAAATGGGTTTCATGAGATAAATGCATGCATGATTTTCACTAGGGTTTAAGTCTGGGCTCTGATTAGGTCACGTACGGTCATTCACCTTTTTCTCCTTTAGCCACTGTGTGGTTAACTTGGGGTGATTGTCATGGCTGTTATAAATTGCATTGAGTTCCACTAATAAAACTGTGTGTCTATTTTTCAGACTGAAAACCAACAAAATGTGAATATTTTAAGGGGGAAACTCTATAAAACTCAGCTGCACTGGTTGCTGTTACAACAAACCAGTTGCACGTGCTCACCATTTGAAATGTTATGAACAACTTCCTTTCTTCCTGTAGAAAAACGTTTTAGGAAGTCAGTGATATTTGAGATCCTTCCTCGGTGGCACTTTTTCAAAGAATGAAGTGACTGGGGGGCCCCTCCTCTGTTCCTCCAAGTTTTTTTTTCACATTCCAGACTTGATGTTGGTTTTTTTTTTTTTTTTTTTGGTCTGATGCAATTTCATCAGGGCACTGCATCATGAAATCAGTCAATCACATTGTATTGTATATGTTGTAAACCTTCTTTGAGATCTGGCTCAAGTAAAAATGGCTTGGAATAAAAAAAAAAATTAATGACTTAATTTGCATAAGTAATGTTTGTTTAATGGATTTTAGGAGATCGCTTAAACAACTGATCAGAATTTGCATTTAAAGCGGAGTTGTGTGAAATGGCAATGCGGTGATCATTTATGAAAAGAGAATGCGGTTTTCCCCTCACCCTTTGACAGCATGATAGGTGATGTAGTAATGATCAAATTTACACTGCCATTTAAAGTCAGGCTTGTCTTTATACAGTATATGAATAATGGGAAAAATATCTGATATATAACATTTCCTCATACCATATTACATTTGCATTTACATTTACAGCATTTAGCAGATGCCCTTATTCAGGGAGACTTACAAAAGTGCTATAAAGTCACTATCAGCGAATACATTCATATACTGGTTCACTAGGACATAGACTAAGTATACCATCAGTCAAAACTCAGTGGGTAGGTGTTGTGGGTTTTTGTGTGTGTGTGTGTGTGTGTGTGTGTGTGTGTGTGTGTGTGTGTGTGTGTGTGTGAGAGAGAGAGAGAGAGAGAGAGAGAGAGAGAGTTTTTGTATGTGTGTGTTTGAAAAGGATTCTGAGGATTTTGGGTCTGAATTTACATAAAGATGCCTGCAGGCCAATATGTCCTTCTATTGTATTTATTTATTTATTTATTTTTAAAAAATATATATTTTTTTCTCACAAATTACTTGTGACTGTTTTCTGAGTCATAATTTTCATGCATTGCAGTGGGCAAGAACTTTTCAAATTTTAAATAATTTCATAATCAAAGCATGATATACAAAACTCACTGTAATGAACAAAAATAAGTGACCACTTTTAATGGTGAACACTCCTGAAAGTGGTCTCTTCATTTTTTTTCCATAGCTGTGTAAGTGGTATTATATACAGTATTTTTAGCATTCAAGAGGTTTCTGATGCCTGCTCTTCTCACTGGACTGAACAACCCCAGCTAAGAACACGGGGTTGTTGCTAGGAGACAGAGGCTGTCCATTCTTTGTTCATTCTCTACTGACAGTATTTCCAGTCTTCTTACAGGCTACTTTTAGCAAGTGAACTTCTAACAACAACAACAACAACAACATGATCAAGTCCAAGGTAAAATAAATTTATTGTTATATTTTTTCCTTTTAACTACTTTGGGTATTCATGGTGTAAAAACCTGTTAGAACTGGAAAAACACCCCATTTTCCCCTAAAACTGTACTCAGGCCTAAATTTTGGTTGATTGTCTGTGATCTTTACTTTCCTGAAACAAGATTGAAACCTCAAAAAGAAAAAAAGAAAAAAGAAAAGCACTCTTAGTATGTCTGAATTTTTTACACTGGGTCTTCTCACATACCCAAACAAAGTTTTTTTGCATTTGCTCAATGTTTAGAGGTCCCACCAGCCCCATATACATTTGAGAAAATTTTGACATTTGTTGTTGGTGTCCACAACCTTGAGAATCTTATTACAGGCAATTTGCTCAGCAACCACTTTCTCATAGAAGCCAAGTATCTGTTGGAGCACTACTTTGGCAATGAGGTAATGTGGAATTGCTCCAGTTTTGCCTGGCCGTTTGCCCTTTGCTGCATTGTTCAAATGATAGATAGCACAGTGGAGTACTTGACGACATGATGGCAGTCGAGCTCCGATTATTGTGGCATCTTGCTTGCAAATGGTGGGACCCTGTCCAAACACGTGAGCAGACTTGCGGGTGGTAACAGAGCCACTCTGATAAGTTTCAGGAACATCACTAGTGTCACTTGCAGACATGTTCTAAAACGACATGCAACTGTGATGTTCCTGTCAAATAGAAACCACCACTATTGGTTATTAACTCATTAAATGTATCCACCAAGCAGCAATGCAATGTTTGCAAAAGTGTATGAATGGGTACTTTGGGTGGTCAGTATGGGTGACTACCACTGACTGGTTATACATTTAGTCATGCAGCCTCTATTAAAAGCATCAACAAATATTGCAAATACACTTAAATTTCACTCGATTTTGGGACTTTTTGGCATAATTTGGGGTATCTGGTGGGACCTCTAAACATGCATGGATTTCAGTAATATTTCACATTCCCTACCCCAGTGTAAAAAAATTAGCACTGCTAGAAGTTGGATTTCCAACTTTAATTTTTTTGATGCACCCTATTATATATATAGAATACTTTCCGTCAGTGGTACATATTAAAATGTCTGTTATGACAGAAGGCTTTAAGACTTTAGAAAGTTTAAATAGCTATTCACTTTGTGGTTTGTCCTTAGCCTATTACTTATCAATGCTTAGGGTGGCATGGTGGTGTTGTGGTTAGTTCATCTGCCTCACAGCTAGATGATCCTGGGTGCGAGTCCTGGGCTCATCGAGGGTGTTTCTGTGTGGAGTTTGCCTGTTGTCCCCGTGCCTGTGCAGATTCACTCTGGGTACTCTGGTTTTCTCCCACAGTCCAAAGACATGCACTTAGGCTAATTACTGTTCCAGATCCCCCCTAAGTGTGAGTGCCCAGTATCGGCTGAGAAAGGCTCCAGCCTTCCCGTGGCCCTAGTAGGATTAAGCAAATTTCACAATTAAGCGTTTGGCGAATGAGATAAGTGAGGAGAAATAATAAATGCTTATTATACGAGACAGTAAACAGACAACTAAACAGGATTTGTCATAAAATAGCTTTGCAGCAACACATAACTTCCAAATATACATTTCAAATATATGATTTTATAAATTGATCAGTAATGAACAAGCCTGAAGGATCTATTACTCTATCTTGCACAACCATGGGCCTGCAATGTTCGAATGGTTTGTGTGCACATTTTAACAGTGGAATAGAGTCTGTGTACTAAAGTTATAGAAAATGTACACAATGGTAAGTCAAACCTTATTTTTGTCATGATGAGGTGATCATGATTAATGGGGTGGAACAGTGGTGCAGTGGTCAGTACTCATATCTCACAGTGAGAAGGTTCTGAGTTCGAATTTCACCAATAGCCTTTCATTGTGGGGTTAGGTTAGTGTATCCTGTAAATATCCTGTTAAAAGATACTCGAAACAAATTGCTAAAAGTTATTGGCACTTATTGGAAAAAACAAACAAAGAAAAACTGATGTAATAATGGTTTACTTTTAAGCTTGAAGTAGACTTTTATAAAGAAAAAAACTACTTGGTAAAATGATGGCAAAATGAGACAATTTAGGTCTTGAAGCTAGAAATATTTTAAAAATTTAATTAATTCATAAAATCATAAAAATATTACAATTAGAACTATTCTGCGGTTCAGAAAACTTTAAGTCTGTGTGTGTGTGTGTGTGTGTGTGTGTGTGTGTGAGTGTGTTTGAGAGAGAGAGAAAGAGAGAGGGAGGGAGAGAGAGAAAGGGGGGAGGGGGGGGGAGGGGAGAGAGAGAGAGAGAGAGAGAGAGAGAGAGAGAGAGAGAGAGAGAGAGAGAGAGAGCACCTTTTACACCTTTTCCTTACAACAAAAAGACCTCTGTTTCCCACTTTATCCAAAAAAGTCTTGCAACAATACAAAATGAACAGCAATATTTTGTTTTAAAAGGACCAAATGCATGAACCCTACAGACCCAATTCAACAGACAGGAAGTACTTCTTCCCCAAACTATGAAATGCACTCAGTGATAAGTCCTGGGTTGGAATTTCAACAGAGGCCTTTCTTTTTGGAGTTTGCATGTTTCTCCTGTACTTGAATAGTATTCTCTGTTCTAAACTCTGGTCTCCTCTGACAGTCCAAAGACATGAACATTATGCTAACTGCCTAATTGCCCATAGGTGTGAGTATAAGTGTGAATGGTTGTGTGTGTGGTGGCCCTGCGATGGTCTGGTGAGCTGTTCAGGGTGTACCCTTTACCCAGTGTTGGCTGACAAAGGCTTCAGCCTCCCCATGACCCTAATAAGGTTAAGCGCAAGACCGTAATAAGGTTAAAGTTAAGTGGGTGTAACCACGTATTCTTTTTTTTTTTTTTATGGGGGAGGGGGGGGGCATGTCCCCCCAATATTGGGAAAATACAAATCTGCCCCCACAAAAATATACATTAATATGTGACATATGAACCACTTTTATGAGCCTTGACTGTTAACGGACCGAATCCGTCTCCTACAATTTATTTTCTGTATCCGTTTGTTAAGGAAAAGAAACGTGTGTGACCCTCCCTCTCTTACTTGCACACTTGTTTGTGCCGGGCCCCAGCGGCGTTCTTTGAAACACTGCTCTGACTGACACTGTCACAGCCAGGCTAGAGGAAGGTCTGACACAGATCATGTAGGGAGTACCGTCAGCAGCTAAAAAGCGGAAAAAACAGGACCAGCTGGCAAGAGAGTGTTTTTAGACAGTAAGCAACTAAATACCTAAACAATAGTGCTGTTGCCAACATGAGTGCACAATTTTTTTAATTAAGGTGAAAATATGTATTGTGTTGAAGTGACTCAGTTGACTCAGCAAAGCTAGATTGAAGATATAAGCAAATAAAACTATAAGGTGGGCTATCTGCTTCCACCTCCGTGGCGAACTACATGTTTGTAAACCAATGCGCCCCTCCTGCACGCGCACAGTCACAGACCTGATGAGAGTAGCAGGGTTTGGATGGAGAGTTTGGTTGTTATTGTGTTGCTAATAAAATAATATGATAGATAATCTATCTCCCCCATGTGTGCCATGTGTGTGCTGTGTGATTGACAGTTAAATAGTTAAAATTCATCTGACTTTTGAACATATTGGCAGGGGGTGGGTTAAAGCAAAAAACATTAGCGTCAAATTAAATGGTCATCAGGGTCAGTTCTTCTGGTACAGTAATGATATCTGGTCACAATGCAGTAATAAATTTGTTTACATTCAGTTAAAATCAAGAGTTTACATTTAATTCTTTGTACAAATCTGTGATTTAATTCATATTAAACTTTTCATTGTAAAATATCACATTCATTATGAGACAAATCAACAAAATACAAATAAACTTGGAATTAACTTAAAAGCCCACTGCACATTCTTGTGATTCCAATCACAATATAATTTCCATATATTAATATAATAGAATTGAGGGAACTGCACTTCTCCTTTCTAGGGGTTTTCCCTGGGAGTAACGTCAAAGCGTTGGGGAAAGGTTGACGTCTCTTGTGGACACCATGTAACTTACATTTTAGTAACTCTGAGAACAAAAAATGCTGCCAGAGATGATGGTAGATCCAAAATGGCTTTGCCAACTCGGCTTTCCTGTCATCAGTTGGTTTAGGAACAAAAAGAAAGATTTTCAGTGATTTCTGTGCTTGTTGTTTGGGCAACGTGGTTTGGGCACCTGACGTGGACAAAATCCCTCCCCTCCCATCTGGCACCCACGCCCCACCCAAGCGGTTCCTAGTAGAGGAATCTGTGGCTTGGGATAGCTAGGCTGAGCTTGTCAACTATTGCTATGATAAGCTCCCTGTCAAGAGAAATTTATTACATTTATTCAAAGAAAAAACAATAACTTTGGCATATTCCTTTAAATTCTCTATTGTCTTAAAACATTTTTAGAGAACAAGTATACACTGAGAAAAAAAAAGTTGTTCAAGTGCACAACTGTTAGGATTAAATCATCTATTCTTCTTAGTAAACAGTTTATCCTGGTCAGAATTGTGTTGGATCCTACACTTTATCCTGGGAAGGCTGGCCCAAGGCTGGAATACACTTTGGCTGCCAGTTTATTGCACTGTTCAGTATTACACTGTACACTCTCTGACCACTTTATGGGGAGCACACATTTACCTCGTCCATGCAATTATCTATATATCCAATCACTTGGCAGCAGTGCAGTGCATAGGATCATGCAATAAAGCACCTCAAAATGCACAACACCTTGAACCTTGAAGCAGATGTGCTACAACACAGAGGACCATGTCAGGTTCCACTTTTGTGCTAAAAGTCTAAAATTAGGAGTTACATTGTGTTTGGTATTTGAAGAGTTTGAGTTCAAAAACAGATTAACGACATTGTTTTAATTATGAGAAAAAGAATTGAAATTTTTTTTAGCTTTACAAAAACCTTTCCCAGTAGCTTTAAAAAAAACTTTTGTCAGTAGCTTTAAAATAAAGCTACTGAAAAAGTTGTTTTTCTCATTATTAAAAAAAATTGAACTTATCTGTTTTTGAACTCAAACTCTTTACCGTTTTCTTTACCGTTTTTTTTTTTTTTGCTTATTGCTTTTCCATAAATACAGTATACTAGTTCAATAAGATGATATTGTGTCTGTGAAAACTATTTTTTATTTTTGCCAGTAGAGAGCACTGTCTGATCAGTGATTACAGAAGAACAAATAATTTGTTGGGCGAGAGAGAGAGAGAGAGAGAGAGAGAGAGAGAGAGAGAGAGAGAGAGAGAGAGAGAGAGAGAGAGAGAGAGAGAGCACCTGTAACGCTATTTTTAAATAAATAAAAAAAAGACTTCTGTTTTACACTTTATTTAAAAAAGTAATCTAAAATGAACAGCAGTATTTAAAAAAAAAAATAAAAAATGCATGTATTCTTCGGACCTGATTTGAGAGGTTTTGTATGACATTAACAGTTAATATGCTGTACACATAACATACAATAAAAATGGACAAAAGTTTAAAAAGTACACCTTCCTCAAAATGTTGGCCCAAAATTGGAAACATGCAGCCATACATGTCATACAATGTCTTTGTATGCTTTATAATTAGTAAGGAAAGCTAACAATTGGTTAACTGATTGTGTTTTATGTGTGCTGATGTGTATCTGAGCAGAGTAATACCTTTTACTCTCCAGTTCCTGCCTCCAATGATATGATGGTGGGTGATTCCACAGTAATGTCCTTATTTCTATCCCTCCCTATATTGCATTTATTTGTATAAGGGTTGAAGTATTTCCGGTGGTAAGTTGAGGAGTTTATAACGATCTTAGTTTTCCATAAACAAAATATGGTCTATAATGAAATGTATTTACCAAATAAGGACAAAAATGTGAACCGTTATTGTCGGACCCACCAAAAGTTCATTTTCCCTCTGGCCTGGTTCTTAATTTATAACAGTAATAAAAAAATGTTAAGTGTAAGCAACTTGGTGTCTTAAGTGGCATTTAGTTCAAAGATATGTACAATTATAAATTTGGCATTAAAAAAAAAAAATTCAGTTTGTGTAAGAAAAATCACCCTTCATTTGTCCAAAATTTGCTGTCCCTGACTTTTTACATCATTTCCATCTCGGGCTGGTTTTCAAGGATCACAGCTGCAATCTACCAGAGAGAAATAAAACTAAACTGTTTATTGGTGATGTCATGCACTCCTGCCATTTTACGACTCGGCTTGCCATTTTATCATTCGGCCATGATGTCGCTGTTTTTGTGAAATAATGCCTTAATCATTTATTCAGATGGTGAGTAGGTTTATTATGGGTCATTTCCGAAAATTTATGAATTCGCTGATGACTTCATGTATTCTTTATTTGACAATTTTTGTTTGTTTGTGGGATTTATGTGCAAACCTGCACTCTAATTGGGCACTATATATATGCCCTGTGAAAGTCAGCCTGATCTCTTTATCATAGCACTTCCAGTCAGCCAGTTCACCTTGTCATATTGGTATTGTCGTTGGCTTGGCAGCTGCTGTGACAATTTTGTCCCGGCCATTGCTTGGCTCATGCACATGCCAGCTTTCTGAAATTTTGCGTAGGCACTCCCTATGACCTAAACCTGTGCATGGGGTAGATAATTTGCATATGTGACCTTTGACCTTGGCACAGTGATCTTGAACATATAAAGTTTGTCCTGGCCATTGTTCAGCGCATACTCCCTATGGCCTCAACCTGTGCTCGGGGTAGCTAATTTGCATATGAGACCTTTGATACTGGCACAGTGACCTTAAACATATAAAGTTCTCCTGGCCATTGCTTGGCTCATATGCATGATAGCTTTCTGAAATTTTGCAGAGGCACTCCCTATGACCTAAACCTGTGCATGGGGTACATAATTTGCATATGTGACCTTTGACCTTGGCACAGTGACCTTGAACATATAAAATTTGTCCTGCGCTTCAGGCGTCCTGGCTGATGGGTTTCGACGTTCTATACAACGGCTATTTTTTTGTTGCCATTATGCACATCTAGCCAGAGAACTTTACTAAACAATAATAAGAAGCAAACTCATGGGTTATATTTATTTTTAGTTTCATTTAAAAATTAAATGTTTTTTCAGGCCTAGATCTAGATTTTTAGGCCATATATGCACTGTGGTTTTTATCCCCAGATCTCATATTAATTATATCATTATCACTGGAAAACCAAGTTTTGTTGTCTCGTGATCTTGAGAAAAGTATCGCATTATCTCTGGAAAACAAGATTTGTTATCCTGAGAAAATGACATAAATATCTCACAGGGAAATAAATGAAATCAACTTGTTATCTTGAGAAAACAGAGGAAATAAAATGTATGAATATATGTCCACTGTGAGTTTTTGTAAAAATCCAGAAGTGTTATGGTATAAACCAATGTATATACAGTGTTGGAAAAAAAACAGAGTCTGGGAACTTGCAAAATACAAAAATGGCATTGAGATTTATGAATTATCACTGTGATTTTTCAGCTTAAATCTGACCTGACAGACTAAATTAAGCAGTTGAGGAGAACATAGTGATTATTACATCAGTATCCCTGTTCCCTCACACATAATTGCAAGGTGGATGCTTAATGGGAGCATGATTCTTATTGCACCTGATAGAGGAATCACAGTGTAGCCAGCATGCACTGACAGTCAGTTTGAATACCATCACTTTAGTTCTGGAGCTCAGGACTGAATGTGAGAGAGGACAATATTCCCTTTTAGTGGAGGCTCTTACAAATCATTTCACAAATATAACCTCACTGCATTCATTTACAGGGAAAATCTAAGCATCATAAAGACAGCAATGATTTGTTCCATGAGCTGTACCTTATTTTGCAGGGTGTATCCAAGGTGGCACAGTGGTGTAGTGGTTAATAATTCTGCCTTACAACAAGAAGTCCTGGGTCTCAGGCTCAGTGACGGCATTTCTTTATGGAGTTTGCATGTCCTTCTTGGGCTTGCGTGGGTTTCCTTCAGGTGCTCTGGTTGCGGCGATTACCAGAAACCTCAGCCACCGTCAGTGTCGCTGGACGGAAAAGGTCCCTCAGATGCATCACCCGGATACGACACGTGGCCGGCCAGGTCTTTGTCGGTCTCGGGTGGTTCCCGTCTGTCTGTGGCGTGTCTGAAGGCGTACAACAGTTGAACGATGCACGCCAAGGTGTGCTGCTACCATTGCAGCGGTCATTCCGGCATTCAGCATGCCCAGGGCCTGGTCTCTGCTTGCTTGTGGCAGTCGTGGCATCTTCTCTTTTTACAAACTTCGTTATCATCCTCATGGTTTCCTGCCTGGCATGAAATTGGCCTTGGGGCGCAGCTGCTTGGAGCATGGGAATCGGATTTCCAACATCTATATGAAATCTTCTTTAACCATGAGTGTCTTTAGGGCCTGGTGCTTATTGGCCCCAAGAAGTTCTTTAACCTTCCTTCAATTCCTCTTCCTGTCAAACATTACAACTTTCTGGAATGCACCATTAGGCATTATGCTCACTTGCGTTATGTATTTCAGATATTGGATGTGGCAGAAATCATCACTAGGTTGTAATTGGGTCATTTGGTGAACCTTAGTAATCAAGATCTTGAAAGTTCAGTCCAAATCAGTGTCGACTATGGATGAAGGGTCAATCGCCCATCCATAATTTTTCTCATGAACCTGTTCCATACAGCATTGAGCTTCTGGAGCTCAGCACTTGGTAGTGCACACTATACAACAACCGAGACTGGACACCGGGTGTTGAGGTGAATTTCATGGTCAGTAAGCACGTTTCAGTTCATTCCACTTTTCAAAGGCTGATGCGATCCTGTAGTGCAGGAACATTGATGACTTCCCAGTTTTGGTGATAAGGTGGCCAAGATAACAGCACACTCAATGTGCAAATTCATCCACAATACCAGATGTGATAACATGATGTGACAAGTTCATCAATAGTGGAACAGGCAACACCATGTGTGTTTATTAAGACAAGCAATCATGTAGAGGATTTTTGTAAATAAAGTTACATTTTAACCAAAAAAAAAAGGTGTTGCTTGTTTATTGACTTTTTGGACACCCTGTACAAATAAATTTCTATGCATTTACTGTCATTTAACGTGCATTTACTTCAGAAGAATCTGAAGATGCTGCTCTAAAATCCCATTCTTATTTATCTTGCCATATTAATATTGTTAAGGTTCCCTCAATAAACCATGATGTAAAACTGAAAATAGCAATTTGAGATACAAAATACAGAAGCTGCAGACTTTAAAACCATTTTTGGTAGCAGATTTTGGTAATGACCATCTTATATAAAATAAAGACAACAATACAATTTAGTCAAAACAGCTTTGTCATTCTCCATTTCACTTGTGCCAATTTTTCTTTTACTGCCACATCACAGTAAACCTTTGCATTTTTCAGCCAGAGGTGTGCTACCTTGGTCAAATGATCTCCAAGGATGGTGTCTCTACAGATCCACCTAAGATAGAAACCGTGGCTAACTGGCCCACTCCTGCCACTGTCTGAGCTGCACTCATTGTTGGGGTTTGCTAGCTATCATAGGCACTTCATTGATTGCTTTGCAAAGCTGGCTTCTCTACATAGTCTGGTAGCAGAGTTTGGTGCTTCAAGGTCCAGGAGAATGGTGGGCCAAAATCTTCCTGACTATTGGGCAGAAGAGTGAGGCAGTAGTTTTTGAAGCTCTTAAACCAAGCTAATTGGGTGAAATTCCCAATGTGGTGTAGTTGTGACCTGGATTTTTGCCAGTACATCTTTGATCCCATCTCATTGCCACATGTGCAAAACTTGAAAAATTAAGAAGCGTGATGGGACAGACTGGTGTCTTCTAAAACCACTGTCTCATACTTATTCTTAAGGTAAAATAGCAAGATGAACAATGAAGTGTTACAAAATCATGAACAATGAAGTGCTATGAATGGCTGAAGTGAAAAGTACGAGCAGTAACCCCAGAAGGATAAGAGGGACTTTCATTGGACATATTGCTATTATAGATGAACATCATGACTACAGAAGATCTTGGATACCATCCAGAGGGCTGTCAACAGTGGGGAAGACCTATAACCAAGAAAGAAACAGGGGATGGATAGGTTAGAACCAGTTAGAAGTCGCTAGACCATCACATTAAAATAGTGCCAATAGTCATCAATGCAAAATGGCATGTACAAATAAATCAAATTAAAGCATTGCACAATAACAAAGTTAGATTTTTTTTGCCCTGCATTTTGCTACAATTAAAAAAAAAAATCGCACAACATTTATAATGTTTAAATCTTTTAATCTGCAAACTTAAAAACAAACAAACAAACAAAATTGAAAACACATATTCACGATCCTAAAATACAGTTCCAAACTATTCACATCACCAACGATATAGAGAGGAACATAACAATCTATTTTTAAAATATGTTAGTAATAATTTACTCATTTTTGTTACGCCATCTACACTTAAAAAAGAGTGCGCTAATATTGTTGCATTCAAAGTACTTAGAAATATCCAGTATCCTATCCAAATATAGCCGATAAGAATCTAGTAAATTTATCATGTAAATTTCTTATTTATAAAAAATGACAAAAAATAAATTGCATGTTTTCAGTGATAAAATACACATACTACTGATGTCAGAGAATACTTTTTATACTTTATTATTATTATTATTATTATTATTATTATAGTGTGTGTGTGATTGTCACTTATCTAGATAACCACTAGATGCTGCATGTGACTAAGCGAGCCACACAACTTTGAGGCTAGCGGGCTTGGACTAGCAGCCATGTTCCGGGCTCCAATAAGTAGCAGGGCAGGCTTCCTGGGGCTTTGCTTTAAAGTATATATACACAGTGTACATATAAATGCAAAGTGGATTACTGTGCGGAAACCTGTTGATGGCAAGACAATGGCTTGATTTACATCTCCTATGTACAAAATGTAATATATATGTACATATACATAACATATGAAACAAACACTGTTGGGCCCTTGAGCAAGGCCCTTAACCCTCAATTGTTCAGTTGTATAAAAAAAATTATAATTGTAAGTCACTCTGGATAAGAGCATCTGCCAAATGCTCTAAATGTACTGGCTATTTATTACCAGTAACAGGCAGTATAAAAGGTATTTTGGTTTTTCTCACAACTGGGACATTACAGGACATTTTGGCATAAATGGCATTAAATACATTATAAATCCTACTTACTTATGAAATGTTTTTCAAGTTCCTTTTCTGAATGTACAGTTAATTGCTGCACAAGACGGCATAATAAAATGTAAGAAAAAGTTATAAAACAATAAAAACACTGAGGGAAATTATGGTTGTTTAGACCAGCAGGGGACCACAGCAGGCAATGTTTTGGGGCTCGCAAGATGGCCACTGAAGCATATCCGGTTACTTCAGCTTCAGCAGTTTGAATGACTGGGCTGACCCACAAGATGGCAGGGGCAGGAATTATGCGAGGTGCATAGAGATTTTAAGAACATTGAATTTAACATGGGGTTCCCTACTGCGTCCATATCCTTCACCATGCAACCTACTGTAGACACGCACTCTATTTTTAAGCTAGACAGCGCGACCGCCGTCCGCCCAGGTGTAGATGGAGTGATTGCAGTGAATAATTCCGTTAAACAAGGAACACACATGCACGAGAGGTTACACACTTTTTAACAACCTGGTAAACTGCAATAACGGTACCATGAAATGTGCAGAAACCCATTTATAGGACATCAGCCTTGTTTCAAAAATCTTTAGAAAATATAATTACAATTTTAAACAGAACTAAACCAATCTTAGAATCACAATCCCCGCATATAATCGCGTTTCTGTGTCATTTTTACATTGTCTGAGGTGTTTTCCGAGGTTCTGAGTGTGGTTTTTTTGAAAGAAAAAAAAATTAGATGTGGCACCAATTTCTGGGCGCGGGCGCTGATGGGAAACCGGAATTCCAGATTAATGTGTCCCGAACCACCAAGAGACCCCCACAAATTATATATCAAAATGTGCGGCTCAGTCGGGATTGGTGTGGAATTCTGGTAGCATTTAGAGTTACTATATTGAAAATTGCAGTGGCAAAATTTTTTTCATTGAAATGAATGGGGAAGCGTGGTGAAAAAAACCCTCTTTGTGACATTTTCACATAGTTCAACCCCTCTTTGTGATGTCAAATATCTCTCTCTCTCTCTCTCTCTCTCTCTCTCTCTCTCTCTCTCTCTCTCTCTTTCTCTCACACACACACACACACACA
>JBCNYH010000001.1:34401859-34413787 GCA_039654325.1 Tandanus tandanus | reverse complement strand
TCTTTTTTTCTTTTTTTTTTTTCTTGTATTGAGCATTATTTGGATTTATTTTAATTAGCTGAAATTATTTCATATTCATATTTCATTCATGATTTTTCAAAAATCCATTTCAATAAAGTTCTGTTAAATTCCACCAAGAAAAATAATTTCAAAAAAAGAAAAAATGTATTAATAAAAAGGTTTAAAAGGTTAAAGTTATTTATTTATTTATTTTTTGATAATATTTTCCATAGATTTTATAGAGTCATAAGAACATTTTATAATCATAAGACTGTTGGGTAAACATTAGGGTCCTTACATGATAAATCAATATATAAATTAAATTTAAACATATGAACACTGTGATGTTGCAACATATACTTTTTTAAACTATCCTTTTCTTAGAAAATGCATTTTTATTTTAAAAACTTGATTGGCCAATTCTTTATCTTTTTGAGATGTCTATGGCCAATTGTTAACCTCCTGGCAGGTTTTAGACATAAATATCCTGAGACTAAAGAAAATTCATCAATAATTATTCACAAGGGCTCATTTGGACTCCAGTGGGTAACACAGTTTTAGTTGTAGTGTCAGTGATGCTTTGTGATGTTTAGGTGCTGCGTTCTGTGAGCTGATTTTATGTAGCCTTTCCAAGGTGCATAAACATGGCAGGTATAAAACAGCTAAACTCTTCAGTTCTCAGACTGTGCTCTCTGGCTCCTTTACTGTCCTCAGGAGGAAGTATGCTCATGTCTTTGGCAGGTTTTCAAACATTCCAGGAAGTTGAAGTTGTTTTTTTAATGTTCCTGATTATGCTTAATAAAGTTTAATTATTGATGTATTTTTATATCACTAAAGCTGCACAGGTCAACATCCATCTGTATGATTACTGCTCAGTGCTCTTTGGTCTTCTCTATTCATTCCAGTTTCCAGCTGTAAAGAAGAAAAATACATTATGATTTGGATCTGGCAGCATCTGATGCATCAACTAATGCTTCGATAATTTTCCTGCATATCTTTCCAGATACAGATATACAGAATGATCTGAGGGATCTGAGGGATAGAGGGATCTGAACATAAGAAGAACATATGATCAGTTTTATATACTTTCACCTTAAGTTTACTCTTGTGTGCTGTTCTGCTGTATTCTCTAAAAAGTGTTATTTAACTGAAAGGCCTTCACAGCCTGTGATAAGAAATATTCAGTAATATTTTATAAAAAGGCTTCTGGTGCTTTCATGTGCTTTTCATCTTGTGTTTTTTATTTTTGTAATTAAAGCAGAAAACTGAGACTTAGGTGAATCACCTGCATGTTCTCCCTAACCACATCTATTGGGCTTCCTCTTCTCCTCCTGCGAGGCAGTTCCATCCTTAACATTTAAAAAAAAATCAATATACCCTTCATCCCTTCTCCTCACATGCCCAAACCACCTTAATCTGACCTCTCTCACTTTATCCCAAACCTCCCTACCTGTACTGTCCCTCTAACATATTCATTTCTAATTCTGTGTATTTTTGTCATTTCCAGAGAAAATTGCAGCATCTTCCCCTCTGCCACTTCCAGCTCCACATCCTGTCTTGTCAGTGCTACTGTGCTCACCACATTTGGTGCTACAAACAAGCATACATTAAATGGCCTATTCATTTCAGGTGATTTAGCATTTATATTCACAGTGCATCGTAAGTCATTAGTTAATTTCATCCTTTTTACCTGCCAGGGGAATAATTGTGATTTTTCATTCATAAAGCAATGCATATTGATTTTCCCTACTACATCCATAATAAATGTGTTCAGAACAGTAAGAAAAATATGCAATTAGCTCATATACTATGCGAAAGAAATAAAAAAATGCAATTTTGAGGTTTAGTTGTTAATTTTTAAAGCAGGAAAATCATCACTCAACACAGTGCTCACACCCACATCATGACAGTATCTTTTAAAAGTCATTAAAAGTTTATTTAAATCATTAAATAATAGGAGAGCCATATTGTGCAGCTCTCATCATATTTTTGGAGATGGCATTTTATTTGATTTCTAATTTTAAAATTAATGACCATGAGTAAGACTGAGTATAGTCAGCTGTTTCAAGTCAAGCATTATCCACTCACAATATTTTATAGTTATGCACTGCAAGTCAAAAAACTTGGTCAAAGTTGTTAATTGGCCTAATTATTGGCCAAAGTACATTAGTGCTGCATCTGGTCAAATTTTTCCAAAACTAGTCCCGGGGTGCTTATAATCGTCAGCAATAACAAAGGGCTTAATATCTACTAATTGTTAATCAGTTGACCCGTAGTGATGACCTAATTAGCCCCCCACAAGTCATGAGTCTAAATGATGATCTTAATAGGGCAAAATCAAACAGAACTGAACATTTCTGGTGGCTAACATTGATTAACAATATATAACCTGGTAAAATTATTTTTGATGTGATTCTGAATCTAGAAACTTCATTAAAGGTTGTCAAATGACCTAATTAGTGCCCTGAGCTCATTAGCTGGGAGGGTGGCTACATTCCCTAAAAGCAATAACCCATGTGTCTAAAAACATTTTAAAAAGACAAACACATGCACAAATAATTGTTTTAAAATCATTTATCGGTTTACCCACAACAATGGTCAAATTATGTAACGTGCCATGAATGACCTTTCCTAACTTAACCCAAAATACCTAACCTATCCTAAAATAACCCAACACCAACCCTAATAAGTTAATCGACTGACCCTAAAACATTCTACGAAACGTAGAAACTAGGTTTAGATTTCTAATTCTGAAGTAAATTTCCTGTCACTGCTATACAAATTGCAGTTGCACTTGTTGGAAACTTTTTTCCTTTCCTTGTCGAACCAGAGACCAGGAGGCGTTGAGATATCTTTCAAACAGAAGTTGCTCTTTATTGAGAACTGACTGCAGGTTCTGCTGTAGTTATCCAAGACCGACTAAAGGCTCAGCACTGTAGAATTTATACTTTGCAAGGGAGAGGGATACATAGATGTAGAGACAATCTAAACCAAGCATGCAAATGCAGTACGGGAATCTCATAGGCCTAACAGTGTCATCCAAATGTATAGGTGCTAATTCAACTTCCTGAGTGTCACCCAGACCTTTACATTATCATAGAGACAAAGGCACAGCCTGGCCTTGAGTTACACATCTAACATATGGTCAGGAAGTACATACAGACAAGATGGAAATGTCTCAGACACCTGAGCTGCCAGACTTGATATGCAATATCCAATATACATAACTTTCAGTTTTATATACTGTTACGCTGGAACCTTGATTTAACATTTTATAAATTTGCAATCCAACACCCTGAAGCCAAAGGGCTAACGTTTGGCATTACCCTTGCCTTACATACTGGCATATTTTGAATTTAATCATATCAATATGAGCTTTTGCAGTTTAGGCTACAGTCTGCATTTACATGATGATGAACTTAATTCATCAACAAGTTGTATCCTGAAAGTTGCAAGTGTACTTACCCTCACTTTCAAAGATAGGGTCTCCTGCGATTAAGCGCTCCATGCTACCGACCACACCAACATCTTCCATTCTTCCAACTATTCAAAGCCAAGTGAATATCCATACAGATAAAATCTTCCATTGTTTACTACTGGGACAGACGAGTTTTGGATACCAGCCCAGTACCATGTCGTTTCATGTTTTCTGGGTTGCGGAGAACATGTTGTGCTCTAAAATTGTCCTGAGTAATGCTGTGAGATGCACTCATCCTCTGTAGCATTCTCAAAACATGTTCAAGTTCCTACAGTTGGAAATGACACAAAACTCCGAAATATACAGCTTATAGCCCAATTTAGTAGGATTCATACAATGAATGAATGAATGTATATTTTACATGGATAGTTCATGACTGCAGCTGATGCAAAGCATCGTTGAAATCTGTCAGACTGACATCAGTTTCGCAGCTAACATTGTCTAAGGTTTGCGGCGTATCTCTCAGCAGACAACTTTCTGTAATCTTTTTTCAGTCAAAAGATGATGCATGTTTTATGGTCAGAAAGTGCCTTGTTCATGGCATGTCTCACTTCCAAATAAAATCTCTGTACTTTATCACTATCACGGATTTCTGAATCGCCATCTGCTATATTAGCTCCCTCTTTATGCTGTAGGCCATCTTTCATGAGCTTCTGCTGTTGTTTGTTCCATGCCGTCAGTATTTCCAGCAGTTTGCCTCCGGACTTCACAAGTGCAGCTTCACAGCTTGAATGACCCACTACCTGTCTAGCAATCAAATCCACAGATTTAGCTTTAACTTGCGTCGCCGATGCCCTCTTTAGCTGCTTAGCCCCTCACTTAGGATAAAACGGTTTGGCAAATGACTAAGTGAAGGAATAATAAGCTAAAAAAAAATAAATAAAAAAACCCAGATAAACAAACAAACAAACAGATAATAAATAAATAAATAAATAAATATCATACTAGTCCTTTATAACAAGAACATATCTGTATTTATAGGTATATTTCTGAAAATGTTCCCTCAGAAGTACAGTGTTGTTCTTTAAGAGACTAGAAATGTAGTTTTTGAATAGAAAAGGTACAAAGTGAGAGAAGAAACACAATTAAACTATTTAATTGTTCCCTGATGGTCTCTGCAACTATTCAGAAGGATGCAAGAAAAAAGTAGCCAAAATACTTATAGTTACTTAGATATTAGTTAGTAATTAATTCAATATGGTACAAAAATGGTCCAGCACAGAAGAGAATACAATTGTCTCTCAAAAGGGTACAGCACCCCCTAGCGACAAGCTTGATCACCACACACAAAATTTTATGGTGAATTTGATATATATTAATTTTGGTGTATGAGTGAGGCTATAAAACAGGCAAAAGAGCCACAATTGGATTTTGCTGTTATAACACGAAACAACATATCATATTGTTTCATAGAATCATACTGTATAATATGTGAAGATGAAGATATGTCCGATCCATCATCACATGTACTGAATGTTTTGGGTGTGGGTGTTGGGCTCCTGCAAGCGAGAAACATGTGGTTTAAAAATTGTAAATGTTAAATATAAAATTATTTGCTTCATAAAAATATTGTGTCGAGTAATCTCATATACCTCCAGCCCAGCTAACTGGATTATCAAAGGCCAGCCATATCTCTCACTGTCTGTGGTGAGAGGCATGTAAATGAAGCACTGCTGTCGTTCGATCGAAAAAGAGTAGGCCGTTGGATTGTCGTCAGCGTGTTTCTGCCCTGCGATGGCCTGGCGAGCTGTACAGGGTGTATTTTGCCCACGCCCAGAGTTGGCTGAGATGGGCACCAGCCTCCCCGCGACCCTAATTACGATTAAGCGGTTCAGAAACTGAATAATTGAATGAATGAACAATCACACGTCTTACCTTAAACCTCCCCAAACCCCCCCAAAATCAATGACTCAATTATATTTTTTTTAGCCAGAGAGGAAACACACTTTAACTGCCCTGAAACGCATCATATATCCATAGTTCAGAGAGTAAATTATAGAGAAGCCTATTTTTGGCAAACAAAAGTTTTGATGTTCTTTTTAGAGCATGGATTAAAACCCTAATGATTCATTTGAAAGGAGCACAACTCAAAAAGATCTCAGGGGTGTCTCCGCTTATATGCAGTGTTGAAATCTAGATATGAAAGTGATTATTATTCAGTGACTATGAAACTCATCACCTGACTTTGGTTATGAAGGCGGATCCAGAATGTGACGATCTGGAACAATGACAGGAGGATTACTCTGATCTATTTCCCTGTAGGCTGTTCAGTCCTGCATGTGGGTTTTAATGACACTGTTTACAGACCTGTTGTCTGCTTGTTCAGTTAACTTCTCCACATGTTTACTTTGTGACTCAGGTTTAATTTTCACTATTTTTCGGCTAATTCTGGGTGACATCGGGTGATTAATCAGTTCAGATCTCTCTGTAGAGACTCTCATTGAGAAGCAGTGGTGGAGCTCCGGATCTCTCCTGATGGATTTACACGCTGTAACTCTGCTTCTGCTGACATGTACAGGTGAAGTATATATTCTCATCTACACCATTTATCAACAACAGTACAGACAGTAACTGAAGTGTGGCTTCACTAAGAATAGAAAACTGAAATATTACAACACACACACCCTATTTCTTACTTGTACTCTTACTTGCTATTATTATTAGCCTCCGTCGTTTGTTTTGTTTGATTTTGTTTTTGTATGTATTTGTTTCTTCACACAGGAGTATGTTTTGCACAGCTGTTATTACCTGAGAGAATAAATAAAACAGTTGGAGACACCATGACTATTATTCCAATCCGTATTCCTGATCCACCACATCACACAATCACCTGGATGGTTAATACTACAAACACCATTCTTACTGGACCTCCTGGTGGAATATTTATACTGCCATCATACAGAGACAGAGTCAGTCTGAACCCCAGCACTTATTCTCTGGAGCTCAGGAATCTGACTGAGAGAGATATTGGAGAATATTCTCTGAATGTAAACACTGATGCAGGTGGTTTTTTAGCTGTAACCTCCCTGCAGGTGTTTGGTGAGTAAAACTGTATTTTATTATAACTGCAGTAAGATTTTCTCTCTTTAATCTTGTAGAATCCTTATTTACTAAATTCAAGGAAAAGTCTTTAAAGCCAATAGTTTAATATAATCAGTTTTTACAGCTGTGTAAAGTTTAAAAGTACACAGATTAATACTGGATTAAATCTTAACAACTGAACCTTAATGTGCATCTTTCAAAATCTACAACATTTACTTTATCCTATTGATTTTTTATTCTATGACTATGAACATGCACTGGGTGTTGGTAGTAATTCAAAAACAACAAAACATCATTTAGTTTGGTTGTGTTATTTGATAGAACATGTAATTGAATGAGATAATTTTATTAGAGATTATTATTAAGTCTGATTCCAATGTTTCATTCATCCATTCATTCATTCATTTTCTGAACCGCTTATTCCTAATTAGGGTCGCGGGGAGGCTGGCGCCTCCAATGTTTCACGTTCAGAAAATATATTCTATCATAAAAAAAAAAAAGAATTATGGAGATTGGAACTGTAGTGTTTAGTACCAGTTTGGTAACAAATTTCTGTAATGATCATCCTTTGAATAATTTGTCACGCTGGTTCAAACAGTTGTGTCATTCTTACTTCTGCTGCCATACTGTGGTAAAATCTACTCTTTTGAAAGCTCCATGACGGTTGTCTGAAGACCAGTGTCTGGCCATATCAGAAGTTTGTAGTTCTATAATGACAGATTTATTAAACAAAAATTAATTAGGAAATTAGTATTTTTCTCATTTTCTGGTAACTTTTATAGTTTTTGTAGATATGTTTACTCTGCAGCTTTTCTGTCAGCATGGTTGAAATAGTTCAAAGTAAATATCATAAAAAATCACGAGACCTAATAGTTTTCTGTTGGTAATTCTGTCGGTTTTCTTTTGATAATACATTAGCAACCAAATCGTATTTGTACTTGTGTCCATCTGAGCTCTATTTTACTTTTTAACCTCCAGTTTCAGCGTCCAACGTTAAGATCACACCAAGTAGCGCAGAGCTGGTTGAATTCAACAGCAGTGTGAGTCTCTTCTGCTCTGCGTCTGGTTCCGCTCTTTCATTCATTT
Source organism: Tandanus tandanus (assembly GCA_039654325.1). Taxonomy (NCBI): domain Eukaryota; kingdom Metazoa; phylum Chordata; class Actinopteri; order Siluriformes; family Plotosidae; genus Tandanus; species Tandanus tandanus. The sequence goes on along the minus strand of JBCNYH010000001.1, from coordinate 34,406,181 downwards.
GGCTAAATAGCAGCTCTGAAGTAACAGCAGGGGAGCGAGTTCAGCTAACAGACAGCAACAGCAGTCTGACTATTACCAGTGTGATCAGAGAAGACTCAGGCCCATACCAGTGTGAAGTATCCAACATTGTGAGCAAAGCAATTAGTTCTCCATTGAATCTCACCATTTACTGTGAGTTATTTCATATCATGCAACTTGTTGACAGTCATGAGATTTATCCAACAAACACGCATGATATACCTGGTCTCCTCAAGACCACAATGGCATTAAAACTGACTAATTATGGACTCCTCTATTGTAGATGGTCCAGAAAATGTCATTGTTGAAGCAGATCCAGTGGAACCCTTCTACATCTCTGGGTCTAAACTCATACTGACCTGCTCAACTAACTCCAGCCCTACTGCTGAATTTCAGTGGGCTGTGAATGGAGCAGTGCTTGGTCAAATGGGCCAAGAGCTCAGACTGAGCAACATTCAGAGCAGACACAGTGGCAATTACACCTGCACTGCCCACAATAAAGAGACCCTGCGATATTCCACATCTGACCCCATCAACATCACTGTACTAGGTGGGTTAAAATTTAGTCACTGAATTCATGTACAACAAAACAGAGCAGGGCACTATTTTTTCCCATTTTCACAAAACTTTAGCCAGTTGCCAAAGATGGCCACAAAAAGTGGACAATGACACATTGAGACATTTAAATTGAAGTAATATTAAAATGAGATTAATATTGAGGAATTTGATTGTATGTGTTTAAATGGCATTCTGTACTTTGAACTTACTAAAGGAACAAAACTGTTGTACAGTAGTGTGAACTAGTTAATTAGAAGTATTTGTGTATATTATGTAGGGAATACAACACAAATTAAACAAGGCATTCTGTTAAAGGAATATTGTCCAGTATGTGCTCCGATATGAAACAGAGTGACGCACAGTGGCAACACCTATAAAAATCTAACACCTGAGAATACTTTAACAATGAGTTAATGTCAAACTTACAGATTTTTACAAGATCAACAATAAGACATTTTTCATTATTAAAGGCTTAGATTATGTTGCGTGTGCCGCCCACAATACCCTGTGAATGAGATGTTACTATAAGAAGTACTAAGATTTTTGAATGTCAGCATTAATGTAGATCTGTAATTTACAGCTGGCATCACTGTGAGAGATTTTTATTTATTTAACCTTTATTTAACCAGGTGAGTCCTATTGAGATTACAAGATCTCTTTTTCAAGGGAGCCCTGGCCAAAATGGCAGTAGCCCCAAGTTCTAATTAAATATTTAAAAAAACATTTAAAAAACAAACACAGAAACAAACATACACTATAAAACATACAATAACAGCTCACAAAACAAAGCCTAAAGAAACAGACATGAGGAAGCATTATTTGGCTAAGAAGTAAAGCAGTTACAACTCCTATAGAATCTGCCTCTAAATTCTTCACCACATTTTTAAAATCCCAAATCAGGATCAGCTCTTAAAGCTGTAGATCAGCCTGCAGCTGATTCACTTAACTCTAAGATATAGGGTGCAATGGTGAGTGAGAGCTTTGTAGCCTGTTACAAATCTCAAAGTGCTGTGGTACACATTGTTCAGCCACTGCAAGCATTGGGCATATGCATGCATATACAGCAGATCACCATAGTCAAACAAATGTAGCCTCAACCAGCTTTTTCCTGGCAACATAGGAAAAACAGGATTTATTTTTAAAATAGAAACCTAGCTGAAGCTTTAGCTTCTTTACACGGTTTTCAATATAAGGTCTAAAAGTTAAGCCCTCATCAATTAAAATACCCAAATGCTTGTTCAATCTGACTGCCCTGCAGGGTTTTAATGATAGAAAGAGAATCTACTCTCTTCCTAGCATTAGAAAACATTTTTTGTGGAATTCAACAAGATTTAGATCAAGCAGCCGCAACTGCACAATATCAAATGCAGACTACAAATACTCGAAAGATTGAGCAAGGGTAGCACCACAGCATTAAATCACAGTATCGTCAGCATAAAAATTAAACTGTGCATTTGAAACGTTTTTACCCAGATTGTTAACATAAATGGTAAATAAAAGTGTACCCAAGACAAAACCTTGGTAACATGATGTAACATGTAATACATTAGAGACTTTTCCTTCATATTTAACACATTGAGTCCCCTCAAAGAGGTAATTTTCAAACCATCCAACAGCCTGCTCAGACAACCCAACACTGAGCAGCCGTTGCTTCAGGATGTGGTGGTCAACAGTGTCGAAGGCCTTTGAAACGTTGATTATAAAGAGTGGCACAAGTTTTCTTGTTGTTCAATGCCTGAATTATGTCATTGACAACTTTTAAGGATGTTGTTTTCTTAAACCAGACTGGTATGGGGAGAGAATGTTATTGGCACTTATGAAGTCCTTCAATTGATTACTTACAAACCCTTCAAGAACCTTCGACAAAACAGATAAATTGGAAATAGGTCTATAATTGTTAAGTGAAGTAGGGTCCCCTCCTTTTAACAGTGGCAGTACATGTGCAGATTTCCACACTTTTGGGATGACATTTTGAGTGAGGGTGAGGTTAAAAATGCTAGTTAAAGGTTCTACAATAAAATCAGATGCAAGTTTAAAAAATTATGGTTCCAAATTATCTGGACCTGCAGGTTTTTTGGTGTCCAGTGAGAGGAGAGCTTTGCGGACTTCATCCACAGAAAAAGGAACAAAATAAAAGGACTGGCCATGAGTCATGTTCAAGGAAGATGAGACCTTTAACGGTGGTGACTGGTTAAACAGAGAGCCAGAGGCAATGAAATGCTCATTAAAACATTCCAGCATAACAGATCTTTCATAAATGGATACTTTGTCTTTAACAATACAAAGAGGTAGTTCATTACAAATATCAGTGGCAGAAATGGATTTAATATTTTTCCAGAATTTTCTAGGGTTATTTTAATTATCAGTTGTTGCAGACAAATTAAATTCCGACTTGGCTCGTCTGATTCGTGAGGTGAAGCGATTGCGTAGTTGCCTCAAGTAAAGCCAATCTGCCTTGGTCACCGTTTTCCTAGCCTTTGCCCAAGCCTGATTTCTCTCGTGAAATAGCTTAGCGAGATCAGGGGAGAACCAAACATTATCTCGACCTTTAACTCTAAACCTCTGAGCAGGAGCATGTTTATCTACAATGTGTGAGAACCAATAAGATAATTTTTTCCCCAGTCATTATGAAAGAAATCATGTAAAAAAAACCTTGGTCAGAAAAATGCTTCATATCACGTTTGATAATAAAACGAGGCTTGTGCTTGGGAATTTTGGCATTTCTAATTACAGCAATAACAGTGTTCACTCACATCATTTGCGTAGACACCAGTCTCAGAATACTTTGGGGGGGCATTAGTTATAAACAAATCAATTAAAGAGGATTTCTCTGGGTATTTGGGGTTAGGGTGTGTGGGCCTCTCAATGACTTGAGTAAGATTCAGAGAGTTACAGAGGACTTTAAAATCATCAGATATGGGCTTTAGCCAGTCCCAATTCAGGTCACCTGTCAGAATGATCTTGCTGTACTGCAGTTGAGAGAGTAACTGTGACAGCACTGGAAGTGCTCCAGCAACAGTTGATGGTGGTCTATAGCACCCAACTAAAGTAATACAACACCCTTTCAATACCTCAGTATTTAGGGACAGGAACTCCAGTTGTTTACTGACAGATTTAGACACCACAACATTAACAAGAAATTTGCTCTTTACAGAAATAGCTACCCCACCCCTCTCTTGGGGCGATCAGTTCTATAAACATTATTGTATTAAAGTATTGTATTAAAGTATTGCTTTATCCATAATAGATTTAGTGAGCCAGGTTTCAGATACGACAATAACACTGGCATCAGTTGATTTGGCCCAGATTCGCAACATATCAATTTTAGGTAGTACACTACAATACGATATTCAGATGAGTAATGCTCATACCAGACCTGCACTTAAAGTCAGCTGGAGTATTACAAATCTTAATATCAGCATCAGCTGGGCCCTGGTTGCGCTCTATATTACCAGAAATTAGCAATAAATGAACTAATAGGTATCTCTGCTTTGTAACCCTAGAGGGCGATTCATTGTTACAATGTATTATATCAGCAAGAGAATACTCAGAAAACATAAAACAGCTTTTCAGAACTGACAGGCAAAGAAGGCGAAGCAACTCAATGGAATTGAATTAATTAATTCATTCATTCATTCATCTTCTTCCGCTTGTTCCTGTGTCGGGTCATGGGGGCAGCAGCCTAAGCAGTGAGGTCAAGATGTCCCTCTCCCCAGCCACTTCCTCCAGCTCTTCCGGGGGGACGC
>JBCNYH010000001.1:34389071-34401759 GCA_039654325.1 Tandanus tandanus | reverse complement strand
GCTGATAGTGGGGCTTGAACCCCCGACCTTGGGATCAGTAATCCAGCACCCTACCACCAGGCCACCACTGCCCCACTGCCCCTCTCCCTCCCTCTCTCTCCCTCTCCCTCCCCCTCTCTCCCTCTCTCTCTCTCTCTATATATATATATATATATATATATATAAAAATATATAAATTTATATAAATGTATGTATGTATACTATGTTTCAGTCATCTCTTTCTCTTTAGTGTGGTATTTTAATGTTGAGCATAGGTTGTAAATGGTACTTTCAAACTGAATGTGTCTTTTTTTTATATTCTCAGAGCCAATCACGAATGTGTCTCTGACAGCAAGTAAGACAAGTCTGGTGGAGGTTAATGACAGTGTCACGTTTACCTGCACTGCCAATGGCACACCTTTACTGTTTTCATGGTATAATGGCAGCTCCTTGTTAACAGCAGCCAATGCTCAACTCATTAACAATGGACGTGGTCTCATTATTAACAGTGTAACAAGATATGACAGTGGGCCATTCAGCTGTTCTGTGGCAAATGGCATCAGTAATGGAACAAGCAGTTCAATTTCCCTCAGTGTCTACTGTGAGTACAGCATAATCCTAAAATGTTCAGGTCATGTCTATGATAAATCATAATTTACCACTATATATTGACTTAACTTTAGGAGTTTTATTGGTTCTATGCTCAAAGAATACACCATACATAATAAATAATAACTAATACTGTATCTCCATAGATGGTCCAAGCAACCTAATGATGATGGTTTTGCCAAACATGATGGAATACATTTCAGGCTCAAACATCACTTTGTCCTGTTCTTGTGAATCTAAACCAGCAGCATTATTCCAATGGACTTACAATGGCATTTCTCTTAATATAAACACCCCAACCTTTCAGCTTACCAGTGCCACTCAGAACCAAACAGGAACTTATGCATGCATTGCCCAAAACACATTGACTCTCAGATATGTCACAATCACCAGAACCATCAACATCATTGGTGAGATTTTTCTCTCTCTTTTTTTTAATAGTCTGTCTGATTAATCCATGTAGGAATGATTTTGCCTATAATTTATACCACCACCTTATTTATTTATTTATTTATTTATTTATTTATTTGTTTGTTCAGACCCAATATCTGCTGCTCCAATTATGCCTATTGGTGAACCACCCATATTCAACAAATCATTTGCCCTGAGCTGTGGTGTCACGGGACGTGTGGACACTGTTTACTGGACAAAGGACAGTCTACACCTGTTTCCTGACACCAGACCTTCTCTCACCAACCAAAACAAGACCCTCACATTTGATCATCTTTCTCTCTCTGATAATGGAAAGTACCAGTGTGTAGCAAGCAACGCAGTGAGCAATGTGACCAGCATTGCCTACTACCTAATAGTTAATTGTGAGTAACATATTTCACATTTAATTAAAGTTTTCAATCATACTTTGAAGGGATATCTGGGAAAAGACCTTCTGAATTATAATACATTTTAAGTTGCCTTAGATAAAGAAATTAATGTAGTGGCTTTACAGCTACTAGACATGTACACACTGGACACTTTATCTGGAACATCTGTACACTGCTAATTAAACAGTCCAGTGTTTTTCACCATTCTGAATTTGATTTGAAGATGCAATGTTATAGTGAATGTATGAGCTTGATTGTTTGTTGTAATGATATATACAGTTTTGAATTACTTTGAAATCATTTTGACTAGTTCATAAAATTAAGAACACTTTTGCAGGTGTTTTGTATATGGTTTTGATTAAATATGTATTCAAGAACCCCTACACTCAATCCCTAAACTAATCACTCATGGCTAAATGTTTAAATGTTTTTCTTTCTTTTTAATCTAGATGGTCCATGGTCCACTAATATTTCTGGCCCAGATATAGGTGAAGTTGGTTCTAATGTGACACTGACTTGCTCTGCTTCCTCTCAACCTGCCAGTCAATACAGCTGGTTCTTCCAAGGTTCTAAAGTCACAGAGGGATCAGTATATCAGGCCGACTCTCTTTCTCTAAACAGCAGTGGAGAATACACTTGCCTTGCCCACAATAACATTACAGGAATAAACAGCAGTGCTACACAGAACTTAACTGTCATTGGTAGGTCCTGACCTCATTTGTTCTATATTGGTATTCGATTATCTATTAAAGTTGCCACATCAACAGCAGGAGAACATACTCCAGTAATACATTTCTGTAGGCAAATTCCAGTGGTCTTTTTAATGACATTTCTAAAAAAAAAACAAAAACAAACCTGTACTGTGTTGTTTTGTCTTCAGTTGGAATTTCCTCAGTGATGGTGACTCCCAGTAATCACACCCCTCTGGCTTTCAAGAACATGCAGCTCTTCTGTAATGTGACTGGCTTTTTTAACAGCATCCAGTGGCGAAAAAACAACCAGCCATTAAATACAAAAGCCACAAAATCCATTTATATGAATGACACCACAGTAGATTTCTACCCTCTTCAGATTACTGATGATGGATCATATCAGTGTGTTGCCACAAATATTTTTCGACCACATGTTAGCCCGCCATATCTTCTAATAGTTAACTGTAAGTGACTTTTACCTTTATCTTGTTGAATCGTGTGTTATGTTATCATGCTGTACAAAATAATCAGTAAACTGTGTTCATCCTTGTTATCCTAGATAATGAATGTTTTTATGTTATTTATGACTGTTTCTATGGCAGAATTCTACCAACCAGCCAAAGGGGAAAAAAAGATGAAAAATAAGGTTTTGAGAGAAAATGTGTTTAAGAGAACATAACTATGTTACCAACACTATGTGTAATATTTCAGGCCACTTTATAATATTGTCTTGGCTGCCTGCTTGCCCAGATTAAACTGGGTGCACAGACACTTTAAACACAGTGAGGCTTTTCTATTGTAATTACATACCATAGCAAAACAGATTCAGTATAAACCAGAAACAGGAGACTGATTTTTAAATCATGCAAGTGACTTTCATGTTAGGTAAGACAGAGAGGTCTGATGTGAAAATGTTGACTTTTAAATCATAAGTTATTTCCCATTGTAAACCTCTAATTAATTCTTTTACCAGTAATTTACCAGTAATGTCATTATGGTACAAATGTAGATGTAGGCATGCTGTCTTTCAATACAACAGTAGTGAAATGTAAGTTTCTTCATTTTTACTTATGAGGTGTATTTAACTTTTGGGTGAGAGAACCTATTTCAGTTCAGAAAACCCTATATCCTCCAGAGGATACTTGAAACTACTAAAATTTGACATTGCAAAGCAAGGATGCTCAAGTTTAATTATGAATAAATCCACTTTTTTTATTTTATTTTGGTAAGCAGATGGGCCAGTGAACATGAGTATAACAGCTGACATCAAGACCTCCACTGTTTTAAAGTGCAATGCAAAGTCTCAGCCACTAAGCGTTTACTACTGGCTCTTTAACAACACTGTCATTAAGGAGGATGCTGTGTTAGTTTTATCCCAGATGCCTCTCCTGGGTAATAACTACACCTGTGTGGCCATGAACCCACTAACCAATGACACATTGTCTGCCTCCTATGTTATTTCAGGTAAGAAAACATTTCCACAAGTCACATATATGAACTTTATACTGTAAAGAAAGTGAAAAAGAAAACAAAATACATGAGAATGTACCTAGATTTTTATTATGATAATTTTATTTTATAAAAATGTCTAGAGAGTACTTCACCATCCCTATTATGTGTCTCCTTCACAGAACGTAATGCAGCAGCACCTCTTCAGATTAGCGTGTTGCTGACTGCCTTGTGTACGCTTGTTCTTCCTGTATTAATACCAATGAAGCCGCTCTGATACGCTTATTGATGCCTGCAAACTGACCTGGAGTTCGACAGCGTTGTCCATTCCTGTGATTAAAATTTTATTACCCATTCTTCCTCACCGAGGAACAGATTAAAGCCAGATATTTGAATCATTCCTATTTTCCTGAAGTATCACAATTTTAAGAATATTGAATTTTTCATTCATAAACAAGTTATACTGCATGTTCTCTCTGTCATGCAGTAATTTAAGATTGTGTGATGGTAATTTGGTTAGAGGCATAAATACTGACAGAGAATTGGATGACAGATAGAGCTATTTTCCAGAAACTCTCATTGACTCCATATAACTAAATAGCATAGAGATCTGGGTGACAACAGGGCAAGTCTTGGCATATCCCTGTCTTTCTTGCTTTCGCTCCCACTTTTTTAAACCAATCAACCATCAAAATGTCCTGCTTGTACTACAGTTTGTCAGTAGTTCACACTAATTTTGCCAAGACAGGAAAAAATAAACATGTATGTCTGAATTTTTACACCAATAATCATCTCAGGGTGTCATGTTTATTAGTCATCTGTACTTGCTGCTATCCTTGCACAAATTATACTATCTAAATTTGCTGTATCTTTTTTCATTACTTTTAACAGACAAATAATTAAATCACTGCTGTGATCTTTAAAAATCCTAATTACATATTTCTGGTACTGACTATTTATTTATTGTTACTTTTTACAAACATGAATCATATTAGTAGAGGAAGACTGGTAAAACAATAGAAAGATAAAAAGATTGATCTAAAACGTACATCTAAGAATATGTTATTGTAACATAATTAAGCCTGTGATAATAACAATAAAAAACAAAGTTTGTCTTTTGACATGAATATATCAAGTTGTGCATTAGTCTACGTTTGTTCAAAACACAAGTCATTTTGATTTTTTCCCCTTAACAAGCTGTAAGTGGATCAACAAATCTTCTTATGCAGACCCACACAACACACAATTTGCTCATTGTATTTATTCTGCTCCACCTGCGCCACGTTTGGTGCATTCTGGGTACTTCGCGCCAATTCCTGTCAGAGCACCGACAAAAGGAGAAGTTCGAGAAAGTGGAGACTGAGTTATAATTAAGTTAATGTTAGTGATATAGTTGGTTAATTACTACAGTCTTTCAGGTTTTATTGCTGTAGAAATTAATAAGTAAAATAACTGGAGGCTCTTGATGGAATTAACAATAGCAAGTGGCTTCAAAAGATTTCTTGTGTAACTTGAAACTGGCCTAATGTTAGCAAGTTGTTTTAAATTAGCTGATGTTTGCGAGTGACTAATTTAAAGTAAGCAGGGATGTGTTGTTTTTTTCCCTTCCGCTTTAACATTAATTAGACGGCGTCGGGTGCCGTGTTTTCTGCTGCATGCAGAACACACCTGTGCAGTGTTAGACATTATCGATGGGCTTTAGCTGTAATTCAGCCGTGTGTGTCTGGGTGTAGGTGGCTTTTGGTTATTGGCAGTGGCTTCAGGCAGTTAAGTTATCTCTGCTTGTTTGCTTCTGAACCGCAGCAGCAGGCAGAGCGAGCCCAGCCGCAGGTGATAGACAGCGCCGACTTCAGTTCCCAAATACGAGAGCCCCAGGAGACAGCTTGAGATGGGTGCTGCATAGACGATCTCTGTGCTCGCTACGTAGCATCAAATAAAATATGTAGCATACCATAATGACGGAAAGAAACTAAATGCCCATACCAAGCATTGCCAGCCAAACAAAACACAAAGAATATATTCCAGCTCAATAAAACGCAGCAAGTTAGCTAGGTAGTTAGTCTGAAATGCATTGTGAAGGTCCTGGTTGTTAAAGACGAAGGGGTTTCTTGAGTGAAGTGTGCACTCTATAGACCATATACTATCTTTGGGGATACTTGTTTTTTCTGGCTAATGTTATGCTTGGTTATGCACTTTGTTTATATATATATTAATATATATTTCAATTTTCTATGCATTTTTTAAATTATAAATCTGCTGCATTTGGAGTCAAACTTCATTTCTGTTGTATGGTCTTATTTGAATGGGAAAATCTAAAGAGGTCTGGGCGAATTTTCAAAATGAGCCAAAAACGGTTGTATTTGGATGGAGTGAATAACCATTGACATATTAGTGAAAAATAATTAGTTTTCCAGTCTGGTACCTGAGAAAGGTCAAATTCCACCTGGACATATCTGTGTTAAAACCTGTAAAATTGCTCAGGTTCTCTTTTTTAGCATCTACTTTTGCATAGATACTCATGAGATATTACTTTATTAATTCTTAGACTCGTTGGGCTACTATCCCATTATTCAAAGGTAGATTTTACTCTAAATGATGTTTTTTTCTAGGCTGAGATGAAAAAAATTTACATTTTCACTGTGTTCCTGATGAATTTACTCTGACACAGTAACACATGTCTTCATTCTTCTTCACTTCTGCAGTAATCTCTAAGGTCTTTTTCATGACCTAATTTCTCTACAATTTTTCATGGCCTTCCTTTCATTCATTCATTCATTAATCTTCTTCCACTTGTTCCTGGGTCGGGCCGCAGGGGCAGAAGCCTAAGCAGTGAGGTCCAGACATCCCTCTCCCCAGCCACTTCCTCCAGCTCTTCCGGGGGGATTCCAAGGCGTTCCCAGACCAGCCGAGAGACATAGTCCCTCCAGCGTGTTCTGGGGTCTCTTCCCAGGTGAACATGCCTGAAACACCACACCAGGGAGGCGTTCGGGAGGCATTCTAATCAGATGCCCGAGCTACCTCAACTGGCTCCTCTCAGCGCAAAGGAGCAGCAGTTCTACCTTCCTGTCCAGTGAAAACCATATCTCCAAAGCTGAAGTGTTTATTTATGGGTTGAGAAAAGTCTCCTACTTCATAATGGAAAGCCTGCGGAGCTAGAGAGCCTGGCGCCAAACTTGCTTCAGACATGCTAATATTATTTATGCTCTGCTTCAGTTATGCAAATATTTATGCTCTTAAATATGATTTCAATCCAGAGTTGTCTGACTGAACTGAGTTAAAAAAAATATATTTACAATGTTTTGTTTTATTTTTAACATAATTAAAAAAATTAAATATTTACTATGATTTTGTTTTCTTTAGTGGTCATTTACTATGTCATTGTATCCTTACCAGGTGATTTATCGTGTCAAGCACACTGGATAAAACTATGTAAAAACAATAAAATATATGTCAATACCTGATGAAACTGAAGGATAAGATTTTAACCTGATTACTGTGGAACATTCCTTGCAAAATGCATGACCACTTAAGTGTTGCTTTCATTGTAGCCTTAGGGTTCTCTGTTCTGTTTTTGTTGCTCTGTGTCTCTGTAATCCTTTTTTTCTGTATCTCATGCTGTTTTACCTCTCTTCTGACCTCTTTTGCAGATTGAGGAGGAATTCTGGAGGATCACACTGAAGCCATTACAGTCTACATTCCTGGGGAAGTTAACTTTTTTTTGACTAGACGAAATTAAGTTGCAGATATCAGTAATGAATATCTTGCCATACAGAGCACACAGACTGACCAATCAACTCAGATTAGTTGATTAAATGAGCCAAGTCAGGTGTGCTGCTGCTTGGTTGAAACAAAAACCTAGCGGCCCTTTGTGGAATGAGTTTGCGTTCCCTGCATTAGAAGAACCATTAAGTAATAGGATTCAAATCCCATGGGATATGTTTATTTTTTTTCTAGCACAGTGAAGCAAAAATGTCACTCAAATGTTTTTATATCGGACAGATTGACCAACACATAGATAACATGCTTGATTTAAATAGCTCACCGTGAGAAAAAACATTGAAATTTTGCAAGTTATGTTAGCCTACTTTTGCTAGTAAAGTCAACTTACATTTACAAGTTAAGTCAACTTCCTTTTGCAAATGAAGTAAACTTAACACAATTGTGTTGACTTTTTCTGCAAAAGTAAGTTGACTTTATTTGCAAAATTAATGTTGTACAAACAAAGACTACTCTTGTTTGATAAAATGATACAAAAAGTTGCCTTACTTTTTTAAGTAAATCAACCACCGTATTTTTTATCAGTGTATATTCAAACTTCCAGCAACGAAACACACAAAGCAAATAAAGTAGAGGGAAGCTTGGCTAAGTGAGATCACTAAGACCTGCACAAAGGATTCTGAGTTTCAGAAGTTGATAGACCAAAAGGGTGTTAACTTAAAAGAAACATGTCAAACCTAATGACATAGAAATAGGCAAGTAACTGTAAAATCTACTTAGATATGTAGCTTTAACATAATGTGGCTGTAATCATTATTCATAGTGCCAATCAAAGAGGGTTGCTGTAGTGGTGAGAGGTAGTATAAACTTCAGGCAGGTCAGCAGCAACTTGAACCACTCGTGCAGCTGCATCCAAAATAAACCATCCAAATCATGGAAAATATTGCTGTTAAGAGTGTGATTTGTGACACAACAAAAATAAATGATGGAACATAATATGAAATTATACGTTTTAACAACATATCTTGTCATATCACACAGCCTCATCTTCAAAAACTGCTGAACTCAATCCAAAAGTGTTAGCAAACTGGTACTTTAAGCATAAGAGAGCGGCTGTTGTTTAGCGCCTTTGAGGTTTGCAGGGTTTCCTAACCAGGGTCTCCCTACAAACTATGAATGAATCAAGCACACTTTCATTTACTCTAATTTTGCATTATTATATTAGTTGATTGAGCATTTACATACACAGAGGTGGAATGATACAGATTTATACCTTTTATTGAGATTGGATTACATAGTGATAAACATATTTTTCTGGTGAAGATATCATCACATTGTGAAAACTGTGTCTATGTTCTATGTGCAATCTGTAAACTTATACAGCTGTATAGCATTGTACACAAAATAATTGTTTTACGGCATCTTTTTTTCTCTAAATGTAATGTTTTGGAAAAGATAAAAGATTTCAGTAATTTGACAAAAGGTAGTTCTCTGTGGAGCAGAAAATATTGAATATAGATGGCAGCCTTGCAAAGCAGCTAGTATATGTGTTGATGAAAAAATTTAAATTGGAATGCTAATTTCTTTGGTCTCCTTGTTTTTCACAATCTTGAGATTTTTGCATTTAAAATATGTCCGAATGCCTTTCTTTAAGCAGAGGACCTTCTTCTCCTCACTGAGTGGATCTGAGAAAAGATGAAGAATGTCAGTAATAAAGGAAAAAGGAAAATACACAAGTACTGTCACAAAGCTGTTTGTGCATATGTGGTTGAGTATGTGTGGTGAGAGAGAGAGAGAGAGAGAGAGAGAGAGAGAGAGAGAGAGAGAGAGAGAGAGAGAGACCCACCCAAAGAATTCGCCCTTTTGCATAGACACACTCTCTGTGCCTTTCTTTTCCCTAAAGATGCAGTAAAAAAGTGAGTTTAGTCTGTGCAATATTACTGCATTAGGTAAATACAAACATAACTGTAAAACACAGGTGGGAGTGTAAAGGCAAAGGTGTCAAAAAATTAATATCAAGAGGTAGAGTGTGAGTGTTACTACGTGTTTTCTTGTAAATGAAGCATAGAAATGTAAAAGACAAAAACTTACTGTTGTAAAAACAATACTTAAATCTAGTTTCTAGTGTTTTTGACATAAAAGTAATTAATGTAGGCTCAATAAATATAACATTTTAAGGACAAAAAATGACAAGGATAGCATGGATTTTACTATGTATCATACAGACGATATTAAAAGTTGTCTTCTTCTTCTTCTTCTTCTTATTATTATTATTATTATTACTATTATTCAATGAATTTATATTTTTTTTTTACTTTGAAACTATGGCACTACTCACCTGTACAAGCACAGAATGGACCTTGCTTCTTGGTAGGTCTGGTGTCATGGTTGATATCAGCAGGTCTCGCTGCATTTCCTGAATTAGCTGCCACTGCATTATGTGCAGAGCGAAACACTATAGTAAATATTTCAATTATGAAAGATATATAATATTTATTTTTGCACAATATTTTTGTTTATTGTCAGAATTTCTATTTCAACCAAACCAGAACATTAATAAAATGATGGAATACACCCGACTTACAGTTCGTGTCAGAGACTTGGGAGTCAATGACTTCTAAAAAGACAAACAAGAAAAGTACAATGTGAGCAGATGATAAAAGATGTTTGCTAATTTTTATGGCCTTGTTTCTTTATGAGTTTCATAATAACATTTATTATAAGGTTCCATATGTGTGGTGTTCCCACATTATCCTAATGTAATTTATATGTATAATATGGTTATAGTGTATAAAGTATAATGCTTATAGTATAAATAGTGTAGAAACCAGTACAATACCTTGGCACAGAGCATTGAAGCCCACCATGGCAGCAGAAATCAACAGAAACATCACAAATTTCATCTTCTCTCTCTCTAAAAAGTTCACTTTCTACTTCTAACGTTTTCTGTGTACCTTTGGCTGTGAATGTAGATTACTGTGTGTTGATGAGAAGTGGTTCAGCATTTATAAGCAGAACATCCTGGTGTCTGCTTTCATACACCATGCCCAAGCTTGCTGTAACAGAAGCCAAATCAAATCTGACAGGTATACAATAAGTCCCATATCACATTTACATGATATTCTAAGTTCTTTTTTTTATGCTGGCTAGACATGAAAGCAGCCATATTTGTGTTTTAGTACTTTATCATTCCAAAAACCTCAGTCATGACAAGGATTGGAAACACTACACCATTTCACATGTAGTTCACTCTTCCATTACCTGCAAAAAGTTCCATTTTATACATGTTGTTTCTCTTTAAACAGAACATGATATCTCTGAAATTCAATCTTGATTTACCTCAGAAAAATGAAAAATTATTGAACATCACTAGCCATGAACATTCTTTAATAGTTCAATGATGTACAAGAATAAAGACCACCTCTGAGCAGCTCTACATGCCCAGGTCGTTATAAAGGTCAATGCTCTCTTTATTTGGTTGAAGCTACTGATTACACACAGTACGTGTTATTTACTGGATGCAACGGCACACTGAGATGAACAGATATACTAGAAGTTGAAGCTGTTCAGGCACATCAGTCTTCTTTCTTTTGAGAATTAAATTTCCTGGGTTTGCTGTTACTATAACGATGTCTTGTCTTATCATGCCTTCATCTCTGGTAATGATGGAGACAGATGTGTAGGGTTAATTTACAAGATGACCATGTACAAGGAAAAGCATTGTTTCCCTGAAAACTTCATCATAACAAATTATCCTTGTTCAGTTTGCCCTCCATTTACTCAATAACTCTGGTGAGTTATAACCTTAAGACATCCGTCACACAACCAAATGTGAATTGTGTCTTGATTTCATAACATCAACTCCTCAAAATGTTCAAAACAGAAATCAAGATTAATCCATCAAAAAGGTTTAATTTTTCCAGTGTTCGGCTGTACAGTTTTGGTGAGACTGTGCCCTCTTCAGACTAAGCTTTCTGTTCATGGTTGCTGTCATCTGATGTTGTACATAAAGGTTTAACATGGAGCCCTTTGCCCGCTTAAAACAGACTGGCTAGTCTGCACTGGCCTCTCTGATAAACAAGGCTTTTCTGTCTGGAGAATTTCTGCTCACTCTTTATTTCACTGTTCTGAGTAAACTCTAGAAAACATTGTGGGTAAGAATCACAGTAGATCAAAAGTGTTAGAATTATTCAAACCAGCAGGAGCAGGTCAACCCACTGTATTGCCAACTTACTGCACACAAACTCATTGCATTTCAAGTCGACTCACTCAAACTGACCAACTCAAAACAGGTTGTTTGTATTATATATGTATAAGAAGGGTAAAATCAAGAATAAGAGACAATACCTAGAAAGTAGTGAATGGTGATTAATCATCCCATTGAAATGATTGTACAGTGAGTTGACAGACTCCAAACAACCACTCTGCCACCAACAGAAAGGCCACAGTCAGAATCACTAAAATCACAATGTTTTTTGATGTGAACATTAAGCTACTGGCTCATTTTTTTCAGCATTTTATGCATTCTTCTTATGCCACGAGTGACTCATAAGATAACTGCATGAAGAAGTTGGATAGGTGTTCTTAATCAATTGTTCAGTATGTGCATACATTCAACTCAGACATAAAATTTTAAGCAAAACTGTTTTGAAGAATATATTATTGGAAAAAAAAATTTGCAGAGAAAACGTTCTGGTTTTAACAGATCACAAACTAAGTAATTAAGAGTAGACTTTACTGTAAATCCAAACCATGTTGTCCTTGCAATGCAGTCCAAGTGTAGCAAGATACTGCACTTTGTAAGTCTGGATCTCTGAAATTTCTGGTTGAAAGAATAGCACAGGTGCGTGCTTAACCAACTTTACTGTCATGAGTCACATATACTGTATATTGTTAAACTTGTTACTTCTACTGGGAAAGGAACAGTCTAGCTGCTCTCATACTGTGTATATTAACTGAGTAAGACATCCAGTAGGTTGAATCAATGGTTTTATTCCAGCATTTTAAAACAGAATACATTTACATATTGCAGTGTTAAATCAAAGATGTGGCCTGCAGATTAATAGATGGAAGCTCCTTATAAGTTTTTTCACAGGCCAACAAACTTGAAAAGCCTTTGCATTAACACAGTACAGGATAGAGAGAAAAAGCAGAATTATACTACATTCTCATCAAGTGGAATCTCTTCTAAATGAGTTATTTACAAGTCACAGCATAGTGTTTAATATTTGCATTGCTCTTAGGCTTTCAATCTATCTGATCAGCTAAATGTGACATTTCTATAGTTGTAACAGGTCTGCTGAAATAATTAAAAAAAAAAAAAAAAAAAAAAAAAAGGGCAACAAAAGTACCTCTTTTTTTTTCCACCACCCCACCCCTCAACCCGTCTTTAAGGGTCCGAAGGGGTTCCCCCCTCCCTCC
>JBCNYH010000001.1:34343096-34354187 GCA_039654325.1 Tandanus tandanus | reverse complement strand
TATATATATATATATATATATACACACACACACACACACACACACACACACACACACACACACATATATATATATATTTAATATTAATAATAATAAATAAATAACATTAACTAAAATTGTGTGGTTTTTTGCTTAGGTTCCCATGTAGTATATACTAAACGGTCCATCTCATCTTCAGTGAATATTTGATAAATATTATATATAAATATATATCTTCAATTTAAATTATTTATTTTTTTTGTTCCCTGAGAAAACATGGCAGCATTAGCAATATCTGTGTTCATGTACTTGAATCTTGTCCTAAAGAGCTCACTCCCGTATATCATATTTTTTACTTGTTCCTTTTACATCCTTGCAGTCATAACATGCCCCCAGCCTTTGGAAAGATGCTGTTGTTGTTCCTGTTCCTAAAGACAACTGCCCAAAAACACAACCGCCCAAAAACAGTACTTCCACTGGCTCACCACAAGGTTGTGTGCTGTCTCCCTTATCGTTTATCCTTTACACAAATATGTGTCAGAGTAGATATGACAACAGAACAATAAGTAAATATGCAGATGATTCAGTGATTGTTAGCCTGCTTTGTGAGAAGGAGACCAGTCACAGCCCAGTCATCGGTCACTTTGTGCAGTGGTGTGATGAGTCTTACCTCCAGCTCAAAATATCTAAAAGTATAGATATGGTAAATTGAATATGTGCAAACTTATAAATATCTTACAACCATTAGGGATTCAAAACTGAAATTTGAAGCTAACTGTGAAGCTCTGTGTGTAGAAAGGCTGACCAGCGTTTGTACTGATTGAGGAAACTGTTGCACTTTAACAGTGATTGAACCTTAATGACAATAGTACTATTCAAATGGCATTAGAATGCTACTTACTACTAAAAATCTGCTGTTACTTCCTCTTCACAGGTATGGAATAAAATTGTTAGAGAAACACTGTATGTACAGACGGCAGGAAAAAGGAAGGCAAAGGTAAAGGCATGTGGATGTTTCACTTGAGTTGTGCAGCACTCCGAATGGCATGTTATGGTAGAGAACATAATGTGAATGTTCAAGAATGGGTAATCCACATTACATGCAAATCCTGTTTTGTTTTTCATAACATGCTCTAACATTCTTGCGTTGTGTTCATTTCATTTATTTTCACTTAATAAGACATATTAAAAAGGAAAAATGTCTTGAATATATTCACATGGTGCAATGGTTAGCCGTGTCCCCTCACAGCAAGAATGTTCTGGGTTTGTGCGTGGAGTTTGCATGTTCTGCTCATGCTAGTGTTGGTCCACAGTCCAAAGACATGTGGATTAAATAAACTAGCTACTTTAAATTGCCCCTGGTATAAATCTGAGTGTGAATGGTTGTCTCTTTTACCTTGTTTGCTCTGTGATAGACTAGTATACTGTTCAGGGAGTACCCTACTCTTACCCATCTTATTCTTACTACTCTTTTAGCTGAGCTCCAGCTCATCCATGTCCCACAATGGATAAGCAGTATAGAGAATGTTTATATACAATATAAAGATTTGAAATAGTCTTGTTCTAAAATATAAAGATTTGCAATAGTCTTGTTCTACTGTCAGAAAATTTTGCAAATTTTAGGTATTAATTTCAAGATTGAAGCAAACCAGTAGAGTACCATAGCCCTACTCTGAGGCAGAGAATTCAGACCAGAACTGAAGACGATGATTTATTTTATGAAAAATAAAGTTTAAAGTTTATTTCTGCGTGTTACTTGCAAAGTCATATATCCAACTTGTTCTTCTGGGACAAAAAAAAACAATAAACAAAACATGAACTAAGATAGATGTGTCATGAATCCCATGCTGAAAATGTTTAACTGCAGCTAAAAAAAGACACAAAAAGAAATATAACAACAAAAGCCACAGAAAAATGATAGGTAGAGATAGTATATATGATGTATACTAAATCATTACAAAGAAATTAAAAATTTTTCACAGTTTCACAAAAGTTGAGAGGAAAGAGGTTATTAGCATCAATATTTCAAACCCATTTCAACTAGAGCATTAATTAATATATGAGAATCTATCATCCCAAACAAAATGCTAATATGATGTTGTAATTAATGAGCTTTTGGTTCGGCTGCACCAGTAAAAATCTGTAAGCACCTCTTTAAAAAATACTGTCAATAGAACTGATGACTAAGCTTATTGATAAGATTCTTGGGGAAAAAAAGAACAGAAAATTAAAAACGAGAGTCAGAGAGTCTAAAATTGTTTCACTTCCTGCTTCATTTTTAGCAGGGCATTTTTGCTTATTCAACTATTAATACATTTTTGTTATAAAAACAAAACAAACAAACAAAAAACAACAACAAAAAAAAAACTTGTGGAAATACAATATAATATTGGCATTAGAAAAATCAGCTTTGTTTTACAAACAATATGTAAAAAAATTTTCTTAAATGAAATGAAAACATACAAACAAAATCCTCAGCAATTATTTTACTTATGCCACAACTGAGAAGTAGGATGTGTTTTCACTCTCGGCAGAGCTGAAAGAACCTGTTGGTCTGCGGCTTATTCCCTGACCGTGCATCCACTTGGACATCCTGATGCACCTAATAGAACTCAGAGCTGTCTTAAACATCTGGAATAGCTCACGGCGGAACTTGACTCCTACAAAGCCATACAGCAGTGGGTTGAGGGCACTGTGAGCCAGTCCCAGGCACTCTGTCACCATGAGGCTGATATCAAGCGCATAGTTCAGCCCACAGCTGGGGCTCAGTATTTGCAGTAGCAACAGGCTGTCAACCATCTTCAGCATGTTGTATGGGGCCCAGCAAAACACAAACACAGCCACTAGAGAAATGATGAGCCTGAGTGATCGTCGTTTCTGTCTGCGTGTGCTTGTATGGCAGAGAGAATGGAAAATGCGTAAATAGCAGTAGAGCATTACCAGTAGTGGGAGAACAAAGCCTAACAACAAGCTAACGAGTTGCAGGCTAAGCTTCCACTGGTCATAACTGTCACCATGGAGATCTAAAAGGCACACATTGTTGTCATAGCCAGGTATCACTACCACTTTTCGGAAAAAGATGTCAATGACAGAAAGACCAGTGCAGCAGAACCAGATCAATCCACAGGTTAATTGAGCCAGGCATGTATTGTGTCTCCAACTGGTGTGGACTGCATGGACTATGGCCAAGTAGCGATCAAAACTGATACAAGCAAGGAAGAGCACACCACAGTAGATGTTCAGTGAAAACAGTGCACCTGCCACCTTACATATGAATTCGGTGAACAACCACCCACTGATCCACTGGCTGGCAAAGAAGGGCAGTGTCAAGGCTAGCAGTAGGTCAGAGATAGCCAGATGGAGCAGGAAAGTGTCAGTCAGTGAAAAGGCACAGAGACCGTGGTGAGACTGACGATAGCGTTGGATTACAAACAGCACTAGCACATTGCCCAGTATAGCCAGGATGAAGACCACAATGTAGGCTGCTGGGACAAACAGACGAGTGAAACCCCATATGCCTTCATGTTCGCAGGGTGCAGCAGTATCATCACTGGTGTAATTATAGTCCACATAATCTGGCTGAGAAATCACAAACATGCCAAGGTCAGGGATATCATTCAGTTATATCATAAATACAAGGTGACCCCCAAAAAATCCAACATTTCAAAGGTAAATAAAAAAAGTTTAAAAATAATCAAATTATTATTTGCACACATGAATCTTAGTGAGGCAGGAGAGGCAGTGCAAAGGTCTGTTGGTAGCCCAATCCCAGCTTGTACTCCCTGAGCTTGAAGAACTCAATGTGTGATTTAGCAAGATGGAGCGACGACAACTAGACAGCTCAAAGATCATTGGAAGTGCTGAGGGAAATGTTTCCAGATCGAGTGATCTTGTTGTGTAGTGACGTTGGGTGGCCGGCCCGTTCAGATTTGGCCCTTTGTGATTTTTTTTCTTTGGGGCTACCCTAAATCACAAGTGGGTTATCATCATCCCCAAACTCTTCATGCCCTCAAGGTTGCTATTCAGCAAGAGCTATTCTGCTGTTCCACCTGACATGACCCGCCGAGCCATGACAGCCTTAAGAAATCACCTCAAGCGTGTATAGACAAAGACGGACACTATTTGAAGGATGTCATCTTTAAAGCATGATGTATAAAAACTCTACTGAATAAAGTTTAACATACGCAAATAATAATTTGATTCACTTTTTTTTTTTATTTACCTTTAAATGAAATAAATCAGCAGAAATAGACTGCAGGAATTGATTCAACACTTGTCTTTTTGGTATAATTAAGTGCCCTTTGGGGATAATTTAAAAAAAATCTTACTCTAAACACATTGTTTAAGAAATAAATAATATAATTACAAAAAGGATGCATGTGTGAAATAATGACTCTCATTATAACTATTATCATTTTGGCTCAAAATATGTTTTATTTTGGTATCTAGCCATTTTTAATACTAACAATTCTACCACTGTTATCAACAACCTTGCAATCAGTATGTATTCTACCAGGCAAAGTATGATATGGAGAATTATTCAGATCAAAGGGGTTCTATCTGCCGAGGCCAAATCTGAATATTTCTCCATATCATACAAAAGTCAAATTTAATCATTGTTTTATTAATAATTTTATGTCAGTGATGAATAATTTGCCTCGTAAAAGACTACTAAAAATTATTTAATAGCTTTTCACCAATCAGAAACAAGATATTTATTTTGAATGTTTTATCATGCCTATTATTGAACCCTTTTTGATTTTTATAATTTCAAAATGCTACACTCTTGACCACGGCTATTTTTAATCATGTGTATTAAAAGCATTGCTTAGTTACCTCTGCCAAGAAGGTTATGCTCTTCCTTCAGTTTGGGTGCTCGTTTGCATTTTTGTTAGCAAGCTTATGCAAATAAAGTTACAGGATTTTATTGAAATTGCTACTAGAGGTGTGCTCTGGACAAAGAGGGCTCCATTAGATTTTTGAGATGTTTTTAGTCAAATTCTGAATCCAGGAATTTTTGGGGGGATTAACAATAATTTAGGATGATTTTTAAACATTTTGGTTCATATTGGTGATTGCTGAGCTTGGTGGAGGTTTGTGCTCTCTTGGTGCTCTTCTTACCTTTTCAATTATATAATTATATTAATTTTACTTTTTAATTTTATTTTTATTTTTTATTTTTTGCATCTACTTTCCTGCCACAATCCTGGACCTGTATACTACCCTGTGGTGATATGCGGTTTTCATTAAAGAACTGAGATTGATATCTTATTTCAATAGCGTATCTCAAACAATATCAAAACTTTAGGGAGGGGCTGGTCATATGATGGTTATATGACATTATGTCATCAATTGCATCATCAAAATTAATTCACACTGAAACCTTTAATCAGTAGAAGTACATTTTTTCAGAGCTCCACATTTAGGCAGTGCCTGAATCTTTATATTAATTTATCCATTTCCCACCTAGCATTGTAACAAATTAACCAAGTTGTTCTGTGTGTACACTGTTCGTAATCATTCGAGTTTACACATTTCCTCCAGTATCATCAATTCCCATAACTCATCAAAACACATTACATACTTTAATAATATGCTGGGCTGTCCCCAGGCCTTACATGCATCTTGAAGTGCGCCAACTTTCCGGACTTCCTTGATTAAAAAAATAAAAATTTTAAGAAACTTCAAAAAAGTACTCGGCACTAGTTTTTGAGTAGATGGGGATTCCGCCGGCCCTTAATGAAACCTATGAAATGTGAGTGTGAATGGTTGTTTGTGTCTATATCCCTCTATACAATACAATTCCTGCCATAAACACTAAATCATTGTCTTTATTGTCCAACCCACTTTCAGGAATGGTATAGAATGCACAAAAATCATTCTCATGTTTAGCCATTATATTCAAAGTAGAATGCAGTCCAAGGTGACTGAATAAAGTCTGTTCAGCAGTTTGGGTTGTTTACAGGCAGTTGCAACCAGGTGAGTTTCAGTAGTAATCAGGTGACTGGCAAGAGAGGTAAAAGCTTGACTAGGGTTTTTGTGTTGTGGTCCTTCGCTGAGGATCATGGAAGATTTAGTATGCAACTGAGGGTTACCAGTGTTATTTCATGGGTTTTTAAAGAAGCTTCAATACTGTATATTTATACTGCTCACTCAAAGTGAGAAGTTTCACACTTCAGTCAATGACAGAAACCTCAGTGCATCAGTTTCTGTAAAGATTTAATCAACACTGCTGTCTCCAGTTTCTAATTTTTACCAGTAAACCTGCCAGCCCTGCTTAGTCTCAAAAAATATATATTTATTAGACATCATGATTTTTTTTCCTAGTGTCCATAGACACAGAAGTTATGCTTTGACAGCATATGAATGTGACAAATTAAGCCTAGTAAAGAACCTTAGAAATGATCAATTAAAGAACATGAGAGGTAATATCACCATGCATCACACAAAACTGCCTCTTTAATCTTTGAATGAAAATGCATATAATAATGTCAAGACTTACATAGCTTGTAGGAAATTCCATTGTCATCAAGAAGACTGAACATTCAACAGTGCCAAAAATGGTCTCAGTGTCTCTTTTGTCTTTCTGTGTGTTCAGCATATATGTTTTACAAATGGAGATGAAGAGTGATGGGAAGAGAAAAGGGGAAGAGAGGATTACAGAAGCAGAATCCTTTCGAAATGTAAAAACATTACAAAAGGAAGTGGCCCCAAATTTTGTCAGACATACTTATGGAGAGAAAAAACAAACAAACAAACAACAAAAAATGTTAAACAAAAATTAAAAAAAACAAGAGAAATTTTCCAGGAAAAAAAACCCCTCAAAAACAACAACCAAAGGTATGTAGAAATAAAACTGCCGTAAAACTCTTCAGCTCTGAGCTAAACATGGGGTAGAGAATGGGATGGGGATGAATAAATAGATGGACTGACAGAGAGATATAGGTTTTTACTTTATAAATGCTGAATTGTGCCTCCTGCTAGGGAATGGCAGAGAATTGGATGATGGGTGACTGATGTGGCAAAGTCATAAAGTCAAATGAAAGGGAAAATGATTGCATGTACTTATAAACAGTAAAGAGGTAGTAGAAGCACATTTTTGTGGACTATTGCTGTCAGAATTGCAAGGAACAACCACGGAGAGAGGAAGTGAAAAAGCTGCAGATGTGGGCAGGTTTACTAGATTGCTCAACTGTAGATGCACATATACTGTCTCACCATAGGTTCTGCCAGACAAGAGAAAATTTATTTTGAGTGCCAGTGGCTGAAGATGTCCCTCTTGGTCAGTCCAAACGCAAAACAATTTCTATCTTCACAGATTCACTAAGGCTGATAGCCAAGGCAGTGTATGTAGATTTAAAGAACACATGAAACAACAGAATTCCTGCAAAAAAGCAGCACAAAAAAGGGAAATCTCTGTTGCCTCACAGAGGGAAGGATATGGGTTTGAATCTAGTGGCCAGTTAATCAATGCCTCAGAGAAATATCGTCTAGCAAAATTACACATTCCGTCCACTTTGTTCTATTTATGAAAGTCTAATTTATGGCCTAACTTTCGATACGTGAGAGTAGTACACATACATAGGACTTTAAATTAATATTGTCAATATTATTATTATTATTATTATTGTTATAATAATTATAATAATAATAATAATAATAGCAGTAAATGGTATTAAGGGTACTGGCAGCATTAAGGAAAAGATCCTATTTTATGTGGCTTTACATAGCTTCAAACATCTTGCCTTTTAATGCAGCTCCTTAGAATGTTGCTATGCACATGTTTAAACATTGTTATAGTTAAACTACAGAATTCTGAATAACTGCACCTTCCTGTTGGGAGAGGACTCTCATTAAAATGTCTTCTTATCTGCAAAGGGTCAGTGTGGGTGAAGGTTTTCACTTCAACCGAGTAGTAGCCACACCTTATACCTATTTCAATCACTGATCTAAAAAAAAAAAAAAAAAAAAGAGAGAGACTACATTGCAAATTAGCGTTTAAATTTTGAAGCCGGGTGGCAGCCATTTTGGTGAGATCAACTTGCTTTAAAATCTCAAAATGGAGCCATTAAGAAAGCCAACACAGCTCAAAAACCCTGAAAAGTTTACTGCTGATGGACAGCATACCTTAAATTCATATAACTTTACCAATAATTTCTCCTACAGTC
This sequence comes from Tandanus tandanus, assembly GCA_039654325.1. Classification (NCBI taxonomy): domain Eukaryota; kingdom Metazoa; phylum Chordata; class Actinopteri; order Siluriformes; family Plotosidae; genus Tandanus; species Tandanus tandanus. The sequence continues at coordinate 34,346,040 of JBCNYH010000001.1, read as the reverse complement.
AGAAACAACGAGCTTACGACTATCTCACCTTCTATCAAGTTTCAGCTGATTCATTGTTAATCGTTACATTTATTGGCTCATCTGTATTAAATTGCTGGACCAACTTCTTTTGCCTGACCTGGTTTGTTCCGAACACTTCTGGAGCCCGCGCCAATCTGTCACAAATTGGGGGCTCGTCCAGGATAGAACAATTTTCTTTGTACTGAGCCATTAATTGTAGCACAATGTCTGAGTTAACAGACTTTTTAACAAATCCCGCCCTAGAGGGTGTGGAGTTTTTCAAATAGAGGAGTTAATGAAGATTGCTACACACTTCGAGATTGACATGAAGAAGTCCAAAAAGAAGACAGACATAAAGAAAGCAATACAAAAAGCTTTAAGTGAAAAAGGTTTGCTGCCAGGAGGATCGGCACAAGACTGTAGTGATCCCCCAAGAGTGATGAAGGGAGAAGATGAATCTGCGCAAGACTCTGATGACTCCCGAGGCACTTCAGGGGCAGTTAAGGAGGGAGATAGAGAACTTCGGCTCAAAGAATTAGAGATCTGCTGAATGGAAGCAGAAAACGAAAAACGCTGAATAGAGGCAGAAAAGAAAAATGCAGAATAGAGGCAGAGGCAGAAAACCACCGAATGGAGGCAGAAAATAAGAAACGCCGAATAGACATGAGATGAAGAAAATGGAGATACACCAACAAGGAGGTGAAGTTCAACCTAATAAAATGGAGTCACAGCCAAAATTTTAATATGGTAAACATGTAGAGCTGTTACCCCCCTTTAATGAAGATGCAGTCGACAAATATTTCATACACTTCGAAAAAAACGCCAAAGCACTCGAATGGCCAGAAGAAACATGGTCATTCCTACTGCAAAGCGTGCTAAAAGGCAAGAGCCAAGAAGCATTTGCTTCACTTTCAGCGGAAGACAGTCAAGACTATTACGTGGTCAAGGCTGCTATCCTAAAGGCCTTTGAGCTGGTACCAGAGGCTTATCGCCAAAAGTTTAGGACCTATCATGAGCCAAATGACCACTTATGTGCAGTTGGCCAATGAAAAGGAAATTTTGTTCAACAGATGGTGCAGATTGAGTCAAGCTGACACCTGCGAGGACTTGAAGCAAGTTATACTGCTTGAAGAATTCAAGAGATGTGTCCACGATGACATCAAGATGCACCTGAATCAACACAAAGTTTGCACGCGTTGAGACGCGACCATTCTCGCCAATGACTACGTCCTTAGCCAAAAGAAAGTCTTTGTGAAGAAAAGTGATGACTACGACAGGCCAAGTCCTTACACTGACCAAAGACCTGAGTCCTCCAGCAGCCATCATAAACCCAGTGTCCAGGAGACGAAATTCTCGAAAAACCAGGCCAGGTCAGGTCCTACATGTCAATATTGTAAGAAACAAGGTCACGTAGTGACCCAATGTTATACCCTAAAAAGGAGAAAACAGCCTATTGCGCTTATCTCCTCTAAAACGCCTTACGAAATTAATAGTATGGTTCCTAAAGATTGTCAAGCAGTCTGACATTAGAAAGGAATACATTCCTTATGTGTCCGAGGGCACAGTATCACTTGTTGACGCAACCAATCCAGTACCGATCAAAATCTTACGAGATACTGGGGCAGCTCAATCTATTTTACCAAAAGGTGTACATGATCCTATGTGTTTTATCTCCCATCATCGGTTCATTTTGGCTGAATATTAAGGTCGCCTGGAAAAATCATCCAGGCTCAGTGACTTAGTATCTCTAATTCACCTGTTTTACATCTTGTTTCGGTTCTGTGTGTATTAGCAATAACCATAATAATAACAAGACCTCATGACCGAATGAATGATCTTGCACATACTTGACAACTCAGAAGTGCAACACATTCATAGAAAGTTGAAAATTCCGCTTTGTTAAGAAAAAAACAGCATATGATTTCAATCGAAAAAGATGACAATATTCACTATTTACTATACTGTACATTGCACCCACTGCAGGGGTCATTGACATTCGAGCAGAGGAGTAAGCAAATGGCTTAATGGAGTAAGCAATGTATGTCATGTTTATTTGAAAAACTTGGTAAGTGAATGGGCCCTTTAATTGTTAAATGTAACACCAATCTTAAATGTTGAATCTAAATGTATGTATTATATGTAAATAAAAAGCTACAACATAAATGCTATGTTCAAATGATAATTTACCCCACATTTTTGGAGTGTGTTTTACTGAGAAAACATGGTGACTGTCGGGTTGCCAATTATACATCATACTATTATATTAGCAAAGAACCTTGCATATGTAAAGAGTGTGTCCGTAACTGTTGCTGTCAAAGTGCAAAGAAAGTCAAAGAAAGTTATTCTGAAAGCAGTTAAGAAAAGTTGAGGCCTTTTGTATTAATGTACAAATCTAAGACAGGTCTGTTTTGCCACAATCATAGTACACATGTAAACAACCTCAATGAAGCATGGTGATGGAAGTGTAATAGTTTGAATTTGCTTCTCTGCCTCAGGGACTGGAAATCTTGCAATCATGTCTGCAGTTGTCTGAGTTCTGCATCATGCATGACCTGGCCAAAAAAAAAGAATTGCCACACAAATATGTTCCGCCTTTAGCCTTGCTTACAGCACATAATCGTCATGGCATTGTTTCAACAAACTTAAGCAACATAACATTTATTCCCATCCAGTGTCGGGTTCATTTTTCACCAACATGTTGAATTGATGAGAGAAAAATTGAACAGTGTGGGACTTCTGAGAAACTAGGATGTGCAGACAGCTTTCCAGATCAGCCCTCATAACCGGTTCCAGCTACTACAGGAACTTTTTGAAGATGCTGACACAGATGTAGAAAGCCAGTGGGAGAACAGTAAGAAGGCATGGCGTGACACATGCGAAGAGGTGCTGGGTAAGAAGAAAGAGCAGCACAAGGAGTGGATCTCTGAGGACACCATACAGAGAC
>JBCNYH010000001.1:34330672-34342996 GCA_039654325.1 Tandanus tandanus | reverse complement strand
ACACTCACTCATTTGCCGAACTGCTTAATCCTATTAGGGTCATGGACAGGCTGGAGCTTATCTCAACCAACACTGAACAACACACCAGACCATTGCAGGGCAACACACACACTACCATTCACACTCACTCCTAGGGGCAATTTGTAGGAGGAAACCGGAGTACCCAGTTTACAGATAAATTTATATTTTTGGGTCACAATAAACATAGTTTTATCACCAACAGTAATACATATGATACACAAAAGGAACTTCCAGGGATACATTTGTAAAAGTAAAAAAATTAATAAAAAATAAGCAGAAAGAAAACAATTTTATAAACGGTGGGTTGGGAAGGTGGGAGCACAAAGACGTTGATAAAGATTTTTAAACCAGTACAAGCAGCACCTTGCTTTATTTTCCTTCCTGTGCCAGTGACCACATCCGGTCCCAGAAAATTTAAAAATAGTCCCTTTTTCTTTTCTATATCTAGAGATTTAATTATTTGATATATTGAATAGAAATTGAAAATCTATGCCTTTTGACTATAAATAATAAAAACGCCTGTAATTTTGATTTTTGTATGTAAAAACAATATCGTCTGGCCATAGCTAGGTGGCAGCTCCCCATGGAAACATCCGGGCATTCTTCAATCCACTTTCTACTTCCTGTATGTGGAGCTTTCAGGAGGGGAAATGCTACTCTGCTGGAGAGGGGAATTGATTGATTTTTGCTACGAAACGGCACACAGACGCTATCCCTTCATGTTTTGATTTATAACATCCACTTCTGAAAAGAAAATCCAATGACCAAAAGACACACTGGCTCCAAAAGCAAAATGTTTCAGTGTGTTTGAAAAAGGTAAAGGTGCCCAAAAACTCGCGACTGAGAATTTCTGACAACCAAACATTCTGTACAACAAAGCATGTATTTAATTACAAACTACTTAGCAAGCAACGCGAAAATTACCTAACACCTCTTGCCAGAAAACGTAAACAAACCACACGCCATTGAACGAAGCGTTGGGACAGAACGTCATGATTTCGCGCATGCGCAGTGAAGAGGCACTAGCACGACCGAATCCACTCTTATCCTTATCGCAAAACGGGAAAGTGTTGTACAATGATTTCGTTTCGTTGGCTGATATTTAAAGCGAAAGAGAAGCCGTGTATAAAAAGTATTGTGGGAAAAGGAAACTGAATCATGGAGCAAGAGGTGAGTTTTTCCTTTTTTCCCCTTATATTGATGTTAAAGTGAAGTTTGTAGAGTTTGTTGTTTTTCTCCTTTGGGTTGAGACTCAGGCGAAAGGCTTAGAAGGTGAACAGTACAGGAGAGAGTGACTCAGCAGCTCAGGTACAGGTTATAATCAACTCTGGTGTATAGAGTATATACCTACATACACACCCCCTGTATCATCACAGCAGTCACCACTGTGTTTGAAGATGAACAGGGGTGGCAGGGTCCTGTCTGGACCTTGTGTTGTAAACAAAACATTTTATAATTTTAAATGTCAAAATGTCGGCATTGGATTCTCACATCAGACACTCTGAACAATGTACTAAAGTTTATAATTATTAATACTATTCCAGCAGATGTTGCTTCTGAGGGGTTTTAGTTTTGTTTGTTTGTTTGTTTTGAAGTTGGGGTGTTAACGTCATACTTTCACTTTGGTTTCACGTCTGCTTTACTGCTTACTTACACTGACAGTCATTAAAAACTTTGAGACCATCATTTTTTGACGTAATTTTTATTCTGGTACACAAAACTGGATTTTTGAAATATGGATAATTTGTTTAGCATGTTGGCTTCAAAAAAACAACAAACAAAAGTGTCAAGAATAAATTATGATCATCAAAAAACAACAACATTGAACGGCACCTGCCAAAATGAAAGTCACAACAGTCAGTATCGGGTATGGCCTCTGTTTGCGTTGATGCAGGCAGTGATTCGCTGGCGCATACTCCGGACTTGTCGGCGTTTCGTGTCTTGTGCAATCCTTTCCCACTCCTGCTGCAGTGACGGGATCAGCTGTTGCCTATCCTGAGGCTGGGGAACCCGATTGCCAACCTGCCTGCCAAGGTGGTCCCACAGGTGTTCTATCGGGTTCATATCCGGAGAATTGGCCGGCCAGGGTAAAACATCAACCCCCTGGGCTTGCAGGTAGGCTTGGGTCACACGTGCCGAGTGCAGGAGGGCATTGTCCTGTTGGAACACCGTCAGGTCTGGGTGCCGTTGCAGGGACGGGATGGTGTGAGGCTGCAGGATCTGGACGATATAGCGATGGGCAGTGATGTTGCCATTGACAACCACTAACGGTGTCCAATTATTGCAGGATATCCTTGCCCACATCATTATACTGGTACCCGGATGAAGATTCTGCTCCCGGATGCAGCGCTCAGCATACTGTCACCCACAACAAGGCCACACATGCTCCCGACCATCTGGTTGATCGAGGCAAAAGCAGACAACCAGCCCAGCGCTGCTGTGTCCATCTCTGGTGTTGCCTTGCCCATCTGAGTTGTGTTTGGCATTGGACCCTGGTCAGGACTTTACCGCGGAATGGCCAACTTGCTTGGAGGTTGACCTTCCGCAAACGTCGGCACACAGTGGGGCTGCTGGGGGGTTGTGTCTTCCGGGTGTTTCCCGTGCTGTGCTACTGGCACGGCGAAACCAGCCCCGCAAGTGCGGCAATCAGATGTAGCGATCCTGTTCGGGAGTCGTCACTCTCTCTCGCCCTGGACGTGGCCTGTCGTCAACTGACCCTGTTATGTTGTGGCGGTCAATCAGGTTTCTGATGGTGGGTTGTGTACAGCCCATACGCCATGCCCATACCCATTGCCCGGAGACGTTGTTCACGTGATGGACGTAGCATTATGACGTGCACTAGACTAACAGTAGTGGATATTTTTGAGCCTTTATTTAGGCTTTCCAAACCACTCCACAAATTGTTCAGATACACATTGTGTTTTGCTCAAACTGCATTTGGTCCCCTTTTGCAAAGTGACCTACATATGGGCAATGAAGCGTGACAAAATGACAACTCATCATTTTCTCAATTGCCCAAGTACTATCGTCAATAAAACCACAGGGTACGCTCCCAACCCCCCCTACAAGTATAGATGTACAGAAATTTCTCTCTGAAAGATTTTAATGACTGTCAGCATACTGTCTCTCTCATTTGCTGAATTGCTTAATCCTGTAAGGGTCATGTGAAGACTGGTGCCTATCTCAGCTGAAGCTGAGCAGCTCAGCAGACCATCACAGGGCCAACACACGACCATTCACACTCACACCTAGGGTCAATTTGGAAGAGCCAGTTAGTCTAATGTGCATGTCTTTAGACTGTGGGAGGAAACCAGAGTACCTACAGCAAATCCACACAAGCACAGGTAGAACGTGCAAACTCCACACAGAAATGCCTCACATTTCTACTGTACCAAATTGCCCCTAGGTGTGAATGTAAGTGTAAATGTTTGTGTGTGTTGGCCCTGCAATGGTCCCCCTTCACCAAGTGATGGCTGAGACAGGTGCCAGCCTCCCAGCGACCTTAATAGGATTAATTATTATTAACTAATTATTATTATCATCTTTTTCATCTTGTAGAACAGGGGTGCCCAATCCTGTTCCTATTGATCTACCTTCCCGAAGATGTTCACTCCAACCCTAATTAGGCCCACCTGACCATCCAATCATCTAATCAAGACTTAGGACTTGGAAATGAAGACTTAAAGGTAGATCACCAGGAACAGGATTGGGCACCCATGTTGTAGAGCTTGGCAAAAAAAAAATAATAATAATAATAATAAAAAATTTTGATTTTATGAATTCATTAGAATTTTTGGTTCAGGAAAATGTAGAATGGAAATCATGATTCAGTTTAAAACTGTGTTAGCTACATAACACAGAGTACAAAATATTTTTATATGCATAGGATTTTTTATTTTTTTTGCTTTAGTGGCTCTTTAAATTCTGCACTGTGCTGGTGCTCTATCAGGCAGGGTGAGCAGTGGGGCTTGAAAGTGATTAACCTCTGTGGATAAGTGTTCTGAGCCAGACCTGAGTAAGTGTTTACAAGGGAAGGTCTTTTAACAACCACTTTTCACTGAATTGCCATCAGAAATTCATCGTTCATGCATGCAGTCAGTCAGAATTTCTTATTTGATATAATGTCAAACATATACATATGTTTATACTATATATTACATATAAATATATTCATTATAGAGAAAAGTTTTATTTTAATTCATATGCGATGAATATCAGCATTTTAAGCAGCTAAAACATACCAGATTAACCATTCAAATCATCATTAAAAATACACAAAATAACAATGTGTTATCTTACACATACGGTGTTCATTCTATAGTAATATATAGAGAACACAATATGAGCTGCTTGACAACGTAATGGGTAATGTTCCCTGGAATTGTTAATAATTTATCGACTCAGGACTGTTCTTATTACTCTAAAAAATCTATGGAAATTTTTTTTCTTGGTGAAATTAAAATGAACTAGAAATGGATAAAAAATGATTTGTGAACATGAATTTATTATGAATGGGGAGTAAAATATTAATAAAATATTTGCAGCTAATTAAAAAATCTAATGTAGGCTCAGTAAATTAAAATTAAATTAAATTAATGAAATGAACACATTTATTTTTTTAATTTTCTAATTGTTTGTACTTAAAAAAGTAATTTTTCTAGGCTTCTGCTAGCTTTACGCCACGGTCCTATTGGCTAATAAAACACTGATTTGGTGATTTGTTTTTAAGTTTGCCACATTGGCAATGCATAAAAATCACTCATTCTGAGCTGTCTATGTATTATTTTTAATGTCATCATCACGTGTACGGTGAAGGCATGCAACAGACTCCCTGATTGGTTACTTTCACTTGATCTCCCATGTCCACTGTGACAATTATTAAAATATTGTACATGTAACACCATAATGTTTAGTATCTAGTTTAACATTTAGTGCATAAATAACAAACAGCTCTGGCAAAATATAAAGAGTTTGTTTTCTTAAGTTTCAAAAGTGCACTATGCATCTACCAGCTATCCGAAACCATATAATGGTAACTGCATTATTAATGTACCATCATGTACAAGTATGCTGCTCAAAAAATGATCTTTAAATTTGTGAAAAATAGAGGTCTTTCCTGTGGCTAGAGGATTTTCAGAACTGTTGGCCACACTGGCTAAGAGAGTCAGCGTGCTAGAGGAAGCCTAGTTATTGCTCATCTTATAAGCATTGTTTTATGTACAAAATAATGAGCATTTGTGTCCCTTATGGCCTTCCATACTGGCTTTGATCTTGAAGTACGGTAACCCTGGGTTTACACTGGGGCATGGCGTCCACGATCTCAAATTCTCTCAAATCTAGTAGCTGGAATGATAATGTGACAAGTACACATTTCTCAGCTGTCATTATGATACACAAAATTTATAATAAATAAAAACTGTTTTCATTTTACAATTTAGTCAATTAAAAATGATAAACATTCCTGTGTTTCAGCCAACAAACATGAGCCAGGTAAAGTTACATGCATATCAGTCATGACTAAAGTTTTGAGTTTTCATAAATACTTTGCGTGTATGTCTATGAACATGTGAGCATTGCATGCATTTTTTGACTGTGCTTGATTGCCACACCCTGAAGAGGAAGCTGTGTTTCTTAAGGTTGACTCATATTGGGAAACCCAACCATGTGACTGGTTCATAAGCAGATATACCCTTGCACCAATTCACTCTCATCACATCTCACACACTTTTCAGTTAGTGCACTTGTCTGATTTTTCTTTCTTTCTTTTTTTTTTCTTGTCAAATATGCAGCTCGACCTCCACGGGCTGTTTGAACACAACGACACATTTGACTACAGTGACTATGACTATAAAGACAACTGCAATGTAGTAATGTCCTTTGGAACCATATTTGTCTCCGTTCTCTACTCTTTGGCATTCGTACTGGGGATAGTGGGAAACGCCCTGGTGCTGGTTGTGCTGTGGCAGAAGAGGCAAAGCTGGAATGTGACGGGTGCCTTCGTGTTTCACCTGAGCATGTCAGACTTGCTGTTGCTCGTCACTATTCCACTGTGGATAGCTGATGCTGAAAAAAAGTGGCGTTTAGGCACTGAAGTGTGCAAGCTGACTGGAGCGCTGTTTAAGGTAAGGAAGTAGTCTAGTTTGCACAGCAGGCACTGTGGTTCAGAGGGCTGCACCAATATTTTTTTCTTTTTTTAACACACTACTAACAGAACATTTTGTTTGCTACTGCAATTCAGTGGGTTTAGTATTGACAATAACCTAAATATTTTCACGAATAATACTTTGGGCAGGAAAATACTTTGGTTTATGTAATAAGACCCTGATTGCAGTACAGATAATGTGAGAATTTTTTCATTTGCATTCATGTGTTTATATTAATTAAGTTTATATAATATTAAATTTAATATATATTTAACATCACTGATGTTTGATCTCTAGTCCATGTGCCTATGCCCGTGTCACAACAAATGTGTGTAAAGTCAGCTACAGACTGTTATTTCATACATTTATTATGCATTTATTATGCTTCATGGATCTAAAAACTTTGATACATTAAGATAAGATTGGTGTTTGTAGAATGTTCACTGACAACACATACTGAGTTATAGGTTATGACATAACATTTACATTTATGGCATTTGGCAGTCACCCTTAAGCGACTTACTTTTTTTTCCATACAACTGGGCATTGAGGGTTAAGAGCCTTGCTTACAGTGGCAACAGTGGCAGCTTGGTGGTACTGGGACTTGAACCCCTGACCTTTGGATCAGTAAGCCAGAGCCTTAACCACCTGAGCCTCCACTGCCCCGATATAAGTCACTAGAACCCATCTGTGGCTGCGTATACAATGAAGTTGGGCAAGAAGTGAGTCCTTCCAGTACTGCTTCTAATGTGTAGAGAAAAGTGTCATTGAGGGACACATTTCTTAAATATTGTAATGTTTTTCGGACTGACAGACTAAAAAAAGACTGCACTAGTGTATAATATGGCATGTGTGCGTGCGTGCGTGCGTGCAATTTCTATTTTGCTACTTGCCAAGAAGCTGAAGTTCCTTTTTTGTTTCCTTCATGCTACTTTCTTTTTTAGCATGGTCATAATAACAGCTGGGGGACACCTACATTCAAGGCTTCTGCTGCCATAACTAGCTGTATTTGAGATGGGAGTTAGTGTTGAGTTGATCAGTGTGCCATTTCCTGCTGCATTCCTCTTGGTTGATAAGTAGAGAGATAGTTGAAGTTGTGAGATATTTATCATAAATATCTGACACTGATTGAATTTTGTCGGAATGAATTTTTCATTTCATGAAACAAACCTTAGACAAATTAAAAGTAATTTAATTTGTCTAAGGTTTGTTTCATGAAACCAAAATGTTCAGCTAGTAAGCAGGAAATGGTTTTTGTCTAATCTGTTTGTTTATTTGGTACAAAGTAACAAAAACTAGGGTGAATATCCTTAAAGTGTGATGATTGGATAATTTTTGCCAAGGGTTGCATATGAAGTTTTGTAACAGTGTACACTGCAAAGTAATACAACTGCTGTCGGTGTGAACATTTAGATTAAACTTTACCTTTTCCTTCCTTTCTAGATGAACATCTACTGCAGTATCTTCCTGTTGAGCTGCATCAGCTTGTATCTTTACTTTTCTGCGGTTCACGCAGTGCGTATACGCTTGAGCACAAAGCCCTGGTTGGTGTGGCTCATCTGCCTGGCTGTTTGGTTCTCCTGTCTTCTTCTCACAATCCCTGACTGGATGTACCTGAATGCTACAAGTCTCTCAGAAGAAGGGGCTCATACTGAGTGTGTGCATATCTACCCGTCTCAAGCATCACGTCTGATCTCACGTTGGTTCTACCATGTGTTTGGCTTTTTGCTTCCTTTTATAGTCCTGATGTGCTGTTATGCTCATGTCTTGCTGCTGTGCAGATCTGATCATCGTGTGCAGAAACAGAGAGCCCTGCCAGTCATTGTCATTCTCGTTTTGGCATTTTTCATTTGCTGGACACCTTACAACATTGCTCTGTTGGTGGACACCGTCCATACTTCATCTATTAAAGCCTCGGGTCACTGTGAGCACAGATGGACTCCAGTGAAAAGCACAGCTGTAGTAGGTATCATTCACTCCTGTTTCAACCCTCTGATATATTTTTGCTTTTCAGAGAAATTCAGACACTGGGTAATCAACATTGCAAAGTGTCACAGTTGCACACTGGACAGTGGTGATTTTTTCCCATGGGACTGTAGAGAAGTTGATGAAGCTACTTCTGTCCCACAGGAGGAGAAGGTATCCTTACAGCCAATGACTGTTATTAAACAGACTATTACACAACAGGAAAACAATGGCGTACATTGATCACAATAGAGACTGAAGAGACTCGTTATTTTTATCCTAATCTTTTATCATTTAAGAAAATAATGGACTGTGTAGATGCCAAACACAGAAATGATGTTATGTGAAAGCGAATAACTTTCACAGAATCATACTTGGCTAACCATGTTGGGATGGTTGAGAAGGTATTCAGTAGCCAAATATATGCACCTGGGGTCTCATTTATTAGAGAACCTATTGAACTGGTTCTAAATTTGTGTGTAGGAATCTCCAGAACACATTTATGTAAAACGTGTACACATAGCTGAGTCTAATGCACCTGGAAAAATCCTATGCATTCTAAATTACTTTGAACGTGCACAGTCACACAGATTTGCATAAAGAAATAGGCCCAGATGACCGTATATGGTTAAAGATGTTCCTTTCGAGGGTAGAGCGGGCTTCTTATTGTACTGCTTGTAGGAAAGACAAAGCACTGCTAGCAGTACAGATGAAGTAAAGATACTGGCCATCTATTGATACATTATCAATGTAGCTCAGCTATGAGTGCAGAAATTACTCTACTACTGGGTTTAAGTCTCACCAATCACAGTGTAAAAATGATGATAAATGTGCCGGTGGCAACCAATCTAAACACCTAAATGTGATGCAGAGGTGACTTAGTAGTTAGGGGTCAGTTACTGATCAGAAGGTTGGTGGTTCAAGCCTCAGCACAACCAAGCTGCCATTATTGGGCCCTTGAGCAAGGCTCGTAACAACTCAGTTGTATAAATAATGTAAGTCACTCTGAATGAGGGTGTGTGCCGCATGCCATAAATGTAAATCTAAATAAGAATCCATGCCCTTAGACTTTACGACATGGAGAGCTGAAATATGGCCATCAAGAGAAACTTTTCCACCTTTAAAAAAGAAGCACAAGTCCAATTGTTCATTATTTCTATTTATCAGCCTGAAAAAAATAGAATTTTAGGATGTTAGAAAAATTTAGTACGGAAACAATTCACTACTGAGATCAGAAGCGTTTCTTTCGATAGTCGAAACCCAGCTGATGTTTGATTATTTTTTTGAAAGCCTAAAAATCCTCATGTCTTACCAACAGCTCTTCTAACACAGCCAGATGTGCCTCTGCCAAGATTTGATTACTGACTGATAAGCCTGTAACCTTATCACATTACAAAATATTTCCTATTTGAGTCCCAGGATCAACGAGGGTGTTTCTGTGTGGAGTTTGCATCTTCCCCCTGTGCTTGTGTGGCCTTCGTCCAGGTACTCCAGTTTCCTCCCACAGTCCAAAGACATGCACATTAGGCTAAGTGGCTGTTCCAGATTGCCCCTATGTGTGTGGGTTGGACCCGCGATGGTCTAGCCAGCTGTTCAGGGTGTGCCCCACACTTCGCCCCCTATCGGCTGGGATAGACTCCAGTCTCCTCGTGACCCTAGTGGGATTAAGCGGTTCAGCAAATTAGTGAGTGAGGTAAACTAAATAAATCATTTATATTGAGTCTAATATTTTGAGTGATCAATTATGTATTTTTTAAATAGTCCACGTTTTATTTTTTATCTTCTTTTTTAATGTATGTTTAGAGGCCAGTGTAAAGTCTTCTATGCCAGTGAGAAGCAGCCTCTGCTCACATCCATAGTGATGAATGCCGAACTCTGTGTGGAAATGACCATACACACAGTTTTCTCTCCTGGGTTTGTTTTATAAATGAGGGCCAATGTTCCACTAAGAAAAGCTAAACAAAACCATACAGCTTTTTTGACACTTTGAGGCAAATAATATTTGATGGAACGTGTGCATTATGGTGGCCAATTTTTATATGGAAAAAAAAATTCAATATCTTTTTTCGCACACCCTCTTATTTTAGGAGGTTTGATGAAAAAATAACTCAGTAAAAAATTCATATAAAATAAGTCTGAGTGGTCCCCCAGAGCTCTTCAGTTTTGCACATTTTGACCGAAATTTGGCGATATTTTAATTTTCCGTAGCTTTATTTTCTGGATCAATAATCCGTTTAATGTCTAATCAGACCATGTAAATCAATAATACAATATGTTTTGATATATATAAAGTGTAGTTTTATCCATGATGGTATTAACTACTTATGTATAATTTACTATATTGGTAAATAATATTAACTCATTTACTCATATAAATGACTGTAGTACAGAGTAGTGTACGATTGTGTGTATTAAACAATAAACATCCATACAAAATGAACCTAATCTGCATGATGCATCCAGAAATCGTCCTTTTGTTGCAGATTATTCTGTGAGGATTGGGTGAATCCTTTCACGCATCAGATTGTGTCTGTTCCTGGCAGACAGTGTACCTGAACTACTATATTAGTAACTATAACTTGTGTATGCGGGGATGGAGCTTTGCTCACAGCGTACCTTGCCTGTGGAACAAGCCACCAAACGAAAATTAGTCGCTCCAAACGAGTCCATAGCCTCAAAATGTGGGCAGCTTTAATATTTCTACGTCTTGAGATATATATCCCATACAAATTAGGCTTTTCACAGCAATATATTTATTGCATAGAGACTAAAATAAGACTTTTCAAAACATGTTGCTTGCATGAAATAATTGAAATATGGTGTAAGTTCACATTTTGGATGTTATTTATGAATGATAATTGCAAGTACATACTGATGAAATGTTTTAATAAAACATGGCATCTTGGATAAAACTACACTTTATATATATTAAAATATATTGTATTATTAACTTACATGGTCTGATTAGACGTTAAACGGATTATTGATCCAGAAAATAAAGTTACGGAAAATTAAAATATCGCCAAATTTCGGTCAAAATGTGCAAAATTGAAGGGCTCTGGGGGACCAATCAGACTTATTTTATAGGCCTAAAATTTTTACTGGGTTATTTTTTCATCAAACCTAAAATAAGAGGGTGTGCGATAGAGGAATCGAAAAAAAAAAATTGGGGTCACCCTAGTGTGCATTGTTTTTTCACAGTTACGTTTAGATAAGCGGCCATGGCATGAAAATCCTTCATTTCCTTGGTTTCCGATCTAATCATTGGAATGTAATACATCATATACACACACATGACTTTAATGGGCACTAGTTTGTTGTCCAAGTGTTTGGGAGATAAAAAGGGGTGAATTAAACAGACAGACTTTATATCCAGGCAACCATATGCACAAAGAATCATCTGACTAGGATAGTTCAAGTAAATCCAAATTGTGTTATGATTCTACCCCAGCAGATGATCAGATGAGGCCAGAAATGTCGTCATATCCTCATGCACAAAGGAAATGTGATAAATGTGTTAAATCAAATTCAGTACATAAAAACGTGTCTGCACTAAACAATAAATATGCTCAGTTAATAAATGAGGCCCCTGATGTGTATAGGTAATGTCCGTTGGGCTTTTAGACCCGAGCCTGGAGCTTATCCCAATTTCTGTAGCATGAAGTGCCCTGATGTGTATACTTTTGACAAAGTAAAAGCCTGTGATTTGATTTTGTAGAATAAAATTAATGTCCAGAGGGTACTTCAGGCCAATTACAATACCCTGGTGTGTCATGTTTACCTTTTTGCTGTTTGTTTGCCAGAGAATGTCTGAACTTTACTGCTATAAAACCTGAAATGGTTTTGAAAACACGTGCGGTTCTGATGTGCCATAATGAAACATACTATCTTTAACAGTAAAACAACTAAATCTTTATGATTTTGTTTAGAAAATCCATTTATTTTCACTTCATTTCTATTTTAGTTCTATTTCTTCACCAGCATGGAGTATATTGACAGAGTTGATGTTTTGTGTTGCATTTGCATATTTTTTTGAAATACATTTTGTGATTGTTTTATATATTTTTGAATTAGAATTGTGAAAGCACTTCTTTTTTTTTTGGGGGGGGGGGGGGGGGGTTTCCCTGTACACCATTTTTTTTTTGTTTCATTTCCTCTTTCAATCTCTTTCAGGGCCCAAGTTGCAAAGCTGTCC
>JBCNYH010000001.1:34311080-34322676 GCA_039654325.1 Tandanus tandanus | reverse complement strand
TGGACCTCACTGCTTGGGCTGCTGCCCCCGCGACCCGACCCCGGAAGAAGCGGAAGAAAATGAATGAATGAATGAATGAATATTATTATTATTATTATTATTATTATTATTATTTAAAATATATTTTTAAAAAACAAGGAAAAAGCTGCCAAAACAAATGTCATAGAATGATGTTAAAAAATCCCATCTGAATAAGTCACAAAATATTGTGAAACAGTAACCATCAGACTGATGAGACCAAGATGGAGGTATCTGGGTATCCTGTACTGGGCCGTGTTTGTTTATAAACACAGCGTATCACCGCAAACACCTCATACCATTTGTGATGCATGGTGGTGGAGGGGTGACAATTTGGGCTTGTTTTTCAGCCACAGGACCTTACAGTGATTGAGACAACAAAAGCTTTTTCTTAATACCAAATTATTCTTGAGACAAATGCAAAATCGATAGAGTTTGATTGTTCTCCCCTTGCTTGAGTGGATTTCTTCCAGATGCTTCACTCACACATGTACAGTGTGAATGGTTTGTGTGTGTGATTGTTGGAACTGTTATGATTGTGGCGAGCTGTTCAGGGAGTGCCCCGCCTTTGCCCAGGGTCAGCCGGGACGAGCTCCCCATGATCCTAATAAAGGTTAAAGTGGTTCAGAAAATGAAATTAGGGAAATGTTAATCCATCTCTGTAGCAGCTTAAGTTGTCAGCATTGTGTCAAACAACAGGAAGAAACAAGAAGAAAACACCATTGAGATATTTTAGCAGGTGCTTAATGGAGACGTGCATGAACAAACGCCCTCAAACATTAATGAAACGAAGCAATGTTGTAAAGGCCTAAATTTTTCTAGAGACTAATAGAGTCCTACAGAAAACAGTGACTTCAAGTTATTGTTGTTAAATGGGGGATTACATTTGTACTTATTTTCATCCACCTGGTTTCTGGATTGTGGTGTACTTTTTTGGATAAAATGACTAAATATTGAAATCTGTTCTGTTACAATTAAAAACAGAACTGAAGGAGGATGCACTCTCTTTTTCCCCTCTTTGTAGTCCTAACTGCCATTCTGCTCTTGGAAAAAAGATTGTGCCAAGGTCACCCCTGTATCTAGGGTAGATTCTCAAGCACTTTGTGGAACTGACAGTGCAAGTAACAGTGAACATTTCTTTATATTCATTGGGGAGTACAGTTAAAGGACATCACTGTCACCTTAACCTGTTGGGTAAAAAATACTGTGCAATCATACTTGAATGAAGCTCAAGAAATGCCTTTTTAAATACATTTTTGAAAAGACATTGTCAAGCAAGTGCTTTGACAAGATTCTAATCAGAAGATTCGGAAGATGTAATTATATTGTGTCTTCATACCCAATAAGTGTTATCTAATGAGTTCCCATAATCTACAGAATATAGCGTTCAAAGGATGATCCTCAAAGGAGGATCATCCTTGCTAGAGAGTAGTCTGAGGTTCAGTATCATAATTTAAATGATTCCTGAACAGCGCTTGATTGAATGAACAGCACTTGATTGGATCTTACTTTCAGAAATGATCAGCATAATACTTCAGTAATTATTACAATCAAGAGGTGCAACATCAACACTCTTTGAGCAGTCTTTTTCTTCATTGAAAATGGTGTCAGCACTGTTGTTTTTTTCCGAAGTAATGTCCAGGACTATGCTTCTGGCTACAAATTCACATTATGAGTTTGATATGCAGCTCTTCTTCCAACAGGAAACTGTTCTGGTGGTCCAGAATATTAAAAAAATTAAATACTGGAGTATATAACTGAAGTTCTTCCAATAAACGGAGACCACCAGAACATGGGGTCACTCTCATGTCAATTTTGATGTAGGTGGGAGCTTTAATAGGCTATACATGTGAATTATGGTCAACTTTCCTATTAGGAGAAGGCTTGGACAAAAGCACACTAGTGAAAAAGTTCAATAGTTCCAGAAGAAATAGAGATTCAGATGGGTTGTATGGAGAGAGAGAGAGAGAGAGAGAGAGAGAGAGAGAGATATCAAATCCAGTCTTAAACAGCATTAACGTCATTTTACCAAAAAAGAAACTTGTAAGTGTTGTTTCAGTTCTGTTTTCAGTGTAACATTAGCCAAGTTGTTTTTTTTTTTTGCTCATTACAAGGGCATCAAATATAAAACAGTATACCTAAATAACCATAGATTACTTGCTGTTATTGGTCATAACATGATATAACATTCCAATATACACTGATCAGCCATAACATTAAAACCACCTGACTGTTCTACAGCTAGACAGCATCATACGCAGCAAAATGTTTTGCACTAAGTGTTCTGACACCTTCCTATGATAGCCAGCATTAACAGTTTCAGCAGTTTGTGGTACAGTAGCTCTTATGTGGGATCAGACCAGACATATTGGCATTTGCTCCTCACACGCATTAATGAGCCTTGGGCACCCATGATACTCCCGCCAGTTGACTGGTTGTCCTTTCTTGTTCACTTTTGGTAGCTACTTAACACTGCATACCAGTAACGCCCCAAAAGACCTGCTGTTTTGGAGATGAATAGACCCAGACGTTTAGCAGTTACAATGGGGCCCTTTTCAAAGTCACTTCAACATCAAGAACTGCATTTTCTGCCTATTACATCCCACCCTTTGGCAGGTGCCACTGTAATCAGACGCACTGACAATAATAATGTTAACGTAATAATGTTATGATTATGTTATTCTGATCAGTGTATATTCAGTGCAAACATAACATATGTATAGAGAAGTGTAATATATATAAATATATATATATATATATAAGAGATGGAGGGAGAGAGAGTGTATTTAGGTATATGAGATTAGTAAGAGCATTAAACAACACACTGAACACAGCTCATGGAATTATAATGACCCATAAGTACTACCTTAAACAGCACTCCAGAAAGCTTGCACAAACCGTTGCCAAAACTCCATCCTTTCACTGCGTCCACAGCCCAGAATGGCAAAGTGAGAAGTAACAGAATATCGGCAACACTCAGGTGTAGGACAAAGACATCTGTCACACTCCATGTCCGCCTCTTCTGGCAGAGCACAACCAGCACGAGGCCATTACCCATCAGCCCCAGCGCAAACGCAACAGAGTACAGAACAGGGATGTAGATGGCTTCAAAATGCATGCTTGTTTGCTGATCACACACCAATCCACAACACATTGCTTCATTATCGTTATAATCAAAATAGCTATAGTTATAATAGCTGTCATTACTCTTTAGAAAAGAGTTCAATTCTTTATTCGTTAAAACCTCCATGTTCTGCAAGACAAAAAGGTAAATGATGAAAATTAATGTCAGTTGTCACAGGTAGTCTCTTTTCATAGCAATGTTTATTTTATCACTTTTACCTGCTTTCCATGATACTATTTACTTTAGTTAATAGCAATATTTTCTTATATCTTTTCAATTACTTTTCAAAGAAAATGTGCGGTAAACTTCCTCATTTCAAAAGGTGACCTGACAATGTCTGCTAGCTGAAGGGATGTGGTCTAATTTGGTGAGGAGATGAATCTACAAATTATTTTATTTGCTCTTGATTGCCCAAATATATTCAGTATTCTCTGTTTGTGACAGCTGTTACTTTGCAGATTGGGAAACATTCTCGGTATGAACTGAGTTCAGTTCAGTTCAGAGAAAATTTAATGCATATAAAAAGCTTGTAATTCAATGCAGTGGTATAAGATTGATGTCAACTTATGGTACTTATATTCTTATAATAAATCATCTTCACAGAAGCAGATGAATTTATAGTAAATGAAAACTGAAATTGTTGAGGTTGTTATATGACTAAATGCGGTATTTCCCCGAGGTTGGATTATATGATGGTCTTTTCGCATCATCATCAGATTCAAAATCTGTCTACAATTTTTTGACATGGGGTAAGTAGTGATGTCTATGCTTAGTTTTTCCACCTGTAGTTTTCTTTTTCTTTTTTTCATCAGCACATATAACAGTGTAAAAATGTGTAATTATTAATATTGATATGACAATTAAAAAAAATGAATAAAAATTCATCAATGAGGAAAAAAATTAGGAAAGTTTGTTATATAATATGTGTGATTATTAAATGAATTAGTTTATGTATAGCCAATTACAGCCAGGCATCTTAAATGGTGTTAAAATATCAACAACACATTATTCCAGCTTATTTTCTGCAAAACTCACAATGAAAGGAAGCAGTTCAAACTATCAATACAAAACGTAATATGTGTTGACAGTCAAACTATTGAGATCAATAAATATCAGTAAAGTTAACTTACATATCAGAGTGTAGTCTGATCAAATACAGCTCATAAATGCAGACGTACAGACTGTCTCTCTGTAGTTGGTATACTAGAAAAATAGGCTGAGTGAGTGAGAGAGAGAGAGAGAGAGAGAGAGAGAGAGAGAGAGACTGAGAGGCAGAGAGACAGAGAACAAAAAGAGAGGAACTGAGTTACCACAGATTTATGATAAGATCTTTATCTTTTAGTCATTCACAATATTTAATCTGTGATTTTTTTTTAAATTTATGAATTAATGGTATTCTTCATGGCTACTGAATAGAGTTACAGCGTTAAGTGCACTGAAGTCAAGTTCTGTCACTGCGCAGGGTATTACAATTATGTTGACTGCTTTTACTCACTTTATAAATATCATTTATTTATTTCCAATCCCCAAACTTACAATTTACTTACAAACTATAAATTTATAAGATGAAAAAATGACTTTTACATTCTATCTCAATTTAAATCAAAACATATTTATTTATTTGTTTATGTATATGCATATTATTTATTTGTTATGTTTTGTTTTGTTTCTATTTACTTGTTTGTTTTGTTTTTCTGGTTAAACACAAAATGATCTATAATTTGAAAATAACATAAACCTTGCACTGTGTATTGACATTTGCTATACTCTATTAGAAACTGTTTAACCAATGCCTTTTCCTCTTGGTCTTAATTTTTTTATGAGCTTTTTGTGATTATCTCGTCATTTTTAAAACTTTTATAGACATAGTCATGTATGATTCTTTCACATACTGACCCTATGTCATGTGTCTTGTATTTGACTTGTTTTCTAATAGAATTTCGAGCACAAAATCAATTCAAATTTATACCAATGTGCACGGTGCGCAAATTAGCACATCACCCTTAGTGACAACTTTGTGTTGTTGCTTGCTTCCACTTTTTCTATGAAAATAATGGATTTTTCTTGAAAATGATTTGAAATTATTATTATTATTTGTGAAACACAGAAATATTCCAAGAAAGATTCCAAATTCAGCTGTTGATCTTCAAAGAAAACATCTGCTTTTATGGAAGACATTGTTAACAGCATTAATCACAGAAAAATCAGTTCACAAATCACGCACAAGATTGTTCAGAGAACTGGGAAGGAGCAGATTGTGTTGAGCATCTTCACTAGTTGTGTCAGTAGTTTACTCATATAGTGCACTTTATGTGATTATCGCTATGTGTATCATGAAGTACTTAATTGATAATTCTTTAAAACAGTAAATTCTTTGTTGCTTAATGTGACATTAAGACGTATTTATGTATTGTCCGCTAAAATAGGCTCAACTGAGGTTTAACTGATGTTTTTATGCTTAAATAAAGTGTAGGTAATTAAACAAAATGTAATTATTCAGTAAAAAAAAATACAATGTAGTCAGTGAAAGTTAGAAAGTTAAAAAAAGTTGAAATGTTGCTACTTTTAAATGCATTAAAGTATTAAAAATGTAATATATTAAACTAAGTTTATGACATTGTTTTTCGTTTGAAAAGCATTTGTATTACTTATTTAAAACTGTTAAAGGATTTTATTTATTTATTTATTTTGCCTCTTGTTTGCAAATGTAACTTTAACATACTTTTTAGTAGACTGTGTTCATGTAAGGGAGAAAAATGAGTCATTCACAGAATATGGAAACAAGCCTATCCCCTAACGTACTGGTCATAAAAGGCATCAGTGTATTGTAACTTTTAGGTTTCTAAGCAAAATGTGTAAATTTTTTCAAGGTTTATTTTAAACAGCCACGTGCTGGAAAAATAGTCTGTTCCTCAAGCCAGTTTCACTGCTTTGATGGCCTTCAATTTAGAATATCTGATTCTATATTTATTTTAATGTCACAGTCTGAACATGTATAAATATGTACATTAGCAAAATAAAATCAGTTTTAATTAAAATAATTTTTAAGTTAAATTAATTCTAAATAAATAAAAAAAACACAGTTGACCCTGAATTTCATGATAATGTTGTTATCAACTTTCAAAACACAGAAACATTTTCAAATCACAAAAAAAGTGTAGATAAGTTCTTCCAGTGACAAAGTTCAGAGCAGGGATATCAAGCAGCACCTGCAGAGTGTAGATGTATCATTGGCTTTACATCTTTTAGTCTTCCTGAAGACTATTCATGATATTCATATCTACATATTCATGATGGGTGCTTCTGAGGCCATCCTGCAAAATACATATTTAGTAGAAAATTTTCATTTGTGTAATGACCTAGGCTTACACCACCACTAACAGTTAATAACTTCAGGAACCCAAACACATTACAGAGGCAGGGTACACCCTGGGCACTCTAGGCAGTTCAGCAATCTTTTGCAGGGTTACTGCAAAGACAAAGAAGCATTCACACTCACATTCACACCTATAGGCAATTTACAGTAGCTGGTTAAACATATTCTGCATAACTTTGAGGGGGAAACTGAACTGTGGGAGGACAACAGAGCATGTGGTACACTGAAAGGCCCCAGTTAGCCTCAAGGTTCCAATATCAAACACAAACTTCTTGCCTAGAGACAACAGTGATAACCCCTATCCCAACACAGTTTCAAACAGAATTTAAAAAACAATTATTTGCTGAAGGCAAGATGGCTATCACGGAGAACTTTTTAGCCTTTTCAGCTGTTCCTGAGGCAAAGTTGTTTTATTATGTTCTACATGGGAACAGAAGAAAATCAACTTACAGAAAAACTACTGTTTTTTTTTTACTGTAAGAAGTTTATTTTTACATTTTTAATTGACTCAAGCATTCACCAGAGTTCGTAGGTTGTAAGACTAGGGCAAATAATTTTTTAGTGTATGCTACACAGGAGCACAACTTGCACAAACTGCTCTAAAAGTAATCAAAGTTCACCTAAAGTTGAATTTTTACTTTGTGGCACATCGACAAGGTGCGCGACTATCAACCTGGGGATCGCAGGTTCGAATCCAGGTTGATGCTGTAGCCACCAATGACCAAGAGTCTATGGGACTTAACTGGCCGAGCTCTCAGGTAGCTCAAGGAGCTTGAGGAAGAGAACGCATACACTCGCCTCCCTGTCATTTACAGTGACCACCAGCCAATTATGGGTATCTGTGAGCTCATTCGTACAATAGGGGTGGATAGTGCTTTCCTCCTAGACCTCAGAATGTGTTAAGCCGCTTCTGCAGCAGCAGTTCGTAAAGATGCAGGTGACAGAATCACGTGTCATGAAGTGGCATGTGAATGCTTACACCGCTCCCTGGTGAGTGGTAGTTGTATGTGAGATGGAGGCAATACTTGATGGGTGGGAATTGGATACGACTAAAATTAGGGGAGGAAAATGGGGGAAAATACACACAAAAAACAGCCCTTGCTTCACTGGTCGTATTTTGCACAATTTGAAATGCCTCATGGTGAATTTGCTGCTGGTTTTCTCAGCGGCTTTGGCCCTTGTACAAGGTGACAAATAACAGGCTGTTTATTGCCATTTGGATGGATTTTAAAAGTTCCTCAGTTTATAATAAATATATTAATATTCTATTATTGTGTAGTGTCATTGATATTAGGGCCAGCTTCCCCGCGACCCTAATTAGGATTAAGCGGTTCAGAAAATGAATGAATATTTTCTACAACTATATTACAATTTACTGCCATCTGTGAGTAACAGCAAAAAGGAAAGGAGGCTTATGGTTGCTTGTTTCCAGTTAGTATTAAAGTCCATGGAGTTGGGGCTGGAGCAAGAAGAGATGACAGCTGTTGACTATGTTCCCTGGTCACCCAGCTTGCAGAAGGAAGTACAAACAAAGGATGATCATGCCCCCAGAGCACCTTAACTCCCCTGCTATCTATTTAGACAGTCTGTTACAGGCAGAGCTGTCTGAAGTGAGGTGTGAGGCAAGGGCAATATTTTTTTCTACAGAGCGCAGGCTGAAGGTTGGTATGTGCACACAAATAAGGCTATAAAACTGAGCATGAGCATCATGGAATTCACAGGTAAGCAAAATAAAGACTGTACACCATTCAAAACTCATTTCAGCTAACTGCGGTGCTGGAGCATCTGCACAGTGAATTTGGCCTTTTTCTATGTAATTAGGAAAAACTTTACTTCCACTCTGTTTGCATCAATTTACGTGTGTAAATTGAATCATGCAAACAACAACAGCAAAAATCTACTGAGAGTCATTTCTGTAGGTTAAAAAAAAATTGTTGATGAGGGGTTCCAGAACTGCCCTTCTTTGCCAGCCAGTGGATCAGTGGGTGGGTGTTCACCGAAGACATATGTAAGGTGGCAGGTGCACTGTTTTCACTGAACATCTACTGCTCTTCCTTGCTTTTATCAGTTTTGATCGCTACTTTGCCATAGTCCATGCAGTCCACACCAGCTGGAGACACAATACATGCCTGGATCTGCTGCACTGGTCTTTCTGTAATTGACATCCATTTCCGAAAAGTGGTAGTGATACCTGTCTATGGTAACAGAGTGTGCCTTTTAGACGTCCATGGTGACAGTTATGATCAATGGGAAAAAACTTCTATGTCTTGAAAAGTAGTGGTTTTGGACATACAAGGCTTCGATATTCATTCATTAATTTTCTGAACCGCTCAATCGTAATTAGGGTTGCGGGGAGACTGGCATCCATCTCAGCCGACTCTGGGTAAGGACAGAATGGCTTCAATATATAAACATAATATTTTGACTTTACTTTTCGACAAATATTATCAAATGGAGAGCATCTGGATCCCTGTGTTTTTAAAATGTATTGCAACAATCATATTTTTTATAAAAGTGTGGACTTTGAAAAAACAATGAAATTCCCAAGGTAAAACAGTAAATAATGTCTTGATATATTGTTCTGAGTGCAATACAATTCAAAAGATTATTTACAAATAATTAAAATATATATATTTTTTTAATTTTGAGTTGTGTTATGAATTACAATATTACCATAAGCGTTATCTACCTATAAACCTATCAACCTGTGACATTTAGTTGTTACTAGTTAGGTACAAATCAGTTTCCTTTACCCTGAACTCTGTGACTGAAAGCATACGTAGCGGGATGTTTTGTTCACACCTTTATACCACGTCCTGTTAAATGTTCAGGCATGCATGCATAATTTGTGCATATGTGTTCATGTACCTGAGCTTGCATGGAGAAATAACACTACACATGCTCGCTTATGTGTGGCTGTGAGTGTTTTATTTCTTTATGGAGCCCAAATAATGACTGGCTGGTCCCCATGAGGGAAACTGCTGGGACAGTTCCACATCAACTGCATAATGAGCCAAAAGATTCCTATGTATTTTATTATAGGTAATATAAGTATTATATTTATAATTATATATAATATATATATAATTTCCTACAGCATTAAAAAATGTAGTGTACACAAGAAAATCATCTTGACATAAGGGAGTAGAAACATGAGATGTACTTCCTATTTTTTTTTTATGTAAAAAGAACAAGAGATCTATATAGGTTGTAAATTTAAAAATGTCCCAGAAAGATTACAAAAAAAACGCTGGGCAATATGCTCTACTTTTCATTGGCAAACCCACATACGCATGCTGTGTCCTAATAGTACAATTTATAGTATACTAACAATTAAAATACTCCTTTTTTTCTTAGGTAAATTTGCATCTTCATATAGAGACGGAAGTTGAGCCTGTGTGCATGAGCAGTTCAGAGATAAGGAGCCTTTTTCTAAATAGCCCACAATCAAGAATAAGTCGGTGACACTGCTTCCTTGCACCTGGAGGCCCATAAGATTCAAAGCAATGCTTCTGTATACGAACATAAAGTGTAATTCAGCAGGTTAACTCTTCCAGGTGTTTATGGTTGTCATGTAAACATTTTTAATTTCACATATTCATAATGAGGAACTGAAAGTCATGATCATTTATGTTTCCCTGTGGTGTTTCCAATACAATAAAAAAAAATGAAACGAAAGTTAAAACATAATGATTCTTAATCTCAGCTTAACGAGACATTTTAATGTCATAGTCACATAACACTCCTGATATTTTAAATATTTTTACACATTGCCATGACAGTATTAGTAAAATGGTAAAATTACTGTTACAAAATAAGGAAATGATAACCACTCACTTCCTTGATGCATTAGATAAAAATACCACTGAATGGAAAGTGATACTCTGATATTCTTGGGTTTTTTTTTTTTTTTTTTTTTTTTTTTTGGGGGGGGTGTTACACAATGTTATGTTGTGTTACTTCTGCTGTTCTGTATGTCTTTATATGTCA
Source organism: Tandanus tandanus (assembly GCA_039654325.1). Classification (NCBI taxonomy): domain Eukaryota; kingdom Metazoa; phylum Chordata; class Actinopteri; order Siluriformes; family Plotosidae; genus Tandanus; species Tandanus tandanus. The sequence goes on along the minus strand of JBCNYH010000001.1, from coordinate 34,312,168 downwards.
AAGTCACTTTGAGATAGTAAGATTGGTTCCATCAAAGAGGCAGTGCTTGTACTTTTACAATGTATCATTTGCCTGAAAACCTTTAAAAAATTTATTAAGGTCCATAACTGGACTTCTCCAAAAGCTATTACAAGGAATTTCACATGCATTTGCCTGGAAAATTAGTTACATATTAAAGGTACAAGCATGTCCCCTCATTGGTACCACAACAAAGGAAATAACACCTTGTTCAAGTTTTTATTTTGAAGAGTGCAGAAGTGCTAAGTGCAATGTTTATGAGTCAGTGTAAATGTGTTGTGGTTCACACCTGTATGAGCAGTGACATCTAATTTTCTCTAAAGCGGTACAAATGGGCCTCTAAATGAATACCTTTTGAACTGCTGCGGTTTTCTTTTGCACTGACAGGAAAGTTACTGCAGGCAGGCAAAGGTTTCCTGTACCCTTTAAAACTTCACCTGGCCTCTCTCTGAGAGGAATTGTGGATGGTTTCACTGTAACTATTTTTTAAGAGGCCTATTTAGGGACAAGCTACATGTTAAAACTTGAGGAAGTAACAAAATGTGATGTAGAAACTTTTTCAAGGCTGCTATAAGTTACGTAATTAAAGTTCAGATGAATATTGCAAACTGCAGCAAGAGTTCCCGAGGCTTGCTTAGAAAGCAGCAAGCCATGTTACTACAGACCACTTCCCTATTAGTTTCAAAAGCTGCAAAACCTCACTCATGAAAGCTGAGTCTTTGCAAAGCAACTATCAAGAACTTTAGCATGTTTTTTGAATGCTTTTACAAAATTCATATCTTAATGTGCATTTCCATTTACAATGTTCACTCTGTCCCCAATAGTGTAGGAAGAGGTAACTTTGTATGCTGAGACATGAAATGAAAACAAGAGTTTCAAATGACTAATTTTTCCTTCCATGGTAAGACCCATATTGGTAAAGAATTTATACATGACATTTATGCTGTGGATTCAAATGCAAATGTGGACATTTTCCAAAAATGATTGATTGTTCCCCGGGGCCGACCCAGAACACGCTGGAGGGACTACGTCTCTCGGCTGGTCTGGGAACGCCTTGGCGTCCCCCCGGA
>JBCNYH010000001.1:34285589-34304238 GCA_039654325.1 Tandanus tandanus | reverse complement strand
TTCAGTAAAAGGGCGGGGGGAGTTGGTGAAGTCTTGGTCTTAAGACTGTTGTTGAAAATTTTTCCAAAACCATCACCATGGGAAAAACCTTCAAAAAGGTTTTGGAAAAAAAAAAAAAAAAAAAAAAAGAAAGAAAGAAAGAAAGACATTTGTGTGAGATTCCACAATTTCTGTTATGTCACTCAGCATAATATGTACCGTTTCAGAGTAACAATCCATTTGCCTCTAACTTTGTAAAGTGAAAGGGGTAAACATTATTTAGTTCAGACAACTGGGTGACTGAAATTGTGGACAAATGGCTGCCACAGAGCTAATATGCTCTAAGATTCTCATCATACCATGAGGTCATAAGTCTGCAGACAAATGCTATGTTGGTAATGATCACCACAGTCTTTGCAATTTGTCTGAAATCTGGAAGCCCTGAGCAATATCCAACTGAAATGATCATACCAGCACTGTATTTGATGCCATCTATGCCGCCAGAAGATGCTACAATGACTGAACTTCCTCCGATTGTTCCTTCGAAAAGTTCTTTGTGATAAGCTGGGATTGGTTTGATCTGTCTGAAAAATAGTATGGAAACTGTTTAATAGCCAAATTTAGAATTTCAAGTGAGAAGTATCCCTTTGCTATCAGTGAATTCAAGCACAACGCCAATTCAGCTGGAACAACACCTTCCAAAAGACCATTCAAAAGATCTGGTGGGTAACCATCAACAACATGAAAATATTCCAAGCTTTCAGTAAGTGGGCAGCTTCCTTTTACACAACATTGTTAAGCCGTGTTAGAATCCTGTCATACCTCTTGCACATGTCTGTCATGAAGTTCTTTTGTTCTTGGTTGGAATGAGCCTGTCCGCACTTCAATATGTTGTATTTCTTCCTGCTTGGCCATACAAAATTGACACATTTGACTAACTGTGAAGCTTTCAAAAAACCCTCCCAAAGAATGGGCAGGTACAATGTCTGATGCGACAAATAATACAGTGCCTTTTACACTGGCTCCTAACTGTTCGACATATACACCATGTTGCTCAAGAGAAATAATGTACTGAATGAGAGGGCAAAGAATTTCAACATAACCATGGTCTTTAATGTTGCTGACCTTGCAAAGCATAGCGAGCTGAATGGAATGAAGAGAAGAGCGATATTTAGTGTGCAGATTGGCAAGTACTCAGAAGATGGCACATAGTTTATGTTTGTTTCTGGAAGTTCCCAAGGGGTTGGCCACCTCAAAATCATTGATGTACAAGCAAAGTGCAATCCTGAACTTTTCTTCTGTCAAGAAAGAACTGTCTTTAAAACGAGAACCAAGATGTAAGATTTGTATCCCTCTGACAAAATTGTCTCGGGTGTCATGGCCCTATCCAAAATATCTGCATTGCTTAGCAGTGTCTGCAGCATCTTTAGTATGGGAACATACACAACTGTCTGCTTGTCAATTTTTAGCATAAACTCAATAGGCATTACCACAGGGAATTTTCTTATAATGTTCATCATCATTGACTTCAGGGACACTATCCTCTTGTTGAACATTCAGACCAGTAGGATGTTCTTCTGGTACATTCTCGGTGATAATTTCTGCTTTGAATGTCATCTTATTGTGCATCGGATGCTCTTTGCTTTTGTGTGCATTAAAGGTGGAATAAACACTGCTCTGAAAGTTACAACTTGAACAAGTAACTTTTTGCTTCAGCTTCAAATGTCTTCATAAATGGGTGAAAAAGTCAGCTTCAGTGCAAGGTTCTTTGATGTTGCACAGCTGACAACGGAATGCTCTCACTTTCCCTTGATTCCTTTGAGTGTGCAATGTTGTTAAGTGTACCTTGAGTGCACTAAAAGATTAAACATGCATAGACATTTCTTTATGAAGGCAGGGGAGTGATGATGTTCAAGTGTGGCACCCATGTTTTAAGCGGAAATGCTTAAGTAAGTAGCCTCTCTTTTCAGCACAAAATGTGCAGTACTTACAAGTCCACTGCATTGGAGGTTTTTGATCTCCTTATTGAATCTGGAAAGAAAGAAAATATTAATTTTTGCTATGCTCTCCATAAAACAAACAAGCAAACAAAAAACAATTTAAACATTAGGTATAATCACAGTATAACATATAACAAATTAATCAAACATCTGCTAGTTTCAGTGAGAAGATGGCTTAACTCAAATATGCACTCAATTTTATTTTAAACAATCTCAAGACAGGCATCATTGCCTTAATTTTTAACTTTTTTAAAAAGACTTACATTTGTTGTAAGAATAAAGAATTACTCCAGCTCATGGAATAAATACAAATGCTAAAGAAAAAATTAACTGAATGCACTGAAACCATCTGTTTGAGCCTGCATACAGGGCATTTAAGAAGGCAACAATTTAAGGCAAATAAACCTTGAATTTTACTTGAAGGTGAAAATATGTAAAGTAATGAAAGTAGTGGGTTGAAAGTTTTTACCCTTGTGGAACAAGCTGCAACAGGAGCCAAATGGTGTTAGCGATGTACAAGCTAAGCTAACATTAGCCCTAAATAGTAAGTACATAAACCTGGCACTGAATTACGACAAACCAAGGAAATGGTTAGTGGAAGAAAAAAAAGAACATTTACTCACCAAATCAGTGTGCCAAGCAGAAGACCAGCAGTAACAATTATAACCAGTGCCGTTGAAGCTATGTCCAAATGCACTCTCACATGATGGAAATGCACCAACAAATAAGAACTGATTTGCTCATGTCTAAATGTTAAAAAAATTAAAAAAAAGCGGGAACAGATTTTGTTCCAAATACTTAGATTGGGTAAGTGAAGTCAACTCAAGTACACTGAGTTAGGTGGATTTTTCGACTCCAAAGTAAAGCTAACTAGTCTAAAGTGAGTGTTAACAACAGGTTGATAAAAACTGAGTAAGGTTCACATAGAATATAGTAGTAAATCCAACATTACATTTTACAGTCAGGTTTTGAGCTCACCTTATGGAGGTGTTTTGGGCAGGCCATGGTCTCGAGGCATTTGGGAAATGCCAATTTTTAAATGGTGGCATACCTCAAGTCTGTAAACTCATGGGTGCACACATTTTACTGTAAATTTAACATCACAATAAAAGCTACAATAGTATGAGCTTTCTAGCGATAGAAAACATGGACTGATTTCCTCTATCATTATAAGAGTTATCTTTTAGTGATTTTAAAAACCGTAAAATGGATAATTAAACAGATCAGATGGGATTACATCTTACAATTAACCTTTAGACAAGTACACAGATAAGGGCAGCACAGTGGTGTAATGGTTACGACATCCGCCTCACAGTAAAAAGATTGTGGGTTTGAGTCGTGGGCTCAGGCGTTTCTGTATGGAGTTTGCATGCTCTCCCTGTGCTTATGTGGGTTTTCTCTGGGTGCTCAGGTTTCCTCCCACAGTCCAAAAACATGCATTGGACTAACTTGACTGTTCCAAATTGCCCATTGGAGTGGATGTATTGGCCCTGAGATGGTCTGGCGAGCTGTTCAGAGTGTGCCCCGCATTCGCCCAGTATCGGTTGTCGGTTGAGATGGACACCAGCCTCAATGTGACCCTAATGGTTTGGTGGTGGCAAACACCCACATAAATGAAACATACATATGTGTAGTTGCAAAAGTCAGTTTCTCCAGTTGAAAAAGACATTCTTTATTTTCTCTCTCTCATTCTATGTGTGTGTGTGTGTGTGTGTGTGTGTGTGTGTGTGTGTGTGTGTGTGTGTGTGAGCGTGGATCCACACTTTTGCTGTCCTTCGATTAAAACTGTGATACTTGAGTAATATCAAGGTTCATCAGTAGAGTTTGTCAATAATTAATTGCTTATTAATATACATTCACAGAATAGTTTTAAGTAACACATGCTCTTAGTAACCTCTCAGTTCAACGTGGTCTGGAAGAGATACATTCCTTTAGGGCCATCTGGTATGAAAATGCATGATCTTCTTATGCTGATGATAGGGGATTTTAATGCAAAAGTGTCAAACAGAGAATACAAAAATTTGAGTAGTCTTTCAGTCAGAGTGTCTTTCAGTCAGAGGGAGGTGAGGCTTCATGGATAATGATGACAAGATGTCTGTAGATAAAATGATTTGACTATATTATTTTCACATGGCTTATGATTCTACATAGGAATATATTCTGTAAATCTGGGATGTACCATATAATGGCAGACCACTTAGCGATGCTCTACCAGGAACTGAACTCCAAGTCCCTCTGTCTCTCCTTGTCTCTCCCTCACAATGATCCAACTTTGCAATGATGCAACAGAGAGGGGCACTAATACTGTCAAATATCCCCCCTGCTTTATGCACACTCTGTGAAGATGCTACAGAGAGGGGCGCTACCAACCTGGAACATTCTACCTGCAGAGCTTTACGCATTGTTTCTAGTTTTGGGATGTCCCATGTAATAGGATAGACCACTTAGTGATTGATGATCATACAGGGTCCAAACTCCGTGTCCCTCTGTCTTTTTGTCAGTCTCTTTGTCTCTCTGTCATAATGATCACATAATCACCTACTGACTGACCTACACACTCTGTGATGCAACAACCCTGGGAAATCCCACCCTCAGAGCATTATACTGTTTTTTGTTTTGGGATGTCCGATGTAATGGGATAAACCACAGCAATGCTCTAACAGGGGCTGGATTTCATGTCCCTCTGTCTCTTTATCCCACTGTCGCTTTGTCACTTAGACTCATTTTATCTCATCTACTGATTAACCTTCACACCCTGTGTGATGCTACACACTATGTGATGCTAAACACGCTGTGATGCTTGCATGTTAGCATCTTTGTCTCTGTCATGATGACGATCATCACCTGCTGAGTAAGTAGCACACATTATTAACATAATTTGCTAGAATACTCTGGCTTGGGATTTGGGAAAGGTCTCTCATTTTTGGGGGGGTTAAGTGAGGTAACTACATGCACAAGATTTCCCCTTGTTTTTGGTGTGCTTATTACATGTGCAGCCACTGTGACATTTTCTACTGGGACAGTCATCATTGTGATGTCAGTGCGGAGGCTGCTAAAAGCTGCGCACATCTGAAGTGCTCATCAAATTTCATTTGGCAGAAGAAAGGTATAGATTTAGTATCTTCTTCACTTTAACTAATCTTCAAGGACGCTGATATTTCTTTAATTTAAAATGAAAAATATTAATCAAGCTTTTGAATTACTTAAATTAGTTAAGTCAAGTAACTTATATACAGTCAAAGTGGTGTAAATAATCCTAGCTAAATCTGAACAATTAAATAAAAGACAAATAAAATTATATTAAAATACCAATAAAAAATGGGCACTGGTGGCCCTGCGATGGCCTGGCAAGCTGTCCAGGGTGTACTCTGCCCTCGCCCAGAGTCAGCTGAGATGGGTGCCTGCCTCCCCGCAACCCTAATTAGGATTAAGCGCTTCAGAAAATGAATGAAGGAACACTAATAAAAATAATAGAAAAACAATAAAATGTGAGATTAAACAGTAAAAAGACACAAACACAGATAAATATATAATAAAAAGCCAGAAGCCCTGATAGTACAGATCTTACTTATTTCTTTTTTTGTTGTTGTTTCTTTCTTTCGTTTTTTGTGTGAGCCATGTCAATTTGATCAGCAAAATTACTAATTTCCTTAAATGATAATATCAGCTATTTTACTGTATACCTGGCTTTCTCTTTAATTACTGAATTTAATGTACCAATTTAATATTAGTGTGGGCATACGTAATTAAGCTGAAGAAGTATTTATCTCAAAACAGCTAAATTTAGAAACAATGATATGCTAAGGTTAATGTATGATTAACTGTTATGTTAATATATGAAAATATGTTACATGATTCTATTCTCAGTTTTGTTTTATTTTTGTTTATTTGTTTGTTTGTTTTTCCACAAAGGAACAAACAAAAATGCTTCACAAGGACAGGCTTCGACATGAAGCTGTGAGGAATTTTTTTCATCCATTTTATCATATTTGAAATGCAAGACTATGCCAATGCACAGTGTTAAAATACCAAGTGCACTTGTTTTTTATTGCAACATTACAGATGCTGGAATCAATGGAATGTAAACTTCAGATATCGACCAAGTAAAGTAAATTCTCCATTTCACACAGAGAACAATTAGCAAAATTAATGTGTTTTGATTCTACCAGAATATGAGAAGAATGCTAGACTTATTGAACTCGTTGTGTAAACATAAAATGTATTTTACAGCAGTGTGTTTTAATTTGCTGAATATGCTTGTTTTTTAAAGAACAAGACGGAAAGCTGCAATGCTAATTGCTTCAGGACCAAGTACCAGCCCTACACAGCAAACTGCAGGACGACCTAAGGTAGTTCTGGTAAACTGTTTATTTAACCATTTTACTACTTGATGCATTCTTTATGTTGTTAGGTTTTAAAATGTTATCATGTATTTTATGATGCTAAATTTGCAGGGTTTGTCAGACCACTGAGCAAACTCATATAGAATTGAATCCATTATGCATAAAACAACATTAGACAGACGTGAATTGTTGGAAATGTAATAATTTGTTGCAACAATGAGTCATATTCAGAGTTTAGTTAATTGTACAGTGGTGATTTAGTACAGTCATTGAACATGGTATATAGATGTCAGATGTAGCTACAGCCAAAAGATTTTTCTTTGCAGAAGAGAGCATCAAAGTGACAAAAAATGCTGATGCTATTGTAATAATGTTATATATCATAATAGATTTGCATATTTTGTACAGTCTGAGATTATGACAAATCAAAAATGAGTTTAATTTTTAATTTAGACACATGGGGAAGATAGCATGCATGCCATGGCAAAACCGAGCAGCTGTCTACATCCCATTAATGCAACTCAGTCAATCAACACAACAAACATCTTAGAAATGGAAGAACAAGGGAGTGCTGGTAAGATATGAAATATTACTTATCATCTTACAAGACCACAATGATGTACAATACAATCATATTACTAATGGTATGTTTAATTGAAAGGACCTGCAGAAAACAGACCTTGGAAACCGGAACTCTGTCTTGAACCTGAGGTGGATTTGTTCAGTCTTCCTCGATTGAGAGACAGGAGACACGATGTAAAGACATCTTATCAGGTAAGAAAAACATCAGGCAAACCTCAGGTATCCATTCTGGGCTCCTTTTATGATGGATAACCTTGGGTACTTATTTGCATAATCCTAAGATTTTTTTTTTTTTAGGAAAAGTTGCCTGACCTCTTGAAATACGAAACAAGCAAGAAGATTTCTTTAGCTATTCATGATGGGGTTGACCCTCAATTAAGGGCAAATATTGTCAATGTTGTGCTGGACTGCATAAACTCTGCACAGTTTAAGAATCGGCTCGCTGTGGGCATTATCGGTGAGAGTCATGCTAAACTAGCAAATATCATATCCCAGGTTCATGACCAAGAGCATGCCATGAAATTTGGTACAGAAAGAGATAAGGTAAAGAATACCACCTCTCAGGAACAAATATTAAACAACAGTATTTTCTTGCCTGACTTCCGTGATGGTGTGGCATCTGTGATTGCCAATGCACTGATAGAACTTAGAGAAGTTGTGAAAAAAACTTTTGGAAACCACTCAGACAAATTTCAGACAGCCTCCCCAACAGTATGTGATACTGTAATAGAAATAGTGGACAGAGTCTTTGAAAGAATGCTTGATTTCTTAAATCCCAAATATGATGCTAGCATTGACAGAGATTCTAGGATGAGGGATGCTCTTGCTAGCCATTTGTTTGACAGCATCCTTCACAGCACTGACTCTGCCACAGTGCCATCCATGAGCCAGGATGAAATGCTGAAGTTTATCACAGCTCACGACATTGAAATATTAGGTAAGTTATTTTTTTTATGTTCCAGCTGTATGTTAACAGGGAAATTACTTCTTATAACTATTATTGCAATTTGTTGTTCTACCACTGTGATGAAATTACTAATTAGTCCAAATGAAACCCAGCTAAGTGCTTTTTTTGCCTTAATTGCAGATATTGTGAAAAAGGGATTTGACTCTCCAAAAACATCAACCAGCACCCTGTTACCCAAAGGAAGTCATCAGTTTTCTGGACCTGAACTTCAGTCCAAGGCTGATGATGAGGACAACTCTGCCACTTCTGGAACAGAAAATTCTTACAGCGGATCAAGATCTGATGAAACAGCAAAAGACGGAATTTTGGGCTAAATCTAATGTTGACTGTGCAAAGCAACAAAGTCAGGGAAATATTATATAATCATGAGGCTGTTGTCAGGGACACCTTCGGGTCCCCAGATGATAAAATAATAACAATTGATTGATTTGGGATGAACATGCATTATTCTTCTAAAATCATATGATTTTATGGCATGTCATAGATTTTGGAACTGTGGCAAAATCAGCGTGGTGAGCTTATGAATAAAAATATCTGAAATAACCCACTACTGAGCATATTTACATCTGTTCATATAGTCTGTGGACTATATATTCCGACCCAAAAAGTAAGTGTACTTTGCAATTCACTGAAACAAAATGGCGTCATTTCAACCTGCCTAAACTGCATGAATAAATGCAAATTCCAGGTCTAAAGTATTTGCAAATCAAGTGCGATATTCACAATAAACTTTCACTTTTAAATGCTCAATAAAGTTGAACATATGACTAAACCTGTAGACTATATTTACTTTCCAATAGATATTTTGTATTATGGCTAGCGTTTCCTGAGCCTGCTGAGTGTCAGGGTCCCACCCACCAAATTCTGTGTCAAAGCTTTGCTCATTTGTTGCGTTAGATTTGGGCAAATATGTTTCAAAGGTATACAGACAAATATCAAAAACACTATTCTGTTTTGCCTGTCATATTTTTCTTCTGGATTTCCTCAATAAATGCATCACACTTGAATACTCAGGGGAGTACATGCTTTGCATAAAGTGAAGGAAAAAAATTATTCTCGGTGAGGTCATGGATAAATGGCTAAATTTTTATAAAACAATTCAAACTGTCAACTGGGCAGCAGTAAAAACAGTTCTTTCACACTGAATCTTGCGCTATTACTGGGGGAAACTATAAACTTTGCCAAAACCAACAAAATTATTGCATTATTTGTGCTCAATGAGGTAGTGACAGCTGCTCTTTCAGGTAAATTAAACAAATCCAACATGACACGCAAACAGAATTACCTAGAAATTTACAAAGACTAAAGACAAATTCAGAAAGTTAGAGAAAAGACATAATCAGATTACTGATACATTTAGTAAAAACGGATTATTTAGCAGGATTATACTTTATAATATCTCAGGGCTTTAACAACCAATCAGTAAAACTGATAAAAATAATAATAATAAAAATATTTGGCAAAGAATTTCATTAGTCATGTGTACACTGAAAGAGATACAGTATACTGGTGCCTTTTAAATTGTATTTAAAACCTTTTAAATTCTAAAGTAGGCTTGTAACGTCTTTGTGGAAATACTGGACACAAATGTGTAAGATTGCCCAAAAGAAAGACTTTTAATAACAAAGTAAAAAAGATCAGCTTGCAGAGCAACAAGGGGTTTGGTAAGCAAAAGGTCATGATCAAAATAATCATTCAGGCACAGGAAAAACACAAAAAGATTTTACAAAGGTAAGCTACAGAGTCCAGGTTTATATGAAGGTGCAGATGGATCAGGTGACCGGGAATGACGAGCTTGCAACAGGTGTGATGCTCTTCCTTACTAACATACAAATAGCTTAGTACTGAAGCAGCAAGTACTGAAGCTAGTTGTATCAATAAGCTTGTATGATGAACTAGAAGCAGTGCATAAACCTCTGTGAGTGGGTGTCTTAGGGTGGTAGCAACACAGAGTGTGTGGCGTAACAGAATGTCGGGCAATCAGTAGGTAATGATGTCACAGAGAGGGACTCACCATCACCATGACAGAGAGCTGAAGATCCAATGAAACAGAGAGACAACAAAGAGACAGAGACAGAAGGACATGGAGTCTAGCCTCGTAAAAGCATTGCTAAATGGTCTATCCCACATCAGTGTGTAGGTAAGGTGATGATGAGGCTATCCCCTTTGTGACATCATCTTCGTGACGAAGAGACAGAGAAACAAAGGGCCCTAAGCGTCACCAAGCCCCAGCAAGTGCTGAGTGAAGTACTTTAATGCTTAAAAATTAAGTGTAGGGATATAAACCAAACTAAGGTTAAAAAAAGAAGAAAATAGGGGACATGTACACAGACATTAAAACAGCCTCATTGTTTATCTTTTGTTATCTTTTTCTGTGGATTTATATTTGTTCGGTCAACGTGAGATGTTCCATTTGAATCTTAGGTGCACAAATCTAGCCTGTTTTGTTCTTAACGTCTTTTAGATTAATAGTCCCTGAGGCAGTGAAGCAACCTCAGACTATACATTTCCACCTACTGCTGAAAATATCAGCTGCCAAAGCACAGCTGTGTGCTAGAAACTGTTTCTGAATTAATGCAACATTATAGAACATTTATTGACCTCTATCTACAGTGTTGCATTAGCAGTGGTAATTTAGGTGCTGGTTTCCTCTAACTGCTGTATTTTGGGAGCTGGTAATTGGTAAGGCCAGCCTGGATTTTTGTATGGCATTGTTCTGTTCACATATGAAATGAGACAGGCAAAAGAACTCTATCTAGAGCACATTATTTGAAAGGGCCTAAACTTGTCAATACAGTCTTTGGCAAACTGTAGTCTTGCTGTAAAGTTCTTGAGAAACGGATGTCAGCATGCAATTTGTTTCTTCATGATTATGTATTTCTGGCAAAAACAGCTAGAGAAAAAGCTAGAGAGGGGCTTTTGATTTTGATGGGTGTTCAGTCCTGGACAAATTGGCAGGCATGTGTAATCTATCTTATATAATTCTATAATTTATCTTTATCTATGGCACTTGATGATGATTTTCTTTACACAATTGAATGAATTATATTGAATAATTTAGATATCTTTTAAAATCCCATAACAAATTGAGGTATCCCCAACAATGGACTTTTCCCCCAACAGTGCTAAGCTCTGCCCCACTGTTTTTCTTTTTTGACTTGTCTACCTTTTATAAAAACAGCCTTATGTTTGTTGAATCTGTTTACATTCCTCTGTGTGCGGTACCTGCCATGCTTTAAGCCACACAGATATACATAACTTGGTTTTCAGCTTTGGAAAAAGGATAAAATGAACTCCCTGTAGCCTTTGAGGACATCTTCAGAACTGCATGTTCCCCAGGCGCATTGAATAACCATTTTCGCAGTAGCAGGGAAGACATCCGGATGATTTCTCTATCAGCCTGTATGTGATTGTGGGACAAGGTGGGACGGGTGATTAAAAAAATAGGCATTTTGATTGTTTAAAATTCTAAGTGTGATCGACAGCAGGGAAAGGTACATTATTTTTAAAGGCCTGACTCCCATGAAGGCCTTTAAGAGCTCTTTGGATCTTGGCATGATGTCACCACACAGTTCAAAAGTAAAGAGAACACCAGACCCTAGATATCAGGTAATAATGGACATGAAATGTGTGCATGCTCAAATATAATTTTAAAAAATCAATAAATTCCATGAGATGTACTTAAGCTTCACATCACTGTATGTCAGTTGACCAAGAATTGGGTTTAGTTGAAATCTGAAATATGAGTTCATGTTCTGTTTGGTTGATCGATTGTCACCGATTCCAGTGGACTATAGGGATGAACACATGAAAAATCCATTTCACAATTTTGATGAAGCTTGGTCCAAAGATTGCTCTGTGGCAAGTCAGGTGAAAAACTATTATTTAATTTTATTTCCTTTAATTTGTAGCAAGCTGGGCAGCTTGGCAGCGCAGTGGTTAGCACATCCACCTCACAGCAAGGCCTGGGTTCGATTCCGGGGCTCAGGTGTTTCTGTGTAGAGTTCTCCCCGTGCTTGCGTGGGTTTCTTCCGGGTACTCCGATTTCGGTTTCGGTACAAAAACATGCACAGTAGGCTAACTGGCTGTTACAAATCGTTCCTAGGTGTGAGTGTGAGTGAGAATGGTTGTATGGGCGTTGGCCCTGCAATGGTCTGGCAAGCTGTTCAGGGTGTTTCCCGCCTTCACCTGGAGTGGGCCGACCCTAATTAGGATTAAGCAGCTTAGAAAATTAATTAATGAATGAAAGATTGACTAGCAAGCTGTTCTGGGTATATACACCCTGTGAATTATTGTAAATAGTAAAAGAAAAGTCAAATCAATTTTTAAATCTGAGACCTCATCTAAAAACCACTGTCTACCAACATCCTGGAGAAAATGTGCTTTGAGGAATGGAGGAAAATGGCAACAACAAAATGTTCAAACTTCATCCAGACACATCACTGTAATCACTGCAAAAGGACAATTCAACTTAAGGGATTAATAAGCTTATTAAAAATCCAGTGTTAACATGAATAAAAATCCCAATTCTTATATGCTTAAATCTGATTTTGCAGTAAAAGAGGGAAATCATGACTGTGGGTGAATATGTTCTGGAGGCATGGTAAAAGCCTAAATGGGCAAAAAGCATGTTTGCAAATGATCAATTATTATCAAATATTTAATTTTCATAAAATGAAAGGACATGTTTCTTTACAATATAATTTAAATATTTTTCCTTCATATGCAAATGAGCTGCTTGTAGATTACAAGAACGTGTCATATGTTGAGTATTTTTATTTGATTTTGTTTGATTTGATTTTACCAATCTCAAGAAAGATTAGGCAGTGTCAAAAAGTATCTGACTATATTTAAATTCACACTTTTAATTTTCAATAAAATTGTAAACTTTTACACAAAACATGTACTATTGTGCCACCAGAGGGCCCTATAGGATTGTTAGCCTGTTATCTTTTCTGTGTATGGGCCATAGTAACAGAGCCAATTCACTTACCAGGCATATTAAATAAACATGAAATACAGTGTTGTTTGCTTGGAAATAAGATGGAATCATCCACAATGTCGTATTAAAAAACATTTGCTTACTCCTCTAGTTGAGTGTTAATAACCCCTGCATTGGGTGCCATGATATATTAGTAAACATCTCCATCCTGAGGCAAGAATGCAGCGCAGAACTGCCATCATATAAAAAGTGGTGGTCGTCAGCACAAACAGCGGTAAAAAGAGTGGTCCAGTGGTTTGTTATTGTTATTGTAAGCAGACACAGACCTAAAACAAGATGTAAAACAGATTAATCAGAGATACTAAGCCTATGAGCTGGGGTGGTTTCACTGGGAAAATCTTTGTTCAAACCCAGAGCCTTCTTGTTGTAAGGTGACAGTGCTTACCACAGAGCCACAGTGCAGCTGGGCCACTTTCAGAACAAACTTAAAACACAAATAAATTTTGAACTCATCAAAATCTTTAAATGTGGCTGCTTAGAATAGCCTTTTAGCACATATTAACCAACCCATGTGTGCCTAAAATCAGCTAAATCTGCTATCTATAACTCAGCTATAGAAGTGACTGTTTGAAAAATGTAGATTAATTCATTAAATTTATTGAAAACCAGAATTGCTTTTGTACATATTTATTTAATGATTAAAAGAAAATGGATACTCACTAAAACATTTTTTTAAATATAAGTTTACACAAAATATTTTATTAAACTCACTTACTCACATATACATACAGAGTCTTTCATCAGTTTAGCTAAATAACCAGCTTAGCTATGCATATAGGCAGAGAATGCATATCCAAGTTCATTACCCTAGCTAAATTCTAATCTGATATATGAAATAGTCTAATAGAGGGCTGGAAAGATCATAGGCTGACTATGATGCAATGGTCAAATTAAACCAAATGTGCTTTTTTAAATATATTTTCCCCTGCAGTCTACACACTTCTATCGGTGTTGGAGTTATTCTGATGGTTTGATGGTTTACTATGAACCTTTCAGCCTATGAATTTTCAGCCCATCCTCATGAAATGTATTTACAGTATATAATATTACCAAATATTCAATGAAACATTTATCATACTTTAGTTCAGTACTGTTTCATTACCGTATTACATTAAACACATATTACACCAAGCTTTTATTTATTTACAACTGTATAGTGCATTTACATGATATTTCTCTATTTGTTTTTGATGCTGTATTTTCCACTAGCTGATGTTTATAAAATGGCATCTGAATTGTTTCTGCTGTCTTGATTTTTTTTTTTTTTAACTCCAACTCAGCAAGCTTCATTTAGGTTGTGGGAATCCAGCTCTTCAGCCCAGCGGGTTACTCTGTTCAGGAATAGGCTTAAATCAGGTCTTGTAGAAGCCTTTGGGCTTGGGACTAAAAACAAAAATAAAACATAATCAGTATTGCCTGTAATACAATGCTAACAAAAAATGTTATTGAGCCTTCCAGTCTGTAATGGATCAGAATTTAATTTAGTTAACAAATCATATCATTGTTTACAGCGGTGAGAAACAGTTTAGCAATTATTCTTCATTACTGTACTAAAGTATAATATTAGTGGCATTGAATAGTTGCATTCTTATTTCATTACATTTCAAATTTACATTTAAGTCTGCTCTTTACAAATTTTCTTATTAAAGTCTCTTATTTTTAAATGCTGCCATTGGCTGTACACTGTACATCTTAGAGTTAATTCATCATCTTACTAAAAAAAATAGATCCAACCATCAACGTATAATTATATAATATTATAATTATATATAAATTATATAATTATATATTATAATCGGTGGCTCAGTGGTTTAGGCTCTGGATTACTAATCCAAAGGTTGACAGTTCAAGCCCCAGTCCCACCAACCTGCCACTGTTGGGTCCTTAACAATCAATTGCTCAGATGTATAAAAAATGATAAATGTAAGTCACTCTGGTTAAGGGTGTCTGCTAAATGCCACACATGTAAATGTAAATAATGGGGGATATGGAACCGAACTCCAGTGTGGTGCTGGTTGTGTGTTACTGGCCCATATCATTATAATAATTCAATATACTGCAATAATAAATGACTCATATAAAATCTTCCCAGAAGTTAAAACTTCATCTAATTTGAATAAAGAGGAAAAGGTTTGTGCTTTTTTTTTTTTTTTATTAACTGACAATATTTAAGTGTTCTTTGTTAGACTAACATTAACCCCAATAGCTAACACAACTGGCTTGGCAGCAAGTCGAATTGTAACTATGTTAAATGATGATGATTTACATGATATTTTAGTTCTGATTGATTCATTAGGGAAATTCATTAAAATTAGCATATAACAAGCAAACTTACTGAAACTCAACGACGGGCTCAGGCAAACCAGCATAGTTGCTTTAAAATGAAAATCAGTGTTTTTGTAAGTACTTAATTGTGTACATTTTATAGATAAATTTTTTTATTTTTCCCTGAATATTTTTGGACTATATTCTTATACTTTTAATTTCAACACATCATTATCTTTACCATTATCAGGTTTGGAAAATTATTTGTCCAATCAAAGCTTTAAACGTGGTATTAGGTCTGTATTACTGATACAAAAATAAAGTAAGCTGCTGTGGAGGAAAATTACTAATATAACTTTTAATGAAGAACTAAGAAATACCCAAGCTTAATTTTTGCACAGTGTAATACATTTTCTATATTTACAACTAACTTTAGAACATAACTAGAATAAAAACTATAAATTATACATGATTCATATATTTTTACAAAAAAATATTTGAGGCATTTTGCCACAATAGATGTATCCCTTTCACCAGATTTGAGAAAAACAATTTATTATGCTATGATAAAAATATAAATAATTGAAAAAAACAAATATATGACTAAAGGGTCATTGCATATGAAATCATTAGATTTTCACCGAATCACCGACTCAGATTTTCATGAAAAAATTTTTACAAGTAAAAATTGGCCTGCAGTCTCATTATGATTTGACCATGTGGGTAAGTGCTCAGCCACTTAATTTTTTTTAAGAAAGTCTGTTAATGTACAAAGTTTGTAACAATGTTTTTTCTAACTCAAATGCCTTCATAGTAAAAAAGAAAAAAAAATTAAAAAATGAAAATAGGGTACCATATCCCATTGCAAACCAATTTGGGGATTTTTTGCATTTTCAGAAAGCAATATCTCAGCTCTGAATATATGAGGCTCAAATTTGGTATCTACTATATTTGACACCCACAAATTCTGAAACGACTTTTTTTTTTTTTTTTGATTATTGAGCTTTAATGGCATAACAAATATGGCGATTCATTGATTTTCGCAATTTTGTTACAAAATTTTAGGGAGCTATGATGAGGAAGTGATTTGAGAGACAATTTTAATTTAAAAATTTACCTATCTAGGTTCATAACTTTCTCTAATATATCCTGTTGATCACTGTAAGAATGTCTGTGTTATAGTAGATCAAAATCGGATATAACTGTAAAGTGCATATAAATACTTTAATATATATATATATAATTATTATAATATAAAAACATCAGTTTGGTTAAAACAGATTAAGAAAGAGATGGTCTTTTGATTTCATCAAGTTGCTCTTTTAGGCTTACGAATCGACAATAATATGTCATGGATATTGTTGTTACAGTGTTTACATAAGCTTAGCACTGCAGTTTAAAATCGATCTGATTAAGTAAAGCCATTCCGTCTTTTATTTCTTGTTATCAGATTTCTATTATGTAAACACAAGACAGTAGACAGGAAAAATGTAATTTTTTAAGAACAGGTATTTTGTTTTTTTCTTTAACAACACAACAGAACAAGAATACAAGAAACAGTAAAATATAAATATTTTTATTTTGCCCTTTCATGTATTCTTAAAGAAGCCTGAACTGGTGCTTTGATTTAAACTTTAACAATTTTAATACAGTAGTCTGTCCTGAGCTGATGGCGTACATGTAGTTTTCAAACTATGTATGTAACTATATATACTTCTGTTGAAACTACTGCTTTAAACGGACCAGTCACATATATTGTCACAACATTTTCCATGCCATTCAAAAAGGAGGTTGCCCAAAAATACTTTCATAGACTCTCCTTTCACCTTGCCCCTGAGGGTGGGATTAAAAGTGACGGGACCCCCAGGTATTTATAATATAATTCATTCATTCATTTTCTGAACCGCTTAATCCTAATTAGGGTCGCGGGGAGGCTGACGCCCATCTCAGCCAACTCTGGGCGAGGGCAGAGTACACCCTGGACAGCTCGCCAGGCCATCACAGGGCATTATAATATAATTATGTATAATTTAAACTTTCTTTATGCAGTGTCATGTAAATTGTAATTCAAAATAATACTTTTGTAATATTGCCAGGAACTTGTCACATCAGTGCTTTGGAGAATGAAACAAAACTGAAGAATATAAGTACTGAGTACTGTCACATCCAGTAATGTTCAAAGAAGCTTATTGTTTAAACTGTTTAAAATTGTATTTCTACTATTTTCTAATAAATTTTGTGATTAATTTCAGTGTACGCTAGGCTTTCTTTCCATTTTTTTACCAGACACAATATGCTATAACACAGAAACACTTACACTGATGATCATGATATTTTGCTCATAAAAAGGCATTAACCTAGATAGATACATTTTTAAATTTCAAAATTATCTCTCAAATCACTACCTCAGCTAAGATCCCTAAAATTTTGTAAGAAAATTGCGAAAATCAATGCATCACCATATTTGTGATTCCATTAAAGAAAAAGCTCAGTAATCCATTTTTGAAAGTTGCTTCAGCATTTGTGGGTGCCAAATATTGTACATACTTGCATGCTTTACATTTTTCACATGCAATGAATTTGTACTATTTGGGGGTTTATGTTAAAATTTGGCAAAACTGTTCACAGTCAAGTGGTGGCAAACCTGAAACTAGCAATAAAACTTACTTCTTACAGCAGCAGACCCTCCTTTTGCGCCGTCTGTACCTCATCACCTGTGCAAGAAAGATAGGAAGTGAGAATTTAGAATTAAAGAAAGAATAGAAATTGCACTTAATTATGAGAGTGTTAAATGCTCTTGCTGTAGTAATTTTCTTGTTCACCTCTTTGCGCCTCCGAAAGATTATGACAGTTATTAGAGCAAGCAACAAAAAGACCAGAACACCACCAACAACAGCTACGACAAGCCAAATATCCACCGGAGCTTTCTCTGTAAAACAGAACACACAGCCAAGTGTTAGACTAAAAATGTTATTTGTTTCATTTTTATCTATTTTTGTGTTGGAGTTGTAATTGTTGGCATTCTGAATTTTTGCATCTGTTTATATAAATCATAAAGGTAATCAGGCAGACATCATAGGATATGAAACAGAATATCCTGCCCAGCTTTAATAGCTGCAAATGGAGGATTTTAGACAAAAGCAAAGTTTGAAGGACAAAATTATTGTTTCTAACTTTGTCGATATCTTGACTATATTTCATATTCCTTTTGCAACTCATTTGATGGTTGTAACTTTTGGTTTTGGATATGTATTATAAAAGATGCGAAAGATTCTGGGTGATCCCAAACTTATATATAGGTCCCAGGCTCAGCGAGGGTGTTTCTGTGTTGCATGTTCTTGTGTGGGTTTCTTCTGAGTACAACAGTTTCCTCCCACAGTCCAAAGACATGCACATTAGACTAATTGAATATTCTGAATTGCCCCTAGATATGAATGTGAGTGTGAATAGTTGTGTGTGTGTGTGTGTGTGTGTGTGTGTGTGTGTGTGTGTGTGTGTGTGTGTGTGTGTG
>JBCNYH010000001.1:34268561-34280621 GCA_039654325.1 Tandanus tandanus | reverse complement strand
CCATACACGCACACGTAGAGAACAAGATGTGTAGAAGAGTGTGGGCGCATATGTGTGTTCGTGTGTGTGTGTGTGTGTGTGTGTGTGTGTGTGTGTGTGTGTGTGTGTGTGTGTGTGTGTGTGTGTGAGAATATGAATTTACACTGTGAAGTCTCATTACTTTTGTGACCATGTGACTGGTATTAATATTTATTTATTTTTTTACATTATTACTTAGAAACGCTTTTAGTCATCAGTACTCATAAATTTACAGTGCAGTGATTTTGAACAAGTCTTACCTGCAGTGTGGCATGGAACCAGCAAAAGTAATAACCCTAATAATGCCTTCATTCTGTCTCCCAGATGAGGACAGTATGAATAATACCCTGGGGAGATAAATTGTAAAATGTAAATCAATATGTTTACACACTTCAGTGAGCAATTTTATTGAGCTCACATTTTAAACACAGTGGCATACAGAGAAGTGTCTTTCAGTGTAGCAGAAGAAGGGGCTTGTGGTGGGCTCTGATTTTATAAAAGATTGAGGAAAGAAAGCTTGAAGAGGATGAAAAGAGAGAGGAAAGATGTGTCAGAAAGCTTTGTGGTGGGCTATGGCTTACAGACATGAAGAGCGAGGGGCATCAGCCAGGGACATGAAAGAGAAGCAGCTTTGAAGAAAGAGTGTGAGAAAGCGAGTGGTGTTGAGGTGGGGCTGTGGGGGGCTGAGACTGTACCAGGAGTAGATTCTTATCCATCTCTTCTTAACCTCCTCACCTCCTCCGCCCTCCTACACACCTCTTCTTCCTTCTCTGTTCCACGAAAGACGGATCTCTCCTCGCTCAGGAGGAGAAAAAAATGCCACACAGTGATGTTGGTGGTAGGCTGAGCTGGGAGTGTGGTCTACAGCATATGGAGCTTTGTTGTGTTTGAGATTTTTGTGCAAATCTCTTCTTTTTGTTTTTCTGTAGGCACTTTGATTCTAAAATGTGATATCTGGATTTGTACCGTTTGCACTGGCGTTAGAAATGACATGAATCATTTTTTTTTAAGATCCATTTTTTTTAAATCAATGCTGTCAATTCATGAGTACATGGGACAACAACAGGACTCTAAATACAAATACACTAAATCCAATAAATATATAAATACGTCATAGTATGTCTGTTTTCTGATTGGTTTATTAGTTCACTTTTACTGGCTCTAATGAGCCTCTCTGTAATGATCGCTAGTTTATATGAAAAGTAACTTCAAGCCATAATAATTTATGCAATGGAATGATTTTTCCTAATACCATAGGATATTTACATATAATTAATTTACTATTTATTAGAGTGTGAAACATTAACTCTTTTAAAAAGTCTCCAGCACTTAAGGTTGCAATTAGGATTTATTGCCGCAGTGTTTCTTACACTATCCCTCATATGAGATTTTGTGAAAAGGCCTCAAACAATTAAAACAATAACAAAACAGAGTTATTTTCACACAGATGTGGGTCTAATTGATTTTAATTTGTGGTCTTTTTAAACATGAACATGTAGAAATGGTAAAAGTGGTAAAAGAAAATTTAGCAGATTATACATCTATTTTATTCAAACCTTAATTTTAAATGAGGTTTGTCCATAGACTGTAATTGGCGATAATTTAAGATTTAAAGATCGGTTAAGACAGTTAAGACATTTCAATGTTATTAAACACCACATTTACTTCAGGAGGGTTTTTTCGGCACGTATTATAAAACTACGTCAGTGGAGTGTTCATCATTACAGTAGTCTTGTAGCGGGGCTCCAGTGGGTACAAGTGAATTAGGTTTAAAAAAAACAACAACTGTTCATCCATTAAATGTGATATATATATATATATATATATATTCAGAGTATATCTAAAGGAACGTACAAAAAGTTTCTGTGCTTTGAGAAAGGCAGCGAAATGAAAAGGTGTTGAAAAAGGAAGTGAAGTTAAGAAGAAGATAGATGTAGAGATAGAAGAAAGCAGAAGGCTGCACCTGACAGCTTAACCCAGAAAGACAGATGATCAGGGCTGTGGTCAAAGCCGAGGTTCAACAGAAACACGATGCTGCGACGCAGCAGCATCAGGCATATTGAGGGCATGTTTATACATTTTAAAATGAATTTAGATCCAAATATTTTAACATGTTGACACAAGAACTGTCAGATAATTTTGAGACATGAAACCAATCAGATAAATGTGACAAAAATATTACAATAAATTCATTACATAATATCTTAATTGTCTTTCTACTGCAAACATTTTAGGGATTCTAACAAAGCAACACATCGTAATAATGTATATTATTCTTGTTGATTGGATCCTTTTAAGGACTCTATACATGAGAGCTATAATAAATTGTTGTTTTAGTATCATAATGCAGATTCCACATATAAGACATCATTGTAAGAAGTGCGTTATGTTTTATAAAAGATCAATATTACAGGAATTTAAAAAAATTAATAAATCATTATCGTTGACATCAACATTGTCATAAAGGTGTACTAAACTCTACCTTTCCTTGTCGCTTGGATGGTAAGCTTATATTTTTGTACATTTAATACTTTAATACTTTCACCAGGAAATGTGTATATTATGCAACATTACTACATTTTTAATTGGAGTGCAATTTCAGAGCAAAGCTTTAATTGTGCACTTCATACACTGTTCTTGATGAAAGATGAAGACTAGAGGTACAAAAGGCGTACGCTTGATAGTGTACCACCCCATAGTACCTACCACCCCATAGTACCTACCACCCCATAGTACCTACCACCCCATCAACACCCCAAGCAAAGTACAGTTTATTACCCTTTTATTATTGTAACAATACACATAAATATTGTGGAAAATCTGACTTCTGTCATTTAAAATGTGATGATCATGAAAAGAGTTATAAACAAATACTTTATAGTTTCATCTTAACGACTCAGCGATATTAATGTATTTTCTGCTGGCCATCATCAGTGACAAGCAAAACAAACAAACTTGTAAAGAGTTTACTGCGTGTACATAATGTGTTTCTATTTGAAATAATTCAATAATAAAATAAAGCTGTAAAGAACACTGTACCTGGCTTTGAATGTTCAGCGCTTGATCATCCGATGTTTGTCGCTCCCTCAGTCACTCAGCTTCTCACCAGCTCTGTTTCTGTGGAAGCTATAACTGTCCTATAAGGTGTGTGGACCCCTCCCTTGCATCTGATTGGCCTAACAGGAAAACAGGATGTCCAGGTTCAGAATAACATTTAATCTTTCATTTCTTTTAGTAGCTAAGGAGCGATGAAAATGACGAACATCACGATCATGGTCACAAATTTTATACAGTTTTCACATAAATTGTCTCGGATTTTTTCCGTCCATGAACAGCCTCACATTCATAATTGGCTTAGATCGGAGTGTGATCAGCACACTTTGGTATATGGTAATAGTTACACGTTCACATCTGTATGCTGGTGTTGTTGAATGAAGCATATTTTAATCCTAAAAATAACTTTTTCGTTGTTGTTTTAATGCAACAATAAAAATGACGCCAATATCTGTGGTTTAGTCGTCCAGAAATAATCAGAAAGATGAGATTAGAAAAAACTCTAAATGTTTTTGACAGGTGCGTATCTCTATGACTGTGACCAGTAATTAGTTTTGTTGAATCGTTTTATGTAGTTTAATAAGTGTAAAGCTCAGCGGCTCGTTACTGTCAGTAACAAATCGCCTTCATCCATGCAGCACAGTACAGTTCATTAGCTATTCTTGTATATATATATATATAGTTTGTTAGCTACTCAGTAATAAAATATTGGCTCCAATAGATAGTCTTTACACCTACATGCATACAGTCTTTTCTTTTAAAACATTTTTTAGTCACTTGGTAAATAATATATTGAAATTCCAACTTATCTTCCTATTTCCCATTTTCTGTGATTTCTACATAAGTACACTACGATGAAATCCTGTGAAATTCATCATCTTCATCCATGTGTATACCATCTCTACACATTCCAGTAAAGCAAAAGTGC
Organism: Tandanus tandanus; assembly: GCA_039654325.1. Taxonomy (NCBI): domain Eukaryota; kingdom Metazoa; phylum Chordata; class Actinopteri; order Siluriformes; family Plotosidae; genus Tandanus; species Tandanus tandanus. The sequence continues at coordinate 34,276,621 of JBCNYH010000001.1, read as the reverse complement.
TAACGGGATATATGAAGTATCATTTTTGTTCTCTTCTTCCTTTTTTCTATTTTGCTTTTTTTTTAATTCCCCACCATGAACAAATAAAACCTTTGCCTTAAACACAAAGCTCTTAAAGTTTCACTTTGCTTCGTCTCGTTATTCCTACACTTTAGTATTGTTTTATTGTTTTCTTTGGGGGTATAAAACATTTAACTTTAACATTCAAACATTAACAACCTGGGTCAAAAAGAGAAATTGAGGTTTATTAGTTTACTAGATACAAGAATATTTCTTTTACAGAAACAGTGGCATTTGCGTGAGATCTAATAAATGACACTTTTCAATGCATTGGAGTTCAGATTAACTATAAATGAATGTTCTGACTCGATATTCATTCATACATTTATTTTAATTAAGCCTGTTAATAAAACACTGAATGTCTGTTTTACTAAATTTGACTTAGAAACATTGTTATATTATTATTGTTTGTTTGTTTTACAGTAAGCAGCTTCATAAAACTATATTTTAAAGGTTTTTATTTGTGTGAAAGTCTGTTAGTCTTTACATTTATGCTGACATTTCCATTTGCTTAGAGAACGAGATTTTCTTGTTAAATATCCTGGAAATACCTTCAACTTCTCTTTTTTCCTTTCTTTTTTATTTGCCTGCTGCTAGTGTGTTATAAACTGTTTTGAGCCAAATAATACTGTAGTTTGTATAATAGACATTGTCACTGGCATTTACTTTAATGCTAAATCTTTACAAGCGTTATTTGGGTTGTTATTTTTTTAACCCAGAAACTATTTGTTCAAAGAATGTGAAGAACAGTGAGGATGTTGTGCTTTTTCTATGTAAACTCATTAAGTTTTAGACATATAGAATGTATGCAAAATATTACAGAACTGATATGATTATTTTTGTGATATCTACTGGCACAAGTTATGGAGAGAATACAATATGGTTAGTTCTTATAGTCACATGATGTGAGTTATAACTAATAAATCATTAAGTAATAGAAGTCAATCACATGAATCTAAAGAAAATGTAAAAGTAATCCTTCTCATTCCTGAATATCCTCTAGGGACATGACAAGTCCACGGTGCGTTACTAGTGAACACGGCTCTCGGCTTCAAAAGTCATAAGAACTTGCATGAGCAAACTTTTATAAAATCTTGAAGAGCTCAGTAGTACTTGCGAACACATCTAAAATGGTTCAGTGTTCAAGTCTCACTCCTGATCCAGTAGATAATCTACTCTGAATACTATACCTGTGTTCCTTCTAATAACAGATGCTGTAATCATAAATATTGTACTGATTTCATCCCAGGACTCTTATTCACAATGTACGCATACTGTTACTTAACATCCTTTTGTCACCCTTTCCTGAGTAAACCAGAAGGGGATAGGTTTGATTTTTAGTCAGGTTTCTCTCAGGCTTTCTTCCACAGGTTGTCTTAAGGATTTGCTCTAAATAGCTAATCTGCTTTGAGGTCTAAAGTGTTACAAGCACCATAGGAATACATTTGAAATGAAATTTACTTAGAATTTGCGTACACAGGGTAGCAGTAAGGAAGAAACTGCATTTCTGCACTTGAATACCTTTAACCAACGTTGTTAAATAGACAAACATGATTTTGTGATTATATATTTTAAGTATTGATGCTGACAAAATAGTTATTGTTCAGATTAATGTGCAGCAGTTACACTGATCCATGAAATACTCTTAGCGTTTCATGTAGATGAAGGCTTTGAGAGAAAGACAGCCTCAGTGTAACAACGTGCTTCTGGAGGACATGGGTGGTTTACTTAGGGGAACCACATGAAGGTCAAAACAAACATGGCTCCTGCCTCACATCTGTCTTTGAGGTTTCACCCTTCTTTCATTGTCTTCTTCCTGCCACGCTTAGTTAATCTCAAAAAAAAAAAAAAAGACTCACTCATGTTGCACATATCTACTCCAGCTTTCCTGAGCCATCCATTTAAAAGATATTAAGTATAAGATTTATACAAAATACACCAAAATTGAACATGATAGCCGGTTTGGGGAAACCTAAAGAATGAGCACCTGATTCATAATTCTGAAATTTTCATATGGGGTGTTTTGAGAGGAAAGACCCAGTTGAGGGATCCCTCATTACTCACAGTGTTCGAGGGAGTATAAGCTGAAAAACAACGGTTACTGAAAGAGAGAAAGACTGAGAGGAACGGAAGAGGAGGTTATTTTCGATTAGTCATCCTCCACAGCTACTAATGTGAAAAAAATGTAAAAAATTTTAAAAAGTAGGACTTTTTGTGAAACACTGCAAATTTTTCACCAATCGAACTCAACTGTTTTCGTTTTAGCCTTTTGTTGAGAATCTGAAGTACTCAATTCAAAGATAGGCCTACTAAAATTCACTTGGGAGTGAGAAAACACTCACCCACTCCTCATTCTCTATCTCCACGCACACAGCATTATCTCTCTCTCCTCTCTCATCCTCTTTGGTAATGAGTGTTTATGTGTTTAGGCTGAGGTCTGTCAGTAAGGGGATCCCTCAGACACACATGTTAATCATCATGAACTTTCAGACATTCTCACACTTTGCTCATTCAAACCCTGCACATGACTGAATTAAGCCACAAAAATGGCTATAAATACTTTGGCAGATAAAAATAAAGTTCTTGAACACACATGAAGGTTAATGTTTTACCAGAAAATATAGTAGAGCCAATTCTAGTGAAGTGATCCGCATATCGTTATCTCGATTTAGATTTTTTTTTTTTTCTTTTCTTTTGGTTTAAATCTCTTCCAGTCAGTGATGTAGGTCCCGTGGGCTTTAAATCTACACACAGTGAAATGTCAATGGAAAGAAGCTGGCTGAGCTAAGTGACATTTGGTTTCCCTATTGTGAAACATAATTGAATATCTTCCATTACAAATGTGTCTCTCTCTCTCTCTCTCTCTCTCTCTCTCTCTCTCTCGCTTTCTCTCTCTCTCTCTCTCTCTCTCTCTCTCTCTCCCTCTAACATGCCGTCGCAGCTCACTCACTCAATCTTACTCATTTGCTGAACCGCTTAATCCTACCTGGAGTGCCAACACTGGGCAAAGGTGGGGTACACCCTGAACAACTCGACACAACCATTCACACACACACCTAGGGGCAAACAGCTGATTAGACTAATGTGCATATCTTTTGACTGTGGGAGGACACCGGAGTACACAGATGAAACACAAGCACAGGGAGAACATGCAGACTCTACACAGAAACGCCTGAGCCTGGGACTCAAACCCAGGACCTTCTTGCTGTGAGTCGGACATGCTAACTTCTATGCCAGCATGCCGCTGACCTCACAACTGCACTTTCAAAATAATTCTATAGACCTCAGCTTGACTGAACAGCAATGGATGTCTCATGACATGCTGCAGGTAGACGTTCTAAAGTTGGGGGGGGTGATAATTCCAGATTCCTCTTGTGTGCACCTTTTTGTGTTACCTGGACATTTTCTAGCATTACTATGGCCTCCATTTGTAAATACAAGCCGAAAACTCTGGTGTGGACATAGCATTTGAAGATACCAAAAATGATGCAATGTAAAAAAATTCTAAAAAAATCAGTATCTTCAAAAGTATTCACCCTAGGGAGTTGGGACTGGTCTCAAAATGTGTGCAAACCACGTATTTATATTCACTTTCCACTATTTCCGCAATATTTTTTGTGCTATTTAAAAAAACGTTTTTGAGGCAGTTTCTACTAGAAACGTAATTTTACATTGGTATCTTGATGGCCTTATGATATTTTATACTAATTTCTGTACCTTTTATAATTTTTCAATTTTTCAATACATCAAGGTAGATGTCACAGACTCACACATCAAAACTCCTAAATTCAACGTTAACATTATTTCTTATTTTCAGGTGCTTGTAGCTGATAGTGCACAGTGCATAGAACTATTAGAAGTAGAGTGAAATATCAACCTCTCTCGGTACAGAAACTAGCCAAGAACCTCAAGGTGTATCTCGATAAGGCCTCTTGCAATGCCAGTGTTACCTGGGCAGACTTTGATGCTGCAGTAGCGGTTGTCGCAGAGGCCATGTAGGAACTTTGAATGTGATTTGATGGTCATTCATGATGTACAAATTAACATTTACATTATCAATGAAGGTAATTGTTTGTATTAGAATTTAATTATCATAATTTTCAATCCAAATTCTTTTAAGCCATGTTTTGAATTTTGATAATTCCAACCAAAATAATCTCAAAGGAGGGTAGTATTGAAATTTATTTGACTTATTTCACAATGTGTTATGTACTTCGACAACATTTTAATTTTTAAATGAATGTAAGTGCTTTGAACTTTGAAGCATGTAAGAAAAATATGATGTTTTTTGTTTAAATGTATAAGATATTTTCAATATCATATTTTTGGATAAAGAATATATAGTTTCTGTGTGGCGTCGTGACTTGAAGATATTCTTCGTAAAAAAACATTTTGCCAATAACTTGAAATTGGTTACAATTAGACATATAGTACTATGAAAGTTGAATATAAACATGTGGTTTCCGGTTCATATAAGCCCAGTTGTAAGAGTGTAGGTATAACCATTCTCAAGATACTGATTTTCAGCATAATTCTGCTCTCGATGCTGTCTGTCGTTTCTTCAAAGTCTCCATCCATATGGGTTTTTAAACCTATATGACCTATACTATATACCATTCTAATTGTTCCCCCCCACACACACTAAAGGATTTTCTGTATTCCTTTCACCGGTTCACCTACTTTTACCGCATTTATCAGAGTTTTTCATTTGACGATCTTTGCTGCTTTATGTCAGAGACATGACACCACTTCTTTTGTTACTGAAGTCACAAAGAGATGATACCACAGCATTAACTGTTGACTCTGAAGGTCAAAGTATTAATTTTCTGTCAGTTTGGCAGCAAAATAAATGGCAGGTTTATATTAATTGGCTTATTCTGTTATGCTATCCTAATCTATAGTAACAACTGAGGATTTTTATGGTGAGACTCCATCTTAACTTCCGAGATCAGACAAGACTGGGTGTTCTCAGGATGGTATGACCATAAGCAAATTGTGGAGCAGGTGGATAAACACTACAGCATGATTTATTTCTTAGGTATCAGACCCATCTGCATAACAGGGCATATTATGTATTTATGTTAAATACTCTGTTTCTTTCACCTTTTTTTGTTTTATTGCAATATAATGCCATCAAACCCTTGGTCAGAGCACAGCAATGCCTAAGTGTCTTTTTCTAATGTGTCTTTTTCTAGTGTTTTTTTTTTCTAAAACTTAAGGCAAGTAACATAAAAAACTCTAGATTATTGCATTTTTTTTTGCAAATGCTTTCCTGACTCACATTCAAGTACTTTCTAATCACAATACTAAAAAAATTAATTCCCATGTTGGTTCAGTGAAAATTTATGGAATGCATTTCTTACACCGTTATGTAAATATACTCTGTCAAGGGGTCTACATACACTTGAAAAAACATTAAGGTTGAAAAGGTGGCATAGTTGTCTGGTTTTGATTCATATTTAAATATTTTGGGATGTATGTGCCAAGGCTGAAGCAATGCTAATTTAATTGAGGGGAAAAGTAATGTTTATAAAGACACAAGTTCAGTGTAGTCAACATGATAAAAGAATATTTATCTTTTCCAGTCAGAACAATCACATCAATGAAAACCCTCCATCCAAAGGCTGAGAATTCATAAAAAAGTATTGCAGACTTTGTCTACGTTTCAAATATCTTCAGTGAATTTTTCATTATCACTGAATGATCAATTCACTGCATTTTACTCTTGAAAATGGAGGTAGTAGTGTGTACCTAAAAGCGTGCAAGCACTTGTCGTTGAGTAAGAGGGGATCCTTTTAAGAGACAATTGTGTACCAGTCCATTTTTGTACATTATAGAATTTAAGTGCTAACTAATATCTAAGTAACTAACACATTCTCTTGCAACCCTCCGAATAGCTGTAGGCACCCTTAAGGTTGAAATAGTACAATGTTGTTCCTTCTTTTGTTTTACATTATTTTGTACCATTTCTGATAGTCAAAAGGTGCACTTCTGATCTCTTATAGAACAAGACTCAACTTTTGAGGGAACATTTGTGTAAAATATATCTAAAAGTACAGATATGTTCTTGTCTTGTACCTTCATTTTTGAGAATATTTGTTAGCTTAAGTTACAGAAAAGTTACTCCAGAGACTCCAAAATTAAAAGCAGTTGTTGTTTAGCATGCACTGTTAATACAAAACAGCCATCAGGAGTAAAACTGTATATGCTATTGGATCTGCACATAACGGATTTGGGTTTTTGTTGTTGTTGTTGTTTTGTTTTTGTTTTGTTTTTTTAACCATAAAAGGCATTTTGTTCTTCTAGATTAATCATGTTTTTTTATTATTATTATTATTATTATTATTATTATTATATTCTGCTTCTCTTTGCCAGCAGGAAAAGTCTTAAAGAAAATCTGGAGATGCGGCAAAACCTTTCCACCGACTGCATTTGATGTTTTATATTGTATAGTGAATTTTATTCAGGGTGTAAAGAACAGCCAGAGATTGTAACTGTAATTATAAAATGCCGTCTTCCAAAGGAAGATTACCTCTCAAGTGAAACTCTGCCCAAATACAGCCAAAACCTAATCTGGCAAATGAAAAAAATTATCAAAATTTCCCAAAAGAGGATGGCATAACAGTTTTCTCCAATGATCAGTAAGTCATGAAATAATCAACCTTTTTTTTTTAAAACCCTCAAAGACAGTTTCTTTAACTTAGATGATGTAACAGTTGACATTTCTGCCAGCAAAAGGCTGATTGCCACAAAGGCCCATCTAACAAAACTTACTGATAAATACAGTAGAGTTGATTTCTGCTATAGGAAACATGATATTAAGAAATTATAAATAAAGTATTCATGGGAAAGAAACATTTAACATGTTGATTTAAGTCCTAGGTGTACAATGCATTTCGTTGGCCTGGTGAAGTCGTCTTTAGAGGAAACTCAGTCAGCTGCTGTAACTTCATAGCTGCACCTGAAACAAGCACTCCTTCACAGAAAACCAGAAAAAGTCTAAAATGTCTGAAGAGATGGGTGGGCCATGAAGGTACCAACCATTTTTAGTGGGGTAAGAGGTGGATTATGTTGTATATTTATTGCTTGGTGAAGTCAATTCTAATGTGGCATGAATAAAGGATAATGGCCGATCACCTGCTCATCACTGTTATTGTTTTTTTGTTTTGTTTCACGAAAACCTCCTCCTTCCTCTCCAGCTGTGTGTTATAGATGAGGCTGAAGTATAAAACATCGTTTTTTACCCTATTCCTTTCACAAAGATGCACCACTTTTGCATTATCAGCATTTTGAGACAATAATGACATTTTCTCCTCTTTTAACTATAGAACAGAATGAGAAAAGTAGGAAAGAGAATATGGGGGTGTAGGAACATACCTAAAGAAAATGGGTGGTATGTGTGGGCTTGGGTTGGAGTGAAAAGGAGAGAAATGTGTGTATGACACATCGTATGAAAAAGGGAATCCTAGTCTCAGTATGAAAAGTAATCCTAGTTACATACATGAGTATACTGCATACTAAAAAGAGTCTTATTTTAAACTCACTTTCAGATTAATTCCTGCTATGCTTTTTTTTTCTGGATAATTTAATTAGAGCACACTAAACATAATGGCAAAAGGCAATTAAAAGGTTTGTTTTAACTTATAATATCATGAACACTAAAATATTTATCAATAAAAGACCACATCTAGTCTGTAGTCTATAATACAGCACACACGTATAAATATAATATGCTACACAACATCTACAACGTAATACAACATACACAATAAATTAGTTTTGTTTTGCTCTGAGCACAAATCCAGTTGTAGTTTTTAAGTTTTGTAAAATACTGAAAGATCATAACAGCTCATGTTAACAAACATCATGATAAAATTACGCTGCATGTGTAGCTACATTACAGACATTAACTCAGTACAGTCAAAATCAGATATTATTTGTCAGTAAACAATGTAACTTTTAAACCAATGTCATTACATACTATGTGTGTGTGTGTGTGT
>JBCNYH010000001.1:34244218-34255397 GCA_039654325.1 Tandanus tandanus | reverse complement strand
ATATATATATATATATATATTTATATATATATTTACATATACATAAGTCTGTGTGCGTGTGTGTGTGTGTGTGTGTGTGTGTGTACCCTACCCATCCAAATTTTATTAATTTTGTTGTTCCTTTGACCACATTGAAATTGTTAGTAGTTAACAGCTACTGTAAAAATAAATTCATTATACATACAAAGGTGAAACTACAATTACTTTGTTTTTGTAAAACTAAATTTTAATTTAAAAAAAAATCATAACTTCCAGACATGTTTAATTTTCATTTTCACAGAGCATGCTGTTTCTTTTCCAGAGACGCTTTTAAATATTTAGATGTGACAAATTATTATTATTGTTGTTGTTGGTGGTGGTGGTGGTGTTATTAACATAAACATTTACATTTACAATGTAAATAAGCTGCAAATAGTGGCTATTTACATTTTTTTAAAGAATTTTAAATATATAATTCATTAAATAGCTCATTTCTAATTTATTGATAATAAACTTATTACATATTTTACTTAATAATTGTATATAATATATACTGAATTTAATTATATTATAAATATATATTATTTTGTTCCAGTTAGAAAATGAAAGTTTCATCACGATTAATAAACCATTAAGGATTGATTTTTAGGAGATTAAAAGAATGAGTGATATTTTGTGATACTTACAGAAGAGTAGCGTCGAGAAGCTGGTGTGTGTTCACTGCTCTACCAGTAAAGTAGGTTAATGTGGATTTGCGAGTAGCTGTTCTCTTCTGCACAGCAGAAGAGGAGGAGAAATGAGAAGGAAGAAGAACTGAAAGAGTGAAGAGCAGAAGAGAGAAAAATGACAAACTGACATGTGAGTTGTGGGAAGAAGTGCAGTGAGAAGTGTGTGTGTGTGTGTGTGTGTGTGTGTGTGTGTGTGTGTGTGTGTGTGTGTGTGTGTGTGTGAGACACTCAGTTAAAAAATGCTGGTGCCATGCATTCACTTCTTCATAATTTGTGAAATTACTATGTATTATAATCAGCAAGACAAAACATTTCAGGCCTGTTAGTTCAGGATTCTTTTGTTTGCTTTTGTAAACTGATCTAATATTCTGCATGCACATAATCACAGAATGATCTGCCTTCTAAACTACAGGTCACGACTGGCGTCAAATTGCAATATAATAACCGTGGCAAAGTTTTTGACAGTCAAAAATTGTCATGATCATCACAATCATCATGAATCCACCAACTTCCCTCAGGATCATTATGATTCAGACCTCGACCCCCCCCATACTCATCACAATTCTCTCAAATCATGGTGATAGTAGGCATCATGCTAAAGTGTAAACCCATAATTACCACCAAAATGTTGATGAGAATAAAGTGGGCATTAAAATTAAGGAAAAAGAAATAAATAAATATTTTTTTATCAATTATTATCTAAATAATACTGTGGATATAGAAAAGAATCACCCACCATTTAAAGAGTCACATTTTGTTGATTTGCAGCTTGAAATGACACACACACACACACACACACACACACACACACACACACACACACACACACACACACACATACAAATAGATTTCCAACTGTATTTACTCAGTGCAACTTATATTAACCAAGGGAAAGATATAATAGCAGCAGTTCAGAAAAAAACCCTGAATCAGTGAGATGGTTAAAGGGTCATCTCTTGTGTCAATACTTTTTGGATTCACCTTTTGCTTCGAGTACAGCCATGAACCTGTTGTAATATTTCTCTACCAATTTTACACATGTAGACTGTGCAGTATTTGCCCACTCTTCTTTACAGAACTGTTCAAGCACAGTCACATTGGGTAGTGATCAGTGGTGGACTGCAATCTTCGTCATTCCACAGATTTTCACTAGGGTTTAATTCTGGGCTCTGACTGGGCCATGCAAGGACATTCACCTTTTTCTCCTTCAGCCACTGCGTGGTCACTGTCATTTTGGAGGGTGAACCTTCTTCTCATTGACAACTTTCTGCCTTTCTGGCTGGTTTTCCTCAAGAATTTGATGGTACTGTATTTTGTCCCACCCATATTTTTTGCTTTCTTGACAAGTGCTGTAGTCCTTACTGTAGATAAACACCCTTACAGCAGGATGCTACCTCCTCATGCTTTACTGTATGTATGGTGGTTTTTGGATGGTAAGCTGTATTGACTTTCCACCAGATATATACTATATGACAGTGCTGCCGAATAGTTCAATTTTGGTCTCATCTGACCCTAGCACCGTTTTCATCCAGTTTGGAAGAATGGCCTGATCTGGGAAGGGTCCTAGAAGTATCAAACATTTTCCATCTCTTAATTATGAACTTTACTGTGTTCATAGGGAGTGATACAACCTTTCAAATTTTGTAACCATCTCCTGACATGTGCCTGTCCTCAACTTTATCCCTGAAAACCTTTAACAGTGCCTTGCCATCCATAGTTGGTTGATTGCGTTGTTACACTTACAATGGAATTCTCTAGAAATAGCTGGGGGTTTTTTATGCTGAATTAATCTGAATGATTAGTTATTCACATGTATTTTCATGAAGTTGCAAGTTCATGTGGTGTAATATGAGGGGGAAAAATCCCTGCATCCCTATTATAATTCAAAAACATAACATTCCCCACAATATCTATATTATTAAAATTTAAAAATATTTCTTCCCGAATATAAAAACATGTAAGGCCTAAAAAATTCCATTTAATAACTCCACACAGACTTATTGGCAAAGACACACATCTTTTATTTATTTATTTATTTTCAAAGCAGAAAGAACAAAATGAATTAATTTCCCCAAAAAAGGAGAAAACCCCTTGAGCTAACAGCCTTGCAACACACGACAGAACAAACTGGAGTTTTTTATTGAATCTTCTTCAGTGTGCATCCTTTATTTTATTGTCATGTAGTGATCTGAATCTTCCAGCTTCTGCAAAAATCTTGCTTTTGGAACACATGGGAGAACAAAAAGGTAGAGCCTGGCTCTAGAAGCAACAACTGCACAATAATCACTACAGAACCAGGGCAGGGGGAGAGAGAGAGAGATAGAGAGAGAGAGAGAGGGTGAGAGAGAGAGAAAATGCATAGGAGGTCACTTGTGCCATCAGTGAGTCCTGCAGCACTGCTAACTCCATCATGACCCTCCTCTAGCTGGTTGCAGGCAGTACAAGAGGAAGAACTGCTTGAACTGCTCAAGATAAAACCTGTGTCAGTTCAGAAGCTTGAGAACACCCCCTTTCTCACATCCCTCAGCAGCTAAGACAACGTGGGTGTGTGTGTTTATGTGTGTGTGTGTGTGTACGCAGATGATATCTTCTATTCCATCACTCTTCTGTAAAAGTACAGGTAGCCCAGGTCCTTCGGTGGTTTCTCAGAGGCGCACACTTTTTGATCATTAAAGATTACCCATCTATGAAAGAGAGAGGAAAAAAAACGGCACTCAAACTGTATTACAAACATGATATTACTTGGACCATGAAATGAAAGCACTTTACTCACTGTTGGTCCTTTTTAATATGGCAGACGTAGTGACCACACATTGTACTCGTACCCATGTGACTGATAAATGCGAACAGTTCGTACTCTGCAGGACAGAACCGACACACGAACAAGATTCAGAAAAAAATCATCAGTAGCAGGAGGCGGAGTAACAGCTAGCAATGTGTTGCTTTTTTTTTGTACTTGTTAATCAATCAAACTCCACCATGTAAACACACAAATTCGACTCACTTCCTGGTCCGTCACGAACACGTGGCCCAGGCGGCGCATCTCGGCTGGCTTCACTGACTCCTTCTGAGCGACCGCCCTCGGACACCTCCATAGACTCTAGATCATCCAGGTGAGAGAAGATCCAGTCCACTGCCCGCTCAAGAATATTACTCTGCACAAAGAAAATTCCTAACGCAATTACTACAAGAGAAGAAACTAACAGCAAAAGTACAAAACTATTAAAAACAGCTTGGAAATGAATATGCATCAGCCTTAGTTAGTTTGATTGTAAAAGCAATTCGACTACTGTTCTATATCAAACCACTTTTTCTGTTTCTTCGACTGCAATTTTCAAGACACTGATCCCAACACAACTTAAACTCGGCTGTGATGTGGTAAAACAGTGTGCTTGTATATAGGTTCTGGAAAGACGCACCCATTCTCTCGTTTTCCTGTCAGATCAGTGACTTATTTCATGCTGTGATCATTATCAGGGTTTAGTGTTGAGCTGTACAGCACTGTGTTTTATCAAAGGTGTAAAAATATAATGCATACACAAAGGAAGATGCTCAGGGAAAGACACAGACAACACAATTTGTAACTGCTCTCTTTTCTGATAAGTGTGGTAAACGGAACAGCTGCACCTGGTGTCAGCGAGTGATTTCATTCAAACCACAAAAATCCTGCACCTTCCTATAATTTGCACATTGGCTGGACAAGGTATGCTTAATGTATTTAATTTATGTAATGCACTGAATAAAAGTGTTCGTCACTGAGAAAGCAATTCATCTCATTCACACTTTTTACACATGCTAATTTATTTTATGAGCACCAGCTCGCAGTTGTGTGTACAAGCAAACAAAATCTGCCTAAAAGAAATCAGGACTGTGCTCAGAACTGTTCCAGGCACTAGGATTAAAAGCAAGTTCAAGAAGCTCTATTGTCATTTCAACCTCATATAGCTGACGCAGTACATAGTGAAATGAACCCGTTATGCAAAAATAGCTATAACACATCTCCCAACGCAGCGTTGGATCGCGTCACTCGCGAAATACATGGCCACTATAGCACGCGTCATGGTCCCGGCAGGCTTCAACACTACTGTTACTATTTTCACAATTCCTGGAACATGGATAATCCCAATCACGCGAAACTTGTCAGTCAATCAGAGGAGGGATTCCGCAACACCCTGCAATAAGTAGAATCAAACTGGCAGCAGTAGTTTTGAAGCGGTGACCATTCAGAGATTTTGAAGACAAGCCTACTCCTAATCGGTGATGCGATTTCCAAACAAGATCAACGGTTGCATTAGTAATGATGAAACTGAACCACAATTTGGGAAGATTAGTCCCCGTTTTCATAATTAAAAACTGCTCCGAAAGATGGACCGACGGTCCAATCTGAGAGCCCATTGAAATGTAAGTAGCTTGTTAATCAATTGTTCGCATGGGTGTGTGTTGGGCTTCCTCTCAGCAGTTCGGTTCAGTACTCGCACTCACAGTTTCAAGACGTATTTGGATCTTTGTTTTTCTTCTTCTGTGCATTACTCTTTTTCATGCGCGCGCGTGCGTGTGGGCCCATTTGTGTGCATGTGTGTGGCTTTTTTCCAGTTATACTTAAATCAACAGGCCAGCAGTGAAAAGGACAGTGGATAGGAACCGCAGATACCGGAGCAAACCATCCTTCCGAGTGAAATTACAAGACATGCTTAGTAAGTGGGAAGCAGTGTTGAGTGTTATCACATTGTCAAATATTGTACAGGAATAGGGGATTTTAAGTGTATTTAGCAACAGTTGTCATGTTTTGCTGCTATGGTTAACAGGTAATTCGCCTATTTCCAGGTCAGGTGCTCACCGCTCACAAAAACTGTCATTTGACATTTATGATTTATGACAACTATGACATTTTATTCAGCAGGTGGCAAAACCCCTGTATGTGAAATTTCATAACTCTACCCATATTACTAAGCCAATAAACTGATGTTCTATGAAAATTGGGTGCAACTTGAGTGAAAAAAGGTACCCTTTATTTTTGTCAATTCTAATAAATGTCAGTGTACTGAAATAAACAAAGACCGCAATCTACTCCAAACTTCAGATATCTCCCTTATTTATCGTGCGATTTTCAAAATTCAAAAAGCATTCCTCTATGTGCTGTCGTCTTTCCTCTGAACGAGTCAGGCTTTTGCTACAAGACTGTTGAAAAATAGATGTGGTATAGCTAGTAATCAATGAGTAATTATAATAATTATGTAGCGCGCTCACCGTAGCTTTGAGAGCACGTGAGGCTTGATCTCGGCTAAATCCCATGGAGACAATGGTTGCCAGGTGCTCCTCAGACAGGCTTTCTGTAGGTGTGGATCCAGGAGCAGAACTCGAGCCGGGCAACACCAAAGGAGCTGCAAAATCTGCAGCCAATTATGTGGACACAATGGGATGCGGTCATTCAAAGCTCAAATGAGTCGGGTTTTTTTAGCATGCATTTTTGACACACTCACCTGCATCATCCATATGCCCCATTACCCAGTTCATGGCAGCATCGATGCCGGTGTTCCCCGTAAAATACACAGCCTTCCTGCAGGCCTCGGGAGGAAAGCCCATTTCACACAGCTGAGACACCGTGGACTCATCCAACACTGGAGCTGAGAAACAAGAGACAGAAATTCCTATAGAGACTTGATAGAACCTCCCATCAGATCAATAACTATGAACTGCAACTAAACAATAAAGCACTAGCAGATGATACAATACTTCATTCATTTAAAAATGTGACGGTTTAAAAGACAAACTGATTTATAAGTGCATGGCCAACCAAAACAAGAATGGCAATAAAAACACCTTTCAGAAGTCATAAATTAATTGAGAAGAAGATAAAATGATATCAAATAAAATCATGCAAATAGCATCCCCCAAGAGCTCCTTCAGTAGAAACCTCACTCAGCTCCACTGCAGAAAAGGAACATCAGCAATCACAGTGTACAACACAACATCTCTGTAGTACACTGAGCCAGAGTACATCCCAATTCATTATATAACTCTATACACTATACTTATATCTACAAAGATTTACACCTCACAGCACTACCACATCATACACTTAGACTGTATTCCTATTTTAATCTATCCATCCATTTATCTATATATTGTAATTTGAAAAATAATATTTCTTTTAGGAAATTACAATTTCTTCATACTCCAAATTGTAACCTTTTGTTTATAAAGCCATGCATAACCCTAAAAACACAAACATGCAATATAAAATAACGAGCAAAGACTGAAAGAAGGGTGAAAAAAGTGATGAAGATGGACAGATGAACGAGGAAGAAAGAGAAAGAGACAGACAGACTGACACAGCAGTGGGGAATAGAGAGAGTCGTCCTCCTCGTTGCCATGGGAACCCAGGATACCTTTGACCTCCACGTCAGGGGTCATGAGAGGGGGCGGTGCCACCTCTGGAAGAAGTTCCTCCCCCGGCTGCTGTCCTGCCCCCCGGAGCTCGCTCAGATCCAGTGTGTCAGGAACGTCAATGCTAACATCTAACAAATCAATAACGTTATGAATAATTATTTAAAAATTGAGAAACTATCATTTCAGCATTTATGTTCGGCATCACAATTTAATTGACATGACATGTGTCAGCCTGTATCTTATAATAAGGTAGTGCTTCAATAACTATAGATAGGTCCCTGTTAGAGTGTTTTTTTTAGATGGGTTTTCGAAGGTCGCATGCATCAACACATTGCTAGGTTAATAAGATACACTAACAGTCACACGCACCAAACTGTATTCAATAAAAATATATTCAATTCAATAATGACTCCATGTCTTCTTCTCTAATAATTCAGCAATAGTGGATCTAATTTTCTATATTTTAGATACCTACATAATGATGAAGATAAACAAGTCATTATTACAAAATAAACTCCCAATGGTGTGATCAGGATGCATAGTGGAGGGGTCTTCAATCACTCTGAAAGCGTTTATTTTACATTAATGACTGACTTTCTGTACATTATTCCACTTAATACATGCCTACTTACTCAATAAATCAATCATTTAACACAAAATATTGATCTGAAAATGATTTTTCGCCTCCACTAAGTGATGCGCTCAATAGCAACAGTCTATTATATTAACAGCTTTAAAAGAATAACTGACCTCTCAATCCTGTGACTGCATAACCAGAACCCAGGATTGAAAGGAGTCACATAATAAATGAATTTTAAAAACTCCAAGCAAATCATTTAGCATTCTTCCAAATAAATGGTCAAAGAGAGCACAGTAAATATTTACCAAGTTTTTTAGGGACCCAGTCAAGGCCAAATGTAAATTTCTTGATTTGAATAACAAGGTAGTCGGGGAATGAAGCAAAGCGTGTGGTCCTGAAATCCAAGAGAAAAGACAAGAGGAGCTCAGTCACTAGTCTACATTCGCCTTTTTTTGCATATATAGGCTTAGCACAGTCGAGGATCTAGGAAGAAGAAAGAGAGTGTAAATATTACTTGGTGGCAGTGGTCTTGCCCTGCACCGCAGAGCTCCAGAAGTCTGTAAGTGTCTCTGGTTCACGGAAAGCATTCATACAGGCAGAGAAAGGGATTTGAGCTCGAGAAGCGGCAGGAGGGGGGTTTCCAGATGACTCTGCCTCTTCCCGCAGACGCTCGGCCTCCTGTAACTCTTCTAATGGAAAACAAAGGAAGGGTGAGTTGCAAACAGTAACAGAAGAACAAGATGACGACATTATATTTTCGTAAATTCTACAATGCGACATCACACCATGCAACAATAATTAATCACATTGTGGAAGCTCTGCTTTACGATTCCTATGTACTTTACTAGCAATTCATCACGGACAATTATTGCCATCAATCAGTTGATCTGACACACCCATCCAGTTCTGGTCAGGCAGAAAAAAAAACTTTATAGATTTCATTTATAACTGAATCATGGTTAGTGGTAGGAATGACAAGACTCATCTTGTGCTATTACAAGATAGCTCTTTAGTACAACAAAATATTTTTTATTAACTGAAACCATGTTGCTGGAGCTTTACATACATAAATATATACTGTAAGAATTCTGACCAACACCAATGCCTAAGATCCTCTCACCTGTGTTGGTGGCCTGGTCCATAGGTACAGGCAGCTGAACTATGTAGTCCACTCGCTGGGTATATTTGGCCTTCTGAGACTGCTGGCACACGATCCTTTCCTCAACCAAGAAACGGAACGCTTCAGATGGGTTTGACCCAGAGCGGCAATTCCTCTGTGAGAGGGATGGAAGGAGTAAATGAGCAAGAAATAAGAAAGAGGAAACAAGGGTGGGAGAAGTGGCACTGCTTACCTCCACCATGTTTATGAAATGAAGGAAAAACTCTTGAGCATCTTGCTGTCGATTAGTGGAAAATTCAGGGTGGCCCCGCCCAACAAGGGCTTTGAACATGCGTGGTGCTATGCCAACTTGATCTCCCTGGAAACATCATTAGTAATGGTTAGTAATCAACTGTACGGTTTTACAAGGGTAAATCAAATGAAGTTTGCATGGTTACTTATAAACAGGGCTGACAAAAATTACTCCTTTTTTTATTTATATACAAAATCACCATTGTTCCAATTCATACAATGCTTAACGAATGTCCACATTATTTCAGAAAATAAGTAAATACAAATTATAACATTTTGACCATGCTTCTTAACTGGTATGAAATTCTTCATCTGTTCTCACATGTACTTTGCATGTGGCTAAAAAGCTCCATCATTGATTCGTCTGTCCATAACATATTATTCGAAAAGGCCTTGTGTTTGACTATGTTCAGGCACAAACAGAAGTCTTACTATAATGTTCTTTCTGGACCACAAAAACTTTTCCTGGAACGACTCCCATGTAGGTCAAATTTGTCAAATTTCCATCCAATTTTAAGCGTATGCACTTTCACAACAACAGTTGCAAGAGTTATCTGCAGATCTTGTGATGACATTTTGGGGTTCTTGGAGATTTCTTTTTACCTCAAACGGCCTGTGCTCGGGCTGAATTTGCTGTGGGAGCTAGTCCTGGCAGTTGTTTGAAATCTGTGGCACTTGTAGATGAATTTCTTTACAGTGCAATTTTTATTTCAAAATAATTTAGAAAGCTTGAAATATCTTGCCAGACTCACAGGCACTTAAAACCTCTTTTGAAGGCCTTACAGATCTTGGTATGGTGATATCACACACTTCAATAGTAGAAAACACCAGACCATAAACGTTTATAATCCGGTTAAAATAAGACAGGTTCCTCCTGCAGTAGGTTCTAATCACTGGCAGCTGTTTATAATTGTGGGTCATTCCATGTCAATTCACCTAGAGGTTCCCAGGTGACCATCTCAGAATTCAATGAAACTTTAACCAGACACAGAACATGAACAGATGCAAAATATCAAGGTCCTAGTTCAAAAACTTTCAGAGATATGTTCATTTAAAGATTGCAGGCTAGTACCCATTTGTCGGCCCGCAACTTGCAATTTACCATTTTGGGCATTTTTGAAGTTTGTAACTTCCCAATAATTACTTTGTAGGGCTGTCACTTGGTAAGTTTTCAGAAAGCTATGTGATTTGACATGGAATGAGCCTTGTATAAACTTGAAGATGTGGTCAATGTAAGAGTATACTCACTTTTTCATGCAACTAGTCTTTATGTAATTTATATTAGGAAAAATTTAAATTTTATGTGTAAATTTAGGAAAGTATAACCTTTACGTATATGCAATGTATCAAAAAACATTTGCTTGTCAAATATGTTGAAAAAAATTTTTTTTAACTCAACAGTTTCCTTGAGATGTACGGTAGCTATTCCTTCAAATGACAGTATTTGTCAACAATTTATCTTTATCTTTCATCTTCTTCCGCTTGTTCCGGGGTCGGGTCGCGGGGGCAGCAGCCTAAGCAGTGAGGTCCAGACGTCCCTCTCCACAGCCACTTCCTCCAGCTCTTCCGGGGGGATGCCAAGGTGTTTCCAGACCAGCCGATAGACGTAGTACCTCCAGCGTGTTCTGGGTCGACCCTGGGGTCTCTTTCCGGTTGGACATGCCCGAAACACCACACCAGGTAGGCGTTCGGGAGGCATTCTAATCAGATGCTCGAGCCACCTCAACTGGCTCCTCTCAATGCGGAGGAGCAGCGGTTCAACTCCGAGCTCCTCCCAGATGGCTGACCTTCTCACCCAATCTCTGAGGGAGAGCCCTGCCACCCAGTGAAGGAAGCTCATTTCAGCTTCTTTTATTCGTGATCTTGTTCTTTCGGTCCCTACCCAAAGCTCATGACCATAGTTGAGGGTAGGAACTTAAATCGAAGGGTAAATCGAGAGCTTAGCCTTCCGGCTCAGCTCCCTCTTCACGACAGACCGGTACAAGCTCCGCTTAACAGCAGAGGCTGCACCGACCCGCCTGTCGATCTCCCGCTCCATCCTTCCCTCACTCGTGAACAAGACCCCAAGATACTTGAACTCCTCCACTTGGG
>JBCNYH010000001.1:34195511-34208166 GCA_039654325.1 Tandanus tandanus | reverse complement strand
TATATATATATATAATTGTCCCATTGTGTTACTAATTCTGTCCTTTATCCATTTGTCATACACACACAGGTAGAGACTGAGAGGCACATACTGGATGCAAATTAGGTTAACTCTTGACTAAACAGTTCAGGTGTACAATGTCCATACTAGCAAATGAATGTCAAAGTCAGGGACAGGCAATAGCCAGGAGGACTGCAAGCAACAACTGGAGCATCACTCATAGAGCTCAAGGTACCTCCATCATGCAGCAAGAATAATGCAGCAAATAGGCCCTATATAAGTGATGTTTTTAATTACATGTGCTCATCTTATGATATGCTCTATAGTACATTGTCATGACAGGGTTGGAGGATTGGCTAGGGTTTGGCCTTTCAAGATCACTCAAGGTCAAAGGTAATTATCTCATCTGAAAGTTCATATACCATTTCCTCTTTATGTTCCATAGTAACAGTGTGTGTATTAGCACTCATTGAAGTTATAAAATTTCTAGCTCCAAAACTTTGTGTCCTTGCTCTGACCTTCAACTTTGACCTTGACTTTCCAAAATTAAGTAGTCACTGGGACTCAGGTAGGGCTGTGTACCCAACAAGTTTGGTGAAAATACTTTCATAGGTGTGGTCAGGATAATGTTATTATAGAAATAAACTGACAAACAAACAAATGCTGGGGATCCATTTTGTGGTGGAGGTAATTAGAATTCAAGATCAAGGACCTGCACAGGCTGGACAAACTGCAAACAATAATCAGAGACATAAAATCAATAAGGATAAAATAATCAAAACAGTAAGCTGAGCACAGGTTCAGAACTAGAATAACAATGTTGAGTTATTAAGTTTGACAATGACAGATTAACCATGCTAAGCAAATTTCAGTGAGTACTTGAAACAAGTCTGTTTAAGTCCTCAGCATGGTGTATAATTAGAGGCAGATGTATATTATTATTATTATTATATATATTATATATACTAGAGAGCTAGGGCTTGCAAATGGTGATGGAAATTGTAATTTTTTTTGTCGGCCCAGACGTGATGGATCATGGGAGACACCTATAGGTGTCATCCCACTGCAGTCTGCAGCGTACCTCATGAGCATCTGGAATAAAGAAGAGCTTATGACACCATTAATTGGTAATTAGCTCTCTTCATCATTCTTAAATTCAATTCAGTTTTATTTGTATAGCGCTTTTTACAATTAACATTGTCGCAAAGCAGCTTTACATAGTAAAAGGAATTTAAAAAGGAATTTAAACATTTTCCTACAACCCCTACACATACCTAATGAGCAAGCCTGCGGTGACAGTAGCAAGGAAAAACTCCCTCAGTTGACGAGGAAAAAACCTTGATAGGAACCAGGCTCAAAAGGGAAATCCATCCTCATTTGGGTGAAACCATAAAATACAAACCATATAAGAGAAGCCTCATTTCAGTCCAACATGTAGTCCGGTTGGTTATACCACAACTGTAAGTCCTAAATAATTGCAGCAAAAGAGTTTATATCACCAGCAGTGAAAAGCTGTCTTCACAGTCGCTGAGTGCAGATCTAAGCCCATATGGATCTTCATCAGCAGGAGCGAGTGGCTTCCAAGATGGGAACTCCAGCCAGCATCAGCACACCAGGACAGACCACATGACTCAGAAAGCAGAAGGATCAGGATCACCGGCATCCCAGAAGCAGCATGTGTACCTCAGCAAAAACACAGAGAGAGAGTAATAATTAATTATACAAATTAATGTAATAAATAAATACATAAATTAAACTAAAGTAATAATTAATGAAAACTAAAGCAAAGTAATAATATACAGGATCATGTAAAGCATGTCCGAGCTGGGCTTTGACCATCTTGGAGTTTGGTTTGTGTTGGCTTGCAAGAAGACTTCAGAATCGAAATATGATTAGTGGCATGGACAGTGAGTGACATGTCTGTTAACACTCTAAAGCTGAGAATGTTCTAATAACAATATATCACAAAGAGCCTGTTTGATTCCTGTTACACCACACCAATTTGCCAATAATTACATTTTTCATTCAAAAAAGAATTTACATTTAAAAAACAGCACGCCTTACAATCACATTTAGATGTAATAAATCTAAAAAAAAGTCATGTTTTTTGTTAGGTTTGTGCATTTGTCTTTAGGATTCATCTGTTCATTTTTTAGCAGGATTACCAAAAAAAAAAAAAAAAAAAAAAACCTTGTGTGGTGATTTTCATGGAATTTCTACCAGGTGTTGGTCTTTGGACAAGAAAAAAAACAAATGAAATTTCAAAGAATATGATTATCGCACATTCTTTGCATCAACCATTACTATGAACCATATTTCATCATCCTTTCACTAGGTTGCAGCAGCCTATTTCAAGTAAACATCTAGTCATTCATGACTCAAGAAAGATTCCAAGCTGGCTTGTTACTGTCAGGCACTGTTAGGAGTGAAAAGTGAATAAAGGAGAAGTGGACAAATGGCATGCAGAATTCAAGGGTGCTCTTTTAGAATAGATATTCAGTGAGTATTTGGCCCTCAATGGCCTATAAAATTTAGTGATGTGTCCCTCAGAGATAAGGAGTTTGACACCCCTGATTTAGGGTTTGTTTCTCATACTGAATGTTTTTCTTCTGTGTTTCATTTCAGTTTCTTTCTGAAGCTCTGAGCTGTTGTTCCTTTCTTATTCTATTAATTAGAACTTATATTCAGTGTGAGTGGGTTTTATCCTCTGCATCCATCCATCTATCCATACCTAACACACCCGAATCCCAACAAGACCTCCTTTTTTCTCGTCTGGCAACTTCTCAAACTTTGTTAAACAAATGACAAGTTTAAAGTCGGCACAGAGCACGTGTGCAGTTCCACTTTCATTCTTTTACCAGAATACTGGAGCAGAACATCTTTTACATGTGAGGAACAAAGGATTAATAATGAGTTTTCAGAGAACTGGTCGAGTCAAACAGAGATAGGTTGTGTGAGGACACAGTGTCTGTGCGTGCTGCCGTCTTGACGATGTAAAAAGACATGCTTGAGCCATTTGATTTGCTTATGAGCGAGTCACGTGACCAGTGGTGAATAATAAACTCCCATGCAGTGATTTCAACTCTGCAAATGTGTTTCTCAGTCGACTGGCAAAACCTGCTTCATTAATATTAGTGGAACAGATGTTCTAGGTCCAAAACATATTGCTTTTTCAAATGAAAATAATAAACTGTGTGAATATGTAGGATTTTAAACATTTGCTAAAGGATTAATTTGAGTGTGAGTGTGAGTGGTTGTTTGTCTCTGCTGGAACTGTGATAGACTGGTGAGCTGTTCAGGGTGTACTCCAGCTTTCGCCCAGAGTCTCCAGCTCCAGGTTCCCCATGATCCTAAACAGCATATGTGGTACATTTACATTTATGGTATTTGGCAGACAGATAATGAATGAATGAATGAATGAATGAGAGGTCAGGGTATTGAAATAGTCCCAAGACATTTCCTGTCAATCAACTGTTGATATATAAATATCAGATTCCCATCTGCCACATCACTGTGTGAAACTGTGCACACTGAAACTGTTTTGAAGTATTCACATTTTAACCATTTGTCTGAATTTACAAAACTAAAAGACGTCCTTTCATTAGATCTTCATCACTACTGCCCTGTTTATCTCAACATGTATTTTTCCATCACTTGTTTCCACAAATGTTTTAAGGGGGTTGACCCCAACAACTTCTTTCCTGACTTTCTCTTTTCCTCTCAGGCGACTATCTCTCCTTCTCATTCCATGTGTAGTTGTTTTATCCTTTCAACACTGAGCTCATTTCATCCCCTACAAACATCATCTGTCGTGGTATAGAGGCAGGACAAGTGCAAAGCAGAGCAGCTCAGTGAAAAACAGCATTATGTGCAAACCAAGTGCAGAGGAAAGGAAATAACTACATAAAGAGTAAATATACTAAAAAACATAGAACTGAGGAAAAGGAGGAGGAGGTAAGTGATTGTGCTTTGATTATATTGTCTTTTGTGTGTAGAAATGAATCTTTTGTCACATTTAAAACAAGATGCACATATAAAAAGATGACAAATAATATTACAATTAATTATATTACACTCTAGAAAACATATTATGATCCTGTATTATTATTATTGAATTATCATGTTCATTTTAAAACTAAAACCAAAACATGTTAAGTTATAGAAAATCAGAAAATAATAATATTTTACTGACGACTTAAGGCGAAATGTAGTTTGATGTGACTTGATGCGTTACCATTAGTCGTAGGTTGTAGTTCAGATTTCTAATGTAATGAATGGTCATTTACAATGGACAATGTCAAGGATTCAAATGATGTCCAGGCCACTTACAAACCCTTTACACGCAGAACACACCCTACACACACACAAACACACACACACACACATACACACACACCGTTTCACCATTTATCCAGATGTGAAGAGCAATCTGTAATCAGATGAGATGAGAGCAGATTTGAGCCAAAGGCCACCATAAAATCTCACCAGTAAGTTAATATAAATCCATCCTGCCTCCATATATCCATCTACCCATCTCTGTCTCTCTCTCTCTGTCTTTCTCTCTCAGTGTGGTCCTATCATCGGTCTCCTGGACTCCCTACACTGCACAACATACTGAAAACCCCATCCCTGAAATTTCTGAATTTCATTTTCTGAAACACCAAAGGCTAAGAAATTGTACTAAATACTACTGAAATATACAATATTAGACCCATGCTGACTTCAGAAAACAATGTAAAACGACACCAATACACTGATGTCCATGACGAAGCAGTTCCCTCCCTCTAACCCAGCCTGCACCTTCTCCTACTCCCACTCCCCAAACAAATTTTAGGCAAAGTCATTTGGTCATAAGAGCTCGCTAGAGTCAGCTGCACATTTAAACGGCAATAGCAGAAAAAGTGACCTCGCTTTATAAGGTAAGATTTAGCTTTGATAAAGTTGAGTGTTACATTTACTGTTTGTCTTCCTTCTGGAAGTTTAATGACACTGTGATGCTGCAGGAGTGTAATACAAATGCTTTTTCAAAAAGTTCAGAATTTTGAATGCGTGCATAAATACATGACCCTGCTGAGTGAATTCAGTCCGTTTTATAGCCTTATATACTGTATGCTATCTGAATCATGTGTGTTGTGCATGTATGAGATATAAAGTGAAATTCCCACTTTGATTGATATAGAACTATTTGAGCATTGCTTGGGAGTGGGAGAGTAAATAAATATGACATTGTGTAATGTATGAGCTAGAAATGTATACTGATGATAAAAATAATTCCAATAAAGTAAAAACAAATTAAGTCATATTTATGATCAGCCTCTGTGTATAAGGGTTTTTTTTGTGTGTGTGTGTGTGTGTGTGTGTGTGTGTTGGTAATGTTTTGAGGAAGTGTGGTTGAATTAGCGTATGTTTGCGTTCATTTTTATTTGTGCCCATTTGCAAACCAGTTGAGAAGAGTTTGAATTGCAAATGGCCACATAAGGCAGGGAGGGAGTGTCTTGGTTTCAATAAATTTTGACCTTCCGATAGACAGTGAGGAACACAGTGACACTATTTAATGAAACCATGAGTCACTTATTTCATTTAACTTATTAACTTACTTACTTAATTACTTACTTCTGCCTTCCACCATTTTCACCCAGAATTCCCTCCACTCACCTGATCTCACTTCCTGTTTATCTCTGTTGGTGACTGTGCCAGACAACTGTTGCCATGGGTGAAATGGCAGAACTTCTGAAGGAGGTGGAGAACCTCAAGGAGCAGATCAGCGTTAGTATTTCCAGTCTGAACTATACTTATCTAACACCATATGCACACAGGAAGTTAGCCTGATACACTGTACAATATAATGTGTTTTGCCCTTTGTTAAGTATGACTTTACTAATGCCTGAAAGGTTGTGAGTTCCAGTTCTAACACTGCCCGAGGAGCAGTGCGTCTTTGAACTTGACCAATATTTGCATATCTGCATGTAAGGCCTAAGTTCTTGTAGTTATTTCAAATCAAAACCATTTCAGCAAAACTTTGAATCATCGAGTTTTGCTTTTGGTTAAGTAGCCTAAAAGGGTACTTTTATTTAACATCAATTTGCCACTAAATATATTCTCTGACCCTTGACCTCCATAGGCAGCACGTAAATCAGTGCAGGATGCGACACTGCAGGATAATGTCTCGGGTACAGCAGCACTGGGAAAGATTCAGCTCAAATCTAAAAAGACTCTGAGAGGACATCTGGCCAAGGTTTACGCCATGCAATGGGCCACAGATTCAAAGTAAGTACGCATAAATGTACAGATACACACTGCCACAGCATATAACTACACACGTCAGCTTACCACATGCATGCAAATTATCAGCAGTGCAGAGCTAGCCAGTGGCGCAGCAACCTCTACACTCCACTGATACCCAAATACTATACCTACTAAGATCCCTGCCTGTAGTCTGGTGTCTTACTTGTGTGTGATCAGACTTTCTCGAAGCATCATAATTAAAGACGGGGTTGAGATCTAGATCCAGATCCGTATTATCAGTTTGAAAAGCATGGGGGAAATTAGTCTATTTCAAGTTTAATAAATGTGTTCTAATTAAACATACAAAACCTCACATTCTTCTAACTTTGGTTACAATGTGGCCTTGCATTTATCTGCCAGACTCTGTGTGAGTGCCTCTCAGGATGGCAAGCTGATTGTGTGGGACACCCACACCTCCAACAAGGTACTCAGCATCTAACAAACTTCTTCTTCAAGTCATTTTATTTTATTTTATTTTATTTAGATCTACTGTATATAGATCCCAGGCTGAAGAACTGTTGTGAATAAAGTGAATGCAGAGTAGATAAAGTGAGATACGACCCCACACCATACTATCTCCATATCAGAATGAATCATTCTTTATATTTATACAAATATAAATCAATGCAATATTGTTGTACTGCATATTTCTTTATTATCAAAAAATATTTTTAATGTTTTTATCAATAATGTGCCACTTATGGTATTTTTTTTTTTTAAGTTTCAAAAATGTATTTTAAAAATTCTCAATATAAATTAGAAATATCTTGTACATTAATCAGCCTGTACTTCTAAAAATCACACACATACAACATATTTTTTAATTTTATGCAATAACACAGTGAGTGTACTGTACATACTGTATGGACCTTTTTCAAAGCCAATTTATAGCATGCATAAAAAACAGCTGATAAAAATTGAGAATTTAAAAAAAAGGAAGTATGGTGATGTAATATGAATTATTGCATCATCAAGTTAAAACTAAACATACATGGTATATGGTTAATTGGAAAATGCACTGTAGCATTTTGAATCAATGATAAAACAGATTTAAATTTAAAACAGATTTAAAGAATTTAAACAATTGGGATCAATAAAGTATTCTGATTCTGATTGGTTTGACCTTTGCCACATGCCCATATTCCAGGTGAATGCCATCCCACTGAAGTCTTCATGGGTGATGACATGTGCCTACGCCCCTTCAGGAAACCTGGTAGCATGTGGTGGCTTGGATAACATGTGCTCTATCTACAACCTGACCCCAAAAGACGGCCAAATCAAAGTCATGCGGGAGCTAAATGCCCATACAGGTGCAATCACATAAAAAATGATTTATATACAAACATTAACTTATTGGTGAACAATTTTCTGTATAGTTTCTATATGTACAAATATATTAAATGTAAAGGAAATATGTAAACGTACAATAAAACATTAAAACATAACTCTAAGTCCTGTATGGTACCAAATATTTTCGAAGAATAGAACACTTATAGTGTAGCGCACATTAGAGGAAAGATCACTCTTAGCAAAAAGTGCATATTTTTCAGATTTTTTTAAAATTCAATAAACAAGCAAAAACAAATTGCATTTTCACCCTGCCTACAAAACCACCCTGCTTCGTGCTTCCGGCCAGTCGTGTCATTAGTGCTTGTCAGGAAGACAGTGTGTGTGTGTGAGAGAGAGGGAGAGAGAGAGAGAGTTAGATACACATGGATGATATATCTCCCATTATAAGTCAGTGTAATTAGCCTATGTTGTTGTTTTTTTATTCAAAAAAAGGCCTGTGAATTCTCAAATCATGAGCAAATGTGCATTTGCTGTATGTTTTTATCATTTTAAACTGACCTGTGCTCCCTATATATTTTCATAGGTTGTGTAATGATGGCACGATCACCCCCCATGAATGCATTTTTTGTCAAGTAGTGTGCTGTTTAGGACACAGCCTGGTTTGCTTTCCTGTGCTAGAGAAATACAGGGTTTTGCAAACTAGATTTCTGATCCATGTTTATTTTCTTTGAGGCAAATCAAAAGGATACACTGAGTGAAGAATTGGTTCATTTTAAGACATTACACAGTTACACTCGCTTTTGACTATATTAATATGTCAGGCATGCTCTGCCTGAAGGTGCTGTGTAGTTTAGCTAAGAGCAAAAGAGCTGTTGGCCTGTTACTCTTCAAATACAAGACTTTTCATGAAGCCAACACAGAATTGTGGCATTGTTCTGTACTCCGGTGTTAGCTCAACACAGAAATTGCAATGTCATTTGATGATGATGATGCAAAGGGGACATAAGAGTCCAAACAATGAATCAGCTTATAACAGTTTCAGTTCCACTATTCCAGTATTTCTTCCAGTGTTTTGAATGACTGAAATTTATGAAGTGTTTGAATATACATATATTCATTCATTTTCTAAGCAGCTTATTCCTAATTAGGGTCGCAGGGAGGCTGGCGCCTATCTCAGCCTACTCTGGGCCAAGGCGGGGTACACCCATATCAGCTCGCCAGGCCATCGCAGGGCCAACACACATACAACAGCCAACTAGCCTACTGTGCATGCTTTTGGACTGTGGGAGGAAACTGGAGTACCCGGAAGGAAACCCACGCAAGCACAGGGAGAACATGCAAACTCCACGCAGAAACGCCTGAGCCCGGGAATCGAACCCAGGCCTTCTTGCTGTGAGGCGGATGTGCTAACCACTACGCCACTGTGCCGTCCTATATACGGGGTGGAATTTTGCAAAACTAAGCTACTGGCCAACAGGACTATTGAAATTATAAAACTATTAGTCCCTTCTTCATATTTACTGGTCAGGAACACTATAGCTTCTTTACCTATATATAATATATATATCTATACGATATATATATATATATATATATTTTTTTTTTTTTTTTCAGATGGTTTTCTTTTAGATATGGATAGGTTTAAAAATGAACGAGTGAGTGTTATCTATATTTTCCTTCACTCCCTTGTCCCTTTTCTTACTTAGGATATTTGTCTTGCTGTCGTTTCCTGAGTGACTCCGAGATCATCACTGGCTCTGGAGACCGTACCTTGTGAGCACCTCATTCTGCTGCACTTTACCACAAATAATAATCAAATATGTAATACTGTGGTATCTTAACATTAGCAATCATTTTGCAATAAATTTCTATAGTGAGGGGGAAAATCCCAATCATCTTGTTTTTTCTTTAGCTGTCTCTGGGACATCGAGACTTCATCACAGAAGACGATTTTTTCTGGCCACATTGGTGACTGCATGTCAATAGCTTTGTCTCCAGATTCTAATTTTTTTATCTCAGGATCATGTGACTACACCGCCAAACTGTGGGACATACGAGAGGGTCGATGCAAGCAAACATTCTATGGCCATGAGAGTGACATAAATTCCATTGCGGTGAATTTTCTCCCTATTATATATTTTCTCTGTCTGTGTCTCTCTTAAACACAGATATATACACACACCAAATTCTAACTATCTTCAATTTCAAGCACCTTTCAAGACTGAGACATTTCTTCCTCCCTCCACAGTTCTTTCCCAATGGTAATGCAGTGATCACTGGCTCAGACGACTCATCCTGCAGGCTGTATGATCTGCGCGGTGATCAGGAGCTGTCCACTTACAAGGACTCAAACCTCATGAGTGGTGTCACCTCCGTGGGACCCTCACTTTCTGGACGTCTCCTTTTCGCTGGCTACGATGATTTTACCTGCAACATCTGGGATGCGCTGAAGGTTGAGAGAGTGGGTAAGTGAGAGGAAATGAAAGAGAAGCCAGGGGAGAAAGATGGAGTTGTAGAAAGACAGGTTGCCTTCATTTACCTGGCTTGATACAGATTTTAGCAAATTGGTATGAAGTGAGCAACTGATGAGTAGATAACAGGGTCCACATATTAGGAAAAAAAACAAAACAATAATCATGTCCTGGTAATCAACAAATCCATGATTACAATCTACCAAAACGAGCTTGGAAACTAAAAATATTGCTATAAAAATGCAGTGGGGCGGTGGTGGCCTGGTCGGGATCTACTGATCCCAAGGGAGTTCTAGAACCACTGTCACCGGGTTGTCACTGCTGTCCCCCCAGTGCAGCTAACTGGGTTATCAAAGGGCAGCCATGTCTTTCACTGTCTGTGGTGAGAGGCATGTAAAAGAACCATTGCTGACTTTTGTAAAGAGTAGGCTGCATTGCCATCAGCGTGTTTCTACCCTGCGAGCTGTCCAGGGTGTACTCTGCCCTCGCCAGAGTCGGCTGAGATGGGCCCCAGCCTCCCCGTGACCCTAATTAGGATTAAGCGGTTCAGAAAATAAATGAATGAATGAAAAATGCAATGGGTGCATGTACATATTCTCCATGTATTTGTGTGGCTTCTTCTGGGTTCTATGGTATCCTCCAGTACATGAATACTCTGCGTCATGGCCAGTGTTCCTGGGATTGGCTCCAGATTCATAGAAACGTTTACCACAGCAAAGCGCTTACCCAACAATGACGAATGTGTACATGTGTATGTGTAGCAACAAAAGAAATTGTGAAATACTTGACAGAAAAGAGAAACTAGAAGAAGGATGAAGAAAACTGAAATCTGGAACTTGGATGTAAAGAGATACAGCTCGATGCCATAAGAAAATATTATGAAGATTATACTTTATTCCCTCACTCACTCTGAACTGCTTCATCCTACAACTAGGGGACACAGCCAACACTGGGCGAAGGCAGGGTACACCCTGAACAGCTCACTAGACATTGCAAGGCAATACACTCACAACCATTCACACACACACATCCACACCTAAGGGCAATTTATAACAGCCAATTAGCCTAATGTGCATGTCTTTGGACACTGGGAGAAAACTGGAGTACCCAGAGGGCACCCACGCAAGCACAGGGAGAACATGCAAACGCCACACAGAAAGGCCGAGCCAGGGAATTACAACCCAGAACCTTCTTGCTGTGACGCAGACGTGCCAACCACTGCACCACCGTGCTGCTTGTGCCTTTATTATTTGCTTTAAATGTTGGATTTCTTTCCATAGGAACGCTGTCAGGCCATGATAACCGAGTGAGCTGCCTCGGTGTGTCGCCTAACGGAATGGCTTGCTGCACAGGATCCTGGGATAGCTTCCTGAAGATCTGGAATTGAAGCACCTTCTGAAAGAGCCACATCTAAAGAAAAAAAATGAAAAACATGATTCAGAGAAACACCTATGGGGGTTTAAAATTAGGCATGAGAGAGAGAGAGAGAGACGTGTTTGCGCTTGAGAGCATTATCTCATATATAGGCACTTTTTTCCTTAAAGAAGCTATACAATGAACTATGCAAATAACAATTTATATATAGGACTGTGCAAATCTTACAGGGACCGTAGTGCCCTAAGTAACTGCAACAGGCACTTTTCAGGTACTTTTGAAAGAAAACATTAACGTTAGAGGAACGTAGGTATTGTTTATTACTTTCAAATACTGTTCTTAGTCCATAGTACTGAAACATACTCACCAAAATGAGGGATACAGGTAATGTGTAAATAACACAATCTATCACAGGAGCTGCCTATGCTGCCAAAATATATTGGGCATGCATATTTTTAAGCTAAGTTATAACTCTTTTGATTTATAGATAAATAAGTTTGGAAAACATTGTTTAATATTAGATTTTAGATATCTGTATTTACATTATTTGAACTATATAATACTATGTTTGATTATTTTAGCTTTAGTTGTTTTCATAAAGAATAATTATTCTCATATTATTATACACACACACACACAATGTTATATACATAATTTGTAGCATAATTTTACTATCCTTGTCTTTATGCCTTTATGCTATTAATAAAAGAAAGCTAATCATGGTAATTTATTGTCTGCTTCTTTTTATCCATCACAGTCCAATGACATTCACTGAGAAAGACTGGCGCTCCAGTATAACGTATACAAAGGATAATATTTTAGAGCTCATACTTACGCAGACACCACCGAACAATGGTTCTGGGCATGTCCAACTGGGTTGAGACCACAGGGCTGACCCAGGACATGCTGAAGAGAGTAAAACTGGCTTGGGAACAACTGGCTTCGTCCCCTGGAAGAGCAGGAGGACATGGCCTCAGTACGAAAACTGAATACATGCACTGAACAGGGTGCTGTATCAGAAACCAGAAAAAGAGAAAGGGTTTTAAAAAAAAAAAGAAAGAAAGAAAGAAATGTAGAAAGGGTCAGTTTCATCAGTGTATTTAGTTAATAAGGTAAACAGACCAGAGGATCTTTGTAAGGATCCTTGCCATGTTTTCTGACACTTGTAGTAAATATAAATTATAACGCGCGCACACACACACCCACACCCACAGATGTATATATATATATATATA
>JBCNYH010000001.1:34174922-34186850 GCA_039654325.1 Tandanus tandanus | reverse complement strand
TATATATACACACACACACACACACACACACACACACACACACACACACACACACACACACACACACACACACATATCCCTTTTGTGTTGCTTATTTGTTTGGGTTTAAGGTATTTTTTTCCCTGACTGTGTTTGTGACTCAGCAGTTCAGTGGCTATGGGCTTAGTGGTTACAGTTTTGGGCTTCTGATTGAAAGACTTTGCCTTCAAGTCCTGGTACGTTTACTGTTGGGTCCTTCAAGAGGTTTTACTGTCTTCTGCTCAGCTCCGTCACTTTGAATAAAAATGTCTGCTGAATAACATAAAAATAACTAAGTTTCCTCCAGACTCTTTTTTTCCCACTGATCTCCCATAAACATGTCAATAGGTGGACTGGCTGTACTAAATACTCTGTAATCTTAGGTATGTGAATGTGAATGTGTGTGTGTGCGTGTCCTGTGATGGTCTGGTGTGCCACCCAAAGTGCCTGAAACACAGTGTTGCTTTGGGTCCAATTACTTTCAAATACAATCTGGGCCAAGACTGTGCCTAAGTACCCAGGATATCACCCAGGACAATTTCTTATACCACTTATTATTTTACTGCAAGTTGCATTGTGTGATTTAATAAAATTGGTAAAACATAAGTTTGATGACTGTATACTGCATGTTGATTAACACCTTCCAATATACAAGAATAAAACATGATCAGCATTAATTCCATTAATTGCACCACAGTTAGTATTTTGTCATGCAGGAAAAGACCATTCTTTATTTCATTCAAGGAGTATTTTGATTTAATATATGTGTTTATATAATATATATTTATTTTTGAGCTATCTTTTCTAGGACCTACATTGCTTTCTAAAAATAAAAGAGAGTGGCTTTGACTTGGAATTGTCTTATTACTTTATGGAAGAAAAAAAACCATGGGGTCTAGACCCTACGGCCAGCAGGACCATTTCTTAATATGGTCCATTTCATAAAGTTAAAATAATCTCTTTATGTAATATATAAGCCCAAGTTGGCTGAGATGGGTGCCAGCCTCCCCGTGACCCTAATTAGGATTAAGTGGTTCAGAAAATGAATGAATGAATAAACTGCTGTGACTTTAAAACAAGGTCAAGGTGAGCCATATACAGTCCCATGCTATTTGCACATGAGGGGGACCTATCCACCGAATTTAGTGATCCTATGTAACTTTCTTCCAAAGTTTTCCCACTTTACTCAACATTTTTCATTCATAATAATGACCAAATGTAGGCCAAATGGACCAAATGTCCAATCCTGTTCCTGGAGTGCTACCATCCTCTGCAGGTTTTTATCTCCAACCAAGATATAACGCTCCTCTTTTAGCTGATCAAATACTTCTTAAGGCAATAATATGACAGTCAGGTGTTCATGATTAGGATTGGAGCCAAAGTCTTCAGGAGGATAGTTCTCCACGAACAGGGCTTTAAACTCCTGCCCTAGACAAACACAAGTCATGGGTGATAATGATTAATTACGATTTATCTTGTAAATCAGATACACTTTTGTTAAAGTATATCTGCTCATGTCACTTTAGAGCACATCATATTTGATCCAGCTTCTCAAACAAAGAAACATAGCTGTCTGTCCAAAAGTGTCCACTCCAAAATGCAGATTTATATCTTTAGTACATTTACGTATCAAGTAATTTTCAAATAGTTACCAGTCATCCAGTAAGTGACCACATCAAATAATTAATGATGACCATATCTGGGAGCTCAGGGACTTCTCTTTGTGAAACTGTTGTTCCAGCATTGGCCAATTCAATAAGCTTATCATCCAAAGCTGCTGTCATTGCCAATGTTATGGAGTATAGATCCATTGTAGCAAGAATGATATTCCTACACTTTTTCATATATCTAGACTTCCATTTTTTATTCAAATCCTGTGTTATTTTGAAAAATAATCATGGGCTAGCAGAGCTCACAGCACCCACCTTCTTTTGTTTTATGTCCAGAATGGCTGCTACACAGTTTCCAGTTTTGCTTCAGTCATGTGATCAAATAAGTACTATAATACATGTGTGTCCGTGTGTGTGTGTGTGTGTGTATGTATGTATACCTGTGGAGTAACAGACAAGGCAGCACTAAAACAGTCCACAGCCTTGTCATATTCTCCACTCAAATTAAAGAGAACTCCGAGACCACACTGTAACTGAGGGTCGACTCGCGTGGGATCAGCAGCCGCCGCACTCAGAAACAAAGACTGTACCTCATTAAACAGAGCCCTGTGAGACAGACAAACAAGTAAATACAGAATCAAAATTGAGATGAAATATCCATTCCATGCTTTACTCAGAATCTAATTAAACTTTTCTGTACTCAGGCAGCAGTGATCCAAATCTCTCTCTCTCCTTCTCTCTCTCTCGAACTCCTTCCCTCTCCTTCTCCCTGTCTCTCTGTTCAAGAATATGCCGATACTTTGGATTGTGTCCCAACCAATCTCGTAGTGTCTCACAGGCCTGCCGGTGCAATGACTCGTTGGTGAAGCTGACAGCTAGAGCCATGAGAGCCGTCAAATTGTCTTTCTTCAGTTCAATACACCTGAATAGAAAAATAACGGGAGGAAGAAAACAGACCATATACAACCATCAGTAATGTAGAGCAAATAAAAATTAATCAGGTAGAAAACATACAAAGAGCAGTTTGCAAAAGACTGTGTATCCTTCACTGACCTGCGGAGGGCGCTGATGGCTGCAAACTCTTGCTCATTCTCAGCTTGGCATGTTCCCAGATACTGCCAGGCCTGAGGTATAAGAAAAAAACACACACACACACACACATCTCACATGCAATGGAATTGTCATATAAATGAATGATGAATAAAGAAAGAAGGTAGATCATCATCATCATTATTATTATTATTACTATTATTGTGTATCAGTGTTGAATTTGCTAGAGGACCTACCAGCTGGTTGTCTGGTTCTCTTTGCACTGCACTCTCAAACAGGCGCACGGCTCCGGGGATGTCCCCCGCTTCCATCCTCTTCACTCCTTCTGCTAGCGGGTCTTCATGGGTCAAGTATGGATTCTCTTCCTCAAACTGATAGCCCTGAGAAACAGGTGATAATCGAGCACACAGTTTAAAATGTGTAAAAACAAAATAAGTGGATTACATACTGACTTTTAGCAAGTTTAGAAAACAGAGGGCATCCAGAGTGTTCATACCTCCACCTATATCCCAGAGAAAATACAGGAAGTCATAAGGGCTTGATGAATGTATGAAATACATACATATATAGGCGTTCATGATGTGTGTAAATGTAATTTTTTGATTTTGCTATACTGTATTAATCCTGCCTCTGCATTTAACCCATCAAAAGTGAGCACACACACACACACACACGTAAACAGTGAGCACACACACACACACGGAGCAGTGGGCTGCCACACATTGGGGTGCCCAGAGAGCAGTTGGGGGTTAGGTGCTTGCTCAAGTGCACCTTAGCCATGAATGTGGAGAAAGGGAAGGTGCAGCCCACTCCCCCAGCACCACACATTTCTCCCGCTGGTTTCGGGAATCGAACCAGTGACCTTTCGGTCCCAAAGCCGCTTCTCTAACCATTAGACCACGGCTGCCCCACGGCTGTGCCTATTTGTTTCATTTTATTCAGAAGTTCACTAGTTCCTATCTGATTTGTTAGTTAGTAAATGTACTCTGTATACTTATTGCTGGCATCTTGCCTTCTTTGTACAGGTATATCTGCGCCCTTACCTTGCGATTTCGCACTTCAGCGAGAGTGAAACGAACTACAGTTCACGGCCTTTTCAAACAGGTTAATGCAAACTATCAAATGCAAACTACAACTTTTGATGTAAGTAAAAACCACCCGATGATGAAAATATACATAATTTCAGTGTTACAGAACAGTTTGGAAGGCTTTTCTTTCATTTTCCTTTAAGACAACTAGTCACGCATTCTCTCATTAAATGCAGGTTTTGATGCATGTATGGAAAATCTGAAAATCAATCATTTTGACACACTAATACAATTAATCGGCTACATCTTAAAACGGTCCTCCAAATGGCTTGGAGCTGGATGGTCACAAATATGAACAGTGCATTCATATTATCATTATCTATGTGATATATTAATATTATTAATAATATGTGAATACCAACAAAAAAATGTACCCCTTTAGTAATCACGAATCCAGGTTACACTTCAAAGCCAAATTTGTGTGCACCAAATTTACATGCCAAACTAAACAAAAACAAAGTTAATAGGCCCTAATGTGTCCATATCTGACATTCAAGTATACCTCTCAGTAAGCGTGGCCCTCACGTGATGTCAGTCACCATTGTTTCCAAGTGTCTGTATAAATTACCAGCTAGTGTTAACGGTGAGCAATAATAAATAGATCTAGGCACTTCTGACGGTACTGTTGGTGTTACCTATCTGTTTGGGTCATCTTTAATCATGTTATGGTTTATAAGTTGCTCTCTGAAATAGCCAATATTTTTCCTCTGAATACCACAATTTCATGCTGAGTGATGATAGGGGTAGATGTTCAGATTTCATACCCGTAAATGCGATAGTTAAAATAGTCTGCTAAAAAAAAAAATAATAATAAAAAAAAAACACTGTTATTTTTTTCTACAAATGCCACAATTTCATGCCGGCAGAAAATAAGGGTGGATTATTAAAAGACACTTGTATGTAAGCCTTACATGTACATATTACCTGCATACACACAAACTACACGAATCATCTATCTCATCATCTACAGTATAAGTAAATACCAGCTTGTGACAAACCAGCTAGTAAACCAGTAAATTATTGAGATAGAATTACAAGTGGCACAGTGGTGAAAGCGAATTACCCTTTCTCAAAGTGAATGGAGTATTTCTTGTGTGGGTGTACGTGGCTACCTTGTCATATGAGGTGCTGAGAAGCTGGTCAAAGTCAGACAGCCAGGGATGAGCCTCAGCGTCTCTCTTCGCCATCTCCTCCCACTCTTCTTGCAGTTTCTCCCAGAAATCAATATCACTCTGCATTCACATACACACACACACACACACACACACACACACAAAATGGTAAAGATACTTTAACTGTTATTACAACATTTACCAAAAATGAAATGAGTGCACATATGTGCTCTAATACCTCCACAGCAGCTTTAGCCTGCTGAAAATCAGAGCCCGCCGTGGTGAACTCATCTACCCAGGACTCAGCAGACTCTTCTGACACCTGAGGAAGAGAACCAGGTGGTCTTCATAATGTTTTATAACCACCTCATAGAACTTAGACATGGGTATTATGGAGTCAAGGAAAAGGTAAATGAGGGTAAGAACAATAACAGCAGCAACAACAAAAGAAATTGCCGAAAAGAGAAAGCGTCCTACCCTCATTAATCGTTCTTTCTACACATCTATAGAGGCACCTACCCTTAAATGAAAAGGCAGGCAGTGTTATTATGCTTTGAGGAACTGAGTGGCTCGATTGAAAGGCAGCCATTTTGTGCAGATTTGCTCTCACAGCACGTAAGCAATAGCAAAATGGCTTGCATCAAGGAAGCACAAAGAGTAAAGCGACAACAGCAGCAACATCAGCACTATAAAGCTGCAAAACGTGGGGGAAAAAAAGTTTGAGAAATGGACCCCAGCATATTGAGGACACTTTAAAAAGGACCACTGTATTTGTGTTGCTAAGCAGCAGGGGTCGTACCTGACCGACGAGATTAGCCCACTGTTCTGCCTGTTTAGCTTTAGTTTGGTCATTCTTCTCTCTGCACTCTCGAGTTTCCACTTGTACAGTCCCTCCCCCCGATTCCTTCAGGAACTGTGCAGCCATTATGGGGGCAGGTGGGAGGGACAGGTGTGTTATGGGTTTGGTATTGGGGTCAGTAGGGAGTTTTACATTAGATATGGATTGAGGTAAATGGGTTAAATAGAAGCCAGACAGACAGAGCACATGTTATAGTAATAACACTCATGTATAACTCATGTCAGTGTATCATAGCTGAGGGAGTATTTTAAGTAATAAACTACATTTATTACTTAAAAAGAAGAGAAAGTTGTTATTTGTGACAGCTTATGGATGCACAAGGCAAGTGTGTTCATCTAGATTGTTTTCATTCTCAATAAACAGCAAGAGCTCAAACGGCTGCAGGCTGCACATGCCCTCTTTAAGAGGCTGGTTAGGGCTCGTACCTGCTTGAAGCCGGATGCCCAGTTCTGTGCCTCTCTGGCCTGTGCTTTATCAGTGAGCTGCTTGCCAGCTCTGTCCTCCACAGTCACACTGCCCTCGCCAATCTGCCTAACAAACCGCAGGAACTGCACAACAACAACAACAACAACAACAACAGCTGTTACACAACTACAACTCGCTCTGCACACAAACGAGTTCAGTCAAGACGTGTTGAACAAACACGCCCTGATGTACTGATGTTGCCATGGCAACACTAATCATACAGTAAAGCAGCACCATCAGGACTCCAGACAAACAATGACATTTAAGTCAAAAAGGCAACACTTTGGCTTAAGAGTCCATTTACAAGTCACTCAGATTTAATAGTTTGCTTGGCAAAAAAAAAAAAAAATCCAAGGTTCTATTTACTTTGCCTCTCAATTCAACACAGAGCTTTAGTAAAATACAAGCAGGACAAAAAAGTACTGAAAATATGTCAGAAACTAGAGGGCCACTATATTACTGATACTGAGTAATATAGCTGTCATACAGCTGTGACAGGCTACAAAGAGGACTGTAGAGGAGCATTACGTGCAGTAAGCACTGGATCACCCCCAAAGATCAATAATGAACACAGCCAGGCCAAAGTTTGGATACTGAGGCTTATATAAGGTTGTTCATGAATAGGTTGTTTTCAAAGCAAACAAGTGCTTAGTATGTTTTGGAATTTTTAATAAAGTTCTAATAAAAAACTAGTTGTTTAAGGCAGCAATTAAATTAGTTTTTTATATACAAAATAATTTAAAAGTACAAAATCCGATAAAAGCACACACATGCATTTTAACTTCGCTATTTACATTAATTTCATGTGCTGTGTACTTCAAGCTGCTCTTCTGGTCATCGGGAGTGCACAGATTGGTCGTCTGAGTTGCCAGTCTTCCTGTCTGCTAAAACCATTCTAACTCTTGTCCTCTCACCCCAAGGTACACAGAATGGCCACTTACTGGATGTTTTTTGTTTTTCACACCACTCTATGTAAGGTCTACAGACAGCCGTGAGTGAAAATCCCATTTAATCTCATTTAATCCTATGTGAGTCACGGGGAGGCTGAAGCTCATCTCAGCCAACACTGGGCGAAGGCAGGGTACACCCCGTACAGCTCGCCAGACTATCGCAGGGCCAAAACACACACAAACCATTCACACCCACACTCACCCTTTGGGGCAATTTGGAACAGCCAATTAGCCTAATGTGCATGTCTTTGGACTGTTGAAAAAGACTGGAGTACCCGGAGGAAACTCACACAAGCACAGGGAAAACATGCAAACTCAGAAACGCCCTTGGGACTTGAACCCAGGAGCTTCTTGCTGTGACACAGATGTGCTAACCACTATGCCACTGTGCCACCCGTATGACCTAACTTATATAGTCTAAGTGTTCATATTAAAGAGGATGGTGAGTATAGATTCCAGTGTGTCCAAACCTTTGACTATACGTTTATCAGTCCATCACATGACCATGGGTTAAATATTACAGTATAACTTGCAGCTGTGAAATGGAGAAATTATCCAGGATTTGTCACCTTCAGAACTGTTTTAAAATGCAAATAAAGTATTACAAAAAATAAGCAGGAGCATAAAAACACATGCTCACCTCTGTGTTTTGCAGCTTGGGGTCATCAACCTTTGCGAGGAGCTCATTAGCCGTTTGCTTCAGGTCCTCCCCTGGTTGGTAGTCTTTTGTCCTTATGAGTTAATTTAAAAAAAAAAGAAAACTTCATGTTTTGGAGAAAAATCCTCAACTCAATTCACAACAAACAAAAATAAAACCCAATCAAATCTACAAATATACTATACACAGGTCATTTAGATTCATATTTACAGCCACTTGGAGCATTCTGAGAGAATAAACAACTTTGTTCCAGTGCATTTTTCCCTGTGTGCAAGTTCCAAGTCATATTCAGCTGCCAAGGACATGATCAGCAAAACCACCTACAAACTGTTCTGCTTGTGTTATTTGTCAAAGCATCAAGGTTGAAATTCTGTCATTCTTTCAAAAATGGTGTTGCATTTATTAATAAATGCCGAGCAATCTTTTCTAACATGAATTGCCAGTTAACGCTCTGTAAACTTTATTACATTCTGTCAGCTTTCTACACATTTCCATTTCATATAAAAGGCCTCACCATTCTTTCTCTTGATCTTTCTCTCCTAATTCTCCCAACCACAGCTTCTCCTCTGATTGCTCCAGATACTCTTCAGCCCATCGCCCAGGGTCTGTGATAAACACAGAGAGAAATGGAGAGGGAAGGTTACATGAGAGAATATGACAGGAAGTAAAAACCAAACAAGAAAAGACAGACCTAACGGGTAAGTTAGTACCCGTAGAATGCTTAAAAACTTGCACAGTATCCCATATGGCCAAATATTCTGTAGACAATTTACCATGAGGCCCACATGTGAGCCCTTCGCAAACTGCCACATTGTTCGAAGCAACTTTAGGAAGTCTTTGTATGCTGTAGCATTGCAGTTTCCTCTTCATTAGGACTCAGTTTCAGCACGACAATGTTCATGTGCACAAAGCAAAATCCATGAACATATGCTTTGCCAAGTTTGGAGTGCAGGAACTTGGAACTACACAGAGTCCTAACCTCAACCACACTTCAGGATGAACTGGAACGCTGAGTGTACCCCAGACCTCATCAACCATCATCAGTTCCTGAGCTCACTAATGCGCCTGCAAAAGCCCCTTTCCAAATCTAGTGAAAGTCTTTCCAGAACAGTAGAGGTTATTTTAAAACAAAGACGGAATAAATCTGGACTGGGAAGCTCAAAAAGCAGGCGGTATGATCGTCAGGTGTCCAACTTTTGGCATTTATAAAGTTGATGGGTTTCCGCATTATAGACAGTAGGAGGATTTTCACAGTGTGTTAACAAGCATCATTTATTTCTCTATAGTCACCAGCATGGTCTAATAGTAACAATTCTCATTAGATAATCAGTCCCTTCAGGATTTTGTAAGATTTCTTTGTGATTGTTTTAGACTAAAATGCCCAAATTTGTGGCAGATTTACAAAATAATTTGTGTTGCATGTTTTTAAGTATTTATTGCAGGATATTGGAATTTATTGTAGGATTATGAAAACTGCTAAAATAATAGTTGTGTACATCTGAATCTTGACGTCTTCAAAAGCATAACCAAGAAAGTGACTTGGCCAAAATTTGCGCAGGGGACTGCTATGATTGGTGAAACCTGTGGGATAATACAAAAAATGGCCAAAATTGTTGAAAAGTTGCAGTAATTTGTTAAAATTGCAAGGTCATGCAGAATGCACAAGGATGGGATAAATTCGAGGGAATTGATGTGATTGTAACATCCTGAATTCCTGGAGGGACTGGATAACACACTTCAGAATACTGGAGAGTAATACAGCATCTACTGAAACAAACAAGGGAAACACAGCACTGGGATGGTTAGTATTCTCACCTCATAGCAAGCAGGAATCTGGGTTAGAACTTGCCGGAAAACTGAGGCCATTCTTTATGTGGTTCACATGTTCTCCCTGTGCCTGAGTGAGTTACCACCAGGTGCTCTGTTTTTCTTCCATTGTCCAAGGACATAG
Source organism: Tandanus tandanus (assembly GCA_039654325.1). Classification (NCBI taxonomy): domain Eukaryota; kingdom Metazoa; phylum Chordata; class Actinopteri; order Siluriformes; family Plotosidae; genus Tandanus; species Tandanus tandanus. Next base: position 34,177,089 of record JBCNYH010000001.1, on the reverse strand, counting down.
AGTTTAGGTCAACCGGCTTCTCTAATTTCCCATAGAAAATGTAACTGTTTCTTTATGTTAGCCTAGCAATAGTCTGGCAACATGCCCAGGCTGTACCCTACCTTTTGCTGAATGTCAGCTGAGAATGAGTTACCATGACTCATAATCAGTATGTGGTGTAAAAATGAATTAATAAATGAAATAATAATGAGCCAATGCAATTTGGATATTATTACTTAAAAATTGCATTGTATAATCTTTTAAATATATTTTTGTTGTAATGAATGTTGATAGTTATTGGTCAGTAATCATTTTTATTTCAATTTAAATAGTTAATAGAACCATGGAGTATGTGAAAAATTTAAGCTCTGTAGTGTACTTCAGTAATAACTGTAGATAAGGCAAACAATTAAGCACCATAATCAAAAGTTTCCACAGAAACAGGAATAATTCAGACAAATGTTCTTCATAAGTTGTGCAATCAAAGTACTGCTGCAACCATAGGAGGTGAAGCCAGTGCATATTTAAAACAGTAACAGGGGTTTACAGCCATCATGTATGCTAAAGTACTGGAACAGATCATCATGACAAAAATCAGAGGCAGTGGTAATAGGTTAAGGCTCTGAGTAACTGACTGGAGGGTCTGGGCCAAGCTGACACTATTGGGCCCTTAGGCAAAGCTGATAATTCCACCTGCTCAACCTATCCATATCAATCCCACACAGAAGTAGGAGGAAAACAACATCATCTTTAATAACACTTAATGCTTGGTTGCATATCCCTTGTTTGCAGAAACTGCACTAACTGGCAATCCACGGTGTTGTCACTGGCATTTATGCTTCTTTTCCAGGTTTGTACCTGGGCTTCTTGGAGTTGTTGTTTGATTTAGAAGGGTTCGGGGGAAACCCAGTGCTCAAACCAAGAGTGATTAATTGTTAAAGTATTTAATCCAACACGGCACATCTGGGCAACATGAAACACCCATTATATAGCTGAGGAACACAAGTACTTCTTATCTCCCACTTTACTGGATGTCAATCCATCTGCATCCACTGGTGTAGTAATCTATTTTACATATTATGTGTGTATATTTTTTGAAGTGGTTGAATTGTTTAATTTGGTCTGGCTCTATGATGCTCAATTTGTGTTGCTTTTATAAACTAGAAAGGTAAATGAACGCCGAGTGAGAGTTCTCTGTGTTTATTTGCTACATATAACTGAACAAATCCTCCGAGAAGCAACTATAAATTGACTGCATATCTAAAAAATAAACCACTGAAAGAGATGAATCATATTTTCATTTATTCATTTTGCAATAAATCTTTGAGAGTGTAAACTCATGTTTTAGTAAAACCATTGCTTTATAGAACAATACATTTCTGAATTATTTATGGCCTAAAGTATGTGGACACCTGATATATTCACACCCATATTCCGGTCTTCTCCAAACTGTCACCCAAAGGCAGAAGCACAGAATTATCTAGAATGTCTTTGAATTTGCTGTCACATTAAGATTTTCCTTCACTGAACCAAAGGGCCTCAAACCTGCTTAAACGTGACAGTGTCCCTGTGCACAAACCAAGGTTTATAAGGCCATTGTTTTGGCAAGGCTGCAATGAAGGACTCAAGTGACCCTCGCAGAGCTGTAAGCTCAACACCATTAGGCACCTTTGAGATGAACTGGAACGCTGACTGCAACCAAGGCCTCATTACCTGATAGTGTCTGACCTCCCTATTGCTCCTGTGGCTTAATAAACACAAATACAAATAACCACACTCCAAAGCCTGCTTGAAAGGCGTCCAAAGAAAGGCACGACTACATCTGGAACAAGATGTTTAACAAGCCCATAAGTGGCAATATGGTGCAACCCTGAGTAAGAGAGTTAGTATCATAACTGTTCCAAATCACTTATGTTAACCAATAACCTAGAGTCTGATCATTATATCTAAAACTCTAAAATGTCATGGAAAAAAGCTATCCTGGAAATAATACCAATGAATAAATAGAGAATAAAAAAATAAAATGATGTATGCAAAAATTGATCAATACGATGTAATAAGAAAAAGGTAAGTCTGTTGGGCTTTTACACCCGAGCCTAGTGGCTCATCAATCCGGTGCTTATCCCCGGTTTCTGTAGCGTGAAGCGACTAGGAGTTCAACTCCTCCTGGATGGGATGCTAGTCCATC
>JBCNYH010000001.1:34115320-34130227 GCA_039654325.1 Tandanus tandanus | reverse complement strand
ACACACACACACACAAACACTCACACACACATGCACACACACATGCAGACATGCAATTACCCCAACCACAAACACAAAAACTTATACAAATCTTACAGAAAGGGGTTTATCACTCATACACACTGAGCATTCTGTGATTTCTCCCCTGAAAACCACTTGAGTACATGCATCAATCTGCACCGCTGCTCCACTACATCTGCAGCCACAGATAGGGCTGAAAGAGTGTCCTATAAAACCTATACGAGTAAACGGCACAATGAAAATGGGAAATTCTCTCGCCTGGGGTACTGCATACAAATCACAACTCTTCACTGATACGGTTCTCTGAGGCCAAATAAACAGAATATCCAACTGGGTTAGGATGCAAATGTTTCATGGACCGAATTTGCATTGCTGTAAAGCAAGATGGCAGCATCTACAGCATAATGAGAAGCCATATTCTGCATATTCGCAGCATGATTTAGCATTCTGCTCTTCTAGGAGAAAGCGAGGATACATCATGTGCAACTGCTGACCACTCCATCGTGTTTCAACCCTCTCTCTCTCTATCTCTATCTCTCTGCCTATCTTCCTCGTAGCATCACTAATGTAGCATTAATCTGAGCATTGGGTTTCGGGATTACTCTACCGATTACAGACTTGAATTTCCAGCTGTTCTCGTGCACACTGGCTAACTACACCACTCCCCACAGCCATCCCTCTACTTATTTTTATTTTTTTTGGTGAAAAACATTGTGTCCTTTTTCAGGCTGTGTTCTCTCATTTTCTCTGGCTTTCGCAGCCAACCAGAACACCGTGAATGATTTTCAGTTATGCATCTGTCCATACTGAATCTTTAGTCCTGCTACTTCCTAATATTACTAATCTCTATAATCTATTCATTACCAGTTATATCATGAAGCTCAGCACTGAAGTAGTCCATATATAAACATGTTTCATAGAACTCAACAACAAACAGCTGTGCCATTTTAAACAGATCTGATGCATGTGATTCGTTCAAGGGGTCAAGGGTTACAGCTGGTATGAAATTACACTTTTTTTTTTTTTTGGCGGGTATGTGATATCACTTCTGTACAATCCATTGTCCAACCGACCGTTGTTCTCTAGGACAGCTGTCATTATTCACATTGCTCATAATCGACATGCAAAAGGATGTTGGCCACTGACCTTTGTTGCCATGGGCAACGGCAGTCAAGCAAAAGAGGAGAAAGGAGAGGAAACTCATTCCGGCCATCTGAGGGAGGAAGGGAGAGGAAGAAGGGAGGGGACATGGAAGAAGACATGCATTAAACGGACATGAAGCTGAGAAATATAAAGGCTGAAGCATGGATAGAGGAGTGCAAGTACAGAGAGACAGACACATCCACGCCTGTAGATCACACACTGGGGTCTCATCCTCGTAAAAGAACGTGCATTTTTATAGGCCCTCAGTTACTATTGCTACTTAAATCAAGTAGCATGATCGATTACTCGAGCTCTGTTAGATTCCTCAAGATAGGCCTGTCTGTTCCACAAATACACACACAAACTTTGGATGCTTTAAATTATACATTTAAGATGGATTCATCCTTATGAACATCTTAGCATGCATGAGCACAGTGTCAATCAGACAGTGGTGCATGTGTGACAGGTGCTGCATGAGTGCAGGCTGCATGAGTATATCAGTATCATCCAGTTAAGGTGGAAGACTACACCATTTACAGTTCATGAACTAATAACCTTCACATCCAACGAGTCCCATAAATACCTTCTTACAGCTCTATACTGTAAACTATGCACTATTTATTCGCTTTAAATACTGTTAAATAAAATTTCTATAAAATGTTACACTGAACCTGGACTTGCACTATTACAGGCTCGTGCTCAGGTAAACACATCCACACTGGTGTATTACAGTTCTTATTTATTATATCAAACACCGCTCTGACACGAGGCGCTCTGGCCATTTTGTGCGTCGGGTACGGCCATAAACCTCAGAAGTGATGCCAGCATGTAGTGTGTGTGTGTGTGTGTGTGTGTTTATCTATCTCCAAAGCAGTCCCAAGGTTAAGGCTCGCGCTCCTTCCTGACCGAAACAACGCCATTGAGCCAGATAAGGCAAACATGTAGCGTTGTAATGTTACACATATGCGACATTTACTCATCGATTTTTAACTCCCTCCATCCTTTAACCGCATCCCAAAGCCACAGATGAAAGACAGAAAGAAAAAATGAAAGAGAGAAAGAGAGAGAAATGCCTATAAAACGAGCTGTTATTTAAAAATGATGAGATGCGACGTTACCGTGAGGTGCGAGTCCGGTACCCAGGACAGCCTCCTCCTCAGCTTCTCCGTCTCACTCACTCACACACACGCACGCACACACTCACTCACTCACACAGCGCAGAGCCGACACTCAGGCTAACAGGTGCGGCCCCTCGTGCAGCCTCAGGAATGTCGGCCACTGAAGCCCTTCACCTAACGCGTGATACCGGGCTGTGACTGGATGTTTAGCGCCTACTTCCAGAACACTCGGCTTTATTTTCGGAAGCCTCAGTACGAGAAAGACGGATTAAATTGCCTGAGTGATATAAGAGCGCCGCCACCCCGCTCCGCCCACTAGAGTTATTTCAAAACCACGCCCACACTGCGTCTCTCTCTCTCTCTCTCTCTCTCTCTCTCTCTCTCTCTCTCTCTCTCTCTGGGATGATTTCACCTCAAGTCAGCCTAAACCCTATCCCCCATCCCAATCCCCACTTCCTCCTCTTTTCTATGATTGACAGCCGAACTCTGCTCTGGTCCCGCCCCCCTTCCGTCTCCCGACCTCATTAGGCCAGACTGCATAATGACGTCATAGATCGTAGGCTCCTACGCTAGAGACCCGGGCTGTGTTCCAAAGCACACTAACGCACTTAATAGCGCAGCAAAACAACACTACAGCAGAAATGCTTCTTTTTAGCTATCATTATTATTATTATTATTATTATTACTATAATTGTTGTTATGATTATTATTATTCATGTTTTATACATTTATACAATATTATACATTCATGTTTTATCTTCCATTAACTGTTAATTTTGGCTGAATATAAAAGTTTCCTGGTGAAAGCACCCCAGCTCATAGGCATAGTTTCTCTTATTCACCTGTTTTACATCTTGTTTTAGTTCTGTGTCTGTTTACAATAACATTAACAATAACAAATATAGCTGCAAGTAGCGATTCCCAGGGTCCAAGCGAAGACACAAATGAAGAGCACAGGTGATGATGAGTGATGATGAGATGACTGTTGAGGAGGAACTGATGATGTCACAGAGAGAAATATCATAAAGAGGAGAGCTGAAGAGGAAAAAGACGATGAAGAGTATGAGTGGTGATGAAGAGGACTTTTACCTTATTTTACCTTATATGGCTTTTTGCATTTTTTAAAGTGGCAGAATAATAATAATAATAATAATAATAATAATAATAATAATAATAATAGCAGCAATTACAAAAGGGGTTTCTAGCATACTTTCAGTGCAACACCAATTTATAAAAAGTGGAAAAGTCTGAGATCAACTGTTAAGAAACAAAAAAAAATAAATTGATAAATGGCAATGTTTACTAATATCATTGTGCCTGGTGCAGGGGTCATTGACTCTCACTTACAAGACTAAGCAAATGGTTCCAGAAAGATATTGTGGCAGATTCCATTTTATTTCCAAGAAATAACACTCTAGTTCATGTTTATTTAATATACCCGGAAAGTGAAATGTTAAATTATTTATTTATCGTCACTACATTTATATTTTTATATTTATATTCGACTTTTAACTAATGGTGTCCTTCAAATAGTTACTGTTTTTGATTTTTTCTCTTCTTGATAGATAGTTTTTTTAGAATTTATTTATCAGGGCCTAAGTAACAATGGTGTGGTCCTTATCAACTTCCATAAACAAACAAAAATCCCTAAGAAACAAATAAACAAAAACACCAGAGCAGATTTCAGTATGCACACACGTAAACATTCCCTAAAGGTTTACCAATACCAAACCAGGTGGGAAAATATAAGTTCACCCTTTCTATTTTCTCAATCATTACAAGAGGAATTAACAGTCAGGTGTTGATAATGATGCCTTATAATGAGGATTAGTTCATCATCAAGAAACATGACTACATCTATAAAGCAAAACATTCAGAACTTTAGTGTTCTGGAGGACTCAGATGTGTGTCTATATCATGCCAAGCAGAAAGGACATCAACCACAAGCTCAGAGATGAAACTGTTGCTGCTGCAATCTGGGAAGGGTGATAAATCCATTTCCAAACTATTTGAAATTCACTACTCAACAATGAGAATGCTTGTTTAAAAAGCAAACTTTGCAGGAGTTGCACCCCAGCACTTTCCTTCTAAAGTCAGAGCATTTAATGAGCAGAGATATAAAGGCCCATGAGCTACATCATGTGACCCCCAGGCCTCTGCAAGCACATGACATCATGACATCATTATCCAAAAAAGACCAAACAAATATGTTTTTTAGTGTGGCATGGTGGCATAGTGGTTAGCACATCCACCTCACAGGAAGAAGGCCTGGCTTGGGCAATTCTGTGTGGAGTTTGCATGTTCTTCCTGTGCTTGCATGGGTTTCCTCCATATTCTCTGGTTTCCTCCTACAGTCCAAACACCTACACAATAGGCTAATTGGCTGTCCCAAATTGCCCCAAGAGGTGAATTTGAATAGTTGTGTGTGGTGGTCTTGTGATGGTCGGGCGAGCTATTCAGGGTGTACCCCACCTTCACCCAGTGTCGGCTGAGATAGGCTCTAGCTTCCCCGTGGCAAATGAGTGAAGATTTAGAGTGATGAGTGATGTATGGCTTAAAGGGAAGGGTGGCTCTTCGCCAAAAAGAAAATGGAGCATGGCTTAGGTTTGCAAAACTGCGTCTGCTACTTTTTCTTTTGGACTGATAAGACCAAGGTGGAGATGTTTAGTCATCATGCAGAAAAACAAACACAGCATATTACCACAAACACCCAATACAAACTGTCAAGGTGTTGGACTGGCCAAATTAGAGTCCAGACCTCATTCCTTTTTTCCTCATTCCCATTGAGATACTGTGGCGGGAACCCAAAAGAGCTGCGCATAAAAAAATATCCTCCAACATCAATACACTGAAGCAATGTTATAAAAATGAATGGGCCAAAATTTCTCCAAAATAATGTGAGCATCTCATAAACTCCAAGAAAAAAGCATTTACTTCAAGTCAGTGTTGCTAAAGTTTACTACGTTACTGGGGGCAGCCGTAGCCTAAAGGTTAGAGAAGCGACTTTGGGACCAAAAGGTCGCTGGTTTGATTCCCAAACCAGCATGAAAAAGGTGTGGTGGTGGGGGAGTGAGCTGAACCTTCCCTTCCTCCACCTTCATGGCTGAAGTGTCCTTGAGCAAGGCACCCAACCCCCAACTGCTTTCCGGGCGCCCCAATGTGTGTGGCAGCCCACTGCTCCGAGTGTGCGTGCTCACTGTTTACGTGTGTGTTCACTTTGGAGAGGTTAAATGCAGAGAAGATTGCGGGATTAATACAGTATATATACATAAATAAAGGTCCTGAGTCGATTTTCCGAAGAACAGTGCTCAATACATCGAAGTAGAGCGAAATATATGGTGTGTGAGATAAAATAAAAAGACTACTTTTTCATCCCGACAAGCCTGTTTCGTGGTTGCCCACTCAAATAAATCCCCTGATGAGTGGGATATCTGAGTATATATATATAAATAAAAATAATAATGTATGTATTAATTTATTCCCACCTGATTACTGAATGTTGGTTTATCTATCCACTACATGTAGATTTCCACTAGATATATAATTTTACTATTATGCATCTAGTATACATGGTAATAATATAAATACTATATATTAATAGATTAATACTAACACCTGCTTTATGTTCTACGAGAAAGTAAGGGACAGAAAGGTAAAGATGAGTGAATAGTTATAATATACGCTAAAACGACATGTCTCTCTCTTCCAGGGTCAAGCATGAAATTGAAGAAGGGTGTACGTTCTTTCCCATGACTGTAAATATCATCCAAGCTGGTAATAAAAGAACAGAACATACCACAGATGTTTGATTTTAATCAAATCCAGCATTTTTAATGACCATTGCAAAAGAAATGGCTCATTTAAAATCTTTTTTCCCCATACATTTGGTAACAATAAGGCAAAATTTGTTAACAGAACATCAGTGAAATGTTGAACAAGTATAAATATTATTAAAATCCCCCAACGCTACAGCGAGTCACCACTTTTTCACTTCATGGTAAGAGCAAAAAAAGTTCCTTCACTGCAGTTTAGTATACATGGCGCCAAGTAATTAAGATTTTCAATAATATAAAACTAATCATTTTGGCAAGTAGTGTAAATTTTTATAGGATTTCCCGCATGTGTATCATTTTTTTGCTCATGTTCCAGTTTACACAGAGACCAGGACATACAAGTGTTTAAGAAATAGTGAAAAAGTTGACAATAACATTCATTGTTATAGACTTTTTTCTTTTACTTTTTTGAAAAAAGCTACAAAATTACAAAACCACCAACCCATTCTAAAATTGCTAAAAATATTGTGAAAAAATTTGTTAAATTAGAAATTAAACAATAATACTCATTTACACTGCAAGGCATATTGAAGTTTCTCTGCACATTAGGTGTTTTATATATATATTTCAGTGTCCTGTATAAATCTGACCAGTGGTGGCAGATTTTGAAAAATAAAAAAAGTAAATAAACTTAAAAAAGAAAGAAAAAAAAACAAAAAAACAGACCAGTTCTCAGACTGGGGGTTGGTTTTACTGGAAATGACATCACTGGGTGTCAATGAGGTACCCTGAACAAAAACATTTGAGTGCAATACTGTGGCTAGGAAAAAAAAAGGAAAAAAAAGAAAAAAGAACCCCAAGGAATATGGATATTAATTAGCCTGTACGTTTCTCCATATCTCATACCAATAAGCCTCCTCACAACTCTGACCACCTGTCACATTAAAAAAAGGAGAACAGAAACAGCTCTCCATCCAGAGATCATTATCTTATACATTCTCTTTAACCTTCACATAGAGTAAAAATAATAAAACTAATGTTTGCACAGAGTTTTGCATGTGTGTATTTGTATAATATATAGTTAAAGGCCATAAAATATTTTCCAACCAGTCACAGTTCCCTTCAGGTTGTTTAGAGGACCAGACAAAGTAACCTGTATATAAAGAAGAAGAGAAAGAAGAAAAAGAGAGAGAGATTACTTTAGAGCACAGAGGGGGAAAAAGCAAGAAAACACAAGAGCAATAAAACCTCAAAATCGAAACAAATTTAAACCAGTGACAGTACTAGTTTGCTCCTCCTGAAATTTTTGTCATTTTGATCAATTATACATCTTTTCCATCCATCCGTTATCTATACCGCTTATCCTGTTAGGGTTGAAGGGAAAGCTGGACAAAATCCCAGCTGACTTCAGGTGAGAGGACAAGAGGCGGGATACCCACTTCACCCATTGTAGCTTACATTTTTTTATTTTTATGTGAAACATGTAAACCATGAACAGTTTGTAAACCTGAAGCTAATTCAGTAATCATGAGCTTATTACACAAACAAAGTGCTTATGAAGCTAACTGAGGTGAAACCAGTTGATATTCGAAATGCCGAAAACATGGTGTTCATTTTGATGTGGTTTCAAGGTTGCAAGAGTGAAGATGAACTGCTCTTTTTCAAGCTTCCTCACACCATTGCTGCCATAGCAACACCTAGCAATGCTGACAGAGATGTCCACTTTGACTATCCACAACATTGTGGTGGCTCCCTGGATTCTTCTTCAGATCTGAAACGAGTGTACATAAATCTCTGTAAATCATCTGTTTCATCTCAGACGTGTCTGGGCGAGGCCTAGTTGGGGCATGGGTCCAATCTGAATTTAAGTGAAATGCAAATCCAAGTGAGACAACAAAGCAAATATAACATTGTGTTAAATAGTTATAGTTTAACAAAAGATATTCGATATAATTATAGTAATTATCATCATCCCCATCATCCTGGCATTACAAGAGTAAGTAATTCACTTTGATTATATTTTGTGAGCTCCTTGCATGCAGTGACAGATTTGAGGTTACAACAAAAGCATATCAAAAATCCTGTTACAGCTTCATCACACTCCCTCTTATTTCCTTCTGATATCCTCCCAGCTGCATCTCCACTTTCCTGACTTTTCATAGCCTACTGAAGGCTTTCTGAACAACTGTGATTCAGGGCCAGTTAGTTAGGATTTGAAGACTAAAGTGCTGGCATTAAGTTGTCAGTATGAGAATATGATGGATGTCAAGGGGTGAGAAGAACGAAGCAGTTCACTACGCACTTTAAAAGATCTCCATCTCAGTTAACAGCAACCCTGCCATTTTACTGCATTTCCTCTTTTGTGCAACATTATACAAGGATAGTATAATAGTATAATGTCACCAAATCTTCCACAGTCCCCAGGCTGACATGTGATGACAAGCTGCAGTTTTCTTTTTGAATATACACCCACAGCGCTGACCTTTTTCTTATAATACAGGGTTTCTTGTAAAATCTTTTTAAAAAGAAAAAAAAAAATCACCTGAAAATACCACGCTACCTTCATTATGAGCTGGTGGTATGCATCAAATGATGAAACAACTAAACACAAATAAAACAATACTGAACACCAAGAAGTACTGAAGGAAAGTTTTTGATGACACTGAATGCTATTAATGTGGATGTGACCATTGCAGTGTTGGGCAGGTCTGATGTTTTACGCTTGCCTAGATTAACTTTCAACTGCTGTGAAGATAAAATGCTTTATTCAGCTACACACAGGATCCACACACACTATTTTAAACTTCATACACTGCTTGGACAATAAAAAATAAAATTGTGCACTCTAATTATGTTGGACCACCTTTAGCCTGGAGTACATCGCGGAATCACCACAGCACTGTGTCGACTTACTTAAGCAACATCACAACATTTACAACCATCTTCACTACTTGAGCCCCAACTTTATATCCGTGCCATCAGGGAAGAAAAAGTCAATTGATGTGATAACATGCTCATTCAGGACATTCAGATCAGCTGACTTCATTTTATTGCCACATTAATGTTGCTGAGCCTCGACCTGACCAACTGAAGCAACAATGCCATGAGGATTCCACACTGTAATCAAAGATAAAGGCGGTCGAACAAAATATTACAGTGCGTGACTATTTTTTGGCCTGGCAGTGTGTGTGTAAAGTGTGAAGGCAATGTTTTAAAAGCAGCCACTGGTAGCTACCAAGTTGGTCATTTATAAAAAAATCAAGTACAATGCAACGCCAGTGGCGCTGACAGGGATGAATCTGCTACCAACAAGTCTAGCTGTTCATGTTACTGGTTTGCAGCCTTCAAATACCCTTAAATTATATTTTTAAAAAAGCATCATAAGCATGTTATTAATGAAAAACTTTGACCATAAGGGGTGTTTGGATCAATTCTCAAATGTAATCAGCTCACATTCAGCTCGACACACATTCAACCACTCATTCATGAGACATCACGCTAAAAAGGATCTTGAATGGATGCAATTTATATGTATATAATGTCGGGGGGGGGGGGGAGCTTATATCTAAACTTTCCCCATTTGTCTAGTTCCCCTTTTTGTCGCTCTGTGCTTTCCGAGGCACCAGTGCCTTATGGAGGAAAGGTAGGATGAGGAAGGCAATGAAGAAAAAGAGGTGACCACAAAAATACACTGATGAATAAACCTGAAACAGAAAACATATCGATAAAGCATCAGACTAAAACAAAACAAATACAATACTTAAACAGCAAGCACAGTTATGTCAGTGTTGTCCAATTTCTGATCAAATTTATCTTATCAGCCAGTTAAAGGTGACTTTATAAATTTAATCAGATGAGAGGAAGAAAAAAAAAGAAGCACTAACATGCACAGAATATACAGAGTAATCATTATACACTATATTGGTAATACTGCAGAAAGTAAAGACCTTTTTTGTGATTTCCCCCAATTTTTCTCCCCTAATTTATTTGTAGTCAATTTCCTACCTGTCAACTACTGTGTCCCTATCACGCAACTACCACAACCAGGGAGGGGCAAAAGCAAGTATGTGCTTCCTCCATCTTTTCAAGCTGCTCTGCATGAATATTCAGGGGCAGCGTAACACACTCTGCCTCTTTGTATGCATGAGTTCACAGACACCAATGACTAGCTGGTGATCAGTCCGAGTGTCCGAGGAATCTAACATATTCATCCACCCCTCCCAAGAGCTCAGCCAATGGGTTCACGGCCATGGATGGCTGTGTGCATCAACCTAGATTTGAACTTGCAATCTCCAGGACGATACCACTGCACTTGGTCGATGCACCACTCAGGAGTGAAAGTGAATAATTTGAATAATAGGAAATATTAGTGTAGGTGAACCTGCTAATATCCTGAGTTATTATTTTACGATTTACCTTAGAAAGCATTACTTTGAATTATATAGTGACTACAGTGTAATATATAGGGGATGTATGTGTCTATGAGAGAGACTGTGGATTAAGGAAGGGACTGGTCATTGGTTAGAGGTGAGGTGTCATGCTTGTGTATAAAAGTAGCATCCACCAAAGGCTTAGTCTTTACAAGCCAGGATGGTTCACAGCTCACTCCTTTGTGCCAAATTTTGCGAGAGAATTGTTAATCATTTCAAAGTGAACCTTTTTGTTCAATGCACAACTGCAGAAAAATTTGTTCTTTCAGCACTATACATAACATTGTGAAATGTTTCAGGGAATTCTGACACATTTCGGTGTGTAAAGGGCAATGTTGAAAACTGTTTTGTGTGAGACCTTCAAGCCCTTAGGCAGCACTGCCTGGGAAACTGGCATGCTACTGTGACAAATATAGTCAAATGGGCTTGGGTGTACTTCAGAAAACCAGGGTGTTACCATCATCTGTTACTTCAGCCAAACATGCAACTTGAACCTCTGTATTATACAAAGCAAAAATTATGTAACAATGGTACACATGCCTCTGTCCCAACTTCTGTTGAGTCTGTTACAAGCATCAAAATTAAACCTACAAGTTGGTCAATAAAAGTATTGTTTTTTCCTGTGTACGTTTGTCAGTTAAATAAAGTTTTGCATGAAATAAGAAATCGAAGGTTACTATTTTTATACTGCTTTTCCACTAAATAATTCTAGAATGAAAGGATGAGCTGGCCAGCTATGGTTAGCTTTTAGCCTAGCAACTGCTTGGCTTGGAGCGCAGAGCTCACCTGACCAAATCAGTCATGGTTAAAATATGTAAGAAATAACCTATAAGAAAATGAACTTGCTTTAGTGTGCTTTTTTGCTTCTGTTCCTATAGTATGGGAGTATAGTATAGTCCCATAGTATATACTAAAACAATTACTCAGCTAGATAGAGGGAGAGACAGAAGAGAGGGAGAGAGAGAAAAAGAGAGCGAGACCATTTCATTAAAGTGCCACCCCTACACCGTCTTCCCAAGTTTGGTTAAGTGCCAATTAACACATATTAGCCAGCTCCATGCCCTAGCACAAAACAGCAACTAACCAACATTCAGTGAGGCAAGAGCTGCACCATCTCTATGAACGTTATTCTAATAGACAGATTAAAAACTGGCACTGCATCAGTGCCTACCCACCTTCAGCCACTTGTCATAAGTGAAGAGGCAAAATGGTACTAGTGGATAGCCCATGAAGAGCCAGTGAATAAACTGCTGTACTATGTATATAAGGGGATACAGAGGACCATTTGCAAGGGCTGTCAACTTTGGGTTGTCCTTCACGATTGCCTGAGCCTGAGGGAACACAATAATACAACAATGTTAACATCCGCCCTGCAGGAGACGGTTCCTAATCAGTGTGCATGTCTGCATGAACCGCAATATTCAATTAACTCCGAGAAAAAGACAGCAGAAGTGTACAGACGTTCAGACACCTGAAATGAGAGCTAATTATAATAACACTTAAACTTGCTTATTCTGTGCCTAAATAAACAGCTTCAACAACCTTAATCAGTTCTTATTTCAGCTGCTTTTCATGTGCTGACGAGTATAATTACATACAGGGAAAGAGCTTCATATTTTCATATCTTTCTTTAACTCCTATCTGATATCTCTACAGCAGTGGGTTTAAAATATGCACCACTTTTTCACCAGAGGAATCCAGTGTCAAATTCTTTAACACCTTGTTGTTGTTGTTATAGACAGTTGGCTCTAAATGTTTACTCAAATGTTAATAACGATCAGAATCACATGAAACTTGGCAGACTTGTTCTTGTGGACAATTGCTAGAATTCGATGGAGCTGGATTTTGGATTTTCAAACTGGAAACAGAATTATGACGTCATAACTGAAAAAATATATATAAAAGTCCAACTGCTCCATGATGTATGGATGGAATCCACAGAAATTTGGCACGCGACAATGCCAACAATTCCGTGGGGTCACGTTTTTCATGATGTAGAATCATGATGTCACAGTGGGAAATTCCAGAGTCCTTCTCTGTTCTTACTGACTGGTAACACACAATACTTTGCAGGCTTATACTAGATGACCTGATAAACAATTCGATGGAGCCGTATTTTTGATTCTCTATCCGGAAGCTGAATTATTGGCATTACCATCACCACCTATGCAGACAAATCTGAATGCGTCACAGATATACCTTTGGTGTGTAGTTCAATTGAGCTTGTTTTAAATTAGCTTGGTTACCTGCTTTTCCACGTTGACTATGACAAACTCCAAGGAGAAGCAGAGCAGGTAACCAGAGTGCAGGCCATGCCAGACGGCTAAGAAAAACAGCGTGGCCGTCTGTGATGCCATCTTATTACCTAAAAACTTTAGCCTCTTAAAAATGTGCCTGCAAAGACAAAGATGAGAAACCAGGGTCAACGAGACAACTATAATATATACATCAGTCCTTCAATGAAAATAAAAACAACTCGTTTCATAACAGGAAGGATGTGTATACCTGGCCACCCACGCGTTGGTGTTAATGTTGAAGGAGTTGATAGTGCCTGTGAAAAGAGGTGTGGTCTCGAATAGCCACACTCTCATATTAGCACATGCATCCCATTTAGGCTGCCCATCCTCATCACGCCCACTGTAGCCAAGCCCAGAGAGGATACACACACCCTCCTGCATTGAACAATAGGCAAGAAAGCACAGTTAAACCAGTTCCAATGAAATGCTAAACCGAACATCCCAGTTAAACAAGCCTTGGCAGTTTTATTGTGACTCTGTCCCAGATCCAGCAGTTATGGCAAAAAACAAAAACAAACTAGCAAATAATTTTCAATCAGCTATTTTTGTGACTTACCTATCAAAATATATGCTTGATTTTTTTTTTCTTAGTAGATGAAACATTTGTGTTTCTAGAGTAATCTTTCAAGTTTAATATTTGCACTAGCTTGCTGAAGTATATACTAATGTCCATTATTATTATCACTGATGTTCCTAATTATGTATCCATTATTATTACCACTGATCTACCAAAACCCATATAAACTGTAATATTCTCATGGCAAAAATGTATATGTGTGACTGTTTGATTGTCTAAATAAATAAAATTCAAAACCCTCAGTATTAGTGGCCAATGTTGACTTACAGTTATTAACCAGCAGGTCACATATTTGTACAGGTTTATTTTCCCCCACAGCAGGATGTACACACACCTGTACCAAAATGGCTGAGCCTGGACAACAGATTCAAAAATAATTAGCTAATAATAGTCATTATTACAGAACAATATGGAAAAAAAGCAATGCGGCTCACCTACAAGTATACAGATAGATGGGAAAATAATCATAGGAACCATTGTGAATAATTTGACCATTTACTGACCTCAAATTCATCAGTAAGAAAATAGCTGTCTGGGTAATATGGCCCAAATATTGTGAAGATAAGAAGGAAGAAGGAACCCAAACAAAAGCGTTTTAATGCAGGGATTACACTAGAAGAAAAAAAAAAGAGCACAACTTCAGCACTGCAGTCGAGTCCAAGAAAACAGATATGAAGTGGATGTAACACCATTTCATTACTGCTGACTGCATGTTAAGCATTATAATAACAGACTGGTGTGATCTCACCTGTTGGGCACCTGGCCAGGACAGTCCGACATTTCTCGGGAGACCAGACGCAAGTAGTCACGTAGTGTGAACTGAGGTCCTACCAAGAAGCCCCCGTAAAAGTACGAGAAACCACAAACCTCCAAGAGAGATGGAGTGGTTTGAAGAGCAGCGGCCTTCTGCTCTGCATTCAACTGAGACTGATGCACAGGGCAGGAAAAACACGGCATAAAAAGACCACTTAGGAAGTTCATAACAGTTCAAAACAAAATCTGGTAGTCACTTAACAGCAAACAAAACATTTGACTAAGATCATAAAGGTCATCTTTCACTCAAGTGGCTTTCTCAGATGTTCATGACCAATAAAGACTGAATATGAAACAGGATTCTATCCCGAATGGATGCACATATTAAGCACAAGAAAGAGAACATTTAAAACATCAAAACATAAAAAAGGAATCAATTAACTCACTGGCTCTTTTCTACCATCATAGTAATCAAGTGCTAAACCTACAATAAGAAAGAAAAAACACAAATCAACTCCTTTGTGATTCAGGAAAATGCCCTGGACAGTCTATCTAGTACTTAGTAATGTGTTAAATGTTAAGCTTCTTGTGATAAACATTAAATGCAGAGTAAAAGAAGGGCTTGTACCAATAAGTTTGAGTGTAAGGACACAGTGGGGCATGGTCCACTTGATATCATACTCTTCTGTAGCTGTGTAGTAATAACCAATTAAGAGGTATGTCTGAGAGAGAGAGAGAGAGAGAGAGAGAGAGAGAGAGAGAGAGAGAGAGAGAGAGAGAGAGAGAGAGAGAGAG
>JBCNYH010000001.1:34100169-34113602 GCA_039654325.1 Tandanus tandanus | reverse complement strand
AGAGAGAGAGAGAGAGAGAGAGAGAGAGAGAGAGAGAGAGAGAGAGAGAGAGAGAGAGAGAGAGAGAGAGAAATACAACACACTTACTCATTAATTAAACTCCAGTATTTAGTAAGCGAGTATAGTCTAGCGGTTGTACTATTAACTAAACAAGACACTTGAGCCTTGTTAGCTGAAGGACATTTTAAAGGTACAGATTTAATGTGGAATGTGTTGCAAGACAGATAATATTAGTTGTAGATTTGTAGGTAGGTTGTGTTTGAAACTCTATATTGTTATAAGACACAGCGTACTGGTGTTTGCTGATTGGAGATCACCACGTTGCATAATGGGATGCAGTAACCAGCAAGTGAGCTTTGGCTGCATACTGGAAATTTTTGTCAGAGTAATACATCATCCATTTACATTTATGGCATTTGGCAGACGCCCGTATACAGAGCAAGGAACGTTAATCATTTTTATATACAACTGAGTTATACAATTGAGGATTAAGGGCCTTGCTCAAGGACCCAACAGTGGCAGCTTGGTGGTGCTGGAGCTTGAACCTCCAACCTTCAGTATGGGATCAGCATCCCAGAGCCTTAGCTACTGATTCACCACTGCCCATGCGGTCATCATCCCGATCAAGGTGGTGTACTGCAAAACTTTTATTATTAAAACAGTTTTGTCAGAGGTACTGTAATCACCAGCATTAGTTTGTCTGTTTGTCTGTGAACAAAATTCTGACCACACCTGTGCATTTGATTTTGGAATGTCAAGGTCAAAAGTTAAGAGCGGAGCAAGGAAACAATTTTTTTAGCCATTTCCCATGTTAAAATTGGATCTGCTTATAACTGAGAAACAAAGTGAGATAGAACTATAGATGCAATGACGAACAGCTAAGAAACTGTATACACACTTTCAAATGGCATCATTCTTTTTTGACCTTGAAAGGAGAAAATCAAGGTCACAGGGCTTTGACTCAAACGAGAGGTTTTTCTTGCTAATTAGGTCACGGCCACGTACTATAGCACATACCATAAGACGAGCACATGGGTAATTTGAACTTTTACCCACACAGGGCCTATTTGCTACATTTTCCACGCTGCATGGTAATTTGCATGTCCATTTACTGCATACTACTAACTACTTTTCCACGAGAACCAGTATATGAGCCGTATCCAGTACAGTGTCATGGACACAGCCATAATTTCAAAGAGATACAGTTAAAAAATGTTTTTTTTCCCCGAATGATAATTAGCCGCACCTATAAATATGCTTATTAACTCGACCCATTTTTTTAAAGAGCTTAAATCACTATCCCATAATGCATGTGTTGCCTTAACAATAGTGTTGGATGATGTTTTCACTGCAACTGTTTCAGCTCATAGGCAGCTCTAAGGATTAACACACACTAGGGGATTTGTACCGTAGCCAAGAACTTCCAGTTTGTTTGAATAGTGTGTTCACTGTGTAACGCCCTCAGGCGCACGACCGGCCAAGCACGGAACACAAACGCTACAACACGCACTATTCATATTTTCGGAGAATATCGGATTTAAAAATGGCACTGTTTCTAATGTTAATGATGAATTGACCATTTAATTACTGATTAAACATTTCTGTTACATTTTTGTCAACACACAAAGATGCACTGTGATGACATGAGCGGGTGGGAGTGTGGGGACCATCCCCATGTACATTAACTAAGTAGCATTTTAAACTACTTTCATAATAACTATTATCTTTTGAAGTTCAAAAGATAATATACTGAATTTTGCAAAGCATTTTTCTCCTCTCCTTTATAATGTTATTACCTTATGCACTGCTACTCAGGGCTCTTGTTTTACTTTATATAAGCTGTGTGTCTAGTGCTCTGCATTAATACCAGGATTTGTCAGAATTATTTTTATACAGTGACTTCAGCCTGGAACTCGAACCCTAGACCTTCTTTCTTGCCGAGAGGCGGATGTGCTAACCACTATGCTACCATGCCGCCAAGTCATAACATTTCACCCAGACGTTCGTATTTAGGGAAATAAAACTGAATGGGATCATCATAAATTCTTGGTTTCATAATAATCGGTTCTAAATGGATGTTTCTTTTTCTTGTTTAATTTTTTAACTGCTGGGTTAAATGTGAGGGCTACTGTTGAAGATGGGGTCTAGACACAATACAAGGTAATCTCTTTCACAGAGTAATGAAAAACTTGGCAGCCAAGATAGCGAACGTGTCAATTCAATATTCTGAAGCAACAGTCCAGAAAAATACATAAAGTCTGAGTAGAGGTCCTTTTTTTGCTTACCTTTTGACATTCTGCTTAGAATGTAACTGTGTAAATACAACTGTTGCTTTTAATCTGTGATGAGTTGTAGCTTAATGAGCCTGTGTTTCTGCACTTTTTATTAATCAGTCAGGTGGAAGTTATGTCACTAATTACATTTTTATACCTCTGTGCTTGGACTGTATTCGATTTTATTTGCGAGCTGCTTTGGGTAACAGTCTAACAAATAAATGCAAATGTTCATCGTTCATCATTCATCGTTCATTTTCTGAACCGCTTAATCCTAATTAGGATTAGGTCGCGGGGAGGCTGGCGCCCATCTCAGCCAACTCTGGGCGAGGGCATAAATGTAAATGTAAAAATGCAAAACATGCAGGAGTTTACGCTAAAAGAAAGATAAAACAGCGCACGTCAACAACAATATATGACTAACATGCCATACAGTGTTGCCATTTAATCTAAATCCTGGAGAAGAAAAAAATGGTTCATCTTAATAACTAACCAGAATGACGTGCATGCCAGAGGATTCATTGCTAAACATTTGATAAATACTGTTTTATCATACTGAAGTTAAAATGATAATGATTTCATAAGTTGCTGATAAGTTCCTATCAGCATTCATAGCACTTTTTGAGCACAGTTATAGAAAATTAAAGTACTTCTAATCATACTATCTGGTGTCACCCAGATAAGGAGAGCTTTCTGAGTCAGGTTCCTCTCAATGTTTCTTGATGTCATTTCAGGGAATTTTTTCTTTAACGTCGTCGCCTCTGGCTTGCTCATAGGGGATAAATTTATAAATGTAACATGTACACATGCATGTAAACAAAGTCCAATAATTAAAGTATCATATAAATAAAATTTAACTGAATTGAATAGAACCACCCCTGTTCCTGAACATGTGCTTTCCTGGAGAATGCAGTCCCCACCTTCATCCAAAACACCTACTCAGTCAGGATAATCATTCGATTTGCTTAACCAGGTCTTTTCTGTTGGATTAAGCCTGCAACTGAATTCTATAGAAAAGCAGATCTTCAGGAACATGTGATTACTGCCATAATAACCTCTAAGACACGTGCAGAACAGCTGTCATGCTTCTCAATTTACAGAATCATGGTGGTGTAAATATTTCTCACCATTTGGAATATAAAGCTGCTCAGGACACCTGTGATGGTCCTTCCCATAAGCCTTAGCAGCAGGAACTGGATGATTATGCATAATGCAGAGTGATATACCTGAGACCCTGAGAGAAATACAGAGGGTAGCTGTGTTAGGGCAATTAGGTGTGGAAAAGGCAGCTTCATTTAACACCTTGTGCACACGCACACACACACACACACACACACACACACACAACCAGCAGCAGAGCCCAAACTACAGGGACTAATTGGTCATCACACAATTACCAGGGGTGGTGCTAAGAAAAAGGGTTTTCCATCAGGCTCTTTTGTCTGAAAGGTCTTGGAAAGAACGGCCCAGCACTGCCAAGCTACCATTGTTTGGCAGTTAATCAAAACTAATCCTTCCATATCAATGACCTTGAACTCTGACTCCAACTTCTTAACAACCCCAGACATACAAAAAAAAATAATAATAATTTATGCTGGACAACATGACCGTAGATATACATATACAAGCAACAAGACATTTAGTTACGAGGCCTATTCAGTAACATCTACCTCATCTTGGGTGAATAGTTGTTAATTATACAATCACGTTACTGATGTATTCCTGGGGATAAGAATACTGCAGGTACCTGTTGCTCTCTGGAAAAAATCTGATATTTCTGCTAAAATATAACAAACTGTCCAAAAAAAAAAAACCACACTCAACCCTCAAAAAGCAAAAGTGGGTGCTGAATCCTCAAATGAAAATGAACTTGAAAAACAGTATATACACAGGACAGCACTCTACTGGGTAAGAAATTTTATTGCCACACACACGTTTCAGGTGGCAATAAAATTTCTTAACCAGTGGAGTGTTGTCCTATGTATATATTTCAAATGCTAATATATAATAATCATGATATTCAGTTGGCTGATGACACGAATGACCATATTGTGATAATGATAAATTATCTATATATCATCCAGGCCTAATTTCATTGCACTTGCATACATGACACAGTGGATATTAAAAGTACACACCCTGTTAAAATCCCAGGCTTATGTGATGTAAAAAAAGATAATAATTTCAGAACTTTTTCCAACTGTAAAAAAAAAGCTGTGACCTATAATCTGTACAAATCAACTGGGAAAAAAAAAGTGAAATCTTTAAGGGAGAAAAAGACTAAAAGAATATGGTTGCGTACATGTTCACCCCCTTATAATTGATGAGGCTGGGTTTGGAATTAACCAAATCACATGAAAACTCATGTTAAACAGTATTCGGTACAAGCCATCATTTCAAGTGACTCTGATTAACGCCAAATAAAGTTTCTCTTCTAGTAGGATTTTCCTGACATGAATTTAGTTGCATCTTACAGCAAAAGTTATGGTCGAAGGAATCAGTCTGTTGAAAGTCATCAGTCTGGAAAGGGTACAAAACAGTTTCCAAGGCATTACATACTCAGTGGAACACAGTGAAGACAGCCATCAACAAGTGGAGAAAATATGACAATACAAAGAACTGGATGTCCCTCCAACATTGATGAAAAAAACTAAACTAAATGAAAACTGGTCCGGGAGGCTGCCAAGAAGTCTGCAGCACTATTAAGGAGGTACAGGAATTTCTGGCGTGACAACATTTTCATGTATTATCACATACTATCCGGAAACCTTTTCTTACAAAGAAAAACCTGAAATCAAGTCTCCCAAAAGTATGGGGAGATGTTTAACGATCTGATAAGACCAAGGATGAACTTTCTGGCCATAACTCCAAAGGGTATGTTTGGTGAAAAAAGCACATTCCCAAAGAAGCAAGAGCAAGCATGGAGGTAGCAGCATCGTGCTATGAGGATGTTTTACTTCAGCTGCGACTAGGGCTTTAGTCAAGGAGGAGAAAGACCATTTTTGCACAAAGCCCACAGGCCTCTGCTAAAAAGCTGAAGAGGAATCTCACCTTTCAGCACAACAACGACCCAAATCATAGCTCCAAATCAACAACAGAATGGCTTCACATGAAGAAGATGAAAGTTTTGGAATGGCCCAGCCAAAGGCCAGACCTGAAACCAAAAGAAAATCTGTGGAATGACACGAAGAGGCCAGTGCACATGAGATATCCTCACAATCAGATAGATTTGGAAAAATTATTTATTTATTTATTATTATTATATATATTTTTTTTTTGCAAAAATGGGCAAAGATTGCCAAGTCAAAACAGACTGTCAAGATGCTGGTAGTCTCGTGTCAAAAAAGAAATAAGTGTGACCCATCACAGCAAAGTGAGTATTAAGTCAGAAATTATTAAATTTGAGTTACTGGTACCTTTTTGTAGCTGATATCACAAGTTAAAAATGGTACTGGATTTTCTAACATCCTGTTGCTAGTTTTGGAGTAACTAACCAAAACCTGCATGGAATCTTCAGCCTTTTAAGCATGCAACATTTGGAGAAAATCACGTTTAAAGTTCAACAAAGTATTTAAAAATTTCCAACTGAATACCCACTTTGCTGTGGTGGGTCACAAATATTGCCATCAAATCAAAAGGTGCTTCAAGAAAGTAACAAGGTTACTTAAAGGTGTGCATATGTATGTAACCAGGCACTTGTAAGCCCTCCCCCAAATTTGTTTTACAGTTGAATTGTACAGGTCATGAATCACATTAAATGTGGAATTTGTTATAAAATGACTTATCCTTGTCTCATTTTTTATATAACTAAGAACCTGTATTAAATATTTGTAAAAGATGGTTTATATTAGATGAGGTGAAAATGAATAACGGAAACTGGATTTTCTAAAAAAAATTACGAAGATGAAACGCACACACACACAGAGCCATAGAAAAGTGATTGCTTCTTTCTGGTTTCCTCCATGTTTGTTTATTCTTAACACTTCATTGTCTCGGATCTTCAATAGCACTATACAAAAAGATAACATGAGTAAACAAAACACAGTTTTTTTTATCATCTTGTGATTTATTAAAGGACAAAAACTTCGATGCTGCTAGCTTTCCAGGAACAGGGTTGATGTAAACCCTGATGTAAACATTCATCTATTAAATTTGTTTCACTGTGTGACTAAGGGGCAATTACTTTTTCACATGGGCGATTTAAGTGTTGGTGAGTTTTCATACTTTAATAAATCACTAATCCAGTGAAAGAAAACAACATTTTATTTAATCATGTTGTCTTTTGTATTAAACAAAATGTGTTTGGAGATTTAAAAAAAAAAAAAAGCATGTGGTGAATAAACTAAAATGAAGCAAACCAGAAAAGGAAAACTAGTTGTGATTTTCTGCTCTCACTTACTCATTTATTTGCCGAACCTCTCAATCTTACTATTAGGGTCATGGGGAGGTTCGAGCCTATCTCAGCCGACACTGGGTGAAGGCATGGCACACTCTGAACAGCTCACCAGACCTTCGTAGTGCCACACACGCACAGCCATTCAGCCTAATGTGCATGTCTGGACCGTGGGAGGAAACCGGAATACCCAGAGGAAACCCAGGCAAGCACAGGGAGAATATGCTCCACACAGAAGTGCTCGAGCCCAGGACTCGAATCCAGGACACTTTTGCTGATAGGCGGACATGCTAACCACTACACCACACACAACCATACCGCCCATATCTTCTGCAATGAACTTTGTAGATTTCGGCTCAGTGACAGTATTTTAACGTGGAATAGTTATCAGTAGTTTATGAAATAAATCAAAAGGTTTCAAGTTCCTCAAACACAAACCTCTAAATAGTCAAACCTAAGAAAGTGATCATTTAGTAGGTCTCTTAATTTTTTCCTGCAGTTGTACAGAGCATAAGAGTACACGTGTGTCTTTCTTGGTCTCATAACATACTGATGATTAACAAACGAATGATGGACAAATCCAAGCATCACTCTACTCTTTTCTTTCTGTGCACAGTCAAAAACCAGTCTTGCCTAGTGCTGTCTTTTCAACTTAACTGCTTTTGCGTCACCTTTTGGATGACCGCCGTCATGGAAACACATACTTATTCCCAATTTCTCTCGTCCATTTTTCGTAAATTCATTTTCAAACGGCAAAAATGTTTGAATGAAAACGCAGCCAGACACTTTAAGGTGAAAAAGGTTGGCAGACATCGACAAAACACATTCAGTCATATAATCGGGCAGAGAATAGGCACACCTGCTGTCAAGCCCAGAGCAGCATTAAAAAAAATATAAAATGAGCAGGTTAGTCAATAATTACATCTTTTCACTTGAGGTGTATTCAGACTTGAGCCATGTCTCAAATCACACCCTATCCACTTGGCCTGTACCATGTTCATGTACCTATCGGATGCCAATAATAATATTGTATGAAGGTACTGTTTCAATTCGGACACACTTCGCACAGAAAGGAAACAAAATATTACCCTGCCATACCTCATGTCACCAAAAACTGTAGGGAAAAACACCAACGCTAAAATATTCAGCCAAAATATTCTGCAGTGTCTTGGTACAATTATTAAAAACGGCAGACTTGTCTCTTCTAATGCCATTATTAAAAGCAATGCAACTACTGGTACACTACAGTGTACATACAGTACTTTACATCTGGACGCACCTTAAGACAAAACCTTGGCAAATTGCAATGCCAACAAGGTCTTAATCCTACCAGCTTATGGGTTTTCCAACAAAAAAAGACATCAGTACCACAAGGTTAAAAGTTTTTACCTAACTCATTTACGGCATTTGGCAGATGCCCTTTTATCCAGAGCGACTTACATTTATAGTTTTCATATAACTGA
This sequence comes from Tandanus tandanus, assembly GCA_039654325.1. Taxonomy (NCBI): domain Eukaryota; kingdom Metazoa; phylum Chordata; class Actinopteri; order Siluriformes; family Plotosidae; genus Tandanus; species Tandanus tandanus. Next base: position 34,105,473 of record JBCNYH010000001.1, on the reverse strand, counting down.
GCGGTTGAGGGTTAACGGCCTTGCTCAAGGGCCCAACAGAGGCAGGTTGGTGGTACTGGGGTTTGAACCCTGAACCTTCAGATCAGTGATCCAGAGTCCTTACCACTGAGCCACCGCTGCCCTAATTCATCCCTCTCTTTCTGTTATTTCACAAAAGGAAATACTCTGTTCACTTAATGTAGGGGAACCAAACATTTTGCACTGGCAGGCTGGCAGATAAACCCAATTTAGGATTAACAAGTTAAAACATTAACTAATGGCCACAAGTTTGTGGACACCTAACCAATCACACCGTTATGTAGCTGTTAAAAATCCCATTACAGATTTAGTCCCCTCTTAACAATTATAAAATCCGCCACTCTTCTGGAAATACCATCCACTAGATTTTTGGGCGTGGCTGTGGGGACTTGTCTTCATTTAGCCACAAGAGCATTAGTGAGGTCAGTTACTGCGGTCAGGACAAGAGACCTGGTGTCCAGTTCATCCTAAAGGTGTTTGGTCTTCCGTTCCAACTCCACTCCATTTTTGGCAAGCTGCGTCTTCATGGAACTCGCTTTGTGCTCAAGGGTATCGCCATGAAGGAACACGTTTGGGCTCTTTTGTCCCACTGAAGGGAAATTTAACACTACAACATACACAGATATTCTGTACAACTGTGTGCTTCTAACGTTGTAGCAACATTTTAAGGAAGAACCACATATGGGGATGATGGTCAAGCATCCACATACTTTTGGCTATATAAAAATAGTTAAAACACAGCACTGTGAGCATTTTAAATCTTATCTTCAAAATCTTACCAAAGTTGAATATGGCCAAGGACAGGCCTGAGAAAGCGTGGAATAGATGAATGACATGCGGAGGCTGATGGAACAGAAACCATCGGTACACCAGTGCAAATGGATAACCTGTGAAAAGAGAGAGAGAGAGAGAGAGAGAGAGAGAGAGAGAGAGAGAGAGAGAGAGGGAGAGGGAACAGGCATGTAGTTAATTTGGATTTTGTAAGAATATCAGCTGCATGCTGTGAGTTTTCTGCAGCATCCTTGCTCTAAATGCCGTAATGGGAATTATAGGCAAAACAGATGATACATCAATAATGTCTGACAAGTCGGAATAAATATATAGTGTTTACGCAAAGGCAATCAGTTACTTCAACCTTGCACAAGCGCCGAATGCATCAAACCACGCCTTGGTCGACCGCAGAATGCACTTACCAGAGGGAAGTACCTACATAAACTTCTCTAGTCCCCGCAGAAACTGTGCAGTGCCCCATGTATCAAGAGATCAGTCCGCCTTCCACTGATGGTAAAGGATTACGGTGTGCATCTTTTATTTTTTGATCGATTGGCCTTAACATGTTATTAATATAAATAAATACTAGTACACTACACTGGTGAGATCTAAACAGGAGAATTTGTTGTAGCAGGGGAAAAATGATCAGGGTTCATGTTAAAAATAACATGTGATTATTAGGGTTGGTTGCCACAAAATGAGTCCAGACTAGCACAAGTTCATTCTGAGATACAGACTGATTTAGAAATAAATAAATTCCTTAATTTATAATGTACCTGTTACCAAAATATTAAACTATTAAAGACAATCTATAATTATGACTTTGTTGCTTAAATAAATGTGTGCTATGGATTAATTTCAATTTACACATCAAAGTTTACAGCCGATTTTCTCCCAACTTGATTTTCGGTTAAGATGATAACACCTTCATCGTCTGCGCCGAATTTAACAAGTGACTAATTTAAATTATTCTCTGGTTATTTAAAGTCAATTAAGAATTCAAAAAGTTTATGCTACATGTTTATTTCTACACAAACAACCCTGAATCACTCTGTGCACAGACTAGAACTGACTAAAAAATAAAATAAAATACTAATAGCACAGATTTGGCAAATAAGCATATAAACAAGAACACGTACCCTCTATGATACAAACTTAAAGTGGCATTGTGCTACAACAGATGTGCAACTGGTATGCTGATCTAAGACAGTGAGCGATTCATGTCAACAGTATTAAATAACAAACAAAACTTGTACTTTATGTAGATGTAAAGAGCAGGAAGTAGATATTCACTGTAGCTTTAGAATATCTGATTACGAACAAACTTTTCATTTCAGGACCACCGAGACTTAGTTTGTGGTGACACGCCCCAAATAAACACTGAAAGTAAAATTAAATTAAATTAAATTAAATAAGATAAACATCAAGATCAGTTTTCTCAATGAGGGCAGTACGAAAAGGAAAACGAAACCTTCTGGGGAAAAGTAAAGAGCATTACTTTTTCCAGAAAGCCATTAAATATAATTAGAACTGCAGACGACAGTTATTAAACTAATTAAAAATTTATTAAGAAACCAAATAAGAATTATTGAGAGGGAACCTGCGTTATAATTAAATGCACCTTGTTGGATTTAGGCTTGAACTGTTGAACGTGGTGAGGACAGAACCCACAGATCTTGTACCTTCTTGAAAAGATGACAAACTAGAACTGAAACCAAAACTCATAAATACAGGCCCATTTCTTCCACAGAGCAAAATATTAACCCTTTAAACTTGCATAAATTTAATTTCTTCCTTTTAGTTTCCAAAACAAATCCGGCCTGGTAAAGTGATATTTTAAATATTATTGATGTAAGTAAAAAAGACAGAGAACCAGTCCAGACAATGACGTAAAACAAACACCAAACCAGAAGATCTCTCGGGCATCATATCCTTGTTCTTGAGAAGAAAGAACAAACTAGCATAAGTAGCATTCTTAAGGTTCCTCTATCAATCCCCTGCTACTCTCCGTGTCTGTGAGGAAACCTTTACTGGACTTTGTACTGAAAGACTGAAGCTAACTTTCAAGGGCTCTTAGCCTGAATCAGAGACAGCCAACATCAGTCATGTAACTTAGTATACCATGAACCACTGATAATATCTGATGAACCCACTCCCTGAGGCTGAAGATAAGGCAATAAATCTTCCTTCATCGTTAACACCCAGTTACGAAACCAACATCCTCAACAAAACCTTTCGCATAAATTCATTTTTAGTTTCAAAGTGAAATCATGAAAGAAAGTCCTAGTCAGACAGGATGAAATTTGTCTGTTAAGTATTATTGCTGGAGTTTGCAACTATACTGCATTATTTCAAGCAATTATTTTTTTCCCCACATCGAATGATCTTAATATAAAAAAATACATAAAATATAAAGAGACCACAAGGGGCCATACCCTCCTATCGACAGGACCACCTGATAATATTTAGCAAAAATGAAAACACACACTATATTGGTGATCCTATGTCAATTCCTTACAAAGTTAGCGCATTGAAAAGCCTTGACAAACTGGAAATAAAATAAATAAATAAATAAAAAACAACGTGGTGACTACGAAACAGGATCAAGGTACAATCCTAATTGAGATCTTCCGTAGGGGGACCCATCCGCCAAATTTGATGATCCAATATCATTTCCTTCCAAGGTTATCGCACTGGTAATCCTTGACAAGCGGGATATCAAAAAAGTGACCTTGAAACAAGGTTAAGGTGACCCATGTGCAATCCCATCCTCTTTTCCCCTGAGGGGAAATCACCAAATTTGGTGATCCTGTGTCATTTACATCCGAAGTTATTGCACTAACAAATCATACGAACAGACGGTCCTCAAGTCTATAGCTCCTGCTCCGCTCACTTTTGGTGATGACAGGGGCTAATAAATTATGTAGATGGAAAAATCTCTGGTGCTCGCGAGAAGGTTTTTGGTGCACACAAAAAAATGCTTTCTGGTGCACATACGAAAGGTGGTCAACCATCAACACTTTCTGGTGCACATACGAAAGTATTCCGTGAGAACCACAAACTTTCTCTTAGGAACCAGAAACGAAATATTTTTTGCCTGTGTCCCCTTAGGAGCTCTGTATGTTCAGACATGCCATAAATTATACTTGAAGAAATTCCTACAAGTCGTTTTACCTGGTAAAGACAGCATAAGATTTATAAAAGTTGGACACACATACAGTCTCTCAACACTTTATTCACATGACAGATTGGGATGGGACGATTATTTGAGAGGTAGACTAGTATTAATGAACGTACCTCACCTCCTCGTGTAAAACTAATCCAATTAGATTAGCTTTAGGCAGGTTGCTGTCCCAGTATGGAGTGAATATGTGATTTAGGAGTCACTCCTAAGCATTAAGCCAGAGGGGGTACTGAGCCAATGTATAAATGAATGCAGCCTCAGTGCACTTTTGTGAAAATGATTTGAAGAGCAGCGAGTCTGTGCAGGGTATCACTACCAAACATACTCAAATTAGCATGAAGCACTAAAATGGCCTTGGATGATAAATCTCGCCATGACATGCTAGTTCAAATAAGAACACAAGGCCTGCTGGGAAATTTGAAGGGATCATTTCATCACTGTCCAACTGCATGGACACCCCAGTGGCCAGCTCATTATAAAAGATCTGACGATAATCCTGCTTCTTGCTCTGTTTATTGCAGAAAATAAAACTAATCCACAGTAAAGCATGAAAATATTCACTCCAGCAACGCCCAAGAGAAACCTAAGAATAGTTTTTAACGCAGGCCACACCAGGTGTTTAAACGTATGCTTCAATACTTGATTTATGACTCAACCGGTAACCTTGTGTGAAGAGCACCGTTCAGAGTTTCCAGCTAGCAAAGGAGGCCACCTCTTTTTTTTTTTTTTTTTTTTAAGTAAACTTTTACCAAAAAAAACCAAGAATGCCTTTGACACAATAGTTTTGCATTTAATAGTTGGGCTTTGACACCAACTTTCTCTACACAGGATTAGAAGGATTTATGGGCGTGAGAACATTTTATCATTTCTTTATCAGCTCTTTTTCCACATTAATGTTAAACATATACAAAACCCTTCACCTACCATAGGTTACCATGTACAGTGACCCTGAGTGCCAAGAAAGGTGCCTTTAAATAAAAGGTATTATTACCATGGTTACAACATGCCTTGTATTATTTTTGGTATCATTCATCGGCATGCACGCCCATGTGTCAGGCCAAAGTCTCATGTCCTTTAGTATCCTCTGTCTCATAATCTCTCTGTCCAAAGTGTGTTCAAAACTGTCTGAGATACACAACACGTCATTATCTGAGATAAAGGTGGTGGGAAAAGGAAGAGTGTTAGGAAGCCTAATAAAACTACAGCATGAGATTTGTCCTTCCAGCCAGTGAGTGACAAAGAGTGAATGACAGGGTGAGTGAGAGAGTGGGTGAGTTAGTGAAAGTGTGAGTGAGAGAGTGGGTGAGTTAGTGAAAGTGTGAGTGAGAGAG
>JBCNYH010000001.1:34073594-34088911 GCA_039654325.1 Tandanus tandanus | reverse complement strand
AAGGGGGGTAGGAATAAAGGAAAAGGTTGTGTTTGCGAGGGCAGAGGGCGGTGGGGGGGGGGGGAGGGGGGGGGGGGTTTGGGTTTTTTTTTTTTTTTTTTTTTTTTTTTTTTTTTTTTTTTTTGTAAACCTTCTGAGTAATGTACATCTCCTATAGATGTTATGTCCAGGTAAGATAAAGGCTTGGCTTAAATATTGCTCTGTTGTAAATGATGCAAGGATCTGTTAAGCACATGTTGATTCCGGGAGCTGAAAAGCTCTTCCTCTTGTGTTGTAGACAACGTTAAGGACTGGAGTAAGGTGGTGATTGCTTACGAGCCTGTCTGGGCCATTGGTACCGGTAAAACTGCATCGCCTCAACAGGTAGAGCCATCAGAAAAGCAGACTCCTACAAACTTGCTTCCTGTACTTGAGTGATACCATCTCTATATTTGTCTAGGCTCAGGAAGTGCACGATAAGCTCAGGCAGTGGATGAGTGACAACATTTCTGAGGCTGTTGCTAATTCTGTTCGGATCATCTATGGAGGTAAGGGTTCCAGAGAGATGTTTTATTGATCAGTGGTATTTGGTTCAGGTGAAGACTGTTGAAGCCATTTATATTCACTTTCAGGTTCAGTTACTGGGGCAACCTGCAAAGAACTGGCAGCTCAGAAAGACGTGGATGGCTTCTTGGTGGGCGGAGCTTCACTGAAGCCCGAATTTGTTGACATAATCAATGCCAAAGCATAAAACCCTTGAAACAGAGTAGCTGAACAACTGGCACTGACTACACCAATGTACCATTTTAGTCCTAACGTAAAGCACTTCTGTCCCATTCGAATGAAATCTTTATTTCCCCTTTTTCTGTGTATTTGTGTGCTGCTGCATTTGCTTTTCATTTGTGACTCATGTATTGCCCATGAAAGAGAAGATTTAGATTAGCGGTGATTGGAACTTAAAGTAAAGGCAGTATTATTACACTGAATGGAGATGGAGTTAACGGTCCACACTAATGATAAAACAACCTACTTGGATAGACGAGTTAGCACTGGGCTTTTTAAGGCCATGCCTTTACATTACAAATGTTTACCACTGTCTGTCCAAATACTGTGAGGTTTATGGCAAAGATTCAAGTACCATGTGTCTCAAGTTAATAAAAATTATCTTCACTCTATGTTCTGTGACTTAAATGCATCAACTGCTTCCTGGCCATTGTGTCCAGAGACTTGATGTGTTGTAACCAAGCACCATTAGTTATTGCAACTAAAAATTGTAATAAATGTTCGAGAGTAGAACAAATCCCATTGCTCTGGTTTTATTTTGTGGATACTTGCAGTACAATTAATCATGAGTTGTTGACCTCAATCTTAGACTAGTGTGAAGTCATGTATCTGCATAACCTTAAAGCTGTGGTTGCATTCTGGAATAGAATGCTAGCAAAATTTTAAAGAGCATCTCTTCAAGGTTCAGGCTAAACCCTCCCCCTTCCCTCGGAGACTCTTTCAAAGCCATTCTGCCCTCCACATGCACTCAGGGAGGCATGGGGGCATTTGACTGAATATTTCCCAGCGGTCCTTGAAGGCAGTGATTGGCTGCAGCTTTTAAAGGCTTACAGTGGCCATGACTCAACCCCATACACACACACCTTTCTCAGATCTCAAGTTGGTGGTTGCTGTCAAGCTGTGATGACCATTTTTAACCACTAACAGTTTGTGTGAACAGATTTTAAAAAAAGCTCCCCACCCCTGCTTTAATGTCTTTCAAATAAAATTCTATGTTCACAATATTGATCCAAATAGCACCTGGTTTTCTACCGAGTTTTCATTTAATTACAAGATTGATTAGTGAGAATTTGATTTATTTTAAAATTGGTCTCAAGTAATTACAATCAAGTCTCCATTAGGCTGCACAGACCTTTTTTTTTTTTTTTTTTTTTTTTTTTTAAATAGAGAAGTTTTACTGTTTGTACACTAGAGGGCAGTAATGACACTCATTCATAACCCATATAACCTGAAGAGATTAAGAGGCTTGGTTTTGGTATCACCAGACATTAAAACTAGAGGCAGTGTGTAAAGCTCTGTGGGTAGGCTGTCCCATAGTGGTAGCATCATGGGTCAATCAGTAAGTGATGTGACATCTTGGAATTGAAGGAACATGGAGTCTGGCCCCCATGAGCATCACTAAGTGATCCATCCCATTACTAGGGACATGCCACAATTAGAGATGAGGTAGCCTTTATACTCAGTCCTAACTAACTAAATGTACAGCACCAAGAATGGTGTTATAGACTTATAATTGGCAAAAATGAAAGTTTACAATTGATGTTTTTGCAGACACCATTTTCTCATGTACACAACTGAGCAGTGAAGGGATAAGGGTCATGTGCAAAGGCCAAACAGTGGCAGCTTGATGGGCTTGAACTCTCAACCTTGTGACGAGTAATTCAGAACCATAAAACCCCCTACCCACCAACTAGGCAAATGTTTTATATAATTGAAAATCTGAGTTTATCACATCATGTCAGAGAAATAATTCCTCAGAAGCTAGTGTCTTGTCAGTGACAGGACTTCTGCTAACAAACTCTAAACTAATTTTACCCAAACTAGAAATGCGTTCTTGTCACAGAACACTGGAGTCGGCTGATAGGAAGTACTGTTGAGTAATGCCTGATGTCAAGTAAAATCAGTTAAAATTTCGATATGCTGGAGTGTATGTAAATTTTTACTCACTTTTGACCTCTGTGACGTTGATAACTAGGTCAAGGTAACCTAGTTTTTACAAGGTTAACAGGCACGTTCATATGTATATCCGATATAACAATCCTGTGCTAAATTTTACATATCTGACTTTTTATGTGACCGCATGCATATTTCATGTGGCCTGTGTTCCTGAAATTTGATAAAGGTGACCAAGTTTCAACAGGCTTGAAGACAGACACTAAATATAAATGGTATGAATTGGAAACTGATTCGAAAAAAACTGCACCCTCTAGTGTTTTAACGGGCTTTTTAAATTAATTGACCTCTATGACCTCGAACAATAGGTTAAGGTGACCCAGTTTTGATTGGCTGGTAGGGTGTGCCATAGGGAGCATTCAACATAAATATAAAATAAATTTATTAAAACACAATACTGCTAGAGTGCTAACATGAAGTATCTGCGGCAGACACCCTGTGGAAACTGTATCCCCTATGCTTCGTGGGGGATACAATAAAAATGTTGGAACAGTTTATTAATCTGGCCTTAAGGAACCACATACAATTCACTTGTCGGTGACAACTCAAGGCCCCCCAGGCCAAACGTGACCCAGTAGTGCTTTCAAAGCATATGGTTATCATACATTCTTTGCATCAATCATTACCGTGAAACATAATTAATCGCCCATCCACTAGGTGACAAACATATTTCAAGTATCATTCATGGTTCAAGAAAAACTGCAAAGCTAGCATACTGCTGTTAAGCAGTCAGAAAAGTAAGGTTAAAGAGGACAAATCATAAACTTAACCTCTAACAATAATTTTGCCATACAGGTTTCAAGTTTGCCCTTTTTGACTAGATAATCCGGCCTCAATAATGAGTTTGACACCCCTGACTTAAATAATGCACACCGTTGGTCACTGATTATACTATGGTCAAAAGTATGTCTTCTGATTACTGAACATCCAAATCCAAAAACATGGGAATAATTATTCTTTCCTTTTCAGCATTTACAACCTTCACTCTCCACGAAAAGCTTTGTTAGATTTTAGCTGTGAAACAGCTGTTAGAACAGTTTGTTAGAACAGCTGTGAAAAAGTGGCCATTCAACTACAAAGGGGCAATAGATGAAAAGTCTTGGTGTACATATTGAAGAAAAAAAAAGAAAAAGATAATCGTTGTTGGTCCCACCTTGTTTACCACAAAACTTAGCACACATCAAGTACCCCCCAAAATAAAAAAAAGGAAGTGTTGTGATTCAACACAAATAGAGCATTTCACTGTATTATCATGCATAGCTTGCTAAAGCCAAAACATTCTGAGCTTTAAATCATGCTGGCTTTACACAATAACCACAAAATTTAATTTCTTTCCAATTTATTTCAAGAGCAGTACAATATCTACAGATAATATATATAAATATATACATGAGTGACAAATTATATTGTCCTTTAGCTCAAAGCTGACTTTCAGATGTTAAACTTTTGAGCTGTAAAAAAAGGCAGAAAAGCAGTCAGATGGCGTGAATACTTACTGCAGAAGACAAATACGTGACGCTTAAACAATCAGTATAGAGCACATGGGAGGGGAGGGGGTAGAGAGGTGTAAGAAAGGAAAAAATAAAGAGAAAGCAGGAGAAAAGTCAAGAGAAAGCAGCAAAGAATGAAAGTAGCTAAAGAAGTCAACCTATGAGAAACGTGATCACAAAGAGGAACGGCATCAAAATAAAGCAAAAACATTACTATGGTACTAAAAGGTGGGAAGCAGTCAAATTAGAAGAGGACCAGAGGAAGAGCGAGCACAATGCACATTTACTGAGGGATAAGACCATTAGAAGCAAGGAAGATACAGTACATCCATTTCAACAAAACAATATAGACATCCAAAATAAAAGAGGTGTTAATCTAATAAGACATGAGTAATCTTAATTTTTTGCACAATTAAGCTCAAAAAAACACATTCAGCTGAAAACTACCTGATGTGGGAGAAATTCTGTAAATGCTATGTTCAGATGTGCCCTGTGCCCGAGCCTAAGACTAAATTATCTCCAAAAATAAAGATACAAACAAAACATGAAGCGGTACAACCACAGGATATTAAAATATTGTAAAGGGGAATAGAACACATCTGAACATACCGATTTACTTGGGAACCTGTGACAATACATTTACTGACAACAGTGGTGGAAACAAAAATAAATTGCAGTGTGATCAAGAGCTTGAAAGATGCATGTGCACATTGCAAACAGACTCATTAAGGTTTCAGACACTGGTCTAGCAAAGTGAATACATTGAGAGGTGTGGCCACTTTCCAGCGTCCAGTTCGAGTCTGGATACGCGCTTCGCTCTCATTTTTCATCCCTCGTTTAGCTTCCTTTATGCTTTATGACTGCAAAGACAAAAGAGAAATCTGGTAATGAGAAAAAGAGAGCACAATAAAAAGGGAGAGAAGGGGAGCGGATGGGAGAATGGAGTCAGGGCTGCACAGGACAATCAAACCGATCAATATTGCAATAAGTTTTTAAACACAGGTCATTTCTATTAGCATCAAATGAAAGACAAAAAGATATGATGAAAAGGAGACATTCTATTAAACAAACCAATAGAAGCTACCCTTAGGGGAAAAAAGGAAAGGCAATGCAGCAGGAAATCACTTGTCCTTACATACACTACTTCTTTTAACATTTAATAAACAAAACAAAAAAAACAAAACAAAACAAAAAAACAGAGAAGTACTGACACCAAACACCAGTTAATGCAACCTGATGATTTTCTATATAACCAATTACGCCTCATAAAGAGAGGGGAAAGCCCCAAAAAAGAAATCACAACTGCACAGAAGTGTGATTGTGGCATTAACTGGCGTGAGAACAGTACTTGTGAGAGAAAAATGAAAAAAAAAAAAAAAAAAAAAAAAAAAAAAAAAAAAATTGAAATAAAATTAAAAATAAACTGCATGGGGGGAGGGCTCCCATGATTACGCAATAGGTTGAAGGGGTAAGAAAATGAAGAAAGTAAAAATAACATATGGATGGAAAACCCTTTACATTGAGAAATACAGCAAATGAAAACCAGCAACACCTACGAAACTGGAGTCACTCAGAGGAAAAGATTTGGTGCAATAAAAAGCTATATTACAACACCAAAGATATTTTTTAATAATTATCCACAAGCAGCCATCATTACCTCAGATCTATCCAGCAACACAAGCAGGAAATGAATAGATAGTTACCATCTTCTCAATATTCTATACATATTTCCATTACTCAAAATTAATGAAACTTTGGTTTTTTTAAAAAAAGCTTCCTTTTAAATGTATAGTCTAAATTACAATAACACTTACCACCATAAAAGAAAATATCATCTATTTAATCCCAGGGACAAAAAAAGAGCAAAAAGTTGTCCTGTACAATATTTACACCATCATACGCATGAGCGCTTGATCTGAAGATGCAAAATGTACATCAATATCATATACATCTCTGCTCAGTACTAACACCAAACACATCAAGGTCAGCTCTATGCTCCAACACAGCAAGCTCGGCCAAGATTTATGGACAGCAAAAAAAAAAAAAAGATTTGGGGACCCCCAAGCTCAAACAACTTTACCAACCACCTCTTTTTCTTTATCTTGAGATGAGCCCATTCTCTCACAATTATTATTAGAAAGAATTAAAGCAACAGCTCACATGAGAGATGTTTTACTTCAATAGCATCTAAACATCCACACGGTATCCGCTGCTGAATCAATACTTCTCATTCTATAACCTGTCAAGTCTCTTCTTCTTACCATGCACACACATGCGCTCAAGCTCAAGACAGATACAAACCCATATGCTTTCAGCTCCTACAGGAATAGGAGAAGAAAGCTCCAAAAATGCGGTTTATGGTTGCACTCTCCATTTTTTGGTTTCCTCACTGCTGTCACGTTCATCCTCACTTCAGGTGGTACACTCTGGATTATCTCTCTAGCTGGAAATCTTGATATCTTGATCTTTATGGGAAGACTGCTGTTGATTTGGGCGAGTAGCCCTAGACAGACTCTTGATAGGTTGGGAGCTTCTACGGTGGTACTAGATTCTGTAGGTTTCTATGCAGATCTCGGTCTCCTTTAACTTGAGTCTTTTCTTTACAGCAGCTACTTCACTAAGTGATGCTCTCTAGATGCTTGAAGTACATCAGTGAACTCAATGGACAGATTAAAGGTGTGTGTCAGGAGTATGTAGGAGGCTATGTAGAAGACAAGTGAAAACTATCTGCGCAAACTCGTATCTTGCTCTGCTGCAAGAGGCTTTATTTATTTTTTTGCATGAGTCCATACCTGGAATTACTGGGATAAAAGATTCAGGATACTGCTCTATGGCTAATGGAGCTCTTCTTCCACTCTCACAATGGACACAAGGAGACATACCAACCCTCTTCTCATCAGATGGGCATCCATCATCAGTGCAAGACAAAGTCCACTGCAAATTACAACTTTGGGAAACACAGCTGGATCTTGGAATCTAGGAGCAGAGCGCTTGTATCGGCCATCTTTGTCCTGAGACGAACAGGGAGTAGCGATCAGCTTTGTGTCTTCACAACTTTGGTTTTCAGGACATTCTCTTCATGAGAGCTTTGAGGCTGTTGGCTTGAGGGAAGAAAAACATTAGAACACATAAGGATTAGCTTTAAAATGATCTGCGAGGCCTGGGATACGGGAGACCCAGAGACTTAAAAAAAAAAAAAGAAAAAAAAAAAAAAAGAAAACAACTATCCATTCCTTTCTGCCTGATGGATGAACTACAGAGCCGATCTATTGTTGCACTTGGTCTATCCTTGCTAACTGTGTGGAATTGTGACCTATAGGCAGCATCTCTCTCGGTGTTAATACTGTGAGGTTTCAAGTGTAGGCAGGTTAGCTATTCACTATTACACTAAGTCATTACTTATGTTTCAGTTAATTTCTGTATGTATGTCACGCTCTACAAGAGCAATAAGAATATAAAGAAATGTACTCGATTTTCTACATTGTCTCTCTGCTAGGGTTGGATAAGCTGGCTGTGTTATGCAGATATCTGGTCCCCCATTATTCCTATCAACTTATAAATATTACTAATCCTCTGCTGCCTTACATATTACTAAGAGGCCAGACAAGCTGAGCTGGCTTTGCAATCTATCTTGTTAGGATCTGACTGTATGAATGTAACTCCAAGCCCTGTCAGGAAAGTCAAACATGTATCTAAACAAGGGAAGGCCAGACTGGACTGTACATACTCCACCGGCACAGAGGGCCTGAACCTGCAGGAGACAATGAGAGAAAGCACAAGAGAAACCTGGTTAAGTATCAACCTTACGTCAGTGATTTATTAATAAATGATATATAGTTCTTCACTCACGTTTTAATAATAGCCCTCAGTGCTAACTTCCTCTCACGCTCCACAAACTTATCAATGAGATATGCTGCCATACGTGGTGCTCTCTTGTACAGAAGGAAAAAACGATGATAGTTTCCAAGGGCCCATGCGGCACGGAGCGCAAGAGCGTGAGACACACATTCATCCTGACGGAGCTCGGGGGTGAGATAGACCAATTCGGTGGTTAAGTCTGATTAAAGTAAAAAAGTTAAGAGTTTTTTGGCAAAACACATAATATCTGTAAGCAAACAGGCACTACAACAAAACAGGTTGAATTACAATATAGATTACAACACAAGGTCATTTAGTCAGAATGAAGCAGTAACATAAGAATAAAAATCTAGAAGCAGTAAAGCTCTGTGGGTGGGATGTCCCAGGGTGGTAGCATAACAGTGTGCAGTTCAAACAGTGAGTGATGTCACAGAGAAGGGCAACCACCCTCTCTGTGACATCATATCATGACAGGGATTGAAAGACACAGTCTTGTTCCCTGCATCACTAAGAGGCCTAACCTATTACGTGGGACACCCCACAATAAGAGGTTACATGGATGGCTTGAAAAGAATTGGTGGTGGGACAATGAGCAAAAAATACCTCCAGAGTTCTTCGTGAATATATAGTACAGCAATCTGTAGGCAGTAAATTCGCCTAAGTTGCTCGATGGAAACTTCTTGTACAGCTCCTTTAGCTGTGTCTGGCACTGGTTAAACTCCTCATGGTCACCCTAAAATAAAATGTGCAAAATGACCCTTTTGCTTTAAATAATAAAAACACCAATCACAAACTCAGCACACCGAACACTCCAAACTTAAAACATAAGACACTGTACCTTCTCCAGGGCAATACGTGCATGAGTTTCATAGACTTCCACTGTGAAATCGGTTCGTACCCCTTGCACCTGAAAAGACAGATTCAGCTATCCTCATACAAAGAGAAAACTTAGAAAGAGGGGAAAAATAAGTAAAAACTAAAAACACAGAATTTTCATACTTGACCCAAAGTTTTATACTGAGCCTGAACCAAAGATGAGCACAAGCCAAATAACAGTTTAAAGTCAAACCGACATTATTTTAGTTATAAATAAAATAAGTAAAATGTACACCAGAAATATACAGGATTTCCTTTCCAAAGCAAGTGTCAAATTCCCCTACTTTCACAACTATAAAACGGAATTGCTGTAACCTCTAATGAAATCAAAAACAGGTCCCCCATTGTGCTGAGCAGACAAATACCAGGCACAGTGTTTTAAACCCAACAAGTTTACTCACAGTGAGGTCTTGTCGTATTGACTTCATCTGTTCACAGGCATATGGGTAATCCTGATTGGCCTGCCAGTGAGCCTTCACTGAAGTTAGAGATTTGCGCAACACCTGAGAAACAGAAAGCATAATCACATTACTCTGTTATAGCAAAATCAGTGCCTAATTAAAAAACAAACAAACGAAAAAATTAATAAAACAAACAAACAAACACTTTTGCTTTATGCCCATTTATAAAGGTGGGGTGAGAGGTAGATATTCATTAATTCTTCTGAAAGGAATATTTCTGTATCCTATCCTGTATAAATATTTGAACTTCGGCCAGAGGTATAGACTTTTTTTAACTATGCTTCTGTATGATGGCTGTTTTGACAATTGGGGCATTCATTTGGTGCTTTGGTTCCGTACCCAGAATGCAACATGCACATGAACAGTAGGGCCAGTGAAAATCAGTATGGGGATGTGATTTAACAAAGTCTGTATTAGATTTCAGTGCGTGCTACACGGTCAGTTCGCTGGTGTGCCTTCTAGTGGACTCCTCCAGCAACACGCATAGTTCATAAACAAGTACATAAACTACACAGTTGGATTTCAACAAGAATATCTCTGCCCTGTGTGTTTTGTATGAGTCAACAAAAAACATACAGGCACAGGTCGCACGGTGGCAGGATCAGGGGCGCAGGTAAGGCGAAGATAGTTCTTAGTGATGTCCTGGCAGGTACCCACGATGGGGCAGTCGTCCCAGCTGAGGCCTTCCTGAGAGGCGTTTGGGATCTCAATGGCATTGATATTCAGTACCAGTGGCTCAGTTCGCTTGGTGTGGAATCGTGCTGCACGACTCTGCTTCTTGGCCTCGTGATTTGGGTCATGGAACTCCAAGCCTGCTGTTCCACCTTTCCGCTTTTTACCAAAGACACCAGCCAGATCATCATTCCTGAGAAAGAAACAGCACAAGACTGTAACTCTAACATCAACTGTGAGGTGTTTACTTAGGTGCTAGAATCATGATTTGTCATTTTGTTTCAAAATGTTTTCATTGCTGCTGACTGGTTCAATACAGCACTTTGGCAAATAAATTTGCACACAAGACCTGAACAAAGAAACCTAAAAATTGAACTTGGGTGTTGGCAGCTTCGTACTGCAGCAATGCTCTTCAGCAGTACAAACTGGGCAATGAGGATTAGCTAAAAATTCACCTTTTTCATAGAAGCAGCTCCAGGGCCGTTTCGGAGCCAGTGCAAAATTTCAAACCAGTTATTTGATTAAGAACCAGCTGTGGACCAGAAAAACACGTTCCAGAGCAGCACCAATTCTAACGAGTTATCAGATGACGACATATCCACCCAGCCTCCACACTTTAGAAAATATGAATTTCAGAAAACCCAAAATATCGAAAGGCACAACTACACTTCCTATTAGAAGTAACTGCCATGGTTGATGAAGAAATCTCAAATGATTTTTATTCTAGCCCGGAATTGACAATTACAGACTGAGAGACTGATGACTATATTCCCCCTCTGACTTATATGCTGGGATAATAAAATGTGAATGGTATAAACGTATGACCAAGTTGATCTGTCAAGTTAATGAGAAATAATTCATTAAGTTTTTACCTTCGCCCTCGATTTGCTTTGCCTCCTCTCCCCCTGCCTCTTTCTCCTGCTGCTCCTCTCCCTTTTTCCCTCTCTTCCCCACGACCTCTCCCAGCACGCTGCCGACGGGACAGAGGTCGCAGGTCACTCGACATGCTGCTGTCAGACTGTGAGCCAGAGTCACTGCAAACCATAACAGAAATACAATATCGACCATGGTATCACCATTTTTAGGAATGGTGGCATTGTTTTGTTTGAATTTTGTGCTTGTTACCTGCGGCGATGTCTGCCTTTCTCTCTGTAACGATTGTGTGGAGACGGTGAACGTGAAGAGGAGCGGGATGAGCTTGAGGAGGGACTCCTTTGAGAAAACACATTTCTGTAGTTGCCTAGCCGAGCCCCACCCCTACCTCGAGCAGCACCCCCTCGACCAACGTTGTTCTCTTGAGAGCGTTGAGGTGCCACTTCCCAACGGGACTGCCTAGGTTTCACCCTGAACAGGGACAGTTTTGTATTCTTATGGTTAGAGTATAAAAAGACCAACATCAAACAGAATACACTAAGACAAAGGTGCAACTTACTCTGGCAGAGGTTCTCTAGTCCAGTCAATGAAGAACGCTGAGCCATCTTGCAGTCTGCTTTGCAGTATTTCCTTTAGTACCTTTTCTGTCTTGTCTTTATCTTCCTCAGTTTCACAAGCCGTGAAGCAACGCTGCACATATTCCTTCATGGCCTGGGGCCAGTCTTGAGGCCTACACAAAAACACACACAATGAAGTTACATTGAGTCCCTTCCTCTGCTCATGGAGGCATTTCATTACATGTAGAAAGCATAGATGATTTTATGCTCATTCATTAAGCTATAGAATTATGCAGCATAGCTCTGAATACATCAAGTCTCACCCATTTTGAGAAGCTCCTGTTGTGGTAGCTGTCATTACTGTGGACACAGTAGTTGCTGATGCAGTGGTGGTGGATGTGGACAACCCATTTGTCTGTTCACCATCTGTAAAACCCTGATTGGACATTACATATGGGCGTTTTTGGATGTTAAACTTGACACCTCCAGTTCCAGGAGCCTCTGTGGAGTAAGGACAGAAAAGAAAAGTACAGCAAGAAAAACATCCCAAAATCAGTAATACTGTAGGAACCCACATCATCTAAAGCCACACCACACTTCGTAAGCATCCCATTTACAATAACCTGGCACCCTTATTTGTGTTTGTCAGTTAAGTAGCTCAGGTACCATCAGGAGCTATATTATTGGTTACATTAAGGTCCATCATTTAGTATACATCCAAGCACACTCACGTTTCATTCGGTTCCAAATCTGCTGCCCTTTGCTCACATTGGCATTATTTGTTTTCTTGCTGGTATCCCCTCGGCCTGCTCCCCCATACGGACCCGGTGCTGTCCCCTGCTGCTGCTGGGATGTTTGATAGCTTGGAGCCTGGAATGCCTGAAAAGCCGGTCTATTTTGGCCATAACTATAAGTCCTCACAGGACTGGAGTCAGTAGGGCTATAAGGCAGCGCTCCATTAGGGTTGTAATGGGATGGGGAAGGGGGAGGAGGGTATTGAGTGTTAGGTGGGGGTGGTATGGGAGGGGGAGGAGGAGGCTGCTCTGAGCTTGTGGGACTTTGTGGGGGAGGCTGGGGGACATCAGGAGTCGGAGGCTGTCCTTCACATGAGTAACCAGATGTCTGTTCCTTCACTCCAGGAATGCCAGGGTGCTGACAAAGGTAAGAGGGAGAGAAGGGCCTATTATTACACAATCTTATGGTGCGCATTAAATTTCATCATGAATGTATCCACATATCTCCCACCCCTCCCTCCACCGACAGTGCATGCACATGCTCCCGAGTTTTCTTAAAGCAGCAGGCAAATGATGCCAGGTATAAGTACCACCAGATACAAAAGGGTTGAATGTTCTACAATGAACTTCTACACATTCAAATGTGACCTACTCTGAACAAAACTTACCTGTGCACTGGGTGTAGTTGGTTGCTGGTAGGCTCCCGGAACACCATACTGACCAGGAGGGTACGGCCCTCCATACTAACAACCAGAAAACAATTCCATCAATATACATTTTTACACACTACAGAGCCACTAAGTGTACCCAAGGCCAAACTATCAGAGGAATCCTTATTAGTGAATTATTATGCCACAACGTTTTGTAACTCTAGAGTGTATTTACCTGAGGCACTGGATAGTAGTAGCTGTAGGAGTAAGGGTATCCCGCATACTGCTGCTGGTTCTGTGGGTACCACTGGTAGTATGGTGGTTGTTGCGGCATTGCAGTAGCGTCAGTCACTGCTGCTTGATACTGTCCAGCCTAAAAAAAGGCAAGCAAGCAAATAAATCATACAACATAGCTTTAAATAGTTGAATGTTTGTCATGCATTAGGAATCTCTTAATTAGAATCAGGATATTGTCGGGATTTTATTGATAGCAATACTCCAACTGATGACTCTCCATAACAATAACAAGTGTTACCTTGACTTAACAAGGTCGAGGCAATCACAACTTAGTCTAGCAAAAGAACACCAAATTGCATAACTCCACTGAAAGATAAGCTATGCTTTCTGCTTAAACAGAGATAATAAAGGTTATTTCCTCAAGATTTTTATGTTTCTGTAATTTATAGCAAAGCAAAAGGTAATTTCAGCCTGTGTCAGGACTTCATTGAAGAGAACTGTGAAGGTGAACTATACACCTTGAACTATACATTGAATAAGGTGAACTATACACTATAAGGTGAACTATACATTGAAGGTGAACTATACACCTGCTCCAGAAATGATGTTGCCTATTTTTCTAATCTTCACTATGTATTGTTCTCTATATCATATTAATTATGCATTATCACAGGAAAAAAGTACTGTTACCTTGAGAAAATTATCCTGTTATGCTAAGAAAACATAAATAACCCATTATCTCAAGGACAAAATATATGAATGCACATCCGCTTAGGGCTTCCTTCTTAACTAAATGCTAACACACATGCAGAGCATTCAACAGCGCATGATCTGTGACACCTGGAATGCACTTTATTACTCACATTTTAAAGTTAACAGTGCATGTATGTACAAGTAAATATTTGAAATGAAAAATAACTTATTTCAAAACTTTCATAATTAGACATGTTACAGGAGCACAGGTATACATTTGAAAGTCCCAGAGAAGTTTTGTGAGTGCAAAAGCAACTGTGCTTATTACAGCGCTGGCTGCGCAATGCCGAAGATCGAGGGCGTCATAGCAAATCAACAGAGGATTATCAGTGTCTGTAACAAGACTGGGGGAAAAAATCCTACTTTAAACGCATTCATCAGCAAAGCGGGGTCTTTTAAAAATTTTGGATGTTAAAGGTCTATGAAAAATATAAACTCACCAGTGAAAAAAATGCAGGCTAAAAATGTAATGAGGAGATTTAGTTCCCTATTTTCCCTGGATTCACGACTCCATCGGGCTTTAGTGCTCACCGGTTGATGGTGCTCAGACACTCACTTACTTGCGTCTTTTCCCACTTAGTGGCAAAATATGAAACTTTAAATAACCGTCTTTCTTTACATTAGACGTACAGCCCCACTACACATCAGCTTTTGGGCATGATGAGAGCACTAGATTAGCAATAAATAAATAAATAAAAAATTTAAAAAGAGAGTAGACACGTTAACTGGACTGTATTCTCGCAGCGCAGTGGCTTGTTTCCGAGACTTTAACGGGGGTGTGTGTGTGTATAATTTTTTTTTTTTTTTTTTAAGTCTGACTGAAAAGTGCAAAATGGCAGGGAAATGCCTAAAAATCCTACAATTTTGTTTAAATCCGACAAAGTTTGGAAAATCCAACTGGTTACAGACACTGGTTAACCCTTTGAAGCAGCTACATGAAAGCAGCCTAATAATGCAAGAGCTGAAATCAAAGTTGGAAAGTTATGAAGGTATGTAATGGATTTTATAAGAATTACATTAGTGTGCTTTCTGGTAAATATGAATATATTTGGGATAGGAACCTGAGCCATTTTTATTTAAAATAAATATGTTGTTAAGAGAAGGCAACCACTGCAAATTTATAAGCTTCTGTGCATAAACTATAATGTACATTTCACTCTCCACTATTATTTACCACTGGAATTAACTTTTTTCCTTTTTTCGTAATATACTGAATTGCTCCCGCAAGGAAAATGATTGCCTCTGCAGTTAACCCATCCTAAGTGAGCACACACTCGGCAGTGGGCTGTCACACACTGGGGCGCCCGGAGAGCAGTCGGGGGTTATATGCCTTGCTCAAGGGCACTTCAGCCATGAGAGTGGAGGGAGGGAAGGTGCAGCTCACTCCCTGCCACCCATTTTTCACTGGACTCTCACAATATGGAGGCTGCGCATATATATA
>JBCNYH010000001.1:34050377-34062855 GCA_039654325.1 Tandanus tandanus | reverse complement strand
TAATATTTTTAATAAACACTTTTATTAGTGTCGCTGAGAGGCTGGAGCCTAACTCAGCCGAAACTAGGCAAAAGCAAAGTAGAACACTTCGAACAGCTCGGCAGACCATCACAGGGCAACACACAGAACCGTTCACATTCAACTTAAATTGGAACAGCCAATTAGCCTAATACACATGTCTTTGGAGTGTGGGAGGAAACTGGAGTACCAGGAGGAAACCCATACAAGCACGGGAAACCATGCAAACTCCCCACAAAAACGCTCTTGAACCCAGAACGTTCTCACTGTGAGACGAGAGTGCTAACCACTACACCTCTATGCTAACATCATCATATTTAAAGAATGCATTTATTATTTAATTCTTATTCTTTAATTATTTATATAATAAATAATTATTAACCCCCCCCCCCCGAAATATTTCAGTGTGTGATTTAAGTTAAAGGGGGGGAACCCTGTTCCACAGGACTTGTGAGCACAAGGGCTTCAGGAGAACATTCCGAGGGACACGTCATGCACGTAGCACAGCGCTAGGCTTGGTTTTCCTTCATTCTGACTAGCTGGCTTGACCCAGACAAAGGTTAAACGACAACCAATGAAAGCATAGTAAACTATTTAAACCCCGCCCATACTCTTGCTCTCAATGGACAGAAATGCTTTCCATCTCTCTGTAAGCTTCTTATTGGTTGCAGCTGTCACAAGGAGGCGGTACTGAGCTTGTTGTTGTTTTTCCCCCATACTGGATGGTGACCGTCGACATTTTTAAAAAACGGACTGATCGTGAAAAGTTAGAGTTTAAAAAAAGTTGTACATTTCAGAACCCTGAGCTCTTGTTTATTGTTGTTGGATCTATAACGGAAGGTTTGAGTTAAATCTCTGTTGAGGAAAAAAAGGTGGGTTATTTATAATTTCACTCATCCATATGAAGTACAGAGAATAATACACAGATTGATTTAATGTTTACTAACATAATAAGACACATTACATTCTGTTACCTTAGAAAGGTGGATCTT
The DNA here is from genome assembly GCA_039654325.1 of Tandanus tandanus. Lineage (NCBI taxonomy): Eukaryota > Metazoa > Chordata > Actinopteri > Siluriformes > Plotosidae > Tandanus > Tandanus tandanus. Next base: position 34,061,845 of record JBCNYH010000001.1, on the reverse strand, counting down.
ACATTTTAAGGCAGCCTATAGATGAAATATCAGGTTACAGGACTGCTGCCTGCATCTCCAACTCAAAGTAATAAATTAAATACCAACAACAAACAGCTAAATAACTGACTTGGGTAATAACACGGTGAGGTAAACAAAGATTTAATACCAATCTTTAAAACCTGTGCATTTACAGAGTACATAAACCCCCTTTCTCCTGGTGCCATGGAGCAGATTCTATAAAACTCAAACAATAATGTTTCTGTGATGAAAAGCTCTTCTGATCACCTGTACATTTTCTCTGGTTGAATACACAAACTGAAGATCACAGAATAAGTCAATAATCATCTGTAAGGGTTTAAGTTACAATACTATGCAAAAAGTCCTGTTTTATATAGCAATCCTGGATGTCTCTGAATTATTGTCAGTAAGAGCATATCTTAATGTACAGACTTCTAATAATTACAGGCAAAGTTTGCTAAAGAAATGACTACAATAATGCACTTTTTAAGTGGACTAATAATAATCAGGACTGTAAGATTTTGCAGAGACAAAAGTAAGTAAAAGCTGGTCACCTTCAGGATGTACAAAACGAACTGATTTCATTTGTAAAAGTGCATGACCGATATAGATTTAAATATCGTAAATATTTAAATAAATATGATATATGTCAGTGAGTGCTTTGATATTGTTGTATGTGTGTGGGTTTATATATATATATATATATATATATATATATATATATATATATAACACACTATATATATATATATATGAAGTGTTTGAGTTCAAAAGCAGATAAGTGCCATTGCTTTTAATCATGAGAAAAATTAGCTTTAAAATAAATATATCTGTTTTTGAACTCAAACTTTTCATATATATATATATATATATATAACATTCAACCTTAGATTTGGGAAATTGGGCAATATCCAACCTCTGATGTTATTCCACTGATTTGAACTCAGTTAATATAAATTAAATACTACATGAATAGATATAAAGTAAAATACTTTTATAAATATTGCTTTACAAGTATATGTGTTCATAAAATGAAAACTGAAATAATTTGAGATTTTTGGTGATCAGTGATATCAGTATATAAGTTCTGGTACTGTGATTACCCTTATTCTTATAAACATTAGTACCAGTCAAAAGTTCGGACACATAAGAAACTGTGCTCAAACTTTTGAGTGGCAGTGTATATGTACACCTATATAGACAAAAGTTTATGGACACTTGACCATCAGACGCCTATGTAGTTTCTTCCCAAAGTTGGTGCCACAAAGTGCAAACAAGTACAAGTATGTGAAAGCACACACTTGTACCTGTCTTGGTCTGTTGTTGGGTTTCAATTTCCCTTTACTAGAACCAAGAGGCTCAAACATGTTTTAGCAATGAGAGTCCTGCACACACACAGTGAGCTCCATGAAGAGCTCACATGCCTTGGCCAAGGTTGGAGTGGAAGAACGTGTGCTGCTTGCACAGAGCACTGACCTCAACCCCACTGAACATGTTTGGGATGAACTAGAATGCCAACTGCCCCAGGTGTCCCCACCTGACATCAGTGCCTGACCTTAACATTTCCCTCGTGGATGAATGATCACAAATCCCCAACGAGAGAGTCAAGAAACACATATGAGTGGTATGATCAAGTGTTCATAAACTTTTTTCTGTGTATGTGTGCGCATATTTCCACTCCTGTAACATAGAGGGCATTTATTCTTATTTTTTATGAAACACAACTTGTCATGAGCACTGACTCTGTATCAGGTGAACTCGTTAAGACCTGCATAGTTTTTAAAGGGTGACTGCAGATTAAAGAGTAGAGAGGTTTGTGTAACAGCATGCTTGCGCATGTTTTGTTCCTTCTGAAATGTGAAAACACATCACAGTAATGCTGACTTAACTTTAACGGATACAGAATCAGCCTCTAAACATACAGACATACACAAACATGGGAGAGACAGTGAAACTGAGAGTTTGAAAATGCACCACCAGTTATTGTGTGTTCTTTTTTTCCACCCCAAATTATTTAGTGAACAATAATCATGTGTCCATGATTTAACCTGAAGCTCACCACTAATACTTATTGTATTATGTGTGTTTGTGGTCCTCAGATGAGTAGTCAGTACCAACGATGTGTTCCGTTCGAGGTCCGGAAATTGGAGGGAGAGAAAGTTCGTGCCAAACATCCCGACAAAATTCCGGTTAGTGTGTTATGTCAAAAAGAACAATGTTTTGACAGCATGACAAAGAATTAAGGACAATGACTTTGTTGTTTTATTTATGGTTTTCATTGTCATTCACATTGTTTCTCTTATAAGATCATTGTAGAGAGAGCCGCAAGATCACGCGCCCCTGAACTTGACAAAAAGAAATACCTCGTTCCCTCAGACCTGACAGGTGAGTGTGTCTGTCAGTGCTTTTATGAGGGAAGAATGTAAACAATGTTAACTGGCAAAAACAGATTGTATAAAAAAAGGAATTTGTTATGAAGAATTCAAAGCTACTTTATAAAAGTAGATGTCTCGGTCGTCATGTGATGGACCGAAGCGAGCTTCCGAAATGTTCGGAATAAACCAGGTCAGGCAGAGAGGTTGCTTTAGAGATTTATTGTAGCCAATAAGTATTGAGCCAATGAATATAACACAAAGAGATAAATTAATGTGGAGAGGGTTGTAAGCCCGTCGTCTCAGACTGTAGGTGAGGGGTGTCAAGATGAGTTAATATAAAACTCTTTGTGAGATCATCAACATACAGCACAACTGGTAGAACTTGTTATGGTGGACCTCTTTGTGACAGAGTATACATTATGCTTGCATTGTCATGGGAACTACTAACAGGGTGTGCCTGTTACGTCACACATCATGTCTCATACCATAAAATAAACATTACTATGCTGCACTGGGGTGAACATAACAAATATTTGATCAAATTAGAAGCAATGAAAAACATTTTAAGTTGATGGCAATTTAATCAACAGAAAAATATTAAAATAATTAATAACTTGTGTTTTGTGTCTCATTTAAAATTTATATATTAACTATTATTACTATGTTTATTAATACTTTTAACTATTGCTTGTACAAAAAAGTAGTTTATTTATTTATTTTTTTACCCTGTTTGTTATTTTCCATTTTGTAAAGTAGTGTTACTTGTTTTAATTGCCTGGAATTATTAGCTGAGAAAAGACAGGAAAACACGAATATGAATCATCACTGGTTTAAGGATTGGAGAGAGGGGAATAATATCAGCTGTGCAGTTGAGAACACCTGGAAAGGTGAAGGTGCAGCTGTAAGGTGCACTTTTAAGAATTCTGTTGAGGAACATGCCCAGTAAGCAGTAAAAAAAAAATCTTAACAGTACAATTCTATATAATAGTGGAGCCTCCAGGAAGTAAATATTAATATCAGAGAGTTCAAAACATCAGCAAAATGCAAATCATTCCACATTCACATGCTGACTGCTGTTTTACTGGAAAGAAAATGATCGGAAATTGTGGTATTTCTGTATTTTTGGGTCTGTTTTCTTCACAACGATGAGTCAGAAGTGAGTGCTGCTGAATGGGTAGCATTTATTCCAGCAAGTTTTATTCCTTCTATACATGTAAACAAGAACAAAATATATGGGGACAAAAAAAAAAAATGGGAAAAACATGCTTCTTTCTGCTCCTCACATACTTATAACCTCAATCTCCACCCCAAAAAATTCATAACACTTCAGATAAGATGGGGCGGTGGTGGCTCAGTGTTTAAGGCTCTGGGTTACTGAGCAGAAGGTCAGGGGTTCAAGCCCCAGTACCTCCAAGTTACCATTGTTGGGTCCTTGAGCAAAACCCTTAACCCTTGACTGCTGAGTTGAATAAGTGAGAGTAAGTGTAAGTCACTCTGGATCAGGGTGTCTGCCAAATGCTATAAATGTAAATTTAAAGGTAAGATGATATATCTTTATTGTCATTGTACAGTACAATGAGACATTGTAATGCAGTGAATCTAAACTTTTAGCCTTTCCCGTCTAACACTAGCATACACTTATGTTTTTACATAACGCCTACATATAATGTGCAGTGCACTGTGTAACTTCTAACTCTAAACACTAAATTTCCTGCGTAAGACATGCTTTCGTCATGTTCACCCTCTATTTTAGTTACATTGAACTGATACATTGTTTTGGTGTTTGGGTTTGTGTGCATGTTATTTCAGTCATACTGAACTTTTAATTTGAATTCTTCAGTAATTGAAACTGACATTTATCCAGTTTTGACTTTTATCTTTCTGAACATGACTCGCTTTATGTTCTGTTCTGAGAATAATATACTGATTGTTTTTATTTCTCAGTTGGCCAGCTGTGCTTCCTGATCAGACAGCGAATATCCATGAGGCCAGAAGAAGCACTCTTCTTTTTTGTAAAAAATTCCCTTCCTCCTTCCAGCTGCCCGCTTTCTGTTGTGTATGAGGTATTACACACCACACACACACACACACTTTACAAATACACTGAATACATTTTACATGTAAAGTAACCTGATAATGTGTTAAAGAAGCTGGAGTTTTCACTGATTACACAAAAGCTTTAACACTCCTTTTCTTGTTTTCTTCAAACAATTTTTGTCTGCTTTCCCTGATAGAACTGGCAATTTTATATAGGGGCAACCTAGATTAAATGATGATATACAACTCATTATTAAACAAATTCTTATCACCTTTGGTGGCTAAATCAGACCAAACTGAATTTAATATAACTTTAAAAAATGAAATATAATTAGCAATTATGCACTGAAGACATTGCTGAATAGCCCGTGACGAAATATTGAGAGGACTACAATGACATGGGAACAGAAAAACAATGGTTTATTCCTTACATTTTTAAAAATGTATGTGTAAAAAAAAAAAAGAACAGCACATCCTGCTAACAATGATTGATTCTTCTCTCCATTGTCTGAGTGGCCTGATGCTTGTGTATTACAACAACTGCATCTTGTTTTAATGCATAATCCAGCAATTGTATAGTGCAGCAACTTGCTTAACCTCATCAAGTAGAGCTGATCATGGGCAACTGTGAGGTGTTCATAGGACAGGAAAATCGCCATGCACATGTATTACGTGTACTGTAATTGTGAGAAATGTGAGCAGCTTTTCCTCTACTACGTTGACATTAGCTTAAATGCCATCAAACCAAATTATTAGCTTGTGATTTGATTCTGAGTTACAAGGTTAGGATTTGACTGAGTCTGATTCAGTTTAATATTGAATCAATCGGAATGAAATATGAAATACAATAAAGCAGGTTTTCATGTTTGGAGAGACTTCGGGGGAATATTAATTGCCTTTAGTACTAGTCTGAGCCTGTCTATGTAATTCTGTGCTATATTTAATCATAACTTAAACATACCTGTTACACTCCCAAAAAAGGCGTATTAGCCTAAAAGATTGATCCTTAAATTTTATAGATCGATAATGAATTTGTAATAATTAAATAAAATAATTACGAGAAAGAAAAACATTTTTTTTGTGCACCCCAAAAGTTATTTGTGAGTAACTCTTAAATTGCCTTTTGCTACATTCTTCAGCAGGAAGACAGTCTTATTGTGAAGATGTATTGTCATATTAAAAAGTTTTCAAATCATCAAATGATTTCAAGTGCTTAAAGTCTTCCCGTGACCCATTTCTAAAGATGTTCTACCCTGTGAATTTTTCAATACGGTAGAATCACAATCAAGTGGAACAAAAGTGGTGCTCCGGAGTGAAAAATTGAAGCATGTCAGATTAAGTTAAATCTACCTTTCAACCAATCTTGACCAGCCAGAGCATCATACCTGAAAATATTTTTGAAGTAACATGTTTGGTTTCAAAATTATAGCAGATTGAAAACAGGGTGTTTTTTTTTTTTTTTCTAAAACGGCTATGTACAGACACTACACATGGTGAAAACAATATTCAGTACCGTGTTTCTTTCAACATTTAGGTTAATTTTGTATTGTGAATGATGTTAATTTGTGTACGCACTTACAAGAGTTGCAATAGATATTAAACGCAAGCCCGTTTTAATGAAACAGCTGATGATTTCCCAAGAAAATAAATAAATTATTTTGTTTCTTAAATAATGTGTTACAAGATACAAAATTGTATTTTTGAAAAAGAAAACTTTATTACAGAACCAAAAGCATCTGGCCCAACATCAGTGTACACACAGCAGTAATTCTGCTAAGAAGTAATTGATGCCTCCTCATGTATATAACGCAACCACACTTATCTATGTATGGACACTAAAATGAATCTTTAAGTTTCCTCCCAGTTTTATCCCATGAAATTTACTAAATATTCACCAAATTTTTAATTGCAGCATATGCAAACACAATATTCACGCTTTGAAATATATGTAGGGCACACTTAATTCAATAAATAAAAGCAAAATTTACCACAAAACCTAATCGAGTTCCAATGATATACAAAATCCTGTGAAGGTAAAAGCATGCTTTAATGATCCAAGAAAAAGCTTTCAATACCTGGACTTGCAGTGCTTGTCATTCAACTGTAAAACATAAACATACATCTTAATCAAATCACATCCAACTTACGACCCTTATAATTTGGATCAAAAATGAATATAACAATAGCTATCATAGTATGTACGGACACTACAAAACGAAGTCAACCACAGTTGAAAATTCTCTCAAAAGTTTTAGTATTTTCAAATATTGATATTGTCTTTGCCACTTAGTAGTATCATGAATATGTTCAGAAATATGAAAAGCACACACACACACACACACACACACACATATATATACCTTAGGTATGAAAATTTATAAAAAATTAATAAACTGAAATGTTTAGGCTTAATCAAAAGATACAGATTTCAGTTTGCAAGTTTTGTATGAATCTGAAAGCTATGTATGGACACTATGTTTCATGTGATCAATGTGAAGTCAGTGCAACTATCCTTTAGAATAATCAGACTAAGTAGAATAAATCATGTTTATTTTAATTAGTCAGTGAATTATTTTATGGTTATGAATGTTGGTTGAAAATCTACTTTAAACAGATTTTTGAAATCCCCAAATCAGAGGATTTTCAACAAGATCATTTTCAAAAACAACAAGATGTAACATCATAGCCATTGATTTGTACCACTCTTCTTAATTTATCTCAAATAATAGCAATTGACAGCTACACAATTATGTACGGACACTACGATTGAACAATGCAACCGTCCATATTTGCCTGAATGTTAGGATTTGAAATATTTCTTTTCTTCTGTGAATAAAGACTAATACATGATAATAATACATACCATTAAGTTCCATGATAATCCTTTCAAGAGACCCTCCACAGTAGCAATGTACGGACATGACAGGAATTCGGAGAACAAAAACCTCGCTTAATGAGGTTAATGAGAAAACTTATTATTCAATTGCAGTGATAACTGAAACAATGTTCGTACAGATATAAAATTTCAATAAAACACAACTCTCAATGTTCAATATCCATAAATATTTAAATTTTTTGGATCTACCTTCTCTTGCAATTTAATATCTGGCTAATTCGTAACGCACGTTCATCTATAAGAAAAACAACATCAGAAGGTAAGTATTGCTGTTCAATTAACAAAATTCCAACCACATGATACGAAACATGTTAATGCTTCCTCCTGAAATTAAAACCATGAAGATTAAGTACCTTATATTTTATATAACACTATGTTTGGCATGGAAGAAAATGTTGAGCACCAACATAACACAAAAATATCTCTCTAAATTGGATACATAATTTGTTGTCACAGGAACATTTTTTTATCCGATCTGCTTCAAATTTGAAATGCATAGATGCCATGAAGGCACCAAACAAAAGGACAATAAATACACTTAGTTTATAAAGAAGTTTATTGGCAGCTGAAGCATAACAATGACGACTACTTCTACTACCACTTGATTGTGATTCTACTGATAGTTATAGGTTTTGAGCTTGTTATTTTTGGTAATGATTTCACGTTTCATATGTGTTTCAGGAACACCACGAGGAGGACCTATTTCTGTACATGACTTACAGCAATGAGAGTGTATATGGTGCCTGAGAGGATTAAAACAAGTTGGAATGGAAGGAACGGGGGACCAGTGAGGGACCTTGGACTGTGAGAGAAGAAGGAATGGAATTTAAACAGTGGTGTGGGGACATTGTTGTTTTTTTTATTGTTTTACCACTATTAATCCATTTTGTATGAAGCTGAGCTTACAGCGTGGAGCATAAGTTTGGTCTGAAGGATGTAACTGGTTTGTGTTTAACTACTATGGCTTTAATTACATTTAACTCTGAAAGTAAGGCATTGTAATATGAATATGAATGATGGACGGAAAAAGATGTAAATGACAAAAAAACGTGAATGGGGACAGTTTCATGATCATGGTGCAGTAGGAAATTATGCTACAATTGCATGACTCTGTCCCAGGAGTGACTCATCTGTATTTAATGAAAATATAGTTTTTTTTTGTACAGGTATATGATCAATTTTGTTGTATAAAAAAAAAGACAAATATGCAGTGTTGTGATGGTGTATTTTTTATTTTTTTTTTCATAAAACTATTCTCAGTTAGGCGCCAGCCTCCCCGCGACCCTAATTAGGATTAAGCGGTTCAGAAAATGAATGAATGCATGATGATATTCTCAGTTATATGGCCAAATATTTGTAGACACCTGACCATGCACATGAAAGTGGGTACATGTGCTCCCTGGTAGAATTTCAGACAAAATTCACACCATTTACACAAAAACGGAGGTCAAAATTCTACAATGAGTTACAAGCATGACAAAAACCTATAAGGGAGCTTGGTCGAAAACCTACAAGTTGTTCCTTATAGAGGGGTCAAAACTCTAAATGTGATTCTGTGTATGAAGGGCTGAGAACCAGAGTGGTGTAACCAATAGAAAGCTGTTTTGTGTAAAATGACATGAAATTTTTTGCAATATAAAAAAAATCAAGGATAATGCTCATGATATGATGCGGGGTCATAAGGAAGATGAAGGGATCATTCTGGCATGCATAGACCTTATCCACATCTGTCAAAATATGACCTTATCTCATTTTTCTGTTTTTGTGGGTTAGACCACTGTGGCTCTCAGCCCTTTATATAGAGGTCAAACCTCTTCATATTCTTACACTAAAATAGATTAAAAAAAAAAAAAATACATTTTGGACAAAATACCCACTCAGATCTCTTACCGACGTACAAAATATAGGAATCATATCTCTACAACACAGAAATGCTGGCGCAGGTTAAAACCCTACACGGATGAAAAAAGGGGGTCAATTGTGCAGACCATAGGTATATTCAATTATATAGTGAGTACCCCACCCCCCGGGCCCTGGAGACTCTTTCCAAAATTGTTATATTTAAACCATTTATTATTCCCTTTGAATTATTGTACAACATCCTCCACATTTTGATTTCAAAGCATGTTTGTGTGTGTAAGAACAAGCTCAGTAATAGAAAGCTGTGACTTGAAGTACAGGTGGTAATATAGACAGAGCTGCTGTTATATTCAATAATGAACATCTGACCAAATGGTTAAAGCAATTTAACATTTATTACTGTTTACATTTGTAGTAAAGAAAAAGGTTGTGCTCTACAAGACTGATTTGGTCACAGCAAAAAAAACAAAACAACAAAATACAAACAAACAAAAAAAAAACAGATTAGCAGTACTGCGTTTAGAATGGATACAATGGATCTATAATGCAACACAATGCAGAACAATACAATACAACTGAAGACCTATAATATAAGTAATGGTAATTTATGGATATTTACATATTTATTATTTACATGTCATCAAATTCTTAAAGATGAATGGAAACTTAAAGCACATGTTTAGAATCGGTTTTCTTTCATATCTTTACACAAAACCTATTCCAGTCACATAGATGTGGGGAAAAGATTTGAGAACTTATAAGTCTTTTTAGTTCACATGAACATTATCATCACTAGAATGTAAAGGAACTGGTAGTCGCATGATATTCCTAAACGAAAACATTTAACATAAACAGCCTTTTGTTTGTTTAGGCTGCCTGACAAAATGACCCAAGGTAACCTTGATAATGTTGGTCATCCAGATTTGATCATTCAAATCACACATGGTGCAAAAAAGTGCTACTAATATCTTTGTTGTCATGACTCTGTGAGTGGCAAATGTGTGTGAACTGATTAGCAGTTTTTTATGGTAATTTGAAGGTAAAATTTGAGTAAACTTTTCAGTCAATGGGATAGAAATAAGATGTTGAGTTGGCACCCTGTTTAATTTAAAGAACAGGGATCTTCACTCACTCACTTAGTCACTCATACATATGCTGAACTACTTACTCCTATTAGGGTCGTAAGGAGGTTGGAGTTTATCTCAGCTGACACTGGGTGATGGCAGGGTACACCCTGAGCAGCTCACCAGACCATCACAGGGCAAACATACACATAACAATTTATACTCACACCTAAGGGCAATTTGGAACAGCCAATTACCCATAAGCATGTCTTGGACTGTGTGAGGAGACTGGAATACCCAGAGGAAACCCATGCAAGTACAGGTAGAACATGCAGACCCACCACAGAAACGCCCTCGCTGAGCCTGGGATTCGAACCAGGGTCCCTCTTGCTGTGAGGTGACCATACTAACCGCTACACCACTGTGTTACCCACAGGGATTTATCAACGCCCATATAACACAAGTTTGTGGAAATGTACCATAACATGAACAAAGTAGATATCTGAGGACCTCAGAAAAAGTTGTTGATGCTCATTAGGCTTGAAAAGGTTAGAATATAAAGCATTTGGACTTCACTAATCCACAGCCAGACAGATGGTTATGAATCTGTGAATATGGTCATGAGTCCATTATCAGATATATATACTGGACATCAAACCCTCTGCTCTTCACAAAGAATACACCTATTTATTTTCATTTGGTTTAAGATCATGCAGACAAGCCAGATGGCTTCTATTACAAAAACCATTTAATAGACGTTTTTGGTTTAAATGAGAAGCGTTGTGTTTGGAATAGACTGCATTCTCGCAGAAGAACCTTACCCCATCTCTGAAACACTGTGGTGGTAGTATCATGTTTTGGGCCTGTTGTGTTGCATCCGGGCCAGGTTGGCTTGCCCTCATTGATGGAACAATGAATTGTACCAGTGAATTCTAAAGAAAAATATCAGGACATCTCTCTGTGAACTGTACACTCAAGAGAAAGTGGGATATGCAACAAGACAATAGCCATAAGCAAACAGGTCTTTCTACTAGAAAAGTTAAAGAAAATTAAATTGTTTTATTTAATGTTTGGAAATGCCAAGAAAGTTTGAATCAGTTTATCTAGATATAAAGTTTTCAGTGAGAGAAACATTTCATCACTCAACGAAGTGATTTCATCAGTCTCAGATGACCAGTTTGAGGAGATAATTTATATTATTATATTATATTATATTGTATTATATACATGTGTATA
>JBCNYH010000001.1:34032833-34046840 GCA_039654325.1 Tandanus tandanus | reverse complement strand
CCTTGGTGTCCCCCCGGAAGAGCTGGAGGAAGTGGCTGGGGAGAGGGACGTCTGGACCTCACTGCTTAGGCTGCTGCACCCGCAACCCGACCCCGGAAGAAGCGGAAGAAGATGAATGAATGAATGAAAAATTTTATATTATTATATAGTGTATATTATATACACTAAAAATCTAATGAAATCTCAAGAATCAAATGAACATAAACTTTAATTTGGCACAAGGAATGACAATAACTTTTTAAAATTAAAATACTGCAGTGAAAGGAAGTGGGAAGTGTCTGGATGGTGTGTTAGTATAAAAGCGTGATGAGGAAGTGTAAAGCAATAAAGAAGGGATGAGTATTACAGCTCAGGCATTCAAAAATTATTTAAATAGTCATTCTACTGTTATTTTTTAATTTGTAATTATTGCTCTTTAATACTTTTGTTCCTTCTAACCAATATGGTGTAGATACATAGACTTAAGCATTAGTGTGCAAGGAAAGGACTATTGTAGTAGTTACATAAGTCCCTTTGGTCTTTTTTTCTGCCTGGCATTGGGCACTGGGAAATTGGTGACGAAACGAAACATAAGAAATCACAAAAGTGAGGGACCATGGACGCTGAGAAAGTGGTGGTAGAGATGAAAGAGCTCACTCCAGCAGAAGTACAAGATCATAAGGATACAAAGAAATGCAAATTGGAAGGAACAAAAGGTAAAAACAAACAAACAAAAAAATAGTTCAGTATTATGAGTTAACAGAATTCTGTACTCTACAAATGGTCATTTGATAATGAATCATACTAAGACTAAGACTAACCTGTTTGTATGTTTTCCTTTCTATATTTTTCCATCACCTGACTTTGACTTTCAATTTTGATCACTTACAGTAATCTGCAATATTATTTTTCTTTAGAAGATAAAAAAGAGGAAAAAGAAGAAAAAGAAGAAGAAGAAAAAGATGTTAATGTCTATTGCAAAATTACGAATCCAGCAGAAGACATTTATACTTCTCTAGAAATGCCTGCTTCCACTCCAAAACACAGTGAAGGTAAATAACACTGCAGCATTATCTTAACTAATCACTAACTTATGCGACACAAATACATGTTGGGTTGTCTGACAAGAGTTGGTGCATGTATGATGACATTTAGATGTAGGGAGAATCGGAACTGTTCAAAACATTATAAATTTAAATATATATTTAAGTTACAGCCTCTAAAACAAAAACAAAGAAAGAAAGAAAAAAAAACCCAACCAACCAACCAAAGAAAGAAAGAAAAAACAAACAAACAAAAAAGCAGGAACAGACACCAGACATTGATGCAATGTGTTGGCCCAGACACAACAAGTATTTTTATTCACGTAAAGAAATGACATATTATTTACTCTTTAAACAAATGTGACATGTTTTTGGAAAAGATTTTACTTTTCCTAGTGTGATCTTATTCATTTTTTATTTTTAATTTTTAATTTTTTTACAAATTTGATGAATTTTTATTCCAGTCAGTAAAGTCATTATACTAATGCCTAATAATTTTCAGAATCACCAACTGTAATGTTCAACACTCTTGATTTATGAATGATTTATGCCTTATTCTATAAATTTACTAGAAACCAGAGAATCCAGATAGTCCTCTGTCATGAACATTTTACAGTCATTAAAAACATGTACACATCAGTTCATAGAAAGCATCACCATGTCAGCGATTATATTATTCCTTGTTAAAGAACATGTTTGTGTGCTGATTATTATTAACCTTATTATGTGGAGAGTCCATTATAAAACTTATGTTAATGAGTTAGATGTTAATAATTCATGTTAATGAATTAGATGTTAATACAAATATAACATATTAAAAACAGCACATTAAAATAAACCTCACAGCCAGAACTATCATCAGAGCTGCCGATACATCCCCTCTATGATACCTACACTGTGTAGACACCAGAGGTGGCTGGTGGTTTGTCAAACAGGGAAAGGTCTGTTGAACATTTACATCAGAAAATTTGGCCATTATTGCATCACGTTATTTATATGGAAATTCTTATGTATGCCTTATCAAAGTTGGCCAGATCCCAAAACCCAGTTTTGACCAAACATCCTGAGATGGTTTCATTAAAAGACCCTGTTGGTACTTTCTCTTTATCACAGCACTTCCAGTTAGGCAACCTGCAGGAAATTATTGCTGATTCTAAATTAACTAACAATGAAGGTAAACATGTTCTAGCACTCTCTTTGTAATACTGTAAATACAAGTTGTAGTCTTGGAGCAGTAGCCTCTGGTAGAGAAACTTACACTTATCTCATTTTCACCCAAATAATCAGTTGAAGGTTGGCCTTGCTCAATGGCAGTGCTAAGATTTGAACACATGACCTTCGGAGCAGCCATCCAATGTCTACACCAATAAACTACCACTGACCTACTGCTGTTATAGAAAATTCATCAGTAGCACTGCTGTATAAAGCATGCTAAATGATAGGAAGTTGATATATTATATACATGTATATAACATCTATATAAGTTGAAAGTTGATATATCACTATCAATAAACTCCAAGGCCGGCTCTCTCTATGTTTGTTTGGCTAGACTGCTGATAGTGTATGAAAATGCCTTATAATCAGAGTTACCGGGTCTTCAGTATTCAAAATTAAAAAATGTAATTGCAGTGACTCTGGTGTGGCTGATGGTGCCAGATTATTTGAGAAACTGCTGATCTCACAGAAGTTCTACACACAACAGTCTACACAGACTTTACACAGAATTGTGCAAAACAACAACAACAACAACAGCAACAATGAAACACAGAGGTGCTCGATGCAATGTGTCGCTTGTTATGGCTCTGCCTTAAACCTTTTTAGTGTGTGTTTGAACTGTGACCCTGACCTTTGTCCTTAAAACCTGTGCCAGTTCATAGGCATTTAGTAGTGAGTAACTGGTGAAAATTTTGTCCAAATTCATGCAGGCATTCAGCCTGCAGAGTGTGCACAAGATTTTTCTAAGATGACCTCATGTGACCTTGACCTTGACCTTTAGCCTTTGACCACAGAACCTGTAGCAGTTCATGGGCCTTTAGTAGTGAGTAAGTGTTAAAAGTTTGGTTAAATTCCATTAAGGGATTCATTCCATTAAGGTTAAAATCCATTAGGAGTGCCCACAGGGAAGTTCTGATAGATGCATGCTGGCACGTACAGGCAGGGTGAAAACATGCCTCTGGCACTACCACAGCAGGCGGGTGAATAGTAGAAATCCAAAAACGTGCAGTTGTATAGGCGAAATGGTTAGACTAATTCAAGCTATGGTAACTTAAATAAACACAATCTGAAGAAGCATCCCAGAAAACAATAAGTAGCCTGCACCTTTTGATCTAAAATTATCATAAATTATGAGAAGTTCACTTAGATAATTGGGCACAAGACCATTCAGTGCTTTAAAGGTTAAAAGTTTTATTTTATATTCAATGCAAAATTTAATTGGGAACCAGTGCAGTGTGGATAATAGAGGGATGATGTGCTCATATCTTCTGGTTCTGGTAAGGTCTCTTGCCACTGCATTCTGGACTAACTGGAGCTTGTTTATGCACCTATTAGAACATCCAGATGGTAGCACATAACAATAATCAAATCTCAAGGTAACAAAAGCATGAAAAAGTTTTTTAGTCTATTGCAAGGCTAACATAGACACAAAAAATGCCATCAGAGCTGGCAAAACCCCTCAGCCACCTAGCAGTTCTTGAGATATAGCAAGGACAAAATTTATAAGGTCAAAGTTATTTTGACAAGGTCAAAGGTCAAACGGAGAAACTGACACCATAGGAAAACCTACATGCAAAATTTCAGAATGATCAGCCCAGCAGTTCTTGAAAAATAGCTTGGACACAATTTATAAGGTCAAAGTTTATAAGATCATGGTAGTGGGACAAGTTCATAGGTCAAACAGAGAAACTGATGCATGCCTACACACCATATGAAACCCACATGCAAAATTTCAGAATGATCCGCCCAGCAGTTCTTGAGACAAAGGCCAGACAACATTTTTTGATTTGGTTTTGATATAGTCTATATTTCTGTAAAGAAAACTTGCCTGGAAAACCAAAATAGGAACTGAAAATCAGATGTGCTCTCAGAATGTTTAGGGGAACCAAAAACAATGTTAGAATTACATTCTCTGTGCAAATAATTGTTAGTGGGTAAAAAGAAGCAGCTATAAGATATAAATTGAGCAGACCAGGTGGTACGGTTGATCTGTGTCTGAGGATAAAGTTATGAATTAACTTAAAATGCTGCTGCCTTCATTCAGCAATCTGCCTTCACCAACAGTCCTGGGGGAGAGAAATCCATAAAAAAACACGTGGCATTCAGAGATGTTTTTCACTTATTTGTTTGAAGATCTACTAAAAACGCTAAATGAGTTTAAAGAAATGCCGTTACTCACACTTTTCTTATGTTCCCAGGTAGTAACATATTAAAACCCTGAAGGAGTTTAAAAAGACATTGTAATGGATCAGGCACGACCACTGTCATGCTTAAAAAATGTAAAAATGAAACATACATATCTTGTTTTAAATTGCTTTTCTTGTGTTTTCGTATAGTATATGTTAAAACTTTGAATGAGTTTCAAAAGGTGCACATGTGACAATAGTAATGGAACGCACATTACCACTGTCAGCATTTAAAAGGTAAAAGTTAACCATAAAAATCTTCTTTTAGTTTGCTTTTCTTTGTCTTTTTTCCCCCATGTAGTGTATAATTAAACCATGAAGAAGTTTAAAAAGACATTGTATTGGAGCATGTGTGACCATTGTCATGCTTGAAAAATGTAAAATTTAACCATAGATACGTTCATTCATTTTCTAATACAATTAAACCTAATTATGTCGAGGGGAGGCTGGTGCCCATCTCTGGGCGAGGGCGGGATACACGCCAGGCCATCGCAGGGCCAACACTCACACAATCATTCACACTCACACCAAGGGGCGATTTGGAACAGCCAATTAGCACGTCCACCCCACAGCAAGAGGGTCCTGGGTTTGAATCTTGGGCTCAGCTGGGGCACGTTCTGCGTTGGCTTCCTCCCACAGTTCAAAGGCATTCACATTAGGGGAAACTGGCTGTTCCAAATTGCCCCTAGTTTTGAATGTGAGTGTAGATGGTTGTGCGTGTGTTCGCTTGTGATGGACTGGTGAGCTGTTCAGGGTGTACCCCTCCTTCGTCCAGGGCTGGCTGAGGTAGGCTTCTCGCAGTCCTAATGGGATTAAGCGGTTCGGCAAATGAGTGAGTGAATGAGTAAGAGTAGATCCCTGTTCTTTAAAGTAATGGGATAGGCAGCAATATCTGCAAGTGTGTCGCATAACGTATCGTAGGAGTTGTAGATTTCGTGTATCAGATGTTTCTAAATATTTCTTTCTGATGAGTATGAGTACCGAGTGTGTGTGCTATCTGTTTACGTGTGTGTGCTCACTTTGGATGGGTTAAATGCAGGGGCAACAATTTCCCTTGCCGGATTAATACAGTATATCAAAGAAAAAAACAAAACAAATAAACAAACAAACAACAAAAAAAAACATGAATGAATGAATGATCAGTGCCATAGAGCACTAGACTAGTTAATGCCTAAAGAGAGATCAAACCACATGAAATCTCAACTAACAGGTGTGTGTGTGTGTGTGTGTGTGTGTGTGTGTGTGTGGGCAGTTTGAATGTTTTGTCTGGGTCAAAGAGAAATCAAGAAACAAGTGAGAGAGTGTTATCATTCCAGTGAGAGAGAAAGAGCAAAGTTAGCAATGTTAGCAGACAGAATATCACCAGTTCAGTGGAAACACCGACTGGTGGAAGAGATCATTAAATGCTTGTGTTTTGAAGCTAAACTCTGGTCTGGAAATCAGGTTAAAACTCCTCCTCAGTTCAGTATCATACTGCAGTGTGTGATAAAGAAGTGCGCCATCGTGGACATCCATGTAACCCGACCTTGTTATTGTAGACAATCCAAAAACAGTGCCCGGTACAGGCCGCCAGGTTGCCATGGAAACAGGCACGGAGCCTGCGATTGGGGCATTCGCTTGCTGCGCGTGCATAATATATTAAGAGCGACCGAACAGCAGACGAACAAAACTGCAGAACTTGGGTCATTGGTGAGAAGGTTTTATATTAAACCTGTCCGAGAGACGTTCATTCCCACCATGTACATTAAATTTTGTAATTTCGGACCCTATGCGGATGTGAAAGTGCCTGAGAAATCGAAGGAGGAAGCGACCACAGGTGAAGAATGAAAGCTACTTCCACACACACACACACACACACTGAGCTGTTTCTACACACCACTGTTTATTTCTTCTGTGTTTAGGCCTTTCCCAGAAAGTTGGTCTGTACAAGAGGATTTGTGCTTTCCTCATCATTCTCTGTGGGCTCCTCCTGGCTCTGGTTCTGGCTCTGACTCTGAAGTGTAAGTAAATATGGTAAAAAAAAAAAAAAGCTAGTTAGCCTTTAGCTAGTTACGCACTAACACCAAAACACCTATCTCCAAGCACCCCTCTCTCATGGTCTTCACTCGAATGCTAGCTTTCTTTATTCACTTGTTCATATGGAGAGTGGACTGACTGCAGGTGGATGTCTTCTACTAAACTACTGCATCGACATTTTGGTGTATAAATATTTCTCTTAGCTTTAATACTAGCACATCTATCGTGGAAGATTAGGACCACTAACTAGGCTGATATAAGCAAAACAAACGAACAAAAAGACCCAGCACAAACAAGGAAATGGAAAAAAAAAATGCACCGAACCGCAAAGATTTACAGTAAATCAAAGAAAGAAAAATAAGGGAGGGAACGACATACCCATCAGCAGATTTTTTTTTAATCGACTATATTATTAAAAAACAAACAAACAGTGTAAGTGTAAGTAAAAAGCTACTGTCTATCGACAAAACATTATTTTTATTTAGCTATTTTCCCCATCCTTATGTGCCATTTGAGTGTTTTTTTTTAGGGTTAATGCCACTAGAGGGCGCGCAAATGCAACACATCATTAATATTCCTTCATGCATCTTTTTTCCTTTTTTTTTTGAATCCCTTAATCCTATTAGGCTCGTGAGATATCCTATCTCAGCCGACTCTGGGTGCAGGTGTACACCCTGAACAGAATTAACACACAAAAACCCCCATTCATACTCACACTCACACCTAGGGGCGATTTGGAACAACTAATCAGCCTAACGTGCATGTCTTTGGACTGTGGGAGGAAACTGGAGTACCCGGAGGAAACCCATGCAAGCACGGGAGAACATGCAAACTCCACACAGAAACGCCTGGGAATCAAACCCAGAATTTTCTTGCCGTGAGGCGGACGTGCTGACTGCTACACCACCATGCCGCCCAATGTTGAATGAGAAAACCCATGTATAAAAATAAGATTTTGCTTGATAACGAATGCCTTTTTTCCATGCATCATAGAACTAAAATAAAGAATGTTAAGATGGTGCTCTTAATTATTTCTTCATTTTTTTATTTGCAGTCCAAGAGCTGGTTTTCATTGGCCTGCCAGATATAAATAATTGCATTGTGAATATCAGGAAGACCATGTTTTACATATCGGTAGTTGACTTACTAGTGTTTGATGAACGATGGTATGCCAAAATTTTAAAATATTTGCACGAACTGCCTTGATATTATCTTGAAATATCTTGACTTAATTAGCCATTTATTGGTATTTCCTGTAACAGCACTTGTTTTGTCAGCACATAGACAGAATCTGTCAATATAAATCAATAACCTTCTGTCTAAAATTGTTTCCTTGATGTCTGATCTGCAGTATATGAAGTTCAGTCCATCCAGAAGTGTCCAGATATGACTGCATTTGAAGGACTTGAAGGACTGAATTGTAGCCACCAACTGTGTGAAATCTTGTACCCTAAAACACTGGCTGAGCAAAATCATGGTAAAACACTGTAACATCAGATGTGTTCTGGTTTATAATCCTTCTAAATCATCTTCATTTATAGTGATTAATTTCTAAAAATAACGCTCCATCAACCTGTTTTATTATTTGTGTGAATTGTTTAGGTTTATTTTTGTCATTTGAGAGCTGTGTATTCAAACCTGCTGTTTCTCTGCAGAGTATCAGTGCTCTGAGTGTGGAAAGGGTTGGCTGAAGTTTGACAACTCCTGCTACTTTATATCTAAGCATCGGCTAAGCTGGCAGGCGAGCAGAGAGACGTGTCAGAAAAAGGGCGGAGACCTGGCTGTCATCAACAGTGAGAATGTGCAGGTCAATCAATCAAACAATCAATCAATCAGTCATGCAAAGTGAAACAGAAATCAGTATTAAAGCACTCTGCTGTCATGGCAGCTTATAGATGTATAATTACTGCTACTAACCCCGTCTTCATTAATGTAGAAATTTCTCACTGAGAGGGGTGGCATGCTCTACTGGATTGGCCTCCGTTATTCAGAAAAGCAACAGTGGATGTGGTTTAACAATACTGCACCAACCCAGAGGTGAGTCGTCATGTTTCTCACCACATGAGAGCTGCTTGCTGTTTTAGCAATGCCAAAGGTATGAGAGAGTACTGTATTGTATTTCTCCTTTTCATTCTTTTATATCTACTTACATCAGCATGATAACAGATTACAGATGGCCTGTGTCTTTAATTAATGTCTCACCTCCTCCAAGACAAAGCAATTAACATCAATATTTATAAAGCTGGAGGAATGTATTCTTCCCTTGTTTATTCTGGACACCACTGGACTAGTTCCAAGTGTGAAGCTCTTTGTGTTTGTTGTAGCAACTTCTTCTCTACTGGATGGTTTTATTATGCACATGAAACAACATCTATAAAATGCTTATGGTTGTCAAATTCCATTTTAATAGCTGCCTCATTTATAAACAGTGTTGGTATACATCATAGAACGAGATGCCAAAATTACTCTTGAGGGTTGCAGTTCAGTGTGTGGTTTACTGGCTGTCATGCAAAACCAGCCACAGCTCTTCTGGAGGTTTGGCTATCGCACTTGCTTCTTATTTCTGCAGCAAACCCACCCTGCTGGACAATTAATTTTTGGAATCTTAAAATATTGTTTTTGTACTGGTTCAATAATGCAGAGGTCATAAAATAAAAATCTGCAACAAGTTTATACTTAAAAGAAAAAAGAAAAAAAAAAAAGGTGTCTAAAAGTTTTGCAGAGTACTGTATTTGTTAAGTGTGTGTGTGTGTGTGTGTGTGTGGGTGTGTGCGTGATATCTCACATGCAACAGAAAACAAGCTGGAGGGAGTACATAAATAAAAAAAAAACAAGAGCGTTCATCTGGCCTCATGGATACTTGATGTCTGATCAGGAAACATAGCTGGTCTACTGAGAGATAAATACCCTCAGTGTGTTATTCATATAAAAGGTTATAAAAGGCTTAATCAAGGAACAGAGTGTTCAGAAAGATAAAAGTCACACTTCAATAATGCCAGAGGAAAACTGATAAGGCTGCCCCTTTGCTAATTTAATGTGGATTAGTTTTTTTGTACCGTTGACTTGCATGACGATGGGCAGCAATTTAAACAAAAACAGATTAATGACTAATAATGAAACTGAAACAAAAAAAATAAAGGCTCATACACCACTCACTCAGAGTAAAAACATTCTAAAAAAATAAAGGAACAGAATAAAAAAATATATAGACAGATAGACTTGTTGGTAAATAAATGTTCATGGACCAAACACCAAAATTAAAAAACAAGACTAAATTAAACAGAATATGATTTTTTTTTAATGTAGAAAAAAGTTCAAACAGAAAATGTGACAAAGTTGCATACTTCAAGACATGTTTGCAGGACGAATGTGACAAAATGGCACTTTCACTTCAACACTTGGTGTCTTTGATGTCTAAACATCTTTTTATTACTGTGAGAAGGAACAGCAACATTACAAATGGTAAATGCTTTGCTGTCCCAACTTTTTTGAAATGTGACTCAGTCCTGAAACACAGGCATGGATATATATTTTAACAAATGAAATGAAGTTGACCAGAAAAAAAACAGGAAATACATATGAAGTTCATATTGTTTGCAATGCAATACAACTCAAAGTAGATTAGAAATCATGGATTTAAACGTTTTTCTGATTAGGGCTTGTATTGGGCATTTGAAATTAAATTAGGTTTATTATGGTTTGTAACTAGGTTGTGCACTCCACAGTTACACCAGGATGAAACTGGGAAACACATGGATATGTGTAATCCACTAAATCATGTTCTCTTTTTCTTTTTTTTCTTTTTTCAAATTGCCAGCTACTGGACTGGGGGCCAACCCAAGCTACACGCTCAAGGCTTTTGTGCTCTGCTAAGAGGACAGAGGTCACACATGTACAACTGGTATCCAAACCCCTGTGAGGTGTTGTCACATTACATCTGCCAGAGAGGTTAAAAGTGGAGGATGATCAACCATAACCATCACAAAATCTGTTACCTTTACCTTTATCACCATCATCATTTTACTCTTTTACTTACATTTTACAAATACAGTCGATAAATATTAACAGATTCCGAATCAGTGCATGAAACAATCCCATTCTGTGATACACAATCAAATCACAATCAAGTAGATCTCCTATGTGTTTTTCATGATTAAGAAGATGACACATGGCATAAACTGAAAGATGAAATAATCGTACTTGTATTACTTGTAAGTTATGATGTGTTTAATTGCACTGCTGAAAAGTACTTTGCACTAATTTCTTTAAGATCTAATTCACACTAAAACAAAATGTGTTAGGAAAATAAATATGTACCTAATTAGCTGCCTTTAAAACAATTAGTGAGATGTCTGTGAGTGAAGTAGTAGTGAATAATTTGAGATGCCTTTAAATGATTCAATTTCAAATTCTGCTGTTTAGTTTTTCTGTTTTTTTACTCTTTGTAACTGTACTCTTTCTAGCCCAGGTACTGACATGTGACCCCCCCTCCCCACCATAAATTAATATTTACTCAATAAACTAATGCAATTATTTTAAGTTGTGCAGAATCAGTATACTTTCAATGCATCAGATCTTTTGAGCATCTTCCTTGCTCTTCGTTCTCCAGCTCTAAACAGAGAAAGCTGTGGTGTATAATGTGTCAACAAAGCACTTCTGCATCCTGCATGCTTTTTGTGTTTGCTGGGTCTTGGACATTTGTCTCACTTCTCTTTTTCTTGTCTGAATCATCATATTTTGAGAGCACATCAACCAGGGCTGGGTGATATATGGCTACATAGAAAGGGTGAGATACGATACACTGAAAACCTTAATGAATTGCACTAATTTCTTTAAGATCTAATTCACACTAAAACAAAATGTGTTAGGAAAATAAATATGTACCTAATTAGCTGCCTTTAAAACAATTAGTGAGATGTCTGTGAGTGAAGTAGTAGTGAATAATTTGAGATGCCTTTAAATGATTCAATTTCAAATTCTGCTGTTTAGTTTTTCTGTTTTTTTACTCTTTGTAACTGTACTCTTTCTAGCCCAGGTACTGACATGTGACCCCCCCTCCCCACCATAAATTAATATTTACTCAATAAACTAATGCAATTATTTTAAGTTGTGCAGAATCAGTATACTTTCAATGCATCAGATCTTTTGAGCATCTTCCTTGCTCTTCGTTCTCCAGCTCTAAACAGAGAAAGCTGTGGTGTATAATGTGTCAACAAAGCACTTCTGCATCCTGCATGCTTTTTGTGTTTGCTGGGTCTTGGACATTTGTCTCACTTCTCTTTTTCTTGTCTGAATCATCATATTTTGAGAGCACATCAACCAGGGCTGGGTGATATATGGCTACATAGAAAGGGTGAGATACGATACACTGAAAACCTTAATGAATTGTAATGTTAACGTACAAGTGTTTATCTGTAACACCAAAAAAACAGCATACGGTGTATCTAAATAATAAATCTTGAACTATGTCTAAGTGCTACTTTAAAAATACATAGTAATACTATGTTTTAAAAATGTCTGAGTAGTATTTTAAAGATAATTGCATACACAGCATATAAAATATGAACAACAACAAAAACATCAAAGAAAGTGCAGAAGCCTTTTTTTACCATGGCGGGCAACATGGTGGCGTAGTGGTTAGCACTTCTGCCTCACAGCAAGAAGGTCCTGGTTTTATGCCCCATGCCCAGTTCGGGTGCTTCTGTGTGGAGTGCATGTTCTCCCCGTGCTTGTGTGGGTTTCCTCCAGGTGCTCCAGTTTCCTCCCACAGTCCTGGATGTGTATTATGCTAATTGGATATTTTTGATATTCTTAATTGCCCTGGGTGTAAAAGTGAGTGGGAGTATGTTGGCCCTGCGTTGGTCTGGCAAGCTGTTCAGGGTGTACCCCACATTTACCTGGTGTCGGCTGGGATGAGCTCCAGCCTCCCTGTGACCCCCTAAAGGACCTTTTCCACCATTTGCATCCTTATCATTCTGCTCTCCATGTGTTCCAGCCTGCTCCTTCTCCGTTTCATTCCTCTTCTCTCCAGTGCATCCCTCTACCCCTCTCCAGGTTCTCCTCAACCTGCTCCCAACTCTATCTACAGTTCACAATGCCATCTGAACAACATAGTCCACAGAGACTCCTGTCTGATCTCATCTTTCAGCCTGTTCATCATCATTGCAAGTAAGACAGGGCTCAGAGCCCATCCTTGATGGAATTCCATGTCTACCTTGAACCCATCCATCACTCCTACTACACACCTCACCACAGACACACTGCCCTTATAAATATCCTGCATCACTTTGACATAATTCTCTGCCACTCCTGACTTTCTCATACAACACCAAATGCCATATGCTTTCTTGAAGTCTACAAAGACAGAATGCAACTCTGTCTTTCTTTTTCTATGCTTCCGCATCAGGACTTTCAAAGAAAATATCACATCTTTAATGTTCTTTCCTGGAATTAAGTCGTCTACTCCTTTTTTCTCAAACTAGGTTTCACGACTCTTTCCCATAACTTCATGATGCAGATGGTCAGCTATATTCCCATGTAGATACTGTAGCTCTGCACATCACCTGTACTCTTGAAAATCAGTACCAATAAATACGGCAGCTGGTGGCATAGTGGTTAGCACGTTAGCCTCACAGCAACCACGGTCCTTGGTTCAAGTCCCGGGCTCTGGTGTTTCTGTGTCAAGTTTGCATGTTCTTCTCGTGCTTGTGTGGGTTTCCTCCGGATACTCTGGTTTCCTCCCACAGTCCCACATGCACAATAGGCAATGTGAAGTTTTGTGTGTGTTGCCCTGCGATGGTCTGGTGAGCTGTTCAGGGTGTACCCTGCTTTTGTACAGTGTCACCACCATTTGTCCTTCCACATTTCTAGCCCTGACACCATACCTACCTAACACTTCCTCATCACCTCTGTTCCCTTCCCCAACATGCCCACTGAGTCTGAAGACATGACCATATACCCTGCCTGCCTTTGCCCAGTGTTAGCTGAGATAGGTGTCGACCTCCCCGTGACCTTAGTTGGACTAAGCGGTTCTGCAAATGAGTGAGTGAGTTGATTGTCTACATAGGATTACAAAACCAAAAACAATGTTAATGTGAACTGTTGGGATTATTAATGTGTGTAAGAGAGAGAGAGAGAGAGAGAGAGAGAGAGAGAGAGAGAGAGAGAGATGTCTCCCCCCACTTCCAATTATTCTGTTTAAACTTATGCTTGTGCACCTGAACTGGAGCACCCATGCTTATTTCAAGTTTCAACTCCATGATCTGGTACCTGCACATCTGTCTGCTAGTCAGAGTAGTATTTTTTGTTTGTTTATACAGGAGTCTGAGTGGTGGTCTGCAAGCATTTCTTTTGTGTTTTAGTATGAATCCTAATAAACGTCAGTTCTGTTTTATTCTTGCATATGCACGATCAAGCATTGTTCCTAACTAGGCCTGCACGTGTGCCAGTGAGGTAAATACACAGAAATTATTTATTTTTATTTGTCTAATAAAATTCAAATTCAAATTCAAATTTTATTTGTCACATACAAATTATACACAGTACAATATGTAGTGAAATGCTTAGTA
>JBCNYH010000001.1:33937339-33949065 GCA_039654325.1 Tandanus tandanus | reverse complement strand
TTTATAATTGCTGCTAAACAGAGAGCTGCTAAACTGATTTTCATTGTTCATGCAACAGTTGACAATAAAGATCTCTTCTTCATACACATGCAACTCACCCATGCTGTGAGCAGTGATGTCCCCCCATACCATTACAGATACTGGCTTTTGCACCTTTTACTGATAACAATCATTATGGTCATTTTCATCAAAAAATATGATGTTTGTTTTTCCTGAAAACAGACTGAAATATGGACTCATCTGACCATAGCACATGGTTCTACTGTATTTCATTCCATTAGAGATGAGCTCGGGCTTTGGAAGAACTTTCTGTGTAGAATTGCTGTATGGCTTCCTCCTTACATAATACAGTTGCATTCCGACTGTGTTTAACAAGAGTTTTCTGAAGTACTCTTAAGCCCATGTGACTATATTTGTCAGAGTAACATGATAGTTTCTTAGGCACCACTGCCTGAGAGCTTAAAGGTCACCCACATTCAATGGTGGTATTCAAACTTGTTTTTTACGCACTGATGTATGTATCCAAATTCCCTGAATCTTTTCACAATATTGTGTACTGCATTTTAACTACATATACTGGTTTGAGAAATTTTCCTTTTTAACTGACTAACAATTCTGTCATGAATTCTGGAACACATTCACCCTTGGACTTTGGTGGATGTTATTTTCATTCCCAATCATGATACTCCACCTGTTACCATTTACTTTACGACTTGAATATTCTGTAAACCTTTCGATCCTACCTTACTTTTGTTGAGTATCTTGCAGGCATTCAATTCTAACTTTTCAAACAAAATACAATTAATTTGGTAAGTAAAATTATTTTAAAAAATCTTTTCTTTGTGCTTTTAAACTAAAAGTAAACTAAACATTAATGTAAATTAACGAATTCCAGGTTTTGCAATTTATTGCATTTTGCCAATTATCCTGACTTTTCAAAAAATTGGGTTAGTAGTCTAAAAATATCTAGCTAGATTCTGGAAGTGAGACTGCACAGCCAACGTCTAAATAAAGATCAAATAAACAAAGGCCTTATAGTAGCATCGTGAAACAAGTCTGCTTTGGATTTTGCCAGCTGCTACGAGGTACCCTACTCGAGCACAGCAGGACTTTACTCTGCTTACTGTCTGAGTAGTGAATGTATTAGTCCATACGCCCTTAATTCAGAGCTGCTAATGAATTTTTTACTGTGTATGCTACTACTACTTACTCCATAGTGAGCATGCTCACTCTCTCCAGGCTGTGCAGCTGTGCTCTTTCAAACTCATCCTTGTAGCGGTCCATCCTCAATGCACTCAACCATTCACTGACCGTCGTTACTGTTGACAGATCTGTGGATGTGGGGCTAAGCAGGGGTTGGGTGGGACTTAAAAAGAACAGGTTAAGAGCATCAGCTGTATATTAATGGACACAATCTTGTCCATACATTTTAATATAGGAAAATGAAGTTGTTTTAATCCAACATGCCAAGTTTGCAATAATGGTCTGTGCACTAGGGTTTTTATCCGGCTGGAATATACGCAGTGTATGAGCAGGGCTTCATTACTTTTTTGCTACACACATCCCCTTTCTCTGGTGTGATGATCAGACTCTCAAAATTCTCTTTATTACATTTATCCAGAGATTTTAAATAGTTTCAGCTGGAGATATTTCATTAGTACGGATGTGTCTAAGAATGATCATTGGACATCAGCTGGAAAATGCTGAAAGGTTACGACTGGCTTGACTATGTGAACAGCTATTTTTGCTTGAACACAGCAGTGTATGCAGTGTCAGTTTACACTGCATTTAATCATTTCATTGCATTGCATAATTTTACAATAGCGAATCAGTACTGGTATATTTTTGTGGAGGTTGGGACAGTACTGATAAAAGGCAAAGCTTCTCTAATATTTTGCACACATCTGAATTCGCCCCATTCCTTTTAGAGGCATAGGTATTTCACTTCAAGTATATACATGTTAAAAGAGATTTCCCATGATAATCTGACTGCATGATCTAAGTAGGTTACAAACATTCAGATTTTTAGATTTTATCATTATCATATGGTAGAGCTGTAAATGCTGAAGATGTTTTAGAATTCAAAATGAAAAGCTGACACAGTTCCTTGTCAGGGAGATACTGCATGTGTCCCTTCACCACAAACCTCCAAAATATTAATCGGTCAAAATTTGACAAAATGTGATTTAACGAAAAACGTATCTCACGTTTAATGAATTTATTTACAAGACTTTTCTAGATTTACTCAAAAAGTCATATTGGTTCATTAAGACTTATTTTGTTTTGATGGGTCACATATAACAACTGCTAACATCCTGGAAGATGTAAATTCATACCGAACATGCTCAGCCTTCAGGGACGCAGGGTGACGTATGAGACGGTCAAGAGAAGAGAGGATAGAGTCGAATCTGGGACGGTCCTGTCTATCAGCCTGCCAACACTGCAGCATCAGAGCATGTAGAGCAGGAGGGCAACTGTTAGGAGCGGGAAGACGATACTGATCAACTACTGCCTTCATTACCTACAGAGAAATGGGGAAATAAATTAAATAGAGTGTAGGTTACTAATTGTGACAGCTGTCACTCTGCATTTCCTCCCTTGTTTCTCGGTGATTTCATTTGAGGTTCATTGCACAATTGCACCTAGGGGTGACTTTATTAGTTGTGGAGACTCAAATTTTTGCTAGAGGCTGGGTTTAATTTCAGTGTAGATAAGATTACATTAATTCTATTCAGAATTCTGAATCCGAATTATTAACACAGAAAACGAATTCCATAGAAACGTAAATTTCTAACCACAATTGTTATAAAAATAGATACACATGCCAAATGAATACTATTGTTTCAGTCTCATGCAGTGTCTTTGGCTGGAGGCTGTTGGTGACATTGTGCATCTCAGTATGCAAGCACGCACACACACACACACACACACACACACATACATACACACACAGTCTTGAAACAGATCCATCATCAGAATGCTGTAGGCATACACAGATTTCTTCATCACTGCACAAAAACTGAATTAATTAAAGGTGAAAAACTGGAGGTTGCTTCTCGTGTCTTGCACTGCACTACACAGGCACGTTTAAATATCTAAATAAAAAGCAATTATTTAAATGAACGCTCACATAAACAAACTCCTGCAAAATATAGAGGTCCAATTTTGACTGTTCTTATACCGAAGATATTAAATAACATAACTTAATTATCGGGAGTTCATGTTTCATTTGTAACATCAGTTTATGATTTGTACACTGAAAGTCTGCCCAAGTTCTACTGATAACAACCAATTATCTGCCCATTAATTATGAATTCATTAACTATTATCAGACAATGAATTTTCTTTACTTCAGTCTGGTCCCACAGCAAAGATCTAGAAAGCCTTGACAGACAAAAACACATAAACAATATAAGCCTTACTTCCTGGTTGCTCATGTCCCAGTATGGCCGTTCTCCATATGACATCACCTCCCACATTAGGATCCCAAAGCTCCAGACATCACTAGCTGAGCTGAACTTACGATGCTGAAAAGCCTCAAGGGCTGTCCACCTTATAGGTATTTTACATCCCTATAGGAAAAAGAAAAGTAAATAAAAAAATAAATAAAAATAAAAGAAAGAAAAAAAGTAATTAACAGAAGAAATTTTATATTATATTCTGGGAATATCTGCTCTGCCAAATGTAAAAATTTGCATTTTCTTTTTTTCTTCCTTTTTGAACATTTGAGGCCATTCTGGAAAACGATAATAATTCATTCAATAATAATAATTTAAAAATGTAATTGTTAAAAATAAAATGTAAATTAAACTGTTACATTTAAATGTTCAAATTTCTTTTAATATAAATTAAATACTACATGTATAGATATAAAATAATATATATAAATAATATAATAAATAACACTTTTTAAATATATGTGTGTTAATAAAACAAACAAAAAAAACCCTGAAATATGTAATTTTTGGTGTTCAGTGATTTCACAATGTGAGTTCTGGTACAGTGAGCTACACAGAAGGTACTGATGCACCGATCTTTAGTAAGTTATTCAGTTTATACTGATTAGCTGAATCATATGCGTAGAAAATTAGAAGTTCAACTTTGTCTTCAAGTTAGACAGAGCATGTGCGTGTGTGTCCGAAGACTTGGAAGTGGTAAGTTTTTAAATTTTGCATAGTTTTCCCAGCAAAACTAGAATTTGAGAGTTGTATGTGACATATATGCCAGTTGGTGCGAAAGGTCAGTGAACGCATGTTTTCACTCCACCAGTCATTCTTACAAAAATTAGTACCAGTACCGCACAAGAAACTGTGCTTAAACGTTTGACTGGTATTGTAAATGTTTAAAATATCACAGCTGATAACTCCTGAAATTATTCTCCACTATAAATTTACACATACTGTATACAGAAGTAGAGAAGTAGGTACACAGTGTATTAGTGATAACTGGGTTTACACTGGGGCACAATGTCTGCGATCTCCACGCTTAAAAAAAGCACGGAGCTCCACGATTTAAGACCACGCTTAGAGCACATTCGGGGAATGAAAAAGGAGACAGCTCACATCCAGGAGATGAAACTTGAAGGAATCATGTTGCCAAATTCATCAGGACCCCCCATGATGGCGCATCAAAGACAGTTACAGTCTGTTACACTCTGTTAAGGTCTCTTAAGCTATACTACGCTGTTCAACGCTTCCCACATGGTGTCACATTTTATTGCATCGTAACATCGGAAGCGTTGAACAGCGTAGTAGTACCTAAGAGTTTCCACCAAGTTCCCTCGAGATCATCATGATTCAACCCCATGACCCCCCACGCTCATCACAATTTTCTCAAATCGTGGAGATTGTGGACATCGAGCCCCAGTGTAAACCCAGGGTAATAGTGCTATATGAGATGCTACCTATTTTTACATTTAACTACTTCTGCATTTTTGTATGTCAATAATTTCACAGCTGAGACATATTTTAGGACTTACTGAATCAGTCTTTGGATTAGATCTGAAAACAGAAATGTATAATACCTGGACTAAACTGTCCATGTTTACATTTAACCTTTGACATGGCATATTAAGCAGAAATTGGTGCATTTTAATTCTCATTATTGGCTTTAAAACAATATATTTATGGATGTTTTTACATCCTCAACTTTGTTCAAAAACTAGTGCACTATTGGTGCTGTTTTCCCAATGGCACATTCGCTGACATGGTGGAGCAATTAGCATATGAATAAATCATTCAACTTCTATGTTTAACATGGATATTTACCATTTATGTTGCATTTTCTAACATATATGTTATATTTGTACTAAAACTTATATTAAATTAAATATATTATACAGGTATTTGGAATAAGTCACTATCTAAAATGACAGAATGGCCTCTAACATTCACAGAAATTTGCCAAACTGCTTAATCCCACTAGAGGCTGGAGCCTATGTCAGCCAACACTGGGCTAAGTCAGGGTACACCCTGACTTGCCAGACCAACATACACAGCCATTCACACTCACATCCACAACTAAGGGCAATTTGGAACAGCCAATTAGCCTAATGTGCATGTTTTTGGACTGTAGGAGGAAACCAGAGTATCCGGCAGAAACCCTCACAAGCACAAGCACATAAGAACATGCAGACTCCACAGAGAAATGACCGAGTGTGGGACTTGAAACCCGGGACCTTCTTGCTGTGAGGTGGACGTGCTAACCACTAGACCACTCTAGCCCTAAAACTTACTAAAATAAGCACAGATTAAGGTAGATGTAGATGTAATGCAATGTAGTTCAGCTCAGTTTTCCAGAACACACCAGTGATGCGGTGTAGGTGGGCATATTGTGGTCCAGGTCCTTCATGAGCCGTGACAGACCAAAATCTGAGACCTTACAGACCAGGTTTGAGTTCACTAGAATGTTTCGAGCTGCAAGATCACGATGCACAAAGTTCCTCTCCGAAAGGTAACACATTCCTGCCCCGATGCCTCTCACCATACCCACCAGCTGCAACACACTGAACTGATCCTCATTTTCCTAGAACATGGGAGCAAGAGAAATAAACAACACAAAGATGTCATCAAGTTTTAGTTTTTAAGTAAATAAAAATCAAATTTAGAAAACTATGGTGTAAATAAGACCTATGGTATCGCTTTTCCTTCCTCTCACCCTGAGGAAGGCATCCAGGGGGCCGTTCTCCATAAACTCCATAATGATGCGCTCAGGAGGAGTGTGCGTGATCACACCCTCAAGCTTCAGCACATTGGGGTGATCGAACTGGCCTAGAACTGCAGCCTCGCTGAGGAAGATTCCTCTCTCACGGTCTGTGACTCCCCATCGAAGAGTCTTCACCACTACCAGCACTTCTCTACCACTCAAAGGCCTGTATCTGCCCCTGGACACCTCACCAAACTGAGCTGGAGAGAGAAAGTAGGGAGATAGAGGAACATAAAGAGTGAGACAGAAAAATCGATTACAGTAAAATACAGTATTACAATATCAAAATAGATATAATACAAAGAAAAAGAGGAAGTAGGAGACTAAAAATCACTGATTAGAGTTTAAATACAGTATTTCTATATTTATAGTCCTGTGAGAAAGTTTTAGGCACCCTCCTTTTTATGAATATAAGCTTTATTAATAAAGTAGGGTAGCGTAGTGGTTAGCATGTCTGCCTCAAAGCAAGAAGGTCCTGGGTTTGAGTCCCTGACTCAACAAGGATGTTTCTGTGAGGAGTTTGCATGGTCCCTCCGTGCTTGCATGGGTTTCCTCCTGGTACTCTGGTTTCCTTCCTCAGTTAAAAGAGATGCACATTAGATTAATTGGCTGTTCCAAATTGCCCCTAGTTGTTAGTGTGAATGGTTGTGTGTGTTGGCCCTGCAATGGAATGGTGAGTTGTATAAGGTGAACCCCGCCTTTACCCAGAATCAGCTGAGATAGACTCCAGCCTCCCTGTGAATAGAATGGTTTTTTTTTTTCTTTTTGAAAAAGCAAAGCAAAAGTCGTCACACTAAATACTGACTTTGCTTCATTTATTACCATTTCTTGCTCTTTATAGTATTTCTGTTTTCATGAAGTAACATTTAATTTCATCATTTTATGAAGACATTTTAGGCATCTACAGCATTTATTTAAGGGCCATAAGGGGCCAAGTGATTTTTACCTAAAACTTTTGCACAGTAGAATATGAATAGAATGGATTCTTTCTTCACCTAGACTCTTAGATTCTTTCTCTACATTTGAATTTGTTCATTCTCACAGTTTTTTTTTTTAATTCATGATGTCCTACGGCAAAATTTGTATTCTCATTCCATTCTTGGCAATAATATTCACTCCCTCTTCCTATTATCACTGGACTTGTCCTCAGCAAGCCTGCTGGTTATTTGTGGCAGCTTCACATTTCCATTTTCCTACACAATCTACAAAATGTGTCAATGTTAGATGTTGTTATTGCACATTCAGTACACACCAATTCTTCTTTTCTCTCTGTTCCTTTCTTTCTTCCTGGATATTCTTTTGGGCAATATATTAAAATCCAAGTGATTTTCTAACTGTGTACACTAACTTCACTAAATTTTCATTAAGTCATTTTCATTTCCCAAGCTTGCGGGGAGGCTGGAGCCCATCCCGGCTGATTCCAGGTAGTGGAAGGCAGGGTAGTGCACCCCGAACAGCTTGGAAGACCTTCGCAGAGCCAACACTGACACAATCATTCACACTCATACCGAGGAGCACTCAAGAATATCCACTTAGGTTGATGTGCATGTCTTTGGACTGTGGGAGTAAACCCGAGTACCCAGAAGAAACCCATGTAATCACGGGGAGAACATGCAAATTCCAGACAAAAACGCCTTTGCCAGGCATGGGGCTATAATCCAGGACCTTCTTACTGTGAGGTGCCACCGTGTCACCCTCACTAGATTTTCAAAAGCAAATAATATCCTGCTGGTCTACTCTAATTACCCTCTAAATTACAATAATTATTTTCACTGTTCTTTCTCAGTGTTTGAGTCACTAAAACAACTCTGTATTATTCTGAAAATCCTAAGAAATTATGTAAAAAAAGGTCACCTTACAAAGCCCCACAAAAATCTCACTTGGTTTATGGATGACACATCAATATGCTCTGAACTTTTTAGGAAGACTGTTCATTGCAGTTCCAGAAATGTGGAAAACAGCATTGAATTACTCTTTCTTATGTAAAAGTATCACATCACATCATACTGTATATTAAAACATCAAAACTTGAAGAAAAAAAAACATCATTCCAATATTTGATCATTAAAGTGTACCTCTGGTGAATTTGTATTACTAGCTCTTTAAACGTATGACATCAGCGGTTCTGCCAGGCAACGTCAATCCTTATTTCTTGTCAAGTATGCGCTAGTGCTACCACACTACTATTACTACTGACATGTTGCCTTCTTCATTGCCTGTTGCAGCCCTGCTAGTGACGCAAATTCTTTGTTTCTTTGTTCTATTGGCTGGGCTGCGTGCAGCACACACCAGTCTAAGATAACACATTATGAGCCAGTGCTGAGCTGTGTCACCAGCAAAATGGGGGAGTACAAAGCATACGGCTGCACAAGCAACAATCGCAGAAATCGCAGAAAATATAACATCAGCACAGGCCGTACTCAGAAAACGTTTTATTTCGGACCTTCTTCAGTAGTCTGTGAATACCACTTCAAGCCGACCTGTTATCGGCATGACCTCCAGACAAAACTACTTGGCACAAAGCCCAAGCTTTAACATCTAAAACCGGACGCTGTTAATATTGAATTCCTTCATAAAAAGTCACAAGATGACAATGGACGGGAGCAGTGCCTCGCCAAAAGGAACCAGTGAAAGGTAAGAGCCTTTATTATGGGGCGCCAATGTGGGGAGTTATATCACCTAAAATGTCCCTTGCTGCTTGTTTACTTGCGCTTGAAAACCGGCCCGAGTTCACGTCACTTCGGGGAAAAATGGTTGTTCTGCATTGGTTCAGCTCCTGCTAGTAATCCATGGGATAAAATTGGCCAGTACAGTGCTTTTTGTGGTTATTTATGTTAAAATAAGCTCTGTACCTCTTAAACTTTTTACATTCACACTGATTATGCTGTAAGGATGACTAATTCCGGTACTCTTTAAGTACAACTCATATTAGACAATTTTGACCTGGATAACTTTTTTTCAACCATTACACAAATATGACACTATTTGGTCTACAGCACTGCTCAGCAGCCAGGTACCCCCTCTTTGTCTACTCACCAGCACCAATGACTTCCTCAATCTTCAGGTGAGCTGGGTCAATTTCTCTGGCGAATTCTTTCACTGCCTCACTCGGATCCTCGTATGTAGAGGGATCCACATAATACTTTGCCCCAGCTACACAAAACACACAAGTCACATGTTAGTATTCTCACTGCCCAAAATAGCAGCCCACAATGTGCTCTGGAGCACAAAACAAAATCAGCACAAGCATCAGACAGAGTGAGAAACATTTTGAGAATGTGCACTCATCCTTAGAGAACAAGACTCACCTGTCAACCTGTCAAATATGAAATATTACAGTGCAGCTGGAGAATTATTTACTGACTCAGAACATCAAATTACAATACAGATTTCATGTATATATTCTTTGCTATATTAACACAGCTTTAAAATATGCAGAATTTGAGCAGTATAATGAAAAAAAAAAGTAAACGCAGATGCTGTAAAAACTCTGTGTGGATGTGTTTATGATCCTCAGGAAATTGTAAACTAAACAGAAAATGCTTTCTATATACTATTCTACTTTAGAGCAAGTGGAAAAGAAAGTACTATAGTTATACAAACTCATGTGCTTACGCAAAGAGAATGCACACACACACACACACACACACACACACACACACACACACACACGCAAACTTGCACTCACCTCGGTTGCTAATATATCTCTGAAGTCTGTCACTGTAATTGCTTTCTCTTCTTTTACTGTTGAAGTAAGAATAAAGTAAAAATTTCCTTGAACATTAAAATGATATTAGCTGTTATAGATATTCAGCGCTTCATTCATTAATCCATACAAGATTATTGTTTATTAATGAATCTCTAGCTTTTCATACAGTATATACAGTTCACCTTAAATAAAATAAAGAAAATATTACTTTTCTTTTTATATCATTTTACAAAATGCTTTTTTCTTTATTAGGGTCATGGGAAGACTGGAGCCCATCCCAGCTGACTCTGGGCAAAGCACACCTTGAACAGTTCGCCTTACCATCACAGGGCCAACACAGACATACCACTATTTACACTCACATTCACAATTGGGGAAATCGAGAATATTCAGTTAGCCTAATGTGCATGTCTTTGTACAATGGAAGGTAGCCAGAGCACCCCAAGTAAACCCACGTAAGCATGGGGAGTACATGCAAACTCCACATAGAAATGCCCCTGACAGGCACGGGGCTTGAACCCAGGACCCTCTTGGAAGTGCTAACCACAGTGGCACCGTGCCGCCCAGTAAAGGATATTAAATATTAAAATACACTTACGTCCTAAAGACAAACATGATGACGACGGCTGCCACAACTAAGAGAAACGCAGCTCCACCCATCACAGACCCCACCAACAGAGGCAGGCGGCTCTGAATTTGCCTTGACCGCTCTTCTACAATGGCAAAAGCATTTATGAAGAAAACCCAGCAAAATCTAGATGATATATGGTACATAATGAATACAAGATGTCCCAAAATATCTCCTATATTTCAAAGGTAAATTTTAAAAAAGGTTAAATTTATTCAAATGAATATTTACACACACAAACCTTGATTCAATACAGTTTTTATTCATCATTATTTGCACACATGGAACTTAGTGAGGCAGTAGAGGCGGTGCTGTTGGTAAGGTCTATTGGTAGCCCAAACCCAACTGTCCTCAGTCGCCAACATGGAGTGTTTGGGCACACACTGTGCGTTTGCTATCGAAAGCGTTCTTCGCAAATAACTGCTTCATGATCGCCACTTCAGTCATTTCAGTATTCCACAGAACCAAAATGTTCCAGATCAGTAAACCTTCTTGTAATGGGTTGAGAGTTTCGATCAAGAGGCTCAGCTCTGAAAAGAAAATCATTGATCTGTTGTGCAGTCTCCGAGACCTTCTGCACAGAAGCATGCTTTAGCTGTAGGGTTTTCCGGGGAAACTGCAAGGAGAATCTTAAACAAAGACCTCCACTTCCATTCATACAAAAACTGTATTGAATGAAGTTTCATGTGTGCAAATAATAATTTAATTAACAATTTTTTTTTCATTTACCTTTGAAATGGGGGAGGATTTATTGGGTCACAGTTACAATCTTCTGTATCTTTTTTATTTGTAGGCACTGAACCAGGTTTGGAATATCGCTTCCATTACTATTCCTTTATTATAATAATTATTATTATTATTATTATTTTTTTTAAATTAACCATATAAAGTTTTTAATTTAAAAGATCATATTTGATTTGATTATACTATTGTTTTCTTCTTACTAACTTTACATACTTGTTGTCCGTGTTGTTGTTTTTCGTTTCATTGCTGCTGAACTTGTACTACTAAACATGTGACAAATAAATTCTTGAATCTTGAATCATCTAATGCACTTGCACTGAAATTCAGCACTAAACCAAACCCACATGATACAATTACTTACAACAATCATTCATTCATTCATTTTCTGAACCGCTTAATCCTAATTAGGGTCGCGGGGAGGCTGGCGCCCATCTCAGCCGA
>JBCNYH010000001.1:33905637-33923424 GCA_039654325.1 Tandanus tandanus | reverse complement strand
ACAAAGCTTCCCTGCTGTAAGCCATAATCATCAAAATTATAACAAATAAAGGCTTGAAATATTTCACTTTGCATGTATTGAATCTATATAATATATTATATGATATTTCATCTTTTAAGTTGAATTACTGAAATAAATAAACTTTTGCCCAATATTCTAATTTTTTGAGTTTCACCTGTATGAACCGTGGTCAGTACAAGGCTATCAACACTTGTGAAAGCATTGACAGTCAAGTGACCATGGGGCTATGGGGATAAAATTTGTTGCACAAATTACCAATAATTAAAAAATTATTTAGCATTGTTTTATTTTCACACAATTTGCATCATTTGGACTTAAAATAGTCATATCTTTGTTACTTGCTTCTATTTGGTATTGTTTTTGCTTCTTAAAAAATACTATAATACAGCAGAGCCCATTCATAAAGATGTAACTTACTTCCAGTGCACTTGCTTCCTTTTGGCGTTGTAATACGAACAAACTGTGTCACTTACTTCTTTTTTCAAATTTTATTCTGCACTGCTGGTTTTTATTATCACACAAACACACTTTTAAAAGGTGTAAACAGCTACCCACAGCCCATTCATTGCAAAATCTCATTTTTGACCAAAATGTCACTTACTTCCTTTTGGTGTTGTAGGGCAGCACTGTCCACCACTGTTTATATCCTATTCGATGGATCGATCTAGAGCTAATAGATGCCTACTGATCAGTATTGCTGGCTGGGGTTGGTGATTAGCAGCTTGACTGGGAACTACAGCTGCTATTTTGCCTCATGCTGCAAAAATGCTGCTGTTTTACCTCTAGTAAATTTTGTCTCAAGCTGCTTTGTCTACAGACGGCTTTCTTAGAATACCAACATTGTCTACAGCTGGCTTTGCATTCAGTTGGTTTTGCCTTCAGCTCACTTTATTATGAGTAGCTTCTATTTATATATCAGTTTTGATCCTTCACTGCTGTGTGGATGTGATTTGGTCTAGTGTCTGCTGTTTCTAGACAACTCATTTCTCTTATTTAGCCTTCTATCTTTTAGTAAGCCTCAGCCCTGACCACTACCCTGTCATTTCCTGATGTGTGCCTGCATTGGGTAATCGATTACTTTATTACTGTTTGTATCTTTCTGCTACTATTGTTAATAAATGATTATTAATCACATCTCCTGCTTACTACACACTATGAACCTGAATACCTTCATAGTTACTGGCACTGGGTTGAGGTAAATATTTTCCTGGGTGAACACTCAGGGGTGGTATAATTTGGTCTTTTACTTGGGTCAGTGTATTTTTAAAGATCGCTACTCTCTTCTTTCCAATCTACTGTAATATCCCACCCTCTCTGCCACTTACCTATTTCAGACTTCTATATCATAGTACAGTATAAACTAGCATATAAACTTCATTTTCATAAGTTTCCGCCTCATTCAAATCACCATTTTGCCATGCCATTATTTTTTCTCTAGATCCCCAACTGCTTTAAACTGGACCCAGTTAAAAAGACATTTGCATATTATATTTTCTGATAATGACATTAGGAGAGGTAATGAATTTTAGAAGAGTCACACCATATAGTACCACCCAGTGTGTTTCTAGAAAAACAAGAAGTAATAACCTAATACAGTGAAAGTGGGGTGTTTGAGAAAACAAGATCACAAACATTCATGAGAGAAATCTCTTATGTGCTCAACAGCTGTGATATTAATTATAATGAACACATCTAATGAGCGATTTTTCTCAAAAAACAATTATTCATCAATTCCTTCATTCATTCTTTTACTCATTTGCTGAACCGCTTAATCCTACTAGGGTTGCGGGGAAGCTGGAGCCCATCCTGACTCTGGGTGAAGACAGGGTACTCCCTGAATAGCTGGCCAGTTCATCTCAGGGCATCACACTCAACCATTCACACTCACACTCATACCTAGAGGGAATTTGAAACAGCCAATTAGCCTATTGTGCATGTCTTTGGACTGTGAAGAAAACCAGAGTACCTGGAGGACGTGCCAACCCCTACGCCACCTTGTTATTACAGAACAGGGCATCAAATTGATTTCTGGATAGTATTCAAAAAATAATGGCAACACCAATGTGTTGCAATAAATTATTTAATGAATAAAGTTTAAAAATAATAAATTCCTTATGTAGTGTGAGTTACTCTGCCCTCCTTAATGCATTCAAAATATATATCCTTTTAGCTTTTTAAATTTTTTGTGTGTTCTGTGAATGATTTAATGTTTACATAAATCTTCATACAATATAATATTAGATACAATCAGTATACTTTTAATAATGTTCTGTTTGTTGGGATGTTCTGATGTTAGCTGAGTGCTCATGGGTTGCATGTAGTCTGCATACTTGTATGAGATATGTGACTCGGGTAAGTAGATTGCTGAGGGTGACTTTAGTTTGTCTGAGGCCACTTTTATAGGGTGTATAAGTGACCGAATCCCCACACCAGGAGCAGGCCCCAGGGTGGGACTCTGTGGCCGAGGGGCAGATTCTGCACACTACAGCATATGTGACTTCACTTCGACCCCCCAGGTCCAGTGGGGGCTTCCAGCGTAGAGACACCCCTCCCTCTGAGCTCTCGTACTCCCAGGAGACAGACACAGGGGCTGAGGGGGGAGCTGGAAAGGCAAACACACTCTTACTCAATGTTTCCATATGTTCTCATCTTTAAATAATGAAATGTTTCTAAACATGTTTGAGCACCTGTTCACTTGACCCTTGAGGGGTTTTTTATATTTAAAACTCTCAGGGTAACTTACCAGCTTTAATACCAATAATGTATCTATAAATTAAAGGCTCTGGCTGACATCTGTCAATTTACATCACATGACCTGCCCACTACACATCCAACCCAAAATGCTACTTTTGTGCTCCAATTATCAGTGTAGAAACGACCAACTCTTGATTGTATCTATGTTGTCATGAGGCAGTTACAGCAATATTATGACATGAATTGGTCAAAATATTAGTGTACACATTTAAATAATAAGCCTATTATTTTGGATTATATTTTGTTATTTAAGAGTTAAAAGAGTTTCTGTCTGAAAAAGGTAGTCCTGCTTTGAAGAACTCCTGATTTGAAGTGAATGTTTTTCATCAAATCAGTTTTGAATCAGCGTACAATTAGTTTTCAAAGTCTATCGCTCTTCAAACTGTCCCACATTAGCTTCATCATTTTAGAACAGATTGCAGTAAATAATGAAATTATTAGTAATCACCCCATCACTGTCGCTTTGTTGATTTGTTCCAGATGTTCCTTTATTACTCACTATATATATTCATTTTAAGTAAGCATAAAATACAGCGCTCTCTCTTAAAAAACGGAATCAATTACGATGTCTTTCTAAAACCCTTTGGTTACTCATGTACACGAGTGTCAGATACCCCTGCAATGGGTGCGATGATCTGGAGAACACAAACATAGTACACATGCCATCTGGAGGCGAGAGCACTGAACTATCATCAAAACAAGATGACGACTATCGACACAGACATGGACAACATGAGTAGTAAAAAATTGGTATGTTTTAAGTAACTTTAAACATTTTGGATTTTGAAATCTCTCTCTCTCTCTCTCTCTCTCTGTGTGTGCATGTGCGTGCATATGTGTGTGTGTGTGTGTGTGTGTGTGTGTGTGTGTGTGTGTGTGTGTGTATGAGACAGAGAGATTGCGAGAGAGAGAAAAAAAATCCTCTATATTACTTTTATTCCTCTTGAAATCGAATGCCTTCTTCCATTTCTTAACACTTGATGTCAAACTTTTTCACTTTCTATGAATTGAGATTGCACTGCCAAGTTTTCACTTATGCACAAGATTATTCCTCTGGTCACATGGTCTTTACTTAATTGTAAACAGAAGCAAAGAACCAAGATGATATGTCAAACAAGTGAATACGAGATACTAAGCCTGTGAGCTGGGGTGGTTTTGCCAGGAAACCTTTGTATTCAGCCAAAATGAACTAATAATTAAAGATAAAACACACACACATTTGGCTTGTGAATGGGGATCTTTAAGCTGTTTCTCCCATATCTGTGACTGAGTTAGCAAAGGAAGCCAAATTCACCCCATCCCCCACTCTGCCCTATTTATCTGGGGCATATAGCTTTACCTGTTACATAACGTTTGGCTGTTCCTACCCCCCAGCTAGAGACTGTGATTATGATGCTACTCATCTGAGCCCCCAGAATGGCCTTTTTGAACCACACTACTTATTTAAAATGGTAATAATAGAATGACCTTCGGATCAGTAAGCCAGCACCCTACCAACACTGCCCCCTACTTTACTACATTTATTTTTTAATTCTTTCAAGCATTACAGCGGAAGATGAGGCCAGCACGCATGTGCATGTCACAGATGTCACAGTGGCGAGGCTCTGTGAGTAACTCACTACTCTTCTCGAGCTAACAAATAACTGTAGAGCGAACAAATAACTTTAAGGTTACTTAGAAGTATTAGTTAATTAAATGGTTATTCACATACTGAATATGCTTCCAGTACCAAAGGACATTGAGGTATGCCCTTGTACTGCTGTCCGAGGAATCATCCGAGGTAGTACCTGCACCATTCAGCCCTACATGGTTGTTTTTAACTCTTTTTTCCATTTTTTTTATTATTCAATTTTTATATGGCTAAAGCTGCTCTAACTTTTTCTCTGTCACACGCTCTTCACCGGTCACAGGAATTTTACTGTTTAAAACAGTCTGTGGTGAACGTTCTGCTGGTTTTCACGATGCCTCTGGGCTCCACTTCATGTTCAAGGTCATGTCCAGTCTGTTTGATGTAGTTTGAATGGATCTTAAGATTTTACCTCAACCAGCTTTATATAAGCTTTCTGCGACTTCACAGCTCAGAGCGTTTTATGGACTGTTGGTCAAATTTCTCCAGACTTTCTGAATGCTTTTTAAAATGAGTTTATCGTTTTCTGTGAATTTTGCACTGCCTGTGACGAAAAAGGGATGTTGTTTGGTTCATCTTAAAACTAGATTAAAGCTCCGCTGTGCCTTTCACAAAGGTAAAATTTCTTTAGACACCTGTCTTTTACTTTTCCATATTTTGTATTTCTTTCAGAATTTCATCTTGCTGTGCAAACAAAGTAAACAGTAAACTGAAACATGCAAGTTTGAACAGAAATGTACTGAGCACTAGTAGCAGTTTGTTGACACCGGTATCTTATGAAACTCATTCACAGTTTGGATAATGTTTTTTTTTTTTAATACATAAAAAATGTAGAGTCCATATTATGTAGCTATCTTTGTATTTTCTGGGACAGTATTTTGCTGATAATAATCTAGGATTTTAGCCTCAGTGACAGTAAACCTTAAGTGCATGTCTGCCATTTCCAGTGAAGGATTATCCACTCAGAAAAGTGATTTATGATCCCAGATTTTCATTCATGCAATAATCATTCAATGGCAACTTATCCAATGGCTGTGCAATAATTAAGTTATCCTATTGCAATGATGCAATACCAAGACTTATTTGATGGCTTTTCATGGGTCAGAAATTAGAAAATCTCTTGAGTGAATAATAGTTACAATCATTATTAATATTTTTTAGTTGTTGTAATCTGTAAAGTCACGTAGTCCTTACCAGTGCAGGCAGTAGTGTCGGCATCACTTGGCGCCCGGTAGAACCCACTTCGGCATTCACACACTTTAGAAGCCTCCAAGCTGGTTCTGCTATTAACTGGACACTCAGTGCATGAAATCGAACCTGACACGGCTTTATAGAAGCCCATCTGACAGGCTGAGGATAAAAAAACATGAACTAAGGAGCATAAAAAATACAGAACTGAGTGATAGGAGGGATTTGATGTTTTATGAAAATGCTGTCATCTTAAATTTTGTGGAAAAACATTTAAAAAAGGCCTTAAAGAAGTACCGATTTGAATTCACCTGTCAGCCAAGTGGAAATAATAAAATATAATATTTATACAGACAAAGAACCAAAAAAGCATCTTGTGATAAGTGTGTAGAAGCTGATATACATGTAAAGGTGTGTATAGCTCCATTAAGCTATCTGAGTGCTGGACCTTAAACCCCTCACACGATCTCCAACCTCACCAGCATAGTGATGTCTAACAAGTGTAACACCCTCTCAAGCCTTCAGTTGTGTGCACGTGTCTGAATGGGACACGTCAGAGAATGAGAGAGAGAGACAAAACAGTGGAAAAGCAAGAAAGTGTTGCAGTTCTCCCCAAGATAAAAGCTTTTCCTTGTTTTCACTTCTACCAAATCTGTGATTCGCTCCCAGCACCGGTGTGGGAGGCGAGAAAGGATAAAAAGAGGGAGAAAGAAAAGGAGGGAGAGATGTTTTCTATCTTTTATGCTTTTGGAACTCATTATGTGATTTTCCCGGCGCTGGGACAAAGAAGGTACAAAACATTTCTTGGCTTTCAATGATCTCACAGCTCCCCATTATTTACTAATCACAGCTCTTTATATACTCCTGCGCTGACTTTTTTCCTTTCATGTAATATGATAAATGCAGGAATAGCAATAGAAATGTGAAGAACATTTTGCAACATTTTGGACACAGAGTCTGTTTACTATATCCCAAAAAGAAGATGTAATGTTCCAAACTCACTGATGGACATGATCCACAAATCCTACACCTGAAAGTGTAAGTCAAATGATGAAAAATTGCCCACAGCATCGAAAGACAGTGAAAGGAAATAGGACAGTTCAGGGAGAATAGATCAAACAGACAAAGGCTTGATGTGTTTTTGATTTTCTTTGGAATGTAAATATAAAACTTAAGGAAAAGTGGAATATTATTTATTCTCAGAAACTATAAAGAAGGAATTAGTGAATGTATTGGATTAAGAGTAGAAATGTCACAAACAAGAAAAACAAGAGATATCAGTGGAGTGTGTAATCTGCCGTTGACACTGTACGTGGTATTTAGATCGCTGACCCAATTTCTCTCTCTCTCTCTCTCTCTCTCTTTTTGCTCAGAGCGCTACATACTGACTGAACCATGCAGGCACATCAGCATGCACATATCCTCATACTCTGCCTCCAATAGAGCCTTTGAAAGAAAAAAAAAAAAAAAAAGAAAAACACAACACAAACAACAACACAAATGAATATAAATTTGGTTGTTCTGCTCTTCGAGATCAGTGGCATTGAACGAAAACTCTATTAGGGCCTGATAGGATTGTCCTACATTGGCAGAGTCTCAGGATACATTCTCTCCCCATGGACAGCCTATATCACTATAGCACTAGAACATCATCTTGGCTGAGACCACATAAATAATCACCTGATTCACAATAAAACCAGGACAAACAACAATACAACCAGTTTA
Organism: Tandanus tandanus; assembly: GCA_039654325.1. Taxonomy (NCBI): domain Eukaryota; kingdom Metazoa; phylum Chordata; class Actinopteri; order Siluriformes; family Plotosidae; genus Tandanus; species Tandanus tandanus. Next base: position 33,916,109 of record JBCNYH010000001.1, on the reverse strand, counting down.
ACTGTAACTCTGGCTGATTTAAACTACAATCAACATTAGTACAAAGCAGCCAAATTCAGTTTGCTGAAAAGATCAGCATTATGGACATATGAACAATTACTTTATTATTGTACTAATTATGTTAAAAGAATGTATTCTCCCACAGCACTGTTAAACGATCAATTATTTATTTTACTTTTTTTATTACAACATGGCTCAGACATTTTACTTTTATGATAATGTACTTGTTAAAATATCTTATTCATTTCATTTTCTGTACCGATTTATCCTTTATTAGGATCACGGGGAGGCTGGAGCCCATCCCAGCCGACTCTGGATGAAGCTCATCAGTCCACACACCCACCCACACACACACACACACACACACACACACACACACACACACACACACGCACAAAACCATTCACACTTACACTCCCTCCTAGGGGCAATTTGGAACAACCAATTAGTCTAATGTGAATGTCTTTATACTGTGGGAGGAAACTGGAGCACCTCGTGGAAACCCACTCAAGCACGACTGAACATGCAAAGTCCATACAGACATTGTATGTTCTCCCTGTGTGTTTCCTCCAGGTACTCCTGTTTCCTCCCACAATGCACCCAACTAAGTATCTCCAACTTCTAACCATTTTTCCTTGCAAGCGTTGGACCCGTTAGTGCCATATCAAAGTAAGCTAAGCTCAACTGCTCAGTCGTCAGCTGCATGGCTACAAAGCTAACATTGATATGCCAACTCTTGAAGTTTGTTGACTTTTCACAAACCCAGTAAAATGTTCAAAATTTTCAAAAATGTTTGAGCACTTCAGGTAGTTAGCTGTTGTTAGTTCGGTTTAGCTTGGTAAGGTAGCCTACTCTATGTAAGGGAAGCAATAGGGCTCACAAACTATGTAAAAATTATATGTATATTTACTGTTTCAGAGATATTTGTTTCATGTGTACATAAGCATTCAGATTTCACCATTGAAAATAGTAAAAACATGAACATTTCTGGGTAGTGGTGGGCAGTTGGATTTCATTTTGGGAACCACACTGATCCACACTTTATTTCTGTTTGTTGCATGTTAGTAGCCCATTGCTGTGATACCACAGTTTTTTAAATTGACGATATGCGGTTCAACTGGTGCAGCTGAATTAACACAGAATAAAAGAATGACTCAGTTGCACTGGTGAGCCGCTAAGAATCACTCACAGAAAAGATTCGTACAAAAGAATGAAAAAGTTTTCAAATTACACAACACAAATCCATGGGTGTGGGTGTGGCTGTGGATCATCCGGATCTAATTAGATTAGCATTTAGAGGCAAATTAAATTCATTAATTTATTCATCATTCATTTTCTGAATCGCTTAATCCTAATTAGGGTCGCGGGGAGGCTGATGCCCATCTCAGCCGACTCTGGGCAAGGTCACAGTACACCCTGGACAGCTCGCCAGGCCATCGCAGGGTGGCAAATTAAATTTTACATGAAAAATCAATTTTATGTTCACAAACTTACATCTCCTTTACATTTACAACATTTGGCAGATGCTCTTATCCAGAGCAACTTACACATATCATTTTTATACAACTGAGCAATTGAGGGTTAAGGGCCTTGCTCAAGGGCCCAACAGTGATGATAGTGGGGGCTGAACCACTGACCTTTGGATCAGCAACCCTTAACCACTAAGCCACCACTGCCCTATACTGGAAAATTTCATCAGATTAGGATGAAACTAAATGTATGTAAGGCTCCAATAGTGTTAAGGAAGTAATGTTTCATTTAGATACGGAAAATTCTCATTCATTAATTTACTAATTTGCTAAACCGCTTAATCCTACTAGGGTTGCGGGGAGGCTGGAGCCTATCTCAGCCCACAGTGGCTGAGGCGGGGCACATCCTAAACAGCTCCCAAGACCAACACACACACAACCATACACACTCATACCTACGGGTGATTTGGAGGCAACTCGTCTAATGTGCATGTTTTAAGACCGTGGGAGGAAACCGGTTTACCCGGAGGAATCCCACACAAGCATGGGGAGAACATGCAAACTCCACACAGAAATGCCCTCAGTAAGCCAGGGACTTGAAGCCAGGACCTTCTTGCTGTGAGTCAGGCGTGCTAATGACTTCACCTCTGTGTCGCTGTTCAGAAATTCTTCTGGATTAAAATGTAAAAATTTCAGTTGTGTTACGTAAGCCAATTGTCAGGTATCTAATAGTGTTAGAAACTTTCAACCACCTCCATCCAAAATGTAACTGCCAATGGATTTCAGCTTTCCTCAATAGTTACTGAGCTAGTTAAAAGGATTCTTTAACATTGTGAGATAGTTTTGACTCATATGGGGATTCATATTCTGGGCTTGGTGAAGGTTTGTGCTCTCTGAGTGGTCTTGTTTTATCAGTGTAACAATCATACAGTCAGTTCATTGTGTATACTCACTGTGCTCACATATAACAACACATGCAACACAGGGCTAAAGTTTAGCAATTGCTAAAGATTATTCATCCAAGGCAGAGAGAAAGATCGCATGTATGTTCAGTCTGCCCTAATGAGCACGTGCATGTTTTTGTGTGCCTGCCGAACACGTGAACATTTGATCCACCAACATCTCTGTTTCTCTGTGACTGTATGTGAAACTGACCATAGATATACACGGGTGTACATTTTGGCATTTTGAAATTTGTTGCAGAGTGAAAGAGCAGAATGTGAGTGTGTGTGTGTGCGTGTGTGAGACAGAGACAGAGAGACAGAGAGAAAGAGAGAGAGAGAAAGAGAGAGAGAGCAGAAGATGAAAAAAGTTGGTATTTGTGTACTTAATAATAAAATGTCAAGAAAACATGCAACTTATGATTTATGGTCTCAGAGCAGTGTGCTCCAGAGTGTTGTTCATGACTTCGGACTGAGATGGGAAATCGCGTATTTAGCTCCCTCGACATGGTACAGCTTGCAGAGCTAAAATTTCAGATCCTTGATGTTCCCTGTGAATTTAATGTCATGTTGACTTTTCACACCTTAAAATATCCTCCAGCACAACCTCAGTCTTTCCCATACCTCTTATCAACCTTTGTAAGAATATATGCTAGCTTAAGTCTTGCGTCATACGCAACTTGTGTCCAATCGCTGTATGTTGGGCCCCTTCCACTGCACTTTCTGTCACTTGTTCACAGTCGAGTGGCCAATACATCAGCGTGACCTAAATGTGTCACACAATGCTCTTTTCCTCTGCTCTCTCGTTCTCTCTCTCCAAGGTATGTTCTCTTACGATTTTATGCCATCACCCAAGGAATTAAGCTCCACCCTTGGTTGTTGGCCCTTTGGGAGAAAAAAGCACTTGTAGCTGCTTCTCCTTCATTTTATCTCAAGAGGTTCACTCCTCTCTCTCTCTCTCTCTTTCTCTCTCTCTCTCTCTCTCTCTCTCTCTCTCTCTCTCTCTCTCTCTCTCTCTCAGTGTGCCACACAAGGCAACACTTGCACAAATGTTAACTGTCTCCATACATATACACGCACAGATCTATATGCAGTTATCAAGGGCGGTAACATTAGGTAAAAGCCATTCTGATACTCACGTGTGTATTGTGCAGTGGAACAAAAATGTACTCACTGCCACACAGATACAAATAAATGAACAATGCCATGACACACACATTGGCACATGCACACAGACGCACACACACACACACACACACACACACACACACACACACACACACACACACATTATAAAAGAACACTGGGTGAGGCAGATGGTCCCTTTGGTCCGTAAACAAATCTGTGCAACCCACTCCCTCCCAGACACACTGTCCACTGTAATAACACACACAAACGCACACATACACACCATCTTCTGTCTATCAAGCGGAGATTAAAATTACAGTGACAGGAGGGCACATGGACTATTGATTCAGAGCCACACCGACACAACGAAGACATACAACATGCAAGTATGCTTTACTGATGTGGATAAACAGAAAGAATTCGTGTTAAAGGTGCTGTACAATGCAAAACTGTATTTATTTACCTTAACATAATTGAAAGAGGAGAGTTTTGTTCAAACCGTGAACATCATACACTGCTGTCTCCTCTTTCAAATACAAATCCCTTATGTAAAATGGGCTAAATCCAAAATTGTAAACTCTTATTACATAACAGAATAACACATTAGTATTATTTATTTTTAAAATTTGCATACATCTGCCCATGTTGTAATCCAGACTATATTACAATAGCCCAGCACAGCATAACTTTAATACTTCTGTAGGTATTGTGAAGAAAGAAATATTGTCAACAGAACCATTACAGTGCACACCTAACAACCCCCCTCTTTTTGTTGAGGCTCACATACTACTTCTAAGATACCAGTGGTCCTGTGATCTGTCCTGATGTGCAACTACTGGTTGGAGTTCTCATCTTAGAAGCCCCTCGCTTCTGCTAATGATGATCCATATGGACCTAAATATACACTCAGAAAGTGTGAAGGCGACTTTCCACTGTTGGTGATATAAACTCTTTTACTAAAATGATTTAGGACTACAATTACTATTGCAGTTATACGATGACTGGTGGAGCAAACACGTGTTCACTGAGCTTTCGTGTGTTAATACCTGCAATAGACCTATCTATGGAAAGTTCCTGTCTATGTAAATGTAATGACTAAAGTAATATTACTTTTAGTACAATTTTTGTAAGCTCTCAATTATGATAGTTAAATTAAATTACATTTACATAGACAGGAACTTGGATCAGAAGTTCAACTTCGTCTTCAAGTTAGACAAAGAATGCGTGTGTCCAAGTACCTATAACACGCGAAAGGTCAGTGTCGCGTGTATTAACTCCACCAGTCCCACTTTAGTACAATTTCTGTAAGCTCTCATGGAAAGTTCCTGTCTATGTAAATGTAATGACTATCGTGATACTACTTTAGAACAATTTACATAAGCTCTCAAATGTCCAGTAACAATAACATGAACAATGTATAGCTCACGTGAAAGGTAATAACTTACTAGGACTGAACACGCACTCATGGACAGCTGACAGACAAACACACACAATTTCCTCCGTGTCACAATCCTTTCTCCAGTCGACTAAGGAAGTTTTTCCTTCCCACCATTGCCACAGGCTTGCTCATAGTTAGGGGCTAGAGCAATTCTCCCATCAGGGGTCCTCTAGTCTAATTTGTGTTTTTAAAATCAAAAGCAAGTAGCTAACATGAGAAATATTAGCTCCTATGGTTAGCTTAAAGTAACTAGCCTAGCTAACTAGGCGGTATGATGATCTAGCCAAGAAATATAAATATGCAATTCAATATATATGATTCAATGAAATATCTTGTGTAGGCTATACGCCCAAATGTAGGCTAAAAGCTATCACAGCAATCACACTTCGCTGTAAATCTGTCAATCAGAGCAGAACTCATCAACTTATTAATGAAGCCAACAAAAAAGGAAAACAGCTTGTTTCATTCTTGAGCCACATCATTCATTCATTTTCTGAACCGTTAAATACCTAAGTAGGTGCCCATCTCAGCCGACTCTGGGCGAGGGCAGAGTACACCCTGAACAGCTCGCCAGGCCATCGCAGGGCAAAAACACGCTGACGGCAATGCAGCCTACTCTTGACGAACGTCAGCAATGGTTCTTTTACATGCCTCTCACCATAGACAGTGCCTGACAACCATCCCAAATGTAAACAAATTATCTTTGGTTAAAAAATATGGCTAGACTTCAAGGTCCTTACACATTCAATTTGAAATTGTTAATTATTAAAAGTTTAAGGTACTTTAAAGACTACAACTGTCCTTGATCCTTAATGTCTTGTAAGCCTTATTCATCTTGTGGGATAAGAGCTTGGATGTACAGATTGTATGTATGAGCTTGTTGCACTTTGTAATCCTAGGTTTGAGTGTGAATGGTTGTATGTGTGTTGGCCCTGCGATGGCCTGGCAAGCTGTACAGGGTGTACCCTGCCTTCGCCCAGAGTTGGCTGAGATGGGCTCCAGCCTCCCTGCGACCCTAATTAGGATTAAGCGGATTAGAAAATCAATGAATGAATGAGTTTTTATTAGATGGATTTCTGACTCAATATGAAAAACACAGATACATTTTTGGCTCTGGGGGCAATTTTTTAATCCGAATGCTTTCTGAATGGCATAAGATTGGATCAGTAACTGTACAGACAGGCACATCTTACAGACAGTGATGGCTCAGTGGTTAAGAATCTGTGCTAGTGATATACAGTAAATACTATGAATTCAGAATCCCAGCACTGACTGTGGGCCACTGAACAACCATACCTCAGTTAGACATCTGTATTCGTGGAATGTACGATGTAAATGTCTCTGGATAAAATAATTTGCCAGATGAATAAATGTAAATGTAAATAACTGCAAGTTAAAGTGCATGACGTAAGGCTAAATAGGTTAAAACTATCACAGTAAAGCATAAATAAACTCACCAAGACAAGCCGACCCATTATGATTTGGTTCATATCCTGCGTCACACATGCACCCTCCAACAGGCACCATCCATTCCCCTTCTGCATTGCAGTGCATCCGGGGTGCCGTCCCACCTTGTGATTGGCTGTGCTGTACACAAGTTCCAGTCACCGGCACCAGAGCTGTAGGCTCTGCTCCTGAGGGCGTGGCCACATAAGAGGCCAGGTACAGAGTTGTTGCTGGACAGCGGCGGTAAAATATGGACACACCCATAAGTGACACACATGCTCCACTGTCTACTATAGCCAGCACAAATCTGCGAGGAAGAGAGAGAGAAAGAGAGAGAGAGAGGGGGGGGGGGGGAAGAGAGAGCAAGAGGGATGAAAGAAGGTGAAAAAATGTCATGCATGGCATGCTCTGTCATTCAGAGCTGAACAAAACAAGCTAATGCTTACTGACTAATTCCTGTTGTCTGTTTTCTCTCCACCCAGACTTTATTCCAGCAAATATTAGCACTGGAACACGTTGATATTTACTCAGCTGAATTGCTTTGGCTGTGTAGGCACACACAGCCAGCTGAACCACACAGTTCAATTTCATCTCAGAACAGTGACCCTTCACATATCAGCATTGGACCATGCAGTGTTATGAAGGTGACCATGGAAAGGTCAAGGAGAGTTGTCATAGTACCCGTTACGTGTGATGGGGGCAAAGCTGCGAGTCTTGACGTTGACGCGACGTGTCCGGTCTGGCTTGTATTGGTGAGGATGACTCGGCTCCACACGGCTAAAGCTCTTGTCTGCTGCTATTGTGTCTATTTTCACCCAACCCTCTCTGGTTTCCCCACCTGAAGGCTAAAGAGAAGATGATAAAAAGAGAGAAAGAGACAGTTAAACTTGATCATGTAACAGAGAGTACATGATTGTACACTGGTGTAATTAACTCTAACCTCCTAAGACCCAAACCATAATTTTATGTGCCTTGTCATTCCTCCACACTGCTTCTGCCCCTTACCCCCTGATAACTACCGAATTTGATCAACGCCTTCAAACAATAAGAAGTTTGGCAAAAGAATAATACCCAATTACCCTCATATGAGGATCTTACAAGGAAAAACACACAATGCAGCTGGGAGAAAATATGATGTGCTCATATGAGGACAGTGGGGTCATAAGAGGCTAAACTACAGTTTGTCATCATCCACCAGCCTCGTTCACATTGCTCGTTCAAGTGCTTTGTCATGGTCAAGGGTGAAGCAAATCTGGAGCCTATCCTAGAAACCGAGGTCGGAATACACCCTGGAATACACCCACAGCAGTTCAATACAGGGCAATCTACACATGTATCACAGTCTTATTCACACCAAGGAGCAATTTATCCTAATCATTCACGTCCCCCTGCAGCACCCTCTTGCCCCTCATCAAAATGTGTTGTCTGTGTTCCTTGCAGTATTCATACAAAAGATTTAAAGGATAAGTCAGGCAATCCCTGTTGTTAAAACATCCATCCATTCATTCATTCATTTTCTGAACCGCTTAATCCTAATGAGGGTCGCGGGGAGGCTGGCACCCATCTCAGCCAACTCTGGGCGAGAGCAGAGTACACCCTGGACAGCTCGCCGGCCATCGCAGGGCAGTTGTTAAAACATGTGTGTTTTAATGTTTAATTTTACTGCATATGCCCCTGAGGAAATTGATTTAGTCTTGAGTGTTATGGATGTTGTTTTCAATGGTTTGTTCTGTGTTAGATTTAAGACCTGGGCTTATCGTCTTATTTAATGTTTCAGAATATTATGTGTTTCAGTTTTCTTAGTTATAGGTTCTTAGGTTTCTTATAGACACTGGTATAGGTTGGAATTGGCTCTGCCAGCTCGGCTGTTGTTGTGAAAGGTAGCCTAATTTTAAGGCTTCAGTAATAATAATAATAATAATAATAATAATAATAATAATAATAATAATAATAATAATAACCATAATAATAATAATAATAATAATCATAATAATAATAATAATAATAATAATAATAATAATAATAACAATAATGATATGTTCTGTTCATGCTGTTCCTTTGAAAGAACTCTGAAACTGGTGCAGAAACAAATAATAGCAAGTGTACAGCACAGCACCAGAGATTTACCCATAAATGTGTTAAACGCATTAGCTGATCCTGAGAGAACTAGAACAAGAATAGAACACATTGCAAACATAATATTTAAAGAGTGTGTTAAAAGTACCAAGGGATGTGCCAAAATAAAATTTACAGCATTCTGCATCTCAGTGCAGGAACCTGAATTCCAGCTCCCCCAGACTATCACTATTCAGATCTCCTCTCATAATGCTGGGCTTACAGTTACATTTATAATGTCTGTAGGCCATCTCTATTAAAGCGCACATGCTACAGAGACTTGCTGTACAACAACTTTTAAAAATGTGGCTTCAAAACATTTTAAACAATATTTTGAACTTGGTGGAATGCTATGTAACTTAGATTTAGAAACAAACAACAAAATAATGTTTTACTGCTTAATACTTCACTGCTTTCCCAGTTTCTGGGAGAACACACCAGCACACTGTTTCATACTGAAAGACAAATAAGTCCAGCTTACTTTACAGAATGTAACAAAACAACAGCAATAACAACAGCAAACTAGAACTGTAAGCAGTTATCATCAGGGTCCAAGCCCACCTGCGCAAGTTCTTCTCAATGGCCCGGTGATAAACATGTGCCATTTTTTGTATCTGAGTTCTATTAAGCATGGTCTGTCTACACTGTAAATTTGAGTCTATTCATTTGGATATAACTGGTGAATTCTAAACACTGTAATTGTTAGCGTAACTCTCTGAGGAGTACAAAGAAAAAAATAGGTTTTACATAATTTGCAATCTTAGAAGAAAATTTTAAACAGAAATTGGCCTACATTGTGTGATTCAGTTTAATTCATGGCACACATGGCAATGTAAGGATTTTGAATGTTGGATATTCGGTTTCGGAGTTATCGGCCAAGTTTGTTATTAATTAATGCATTTTTGAATGTAGAAATATTCTTTTGATAATTTTTTGTCAGGTCACTTTCAAGATTCGATATCCAAAGTTTTATGCAGATCATACAAAAACTGTACAAGGAGTTTGAAAAAGTATTTTGCGATATTAGAAAAAAAATTAAAATCTTAGATGATGGCCTACATCATATGATTCAGCTCAGTCTAGTGAATGTGTTGATATAAGGTATTTGAATGTTTGACATACGGTTTGGGAGTTATAGGTCAATCAACCAAAAGTATATATACCAATGAACATTGCCCCCTTATACAATGGAAAGGTCCAAAATTCTCATATATTGAGTATTACTATTATTATTTAATGTCATAAGTCATTAACAGTATGCAAATGAGAACTCAGGGTATCAAAATTGTCAAAAGTTTTCTCTCATCTCCTCGACCTGCAAACATGTTATGCAGCCAGTGGGTTATGTGGACGGAGCATTTACTCCTCCCTTGAAAGAATCTAGAACTGTTAACACATCTCAAACTCCTTTTCCCTTGACCCATGGGATGCTCTCAAACAACACACGCCTAAGAGGAGAGAAGAGAGGGATGATCTCAGCTCGTCTGTCCCCTAGCTAATGTGTAACGCAGAAAAAAAGTTCATATAATTTTACAAACATCAGAGATTAGACTAGACAGCATCTCTTGGATCACCCTTATTCTTGGCTGTTGCTAACACAGAATGACTCTGCCAGGCTGTGAGTTGTTGTATGTCAGTGTGTGGGTGTGCACAACAAGATGCCAAAAACAACACGTTTCCTAATACTCAAAGATGCCAGTTTTAGCCACAAAATAACGAAAAAAGAATGTTGGTTAGGAAGCATTGAATTCTTCAATTGTCCTTTTTATCAGGTACATCGACCATGTGAGTGCACTTAGTGGTTGTTCTCAACACAGCAATAACACGAAGGTGTTTAAAATTCCTAGCATTTGTACTGGTGCCACACACACACACACACACACACACACACACACACACACACACACACACACACACACACACACACACACACAC
>JBCNYH010000001.1:33867406-33877869 GCA_039654325.1 Tandanus tandanus | reverse complement strand
ATATATATATAAATTACATACATTTCAGGCAAAATGAGTTATGTGTATGTAAATATGGTCATATACCATAAATAGCTTCTTTAACATGAACTTAAATATTAAGTCAACCCTTAAATAACAACCATTATTACTATTAGAAATAAGGAAATATATAATTCATTCATTTGCCAAACCACTTAATCCTACTAGGGTCATGCAGACTCATTCAGCACTGGGCGAAGACCAGGTAGACGCTGGAGAGCATGCCAATCCAACACAGGGCCAACACAAACACAATTATTCACATTCACATAAGGGGCAATGTGGAACAGCCAATTAGCCTAATGTGCATGTCTTTGGACTGTTGGAGTACCAGGAGAAAATCCACACAAGCATGGGGTGAACATGCAAACTCCACACAGAAACGCCCTCACTGAACCCTGGACTCAAACCCAGGACCTTCTTGCTGTGAGGCGGATGTGTAACCCACTACGTCACTGTGCCACCCCATAAGGGAAGATACATAAGTGGAATATTTTATTCCTTTTTTTGTTTTGTTCTGCAGTCTTTACTGCTGTTAATAATTTGGATGTTTTCATAAGCCCTCTGCTTTCAAAATAATGTATGCTGCCTACGTGCTCCTATATACTTTCACAGGGCAGAGTGGGTGTGAATAAATATTTATTTCAAGATCAGTAAATCTGTGCAGTGGATGAGGATCAGCGACATTCAGATAGGACAGGGTCCACATAATCCAGATAGCATCCACATTTTAAAATGATAGGACTCTGTGTTTTCTGTTCTAAAAGATGTCACTTTGTTGTTCTGTTCCCACTGTGTCATGCCATGTGCTGTCAGGTCACGTTACAATATTGTAGAATTGCACAAAAGATATTCTATAGAAAAAAGAACAACAAATGCTTTTAATTTAATCAACATCCCAAACACTTCAACTCAGTAATTCATACACACAAGTTTGCAGTAATATCATGCTGGTGGGGAAAAAGGGGGCCTTATATTAAATCCTGCCACCATTTAGACAGAGTGCATGGAGGAAACTTTCAGTGCTGATGGAAGCAGAAATTGCTCTGTAAGCAAAAAGCTCACCGAAGTGCAACAGTAATGCACTGTACCAACAGGTCATTCATATGCTTCTGATACACACACATCCTCACAAACACCCACCCACCCACCCACGAGCGCACACACACACACACACACACACACATAAACACACACATACACACAATTCTTTTTCTGCTTCACTCTCGGTTCGCCTCTTTTGTGTGTATTATTAATTGCTAAAGTGACAGAAGGCCACTGTCAGTGCTTAAACACACGGCTACTCTGAGTTCTATTATTGATGTGAGAGAAAAAAGAAGAGTCACTTTTGTTTTGAAAGCTGTGACACATGGACAGAATGGAGAGAAAAAAGAGAGGAATTGAGGTAGATGGACTTGATGTTCAAAAGTCGCTCTTTTTACTTTTATGAGGTATTAAGGACCTCCTGCTTGCATTCATTTCTATGTTGCTGATGCTAACAGAAGACTGAATTACGATGAATAAACTGTACCATTACTCTCTCTCTCTCTCTCTCTCTCTCTCTCTCTCTCTCTCTCGACTGGGTGTTGATAGTCTGAATGGGTGTCCTACATTAGTGGCTCTCTGTCTTGCTGGGTGTCAGGGTTGCATTCACTTGAATGCTCAGACTTGCTCTCATTCTCACTCAAGTGCAGACGTGCTTCCAAACCGATAATGTTTTTTGTTCTTGGTGAATTGTGTGTGCAGCCCCTTTTTCTTGCCTTCCAGACATGTTAACACACTTTGCTTCAGTTCATACTTGATTAGGTTGTCATGCTTGAGGTGAGAATACAAGGTTAATAGTTCTGTTGTGTGACTAGTGAAGTGTTTTCCTCTAATACCTTTACTAGATAGAGTGGCTTTAGACAGTGGCACCACACGCATGCACACGCACACACACACACACACACACACACACACACACACACACACCATTCTCACTTACTCACCCTGACCTCCTGACCTTTTGGCACTTAACAGACAAGGGTGTGCCCCAGAAAAGTGATGTGAACTGTATTAATAATCTGTCTGTGGGTTGAAAAGAGAGAGAGAGAGAGAGAGAGAGAGAGAGAGAGAGAGAGAGATGATCCTAACTTCTTTTAATATGCTCCAGATTATATAAAAAGAGTCACTGCAGCATATAAAGGGTCGGTCTCTCTCTCTCTCGCTCTCTCTCTCTCTATCTCACACACACACACACACACACACACACACACACACACACACACACACACAAAACTTTCCTTGTGAGGAGTTTTGACATGATTATTATTGCGATAGTTTTCCCCACTATTTTTGTACAAAAGACAAACAAACAAACAAACAAAAAAAACCCCAAAACAAATAAATAAAAAAGGGAAAATTACACTTTTTAAAATAAAAATTTGAATAATAAAATTAGAAATATTTTACTTTTTTCGGGCCATAAGGGCATCATAAGGATATATAATAACCCCCAAAACCCCTCCACTACACACACACACACACACACACACACACACACACACACAGACACACACACACACACACTTATTATTATTGCGAGGACCTTCCACTAACATAAACATCAATGCAGCTCTAAATAATATGCTTACAACTAAGTCTAAGCCTAATCTTTACCTCAGTAACAAAGAGAATCCTATTTTTATTTCATTGTTCACTTGTTTGTTTGTCTGTATGCTTATTGAAATGTTTCTAAAAATAAATGTTATACTGAATACCAGCAGCACTGCTGTGATTCTCTTTAGGCACAAAGCTGCAGGCTGAATGCTCACGCTAATCATAGCTGTGCAGATACAAATATATTATTCCTATTTTTTTCCCCAATATTGATTTTATATGGGGGGAGATATGTGTGTGTGTGTGTGTGTGTGTGTGTGTGTGCGGGGGGAGTTTAACAGTGTCTCACTAGTTATACCTGTCACCTCACAGCAAGAAGACTCTGGGTTTGGCAACCGGAGTACCAGGAGAAAATCCACAAAACAAAAGCATGGGGTGGACATGCAAACTGCACACAGAAATGCCCTTCCTGAGCCCGGGACTTGAACCCAGAACCTTCTTGCTGTAAGGCGCATGTGCCAACCACTACACCAATGTCTCGCCTGGCCAGTAACCCGTATATACCAAATATTCCTGCAGCTCCTTAAAGGTGTGTAGTGTGTGTGTGTGTGTGTGTGTGCGTGCGTGCGTGCGTGCGTGTGTGTGTGTGTGTGTGTGTGTGTCATCCTGCTCAATTTTCTCCACTTGTTGAGTATTGTCTTGTTTAGAAAAATGTTTTGCCTTTCTTGATTGATATGTTCCAAAAATGAGATCATGTGTATGCTTTGTAAACTCCTCTTGGCTTCAGCAGTCTGACGAAACAAAGAATATGTTTTTAAAAAATAAAATAAAATCCTCATTTGGGGTAAATCAGAATAACTCCCATGATGACAGGTGTATGATTATTACTGATGTGGAACAGTTATTTATACTCAGTAAATTATTAACATAGTAGTTGGCTCCAGTCTTGACTAACTTGATTGGGCGAGTGGGATTCCAAAAGTGTATGTAATCCTATAATGGCACTGTGATGTTCCATATTAGGACTCTCCAGTTCAAATTCAACTGCAAAGTATTGCATCTGCACTTTCCAGTGTATACCGAGCCTTGGTTTGTAGTGTGTGCCTTCTGTGTTTGACTCTCGTTTGCTTTACTGTTCACATTTCTTTTGTCTAGCCTCTGATGCTTTATGATCTCTGAGTCTGCCTCACTTCCACGGAACTGTTTGTCTCCTCGTTAGACTCTTGCCTGCTATACATTTACGATATTGAAATGTGCGTCACTCCACTCATCTGGGTTAATCACACAATATTTCACTTTCTAGTTTAAAACTGTTACTACAACAGAGTTTGCAATATAATCAGCAGAAATGGTAATGCCTTACAGGAATATAACTTTTGTCATATGAAGATGAAAAGGTAAAAAGGACACCATTTTTATTTTTAATTTCCCCCCGATTTTTCTATCCTAATATAGTCATAGCCAATTCAGGTATTGCCTCCCTTTCACATGACTGCCCCCAACCAGGGAGTGGCGAGAGCAAGCATGTGCCCCCTCAGTGATAAGTGATGCAGCCACCTGCTTCTATATGAACTGCTGCACATGCATATTCAGGGGCAGTATCACACAGTTGGAGGGGAAGCTCACAAATGCCCATGATTGGGAGGCAAGTGTATGCCATCCGCCCCTCCTGCGAGAGCTCAGCCAATTAGCTTCAATGGACTCCCGGTTACAGATGGCTGGGTGCATCAACCTGGATTCTAACCAGGAGCCTAAGGGATGCCAATTTAATTGGATTCACCTTGCACAAATGTACAAATCATTGTGAGCTTGCTATCCAGCAAAGTGATGTGCTTTAAAGTTAATTAATATTTTTTAAAAATTAAATAAAACAATAAATAAAATTAAGTAATTGATTTTTTTTTTTAGCTATTTCCACTAGTGAAGCAAAAATAAACACAACATTTGTCATGTTGTAATTTACTCAATATGAATTTCTTGTTGTATAAAACCAGCCTTACACTTCCAGGCGGGTGGTACTTCTCATACTGAGTATTCGCCCGGTTGTGATTAGCTGTGGCATTCTGCCTGCGGGTTTGTGCCTGCAGCAAATCACAGCCATGTTGATATTCAGTACAACCACAGTCTTGCTCATGAGATGTTGCTTAACTTAATCCTTTTTGAATGCTAAATCGATTCTGGAAAATTTTCATGAATGTTTTTCTGCATCACGGAAAGTGTTTTTGCATTTTCCAAAAAGAATGGCTCCAACATACAGTGATTTGAAAATGTTTAGACACAGAATGTGATGGTCCGGTGGTGCTACAGTGAAGTGAAGCAAAAACTTATCACTGGCGCAAGAACAAGGGGAGGCAATCCTTAAAAATGGTACAAAATGGCACTGCATCGTACTGCTGTGTGTTTCATTTGGATAAATGCTGGAATTAGGCTGATTCTTACTGCAGTGTGTCTCAGTTATTAATGAGACCATGCCCATATGTGTTTCATCAGCTCTGATCTGATATGAACCTGTCTTCTGATATAAACCTGATGCTGCTGATACTGCAGCCCTCTTTATTTAGCTTCATTGCTAAATGCATGTCGTAGTCCACGATTGTGTTTTGTTTGGCTGGATGATGACGTGCAGGGATAGGTGACAGCATGGAGATCCAAAGTGAGATGGATAGACTCAGTAGTTCAGCCATCATAATGTGGCCCTTGACAAAGTCACTCAAATGAGCTTGCTCATTTTTCCTGCTTCTAACACATCAACTTCTATAGCTGACTGTTCACTTTCTGCCTAATACCCTAATACATCCCACTCCTTCACAGATGCCACTCTAACAAAATTCATTCATTTGCCAAGCTGCTAGAGTTGTGGGGAGACTGGAGCCTATTTCAGCCAACTTTGGGTGAAGATGGGGTAAGCCCTGAACAGCTTGCCAGTCCAGCACAGGGCCAACACTCACACCTAGGGGCAATTTGGAACAGCCACTTAACCTAATGTGCATGCTTTTGGACTGTGGGAGCAAACCAGAATACCTGGAGAAAATCCACACAAGCATGGTGAGAACACAGAAACTCTACACAAGTACACCCTCGCCAAGCCCAGGACTTGAACTCAGGACATTTTGCTGTGAAGTATAAAATGCTAACCACTACACCACTATACAAGCCTAGTCTGAAAACACTGCATCTTTTTTGTTGTTATTTTTAATTTTATTATTAATATTATTCTTTTTAATTTTGAGAAATTTAATGCTTTAATTGAGAATATCTTTTTATATGGAATTTGGGGGAAATGTTTACGAGAGAGAGAGAGAGAGAGAGAGAGAGAGAGAGAGAGAGAGAGAGAGAGAGAGAGAGAGAGAGAGGGTACACATACAAAACAACAGGAGAGACATAAAAAATAAAAATAAAAAGAGTTGAAAAGCAAAGACAGAAGCCACTGCACTGTGTATGAGGTTAACCTTCCCTAGCCTGTTCCCTCTGTCCATTTCTCCTTCCACTCATCCTCCACAACTCTCTAGTTCTCCAAGACTGTACTGCCTTGTAGCTGTGGGTGGTACAGTCTCTTAATGGAGCCAGGCTTTTAAAATGTTCAGCTGTCTTTCAGCTCGAAACACCCTGGTCAGTGCATTCACACACTCCCTCCAGACACACTGCTCTCCTCGGCACACATGCACACACCACACACACGGTTCACTCTAGTATACAGATGTAAAGAATGGGTCAAGTGACTGACTAAT
Organism: Tandanus tandanus; assembly: GCA_039654325.1. NCBI lineage: Eukaryota > Metazoa > Chordata > Actinopteri > Siluriformes > Plotosidae > Tandanus > Tandanus tandanus. Next base: position 33,871,522 of record JBCNYH010000001.1, on the reverse strand, counting down.
TAAAAAAATCAAACAAAGCAGCTGAGCAGTGTGTCCATGCCCTGGAAAATGACCTGATACTTTGGGCATAATACACTTCAGTAGGTAAAAAAAAACCCTCTCCTACTAACACTTACTCCAGCACCACAGTGTGCTTTTAGCATGCCATGTCATTTGGATAACATGTTGAATTAAACAGAACAATGTTTCTGAGTAGACATGGTCCTTCCACTCTTCCATTAAACAATGAATTTAGAAACAAGCAGAGGATAATATACAGTAAGTAAGTAAAGCTGATATGACAAGCTGGATAAAAAAATGAGAACTTCTGGATGCAGAAAAATTTAAGGTGGCACATTGGCGCAATAATCAGCACGTCCACCTCACTGCAAGAAGGTCCTGGGTTCGAGTCCCAGGCACAGTGAGTGTGTTTCTGCGTGGAGTTTGCATGCTTTTCCCGTGTTTGTGTGGGTTTTATCAAGGGTAGCCCGGTTTCCTCACACAGTCCAAAGACATGCACATTAGGCTGTTCCAAATTGCCCCTAGGTGTGAGTGAGAATGGTTGCTTCTGTTGGCCCTGCAATGGCCTGGCGAGTTGTTCAGGGTCTACCCCACTTTCTCCCAGAGTTGGATAAGATAGCCTCGTCTCCCTAGTAGGATTAAGCAGTTCAGCAAATGAATGAAGAAATGAAGAACATTTTAAGCCCAATGGGTTACCTCAGTGAGATATATACTGATCAGCCATTACATTAAAACATTAAAAGGTCAGGTGATGTGAATTATCTTGACTTTCTTGTTACAGTGGCACTGGTAAAGGGGTGGGACATATTATGCAGCGTGAGAGTAGTGAGCTCTCAGAGTTGATGTGTTGAAAGCAAGAATGATAGGCATGAGTAAGGATCTAATGACTGATAAGGACCAAGCTGTGATGACTAGACAACTGGGTCAGAACTTCTTGTCTTGTGAGATGTTCCCTGTATGCACTGGTTATTGCCTACTAAAACTGGTCCAAGGAAGGACATGTGGTGAACTGGTGTGAGGAATATGGGCACCCAAAGCTCACCAATGCATGTAAAGACTGAAGGTTAGTCTGTCTGGTCCAATCCCATACCATAGCATAAATTTCTAAAATATTTGAGTACTGGTAGTAGATTACAGCTGTATATGGGGCTGCACAGACCAATCAGATTGCTCATGCTTACCTACTCCACCTCTAAATTCACCTTCTTCCACTGCTTCACGGTCCAGTTCTGATGCTCACCTTTTGATTTCTTTTTTCTTCTTTTTTTTTCTCTTTTACATCACATAGACAGCCAGGTGCATGTGCATCACTTCCCTGAGTATGAGATTTCACCAGGATGCATTATGGGAAGAAAGCTAGCTGTCAGAGGTAATATGATGCTCTGGGTAATATTCTGCTGGTAAACCTTGGGTCCTGGTCTTGTGTTCCCTAATAACTGTGGCCTCTTTCAGTAAGACAATACACCCTGTCATGCTCCAAAAAATGTCCAGGAATTGTTTGATGAACAGGACAAAGAAAAAGGCCCAATTGTACATTTTGTGGGATGTGCTGGACAAACAAGTCAAATCCATGGCATGGAGGCATCACCTTGCATTTTACATGATTTAATGGATCTTTTGCTAATGTGGCCAGATACCACACCTTCAGAGGTCTTGTGTTATCCATGCCTTGATGAGTCAGAGCTATTTTGGTGGCACAATAGGAGCCTATGCAATATTAGTCAGGTGGTTTTGATGTCATGGCTATAGTTTCAGGGTCCTACATCCATTTCTGAGCATACTGTCACTGTCTCTGTCTGGGGGTTTCCTCTGGGTCCTCTGGTTTCCTTCAAACACTCAAAAAACATACCTGTAATAATATGGCTGAAATAAACTGCACTTACTTGAGTAAGGATGTGTGAATGTGTGTGCATTGTGCATTGTATTCTCAGCAATCCTGAGAGGACAAAGTGCTAAGTGAAGGTGTACTCCTTCCTTCCTTCATTTATTCATTAATTTATTCATTCATTCATTCATTCATTCAATAAGGCTTTATGCAGGTCAGGGTTACTGTGGCTCTGGAGGGCATCTCCAAAACCAAGGGTCTTGTGTGGCGTTCCCAGTATGCAGTGTTTAGTATCTAACAAAAGTGGCATGAGGAAGGACAAACAGTAAAGCACCTAGGGCTCACTGATGCTCATGAGAAGTGAAGGTTAGCCCATCAGGTGCACAAAAGAGCACAAATTGCTGAAAAGGTTCATGCTGGCTATGATATAAAGGTGTCAGAACATGCAGTGCAGTGCAGATTGCTGCATATGAGGCTGTGCAGCTGAACCAGTCAGAGTTGACCTCAGTCCATCACTGAAAGTGCTTAGAATGAGCACATGAGCAGCAAAACTGGACCATGGAGCACTGGAAGAAGGTGGAAGGTTTTCTTTTCCATTATATTGCTAGGTGCATGTGTTACTTTCATGGGAAACAGATGGCAACAGGATGGACTGTGTGAAGAAGACAAGCAGAGGGATGTTCTGGGCAATGTTCTGCTGGGGAACCCTGTGGTCCAAGTATTTCTGTGGATGTTACTTTGACATGACTCCCTACCTAAACATTGTTACAGACCAAGCATGGCAATGGTGTTCCCTAAGAGCAGTAACCTCTCTCAGCAGTGTAATGCACCCTAACAAATTGCAAAAACTGTTCAGGAATGGTTTGAGAAAATTGGACCTCTATATTCTCCATCTGTGTGATGTGCTGGACAAAAAACATCCAAACCATGGAGGCCTCACTTTGCAACTTATAGGAATTAAAGGATATGTTGCAACCTGCTTGCTGCCATACACAACAGCACATCCTCAGAGGTCCATGCAATGAAGGGTTAGAGCCTTCCTAAGAAACACAAATAGGACCTACACAATAAGAGGCAGGTGGATTTAATGTTATGGCTGATTGGTGTATATACATATTGCTATGGCTGATCAGTGTAAATGTGCATTCTAAACACCTGCAGTACTTTGTACTAGATTTTAAATTATGTGAATTTGTGTTTCTCACATATTTTATATATGGCTCTTTATTTGCACTTGGACCCATTTGGATATGTAATATTAAAAATCTAATTTTTAAAAATATTTCCATGCAATTGTATGTCCAACTTAACAACTGTTTAAAGTGTAAGTCAAAATAATAGTAAAGACAATTTCAGTATATTACAAAGCGCCGCTGCTTTCTTTCTACCTTATTCATACTAAAATTGCCATCGCCTTTCTAATGAGATGGGCCTCTGAACGTCTGTCAAGATCCATATATTTGATATCTTGGTCTATATGTTGAACATACTGGCAAATATCTGTACTTGGTTTTAGTAAACTGGAAAGAAGGTAGTACTAGTTCTACTGAATAAAAGAACTGACCTAAACAATCCATACAGGTAGTTCTATTAGCATGAATAAAACACAGAAGCTCGAGCATTGTTATTGCATTCTACTAAACCTACAGTATCTACTTCCTGTTGTAATCTGGTGTATACTTCTAAATGTATGGTGTATGCATTTTCTACTGTGTTGCTCTGAATATACTCAGCCACCCTTTTCCCCTATTAGTCTCTAAATAAAAAATAATGTAATTCAGTTCAGCTCAGTAATGCAAGATTTCGCAGTATGCAGTCGGGGAGCTTGTGTGTTGGTTTGCACCGATTAAACGTGTGGCAGAATGATGAGTGGTACTGGGTTAATACAGCATTAGTGCAGTATGAATCAACCAAGCACATCACTGGGGCATCTCTCTCTCTCTCCCTCTCTCTCCTCAGGCTCTGTCTCGCTCTATCTCTGTAAATACGAACTGTTCCATTTCCCATTCATTTGAGTTATCAGTCAGTGAATTTGTTTTGTTGATGTACATAAATTACTCTCTCGTTCCCTCTCATTCATACATCCATCTGTAAAATGTTAGCCCACTTCTGTATACTCCACTAACATAACATTAAAAGTGCAGTGACACACATAGGGAAAATGTCCTCATGTAATGTGCTCAGGAATTCACAACTCTCTCTCTCTCTCTCTCTCTCTCTCTCTCTCTATCGGGAGGGGGGGGGGGGGGGGGGGAGGGGGGGGAGGAGAGGAGAGGAGGGGGGGAGGGGGA
>JBCNYH010000001.1:33841168-33855804 GCA_039654325.1 Tandanus tandanus | reverse complement strand
ACACACACACACACACACACACACACACACACACACACACACACACACACACACACACACACACACACACTCTTTGTGAGAACCTTTCCCTGACTTCTAGGAAAATAATCCCCCTCTTTAAAAAAAAAAAAGATTTTTGGTTTTGTTTTTATATTAGTAAATATCTTTAATAATCTCATCTTTATTAAATGTATGCCTTGTGAAGATAGTGCTATCCTTCCTATTCTCCCTCCAACATGATTAGTCTCAGGTGTCTCGGTAAAAACAGCGCCCTCTGCTGTACATCACAGCAACAACAATTGCACATCACTGATAAAAGCATTCACTCAACTGGGGTGTCATACTATACAATACAATACTGTATATACTGTATATGTACTATACTATACAATACAATACTGATGTCAAGGTTTCAATCTGGAACCTAAAGTGGTTCCAGGTTTAAATTGTCATTAAAGAAAAGAAAATGTTTAGTAATGCCCTGCGATGGCCTGGTGAGCTGTCCAGGGTGTGCTCTGCCCTCACCCAGAGTCGGTTGAGATGGGCACCAGCCTCCCCGTGACCCTAATTAGGATTAAGCGGTTCAGAAAATGAATAAATGAATGAATGAGTAACAGGCCACAGTGCTGTGTTATAGTACCAAGAAACAGAAGCACGTGTGACAGCCACAGCAGTCAGGAGAACTGTGGCATGTTCACCATCATGTTTGGAAAATCTTACCAGCCAACTACTCTATAAATGTGCATGAGTGTACGTGATAGAAAGTGCAGTCACATCAAATTATATATATTTTTACAGTTAGCTGCTTTTTATAATCGTTATATGTAAAAAATATTTCATTTAATTACTCTTAAAGGCTTATACATTTGACATCTGTGATACACACTCACCTGATTTCCAAGATAGTTGGAATTTTTATAGTAAAAAAAAAATATTTAAAAAAATAATTTTAATAATTAATTTACACAATTCTTTTTACCTTTTATATTTTGAAAAGATTTCAATAATTTTCCTGATCAACTAGATTATATTAGAATTTGGGACAGAGTCAAAATAAGACTTTAAAATCGATTGGTTATAAAAAGTAGCACCACCAATGGCTCAGAAATCATGAAAGAACTGCAAGTCATTTCTCAACGCACGATTGCAGAGAATTGAAGTTTCAAAATCTATGGTACATAATATTGTGAAAAGATTTAAGGAATTTGATCATATCTCAGTGCGTAAATGCAACTTGAAAACCCACTGTTAGATTTACGTGACCTTCAAGCCCTCAGGCTGCAATGCCTTAGAATATATCAGTGAAAAATATTGTCACATTGCCTCGAAAGTACTTCGGAAAACACCTGTCACTTCACACAATCTGCTGCTGCATCAAGGAATACAACCTGAAACTGTATTATACAAGCAGGAAGCCATACAGCAATTTTATGCAGAAATGCTGCCAAGTTCTCTGGGCACGAGCTCATCTCAGATGGATGTAAAGACAGTGGAAACACATGCCTTGGTCAGATGAGTCCAGGTTTCAGCTTGTTTTCAGGAAAATTGATGTGTTTTTGTTTATTAGCCATACTTTTTGCCTCAGTATACTTGTCAGAATAATTTTTTTGGTTCTCATTGCCTACAATAGCATTGTTCAATACATTTTCAACAAAAAATTACAGAGAAGTAATTTTTTTACTTCTTTTTATTAAGAGCCCTTTTAGACAAAAGTGGTGGTGTATAATCTTCCCTGCACTCTATTGTATATTATGATTTGAGACAGACATTTGTAGCCCTCAAAGCAATGTCTCCTGGGAACTCTGTGATAATTTCAGCAGGACAATGCCCGGCCTCATTCTGCACAACCTACAACAGTGTGGCATCACAGTGTGGTTGACTGACCTGCTGCTAGCCCAGACCTACATACTATTTAAAATGTATGTCGCATCACGAAGAGTAGAATCAGACAATGGCGACCATGGACTGTTGGGCAGCTGAAGTCTTGTACCAAAAACTCCAATTGTAAAACTAATTAGCACAATTAGCATCCTCATTTTGCTAATGATTAAAAAGTGTAATTGAAAGGAAAGGTGATGTAACACAATGGTAAACATTCCAGTCAGGTACTTTAATTGTCCATAATTAATAAAATAATGCTTTAAACACATACAAGTAATGATAAATAAAGCAACATGCCAAACCAAGCAACATGAAAATACAAAATATTTACTCATTAGAATTATTTTACAAATTAAGCAAGACAATAAAAAAAAAAACTGCAAACTACAAACAACTGTGATACCAGAGGCTCACAAGTGATCTGAACATTTTACTGAACGTACAGTACATTTGAAAAAAAAAGTGTGCAATTAGAGGACATAAGAAAAACAAACACAGGAAAAGTGTTCAAGCTGAATAAAACTCACAGTAGCGGTGCAGTTTAAGTACCATACAATGTATACAGTATAATATATGTGTCGAATGCAGGTAAGGCACACCAGGAGCAGAATGAAACAGAGTATAACATATAGCGCTAAGCTTCAGTAACCTACAAGGTGATGAACCATCCAAGAATGCCTGAAGTCATAAATAATAAGGAAAATAACAATTTCACTATTTGCAATACTAGTTAAAAAATATTTAATGCGCTTTTCAGTTTTTAAAATGTATATTTTCTATTCCTATATTTATAGCAATACATTCACAAATCCACTACATTCACAAAACAACTGTCACACGTGGTGGTGTACCTCAATATATTATAGAACTTTAATTAGAAATCAGTGCACATATTTTAATAAAATTATATTTCTAGATCTTTTTTAATAATATATTTACTCATTCACTCACTCGTTAAGGCTCCTGAGGAGGCTGCAGCCTGTCTCAGCCGACACTGGGCGAAAGTGGGGTGCACCTTGAACAGCTCACCAGACCATCGCAGGGCCAACACACACACAACTTGTACATCCACACTTACATTCACACCGAGGGGCAGCCAATTAGCCTAATGTGCTTGTCTTTGGACTGTGGGAGGAAACCAGAGTAGCTGAAGGAAACCCATGCAAGCACAGGGAGAAACTCCACAGTTAAACGGAAACCACAGTTAAACCACACAGAAATGCCCGAGCACTGCACTTAAACCCAGTATCTTTTTCCTGTGCTAACCCCTATGCCACCGTGCCACTTAATATTATATTCAGGAGTTGTTGTTTTTTTTTTGTTTGTTTTTTTAAGGCAACAGAGAACAACACATTTTGTTATTCTTTTATAACCTGTTCATGATACTGACAGTAGTTTTGATATGTTCATAAAGACATTTTATCTGTAGTATTTTGACTTGCATTGTGTGCAGTGATGGACACTTGTTTACTCAGTGAGCAGATTTATTAAAGCTTGCAGTGAATGTCATGCACAAACATAATAAATACATGCAAGCTACTTATATAAAAGCTGCCTCATATAAAAATCACTGCAGCAATCAGTGTGTTTGCTTCTGCCTTAATACTTGTGCATTTATTCCACATATTTTGTTAAATAAAGTAAATGATTCGTCCCAATGGGACATGTCATCACTTTAAGATCTATAATAATAATACTGTTTTAATATTTATTCAATAATATCCAACATTCCCTTGTTTTTTGATGGCAAGTGTATGTGAATATACAAGTAGGAGAACAAATAAAAGACTACCTTTCAACTTCAGTACAAATAAAATAACCCAGAATGTAACTTTAGTTTATAATTATGACCTTGAAACATACACTGCCCATCCAAAAAAACCCTGCACACTCTAATATATTATTGGAGAGCCTTTAGCCTTGATCACAGCATGTAAGGTCGAGGCTCAGCAACATTAATGTGGCAATAAAATGAAGTCAGTTGATGATCTGAATGTACTGAATGAGCAGGTTATCACATAAAACAAACTTTTTTCTTCCCTGGTGGCACGGATATAAAATAGGGACTCAGGTAATAAAAGAGTGGTTCAGGGAGCATGAGGAATCATTTTCACATATCATTTTCTGGCACCAGAGAGTCCTGACCTTAACCCTATTGAAGGTTTGCGGGATGTGCTGGAGAAGACTTTATGGAGTGGTTAAATTTTTCCCTCATCAATTCAAGACGTTGGTGAAAAATAAACCCAACACTGGATGGAAATAAATGTTACGTTGTTTAAGTTTATTTGAAACTATGGAATGACTATTACATGCTGTAAGCAAAGCTAAATGTGGAACAACAACATATTCATGTGTGCAACTTTTTTTTTTTTTTTTTTTTTTTGCCGGGCAGTGTATTAGCACGACCATAAAAGCTGATTACATAAAGTATAGAAAATAATTTTTATGATTGGCAAAATGTCTCATTTTGACCTGAACAGAACGTAAAAGTTAATACTGTTTTTACTGTATTACTGTATTTACACGTAATTTACATTGTCTTTGAATCAGTTATTTATTGTAGTTAGATCATAAATGGCTCTTTTTGTTTTAAAATTGATTTAGAGCCTTGAAGAAACCATTGTGAGAACATACCAGCTGCAAGAAAGTACTGCTATGAATTCACTGGAAGATATCCAGTAAAGGATCCTGGGAAGAATCCCAAATAAAAAGTTTCCCAAACCAATATTGGTGCAAATCCTTCAATTCATTTTAGATGCAAAGGCTTATGTTGCTGCAAGCATTTGCTAATTAGACAAACTGAGCCTGCATTTATTTGCATGCACGTTTCTAGTAGATTGTTCTCTAAACTGGCAATGAACACCCTGCTTGAAAAAAACCGCTAAATTTAGTAGTTCCAATAATAAATCTGTCTCATGTGGTTGTCAGCATGCACTTTTTCACTTAGAATAACCCTTATTCTAGCTGTTTCTTCTCTAGCACTTTATTTAAATGAAACGTTGGACTTGAGCTCTATGGCTTAGCATCTGTCTTGGCCGCCTCCTTTCCACTAAAATTCCACCATTGCTACTTTCTCTGTGGGAGAAGAGACTGACACACTGGCCACGCCCTCTGTTCTAGAAGACTGGGTGTGGCCAGAGGCTGCCTTTTTAGCAAATCCGCTGGCAATGTCCTCAAAAGTCCGGCCCTTGGTCTCAGGAACCCAGAAGTAGGTAAACAGGAAGAAGAACACAAGGAGGATGAGGAAAATGATGAAGACATATGGACCACACAACCTCTGGAAAGATGAAAGAAAGTACACTGCATGGTCAGTGTTAATTTTTCAGTGATCTCCATCATCTCTTCCACTGTGATTCTCTGAGCTCATGCTAAGAAAACTCGGTGGGCTTTAGAGTAAGACATTTTTTCCTCTTGATTATTTGTCTCATGTAGAGTTTATGCTTTGGTTTTGTACCGTAATTAGCAGTAATTTGCAGTAATAAGCAACTCTATTATGGTTATTATTTTTTAAATATAATTATTGTTATTATTTTTAAAATATATCTTGTGTTGTATTTCTATAACACTTTTATTTTGCCTTCATTCTCATATATGACTAGATGATAGTCATGAAATTGTCTTTTTTTTTTTTTCATTCTCAAACAGAAATGCATGGTAAAAATAAATATTTGTATTTTCCCATGTTTAGTAATGATATAAAATAGGTAGTGTTTTTTTCCAAACAAAACTGTTAGTGTTCTTACCAGCAGAGGTGGGAAGCACTGACCCACCAGAAAGTTGGCAGTCCAGTTGGAGCAGCCGCCCACAGCAACAGCAGCTGGCCGTGCACCTTGAGCAAAAAGCTCTGTTGCTATGAACCATGGGATTGGACCGGGACCAATCTCAAAAGTTGCTACAAATCCAAAAACAGCCATAATGGCCACGTAGCTTATCGCTGGAGTTTTAGTCTGCAAAAGGAAGAAATAGACAACAATTTTAGTGTATCAAAGGTGATGCTGAATGCTTTAGTAAATCAAGGGAACTTTTTAAATCATAAAGCAGTTTTGTGACTGAGATGCTTTATTGGGTTTCATTGAATGTCAATGCTGTAAAACATGAGTGTATATTGTTCATTCAATGACATTCTTTTATCACCATAACAGACCACAAATCTATATTAAATATATACGCTCTGACAAAAAAAGGTGTGCATTCTAATATTTTGTTAGGCTGCCTTTATCTTTGTACTTGCCATGACATTGTTTCACTAAACTTATGCAATGTCACGTGAGTCCCAATTTTATATCTGTGTTATCAGGAAAGGAAAGTCCGTTGCTGGTATAACGGGGTCATTCAATACATTCAGGTTGAAATCTGTTTATTACAACATAATGTTGCTGAGCCTCGACCTGACCAACTAAATCAATGGCAGATCATAACCTCCAGTTGGTACCATCCATGATGTATACATCGCTTCTGCAATAGGGCTCATCGCTTCGGAATAAGGTAAATTTAGACTCATCAGGTCACATGATGAGAGTCGCCAGAGTCCTTCTGAAATTTTTACTTTGATTATCCATAACAAGTGGTTTTCTTGTGGCCACACAGCTGTTCAGTCTCAATCCTGTGAGTTTTCATCACATTGTGTGCGTGGCAATGGTTTTACTTTGTTAAACATAGCTGTGAGTTTTACTGTTCACTGTCATTTTTTTCATGATTCAGCTTGACAAAGCATTTACATGATCTGTGATCACAATTGGTCAATGAATTTTCCAACCACTTTTTGTGTGAGGTTGACCCCATCCTTCCAGGTTTTAGAAAAGTGTTGGACAATTCTTAAACCAATTTTAATAATCTCAGCAATCTCCTTATTTGCTTTATTTGCTTGACGCAGGCCAATAATTTGGCCCTTCTGAAATCCACTGACATCTCTTTCTTAACCAGAGGACATGTCTTCCCACATGGTTGTTTAAGATATGAGAAAGGTACTCACTACATCAGTTAAGCAGGCCTCAATCAGGGACAGTTTTGATGGTAGTTCAGCAGATTCCCAAATCAAGTTGGATCGCATTGACATCATCTTGACATCACAGTGCTGTTCAACACCAATCGGCACTAACCACCATAAACTGCGAGATTTTCAAAATGTTTGAAAATTTTACGTCGGTTCTCAAAATCGTGTATCACTTTTTAGCCACCTTGTAGCTGTCGTGTTGTCACCTTTCACAACCGCGTTCAGTACAACCTCGTTCAGTACAACCTCATTACAACCTTATTCACACCATGTTTGCACCTCACAGTTGTTTTGCCACACTAATTGGCAGTGCAGCACAGTTTGGATCCATGCTGAACTGCTGTTGAAACCACCCCATTACATAACATTTCATTTACGACATTTGGCGAATTCCCTTGTTCAGAGTGACTTAAATTTTTATCTCATTCATAAAATTAATCAGCTGAGAGATAAAGGCCTTGCTCAAGGGCCCAACAGTGAACTCTTTTCTATTTGCCATTTTAAATCCAAGTGGTCACTTTTATTTTTTTTTTAACAGGGCAGAGATTCCAATTCCTCAGAGCGAAGCCAACACAGTGTCTTGCATGGACCAACAGCAGAATATTTTTACCCCCACACAGATTTAGAACAGTGAAGCTTGCTAAAGAATAAGGTTACACCGTACTTAAAGAGCACTAGTACTGGTCATCCTTACAGAATAACTTGTGTATACTAGAATACGTTTTAAGCGATACAATGCTTATTTTCGCATAAATGACCATAAAAGCACTATACCAGGCAATTTTATCCCAGGGATTACTAGTGGGGGCTGAACCCTCTTGGCTCTGAGTCCAAGAATTTCATTGCCGGTAGTGATGTTCCATTATTTCCTGTATATGACAAATAAACTTGAAACTTGAAACCATAGACCTGATTAGATTTTTTGACATATAATTTTTTTACATAGTAAATGGTCTTTGATGGTCAATAACTCATTTTCAATAGCACTAAATACAATCGTAACAGACTGAACCAAAACATCTACAGTAATGGCAAATAAAAGCTTTAAACAATATATGGTATGTGACATCGGCTTTCTTTCTTTTCTATGTTAAATGTTTATAATATTTTGTTTTATGAATGTGAGACACATGTGTTCCTATTATCCTAAAATCCCTATTATCAGGAATGATAAAAATGTTGTAGGTCTAAATTAATGTAAAAATAAACATACTTTGACAGCCCTGTGGGTAGGTAATGTGTGTGTGTGTGTGTGTGTGTGTGTGTGTGTGCGTGCGTGCGTGAACCCTAACCTCAGCTGCTGTTGCCTCCATGGTTTTATTGCAGGCACTTAAGACAGGAGCAGAACCAGACAATGTTTCTGTTGGTGCGCATGGATCCTTATTGTAGTCATGAAAAAGTACAGTGATGACATAAAAGCAGCATTAGTCAACACTATAACTGGAAGTGATGTGGGAAATGTGTCATTGCTTCATGTGAAGTGTCATTAATCATAAATTTCCTTTATTAACTGAATCATTCACGTAGTTAGCCAACCAGGATAAGCACTGATTTCTGATAGATTTAAGAGTATAGATGAAAAAGGGATTTCTGTAGTAGATAGTAAACTGGGTAAACAGTATGCAGTTAATGCAAAGTAAACCCCAAGTCGCACTCACCACCAATAGCTGAAGAGAGATGGTAATGAGAAGAGCACAAATGGCCATCCCACCCAATCCAATCATCTGAAGTGTCCTTCGTCCGGCCCGCTCCACCAGAAAGAGCTGAAGCACAACAGCAGTTTGAATAGAAGGTTAGGATTCATTCATTTGCCAAACCATTTTATCCTACTAGGGTCACAGAGAGGATGGAGCCTATCTCAGCCAACTTAAGGTGAAGGCAGTGTGCACCCTGAACTGCTCGCCAATCCATCGCAGAGACCACACGCACACACACACACACACACACACACACACACATATCTAGGGGCAATGTTAAAATTACCAAATAGACTAATGTGCATGTCTTTGGACTGTGGGAGGAAACTGAGGGTACCCAAAAGAAACACATGCAAGTACGGAAAGATCATGCAAACACACATAAACACCCTCACCAGGCAGGGGACTCAAGTCCAGGTCCATTTTTGTTGTAGGGTGGGCGAGCTATCCACTACATCACTGTGCCGCCTGAAGTTTAGTATAGTTTTATTTACTTTGCTAAATTGTGACAATTATATTAGAAACAGGCAGAAAACATGTTTGCAAAATATATAGCAATAATAAATCTTACTAGGAAAAGTATTATGCGGCAACAGACAACACTTCAATCATGCAGAATTTGTTGTTATAGGACAATGCACACTAGATTACATAAGACTAAATAAAAAAAATTCCCCGGTTTCTCAGCAGTGCCCGCACCCGGAAATTGGAACTTCTTGGAATTGGAGCATCTAAATTTTTTTCTGAAAAACTTCGCTCAAAACCTCGGAAAACGCCTCAGACAACGTAAAAATGGCACAGAAGGTGAATCCATATTAGATGCTGATATGTGATTCTGAGATTGGTTTAGTTCTGTTTGAAATAGTTATATAGACTATATATATATATATATATATATATATAATATTTTCTAAAGATTTTTGAAACTGTAAGGCTGCTGTTCTATAGACAGTTGTTCAGAGTTTAATACATGTTAAATGTACATGTAAAAGACTGCTCATCTAGTGTGTAGTGTAAAGCATAAAATTGAAACAAGTACTTCTAAAAGGTTCTTGTTATTTAAGCTTTTGGGCTTCGACAGTTACCTCATATCTCTATTTAAAAAAAAAAAAAAAACGTGTGCTGATGCAAAACCGGGAATCCTCTTTTATCCGGTCCAATGGTTTTGTCAGCTGGGACGTTGACATGATGTCAAACAGATCAAATAAATAAGGAAGAGAAACCGTGTCAAAAAAAGAGAACTCAAAGGTATAATTTGGCTGTAGTTTTGGAAAATGAAAGATTAATCGACTGAGAAGGAGGGTGTGTGTTTAAGAGACAGGGTAAAGGGCATTAAGGAATTCCACTTGAGAGAAGCACTGTATGCTACAATCAACTGTGACTTTTTATTTTGAGGCATCTTTTTAACATGATGTTTAACCCTATGATACTGCACCATTCCGTTAGCTAACTGATGTGTTATGCACTCACCGAGACAACTGTGAAGACAGTGTTGACTGTTCCTGCTCCAATAGTGACGTATATTGCCTTAGTGATGCCCGCCCTCATAAAGATTTCTGTAGAGTAATAAAATACCTGGAGACATACAGAAAAACATTAGATGTAAAGGAAAACTGGATACAGTGAAGGGGGGAATGAGTAAGGAAGTAATACACTTTCAACATACAGGCAATTTTTCTGTGTCATAGAAAGAACTAAGTAACTGTATGCTATCTGGTGCCTCCAAAACCCCTGAGTTCATCGGAATCTCAAAGGGGCTTGCTCACCTTTCCCACACTCCAATTTGTTGTTTTTGTATACACACAGTACAATGCATTTTGAATGCATGTGACTTCGACTGTGCTAGCTCTCCTTGTATGTACGTTGCAGCAATTTCACTATTACTGATCCCTTTGCAATTTCTCCTGAACTATTTTCTCCATTCATGTGTCATATATTTAGGCTTTGTTCACAATTTGCTTACATTTTATTTTCTTTATGACTACCCACAAGATGGCCAGTGCCAGATAAGGTCCATTAAGGAATAACAAAAATGGGATGGACTGATTGAAAGAATTTAAAATATAAATATTTTGAAAAAAAATATTTAATTTCATGTTACAGTGTAAGACCTATGGCCTAGGATGTTGCTGAATTGTTGCAGATTGTTTTTTGTATATTAGTATCCTTAAAATGATGACTGGGAAGGGTTAGCTAGCTCCTTTAACCAGTGCCATAGATAGAAGAACAATATGAGTAACTACACTGCTAATCTCTACTGCTGATGCTTAATTAATTAATTAATTAATTAATTTAAATTAATTAATTGCATGAAAAGCATGAAATTAATTAAACCCAAACTTAATAAAAGCTTTTACACATCATACACATCTTTGCACATCAAAACAGCCTAATGTTATTTCGAGATTCTTCGAAAAGGAAAAAAAATAAAAAATTTGAACACAGGAGGGCGACACTGTACTGCAACAAGTTGCATTCACGAGTATCCAACTGTAAATACAGCAGTAATTTACATATAAACTATATGCTACATACTATTCACTCCTATAAACGAGTCATGTATGTGAACATCAGCTTGTATAATGTGCATATGTGCCTACTTTTATTTTATTCAGAGTTTACTACTTTATATCTTATTTGATAGTTTAATATCTGTATACTGTTATTTTTGCCATTAACTTGCCTTACATGAAATGAAGGATTCACGTCCTTTTTTCGCGATTGCATGCACTCTCAAACTACTAAATGGATTTTACCAGCTTCAAAAATGTAAGCAAAATCTATACATGTTTATATGTAACCAAAGATTTTGGAAGGCTTGCTTTTCATTTCACTTCAAGTAAACCATGTGACACTCACGGCATTGATTCCAGAGAGTTGCTGAGAGAGGTTCATGACGATGGTGATGATAATAGGTTGCCGGTAAATGGGGTTGCGGAACAGCTCCAGGATGGAAACTTTCTTTTCCATGGCCACCCTATTGGCTTCCTCCCTCATCTCTTGGATATCTTTCTCAATGTTTTCATTCCCACGAAGTCGCAGCAACACTGAGATATAACATAAATATTAAACAAATACTGCAAACGATTTCAAAGTAGTATAAAGCTGTGTTATCCTCATTTTGATTAATTGCCTGTCATGCTTTGTGTACTGCTTATCACTGGATGTGCCACTGACCCAATCCCTATCCTCTGATCTTTATTCTAGCAATAAAATATTTTGTTATAAGATTTATTTTACTTAGTAATCTAAAAAAAAAAAAATAATAATAATAATAATAATAATAATAATACATAAATAGACACACAACATCATTTAATGGTTTGAGACCTTCCTGACAGCAGGTGTGAATTGTCAGGTCAGAATTGATGGGGAGAAAGAAAGTGGCAGGAAAGGAAAGGATTTTATTTCATATTTTATATTTTATTTCACCTCCCAAAAACATCCCAGGACTTAGACTGGCTGAATTGCAGACAGGTGCAAATGGGTGTCTGATCCCATTCAGGGTGTATTCTGACCTTACACCCTGTGTTCTCAGGATAGACACTGAATCTATCTTACCCTAACCAAGATAAAGCAACCTATAATTTAATGTAGGATAATCACTTTCAGCGTCATTTTCTTTTAGTGATAATTAATTTTAAGCCGGAATTTAAGTGAATAAAAATAAGGCTGTGGTTGATCATGAATGGTGAGAGGAGTCTCTTCTTACCCTCGCGAGCCTTGTCCTCCTGCTGCAGGTTAATGAGCAAATATCTGGGACTCTCTGAGCAAAACAGCAGCATGATGCTCTGCAGTACTGCAGGCAACACCGTTAGGCCCAGAAGTAACGACCAAAGGCTTTGAGAACCTAGCAAGCTCTCCAAACCAAGGATCTGCCACAATAACATTATAAAAGAGCATAGAGTTACAGGATAGTACTATTATTAAAATATAAATATTCATAAACAATAAATATTCATATTATATTATAATATAATATTCATAAACATGATAGTAACACAGTAGTCCAAAGTGAGCATGTAGGGAATGATTTGTAATGCTTTTTTCTTGCAAGCACTTTTCACCTGAGCTATGAGAATGCCAACAACAACCCCTAACTGATGAAGGGTGCCAAATGCTCCTCTCAGTGCTGTTGGTGCCAATTCCCCCACATACATGGGCGTGAGACCTGTATAGAGCCCACAGAAGATGCCAATGATCAAGCGGCCAAGTATCACCATCTCATATGATTGGGACACTCTGGATAAGCCCATGAGGCCACCCCCGATCAGAGCCAAGATATTGCACAGGAGCATAGACTTGCGTCTGTGTGGAAAAAATAGGGGGAAGAGACCAGGTAATTCATGGACTGGATTAAAAATATATGCAAACATATTATACATGTAGTATTTGTGTAATAATATATTTTGTGATTGTTTAAGCAAACTTTCTAATATTTATAATAACCATTTCTAATAACAAAATAATCAATAAATAAACAATGATCATAATAACAATAAGCAATTTCTAATAATCAAAATAATAGTTAAAAGAAGTTTAAATTATAAGCTAACAATGGTTTTATACATTGACTCATTTGCAGAAACGATTAGAGTCGTGGAGAGGCTGGAGCTTATCACATATCTGTTTATTTGTATAGCGCTTTTTACAATAATTTAATAATTATTGTAAATAATTTTTTACTGTAATTTAAAAGATTTAAAATGTAATTTAAAAAAAGGAATTTAAACATTTTTATACAACCCCTACACATCCCTAATGAACAAGCCCACGGTGACAGTGGCAAGTAAAAACTCCCTCAGTTGACACGAGGAAGAAACCTTGAGAGGAACCAGGCTCAAAAGAAAAAAACAATCCTTGTTTGGGTGAAACCATAAAAATACAAACCATGTAAGAGATATCTCAGCTAGCTCTGGGCGAAGGCAAAGTACACCATAACGGCTCACCAGTCCATCGCAGCGTCAACACAATCAACCATTCACACTCACACCCACGGGACAATTTGGAACTGCCAATTAACCTAATGTGCATGTGTTTCAACTGTGGGAGGAAACCAGAGTACTTGGATGAAACCAACGCAAGCACGGGGAGAACATGCAAACTCCACACAGAAACAGCCTTGCCAAGCCCAGAACTCAAAACTAGGACCTTGTTTCTGTGAGGCAGACATGCCAACCACTACACCACAATATTATATTATATTATATTATATTATAATACAAAAACAAATTATGAGCATAAGCCTTTTACACGTCATGTGTTTTACTATGAAAAAAAGATATATTTTTATTAATGCAGAAGTGACACAGATTATAGCGTAAAGTCCTATATACGAAGGTACTGTTCAACATAGTCACCATTACTTTTAACACATTTAAACTGTCAGAGAGCAGTTGGGGGTTAGGTTCCTTGCTCAAGAGCACTTCAGCCATTCAGCCATGAATGTGGAGGAAGGGAAGGTAACCACACATTTTTCCTGCTTGTTCGGGAATCAAACCAGCGACCTTTCAGTTCCAAAGCCACTTCTCTAACCATTAGGCTACGTCTGCCCCCAAGTGTTAGGTGCTGTTATGTGTTGTTATGTGTTATGCCTATCCAAAAACTCAACAAGAATAACACCCTGGGCACCACGAAACACTGTTTTCATCTTTTGCGTTGTATCTGTCAGTATTTTTGGGGGGATGCGGAGAACCACTATGGATTGAACCTTACTCTCTGAATCATACAGGTGGCATCAGATTTATAAACTTGGATGAATTGGATCATCTGTAAAGTCATGGGTCATGAAACAAATTTTTCCAAACTGGATTTTATACTTGGGTTCCACAATGCCATAAATGTATGAAAAGTAATGGTAACAACGTTTAACAGTAGCTTTGTGTACAGGAGACTTTAAGCTATAAGATATGCAACTTTTGCTTTGATCTGTTCATTTCTAAAAAGATGTGGTGACTGAGGAAGTATGTGTGTGTGTGTATATATATACACACACACTCACTCACTCACTTACATATATAGAATACATATATACAGTATATGTGTGTGTGGGAGAATGTGTGTAT
>JBCNYH010000001.1:33829199-33841068 GCA_039654325.1 Tandanus tandanus | reverse complement strand
TATATATATAGGAGGAAACTGGAGTACATGCAACATGGAGAACATGCAAACTATAGCCAGGCAAAAAAATTAAGGGAACTGATTATTATTACCAGTTTCGATGGTGTGTTGTGGGTAGCTGCTTTCAGGCAAGATTTGTGGGAATATAGGGAATGGAACAAAATCTGCTCTGATCACTTTACGCAATGTATGTTATCATTTGGTAATACCCTCTTGTACCTGTATCTTTGTGGAAAATCTTTCTTACTTGTATAGCCTTTGTTTAAAGTCGAACCAGTACAAGGCATGGTGCATTGTGGGTGACCTTGAAAATGGTGATTGTACACTATAGATTATTATATAGTACAGTAGTCCGTCACTTGTTTATTAGTGGGTTCGTTATCACTAAAAGCCAACTGTTGGCTCATTTCATTCAGCTTATTAAACTTGTATTTTCAGATGCTCACCTCCCAAACTTGTTGACCACAGCTCCTACAGAGAGAGCACCAACCATACCACCAACACTGAATATAGCTACAGCAAAACTCCACAGGTTAGTAACAGTAGAAGAATCCATGACCTTGCCGTAGCGCTCCAGAGACGCATTCCTAAAAAAAGCCTGTACTTTCTGTTCATTTCAGCAGAGAAAACAGAAGGGGGAGAGAGAGAGAGAGTGAGAGAGAGAGAGAGAAAAGACAAAAAATATCTCACATATCTACATATAGATAAAACATAAGGATACAGTATAAAGAAAGAGGTTTAATAAGATGTGTGTGTGTGTGTGTGTGTGTGTGTGTGTGTGTGTGTGTGTGTGTGTGTGTGTGTGTGTGTGTTGTTATTTTTGTTGTATTACCTCATAGGGTGCATTGATAACCCCTGTATTATAACCAAACTGCAGAGAGCCAATGACTGCCGTGCACACACAGAACAATAAGTGACCAGTCACCTGACTTACCTGTAAATGAAAGACAACAAATCAAACATTCATGAAGACAAAGACCAATTCTCAAAAACAACAGCGGAGATGAGAGGATATGAGAGCAGGAAGAATGAAATGAAACGCAAAGTGGCCAAGAGATTAGATTAGTGAGGAAAATAGGGCATGCAGCTGGTGTACTACACACACACACACACACACACACACACACACACACACACAGTTATGTCTTCCTAACTTATGGGGGGATTTAATGTAAATAATTACATTTCAACTAGCAATTGAATTATTTACTTAATGGGGACTTGCATTTTTTCCCCATGAAGAAGACAAGTCCCCATAATGAGACTGTGTAAGGTGATTTAGATTTAGGCACCCAGCATGATAGTTAGACTGTACACACACACACAGTTACAAAATCTTGGCAGTTTGGAAATTCCTCATTTTTGCATCTTGTATTTCATTAGTTGGTTTGGGTTGTGGGGGATCTCTATTCCAGCAAGTGACAAAATACAGAAATGTTGTGTGACATACTTGTCTCACTCACTAAGGAGCACACACATCTGACGTGATGCTGTGCCACACGGTATGCTTAGTAAAATTCAAGTTCAAACCAATTTATTTATTTTTATTTATTGTCATTAACATTCTCTCTTTCTCTCTCTCTCTCAAATTATGTTTTAATTTAATTCACATAAATGAGCACTCTTACAATTAAAAACACTCTACTCTTGCCTCTGCCCATGTCCTGTTTCCTTGGGCTATAAGCAGCCCTGAGGTAAATAAGAATTATTCACTAAGTCTAGTATAAATACCAAAGTAGTTACAAGAGTGAGTTTTGAACCCAGTATTCTGCAGAAAGTATTCAGATGCAAATATCTCAGGAAACTGTTCACTGTTTGAAACAATATTATATTCTAATAAAACTATATGTTGTCTTTATATGAATGAATTGTTTAAAAAAAGATATTGTTATATGTAATGCAGACTAGCTGTACTCCAGATGAGTGAGAATGTCAGCACAGAATGTAATCAGACTGTCAGCAAGAACTGTCAACTAGGTAGTGAAAGATATAGTAGGGTTGTTGTGCTTAAATCTGTCATTACAAGTATGTAGGAATATTTGAAAGTTCTGTGGTTTAAAAAAACAAGAAACAAAAAACAGACGCTAGTCTACAAAGAAGTAGAAAATATGGTCCTGATCCAAATATGGTCAGACGAGTAGTCCACGCATGGGCGAGGACATATGTGGTGTACTTTAACAAATCAATGTAGACCTGAATGTCTGTCCTCTAATATAACAGAATCGTTCTTATTATTGGCATAAGGCTGGGATCCACATTTTGCCCATAGGGAAACATCTGTAACCCCATTTACTTCCTATTTGGTCACTGACAACTGTGTTCACCTGAAACAACCAGATGTGTTAACTTAAATAATGTTGGCAATGCAGGCTTGCAGATCTCCTGTAGTAAAACTGGCCATTACTTGTACATATCATCACTCACTCACTCATTTGCCGAACGGCTTACTCCTACTAGGGCCGCAGGGAGGCTGGAGCCTCTCTTAACTATTATCATTTGAAGGCGGGGTACACCCTGAACAGCTCACCAGACAATCGCAGGGCCAATACATACAGCCTTTCACACTCGCATTCACACCTCGGGGAAATTTTGAACAGCCAGTTAGCCTACGGTGCATCTATTTGGGTTGTGGGAGGAAACTAGAGTACCCAGAGGAAAGCATGGTGACAACATGCAAACTCCACACAGAAACACCTGAGCTCGGGATTCGAACCCAGGACCTTTTTGCTGTGGGCCAGACGTGCTAATAAGATATAACTAAGTTGTAATGTCAACTTGAATTTTGCAATGTTAAGTTATTCTACTATCAGGCTGAATAAAAGGCTTGGAAAAAATGTGTCATCTGTGACAGAGGTGCAATGAGATCTAAATACCTTACAGTTGATTTGAAATATGTTTAAACCACATCTGAACACTGATAATATCTCACAGTGTGTGTATGTCATACTACTATAAAAAACACTTGGTCACATACACTATGCTGTTTCAAGGAAATGTGAAATAAAAATGTGGTGCAACTTACTTTCTTGCCATCTCCCATCTTCTCCATCTTTAAACTGACTGCTAACAAGCTTTAATTCCAAAATTTCACTCACGGTTGTCTGTCAGCTGCAGTAGCTCCTTATCTGAAACAGAAATGAGATGAAGCTTCATACATATAATGTGCCTGTGGTGAGTCGTGTTTGATAAGTTAATGCTGGAGGCAAGTCTTTTCCTCCAGCGGATGTCGGCTTTGAGCTGCTCATTTCATGACTGTATCGATTTCAGAGCTGTAGACATGAATGCAGAAGAAAGATGCCTGAAAAAACAACAAACAAACAACAGCAACAACAAAATACATTCTAGCTCCCTATGCTATTTAAAAAACAAATCATGGCAACAAACTGTACTTTTCCTTGTTGGTGAGATGCTACTGTTAAGAGCACATCTGTTGCACCTTAATTATGTATATTTTAATCGAAGAACCTGCAAGTGTTGTGTATTAGCTTTAAGAATAATGCATTAAAGGTTTACTACTGATTCTAAAAGTCCAGTTTTGTTTTTTTAAAGGAAAGACACAGTAAACATAAAATAGATATTAGTGACAAGTAAAGCAGTCAGAATGAAAATAGAGACATACCTGACTTGAAATAATGCCAATCTCTCTCTTAATAACCTGCTGAAAGACTTTGTGCACATCTGGTTTTATATCATCAGTTTGACTTTATTGTCTTCCTGGTTCACTTCCTATTGCACAAGTACAGTTTGGTCTCCAGGACTGAGCATGTCACCAAGGTTACAAAGTTCCGGAAGTCTGGTCATAACTTCAGACACTCTTGAAGTTAAGTTGTGCTGAAATGTACGAGGCATTAATATATTACTTGTGTGATTGGACATCCTACACTGCATCCCACCTAAAAAATTGCTGCATGAAATAAAGCCTTTGACTCTCGGCTCCACAACAATGGGACATGGAGGGCATTAGTACATAGTCATGTGCATGAGCTGGTAGGAGGCAATCAGAGATCTGTAAACAAACAGTCCTCTATTAGAAGGCTGAATAGCATCAACACTGTGTTTGAGGGAATAATAAAGTGAATTAGTTGAAACCTTACTGGACATGCTGGAAGTGACAAGGTGTATTCGATCTGTGATGTCTAGATGTTCTTATTTCCTTTTTGTTGCATAATGTGAAATATCACTTCCTACCTGCTGTCGCTGATGTTTCTGTGCATTATTTTGTAGAATTGTGCATAGTAACTAACACCCTATAAGCTGTATCATGCTCCTCTGGGCACCAAATGCCAATTACTTGGGATGACTTTGTACGTGGTAACATCACTAGAACTAAGTAGTGCAAAAATGTTTGAACATGACAATGCCCAAAATGTGCAAATTGAAGTCCATGTAGATATGGTTTGCCAAGAATGAAATGAAAGAACCCAAATGGTCTGCACAGAGCCCTGACTTCAACCCCACTGAACACTGAGCCTCCTGATGCTATATGCAACTCCTTACTCAGACCTCACTAATGCTCTGAGGTGGAATGGGTAAGTCCACACTGCTACCTTCCAAAATCTAGGTTGTGGAGGTTAGAACAGCGAAATGGAGTCAAATCTGGGATGGAATGTTTCAAAAATGCACATAGGGTGGTTGGTCAGGGGTCCAAATACTTTGGCTATAGAGTTATTTGCCAAAATTAAGGTTTTGTTTATTATAAATAGTATAATTTTAAAAAGTAAAAATTATCCGAAAGCATCATTTGGATAAAGTTTGATCAACTGTAATTGTTGTGTAAGTGAAAAAAAAATGAGGATTTCCAAGTGAAATGGTGAACTGACTTTCAGGATCAGTATCATTACTTGCACATAGTAATATGCATGAGACAGCATAATAAAAATTTACTTTGCAACGTTTCATAGAAAGCAGGATAGTATTAATAGCAAGTCTTTCTCTGAAATGGAGACTGACACCAAGCAGGTTCAAACTTAAAGGAACAGAAAACCACATGCATTAGAACTTTCCTTAGAATAATAATGACGATTAACATTACAACATTGCATATACATCAGCTTAAGTCATGATTTCAACTTGAACTGACTTGAAATCTCATTGAGCAAAAGTTTACTTTGAACACTACTTTTGATTCTTGCTGATCATTTTAACTAAATTGTCATGCTTAAATATTTAAATGTAAACATACATTTAAATATGCAATCTACAGTTCTAACAACATATATAGTACATATTACATATATTAAAACATATTGCCCCTTCAATACCTCCACCCAAAACATTTTAAGTTGTGGCAAAGTTATTGTAATCACCGTCATTTGTTAATCTGCCCATCCGTCCATCTCTTTGTGAACAAAATCCTGACCACACCTGTACACAGATTTTCTCCAAACTTGGTGGAGACACTTCCTAACTTGAGTCCCAAAGATGATTTGATTTTGTGATGTCTAGGTCAAAGGTGAAGGTTCCTTCTTAATCTTAGGTATACACTTTCTTTCTTTTTTTATTATTTCCCGTTTAAGTTTGGCAGTGCTGGGACATGGCTGCCTATGTGGTCAGAGTGAAGTCTTTAATGGTGGAAGAGAAATATCGCAATCATTGTGGCCTAATTGCAAAAACATTTTGGTGTTGCAAACAATACCAAGAAGTTTGGAAACTTTTCTTCACAACGTTCCCTTTTGCAATAATTCTTTTTAAACAGCATTTTTTGTCATGTTTGACTGCTTGTACTATAATTTTACAGTCAAAACCTGACCATCACACCCATACATATATATATAGTTCTGTTACAATTTCCTTCACCGGAACTAACAGGCACAAACATGTAACAGCATGACAATGCACCTGAGCCCAACATGATGTCCATCAATACATGGCCAAAGTTGGAATGGAAGAACTCTAGTGGCCAGCATAGAACCCTTGCCTCAAACTCAACTGACTGAACTGAACACTCACTAATGCATGTTCTCCCTATGCTTACCTGGGTTTCCTCCGGGTACTCCGGTTTCCTCCCACAGTCTAAAGACATATTAGGTTAATTGACTGTTCCAAATTGCCCCCTAGGTGTGAGAGTGAATGGTTGTGAATTGTGTTGGCCCTGCGATGGTTGGCGAGCTGTTCAGGGTGTACCCCACCTTTGTCCACTGTCACCTGAGATAGGCTCCCGCCTGCCTGTGACCCTTGTAGGATTAATCCCTTCAGGAAAATGAGTGAGTAAGAGTGAGAAATATAGTACAAACACAAGTACAATACAAGTACATTGGTAGCTCAGAGGCAGACATGGCCCATGGTAAGATGATTACTTGTATATGCTCTTAGTTGATAATATCGTCTTTAAAAAAAAAAAAAAAAAAAATTCATAATCAATTTCATAACTTACATTTTCATGCTACCATACATCAGCAATTGTAAGCCAGATTAAGTATTTACACTTATTTCCTTTCATTTGAATTAATTTAAAATCCGGGCAGTGGTGGCACAGTGGTTAAGGTTGCTAATCTGAAGGTTTGGGGGTTCAAGCCACAGAACCACCAAGATGCCACTGTTGGGCTCTTGAGCAAGACCCTTAACCCTCAAATGCTTAGTTGTATAAAATGTAAGTCACTCTGGATAAGGGTATCTGTCAAATGCTTCAAATCTAAAATAATAGCAAGAACACAGATTTTGGTTTCTGTATCAGATTAGCCATGGGTCAAAAGGTAACTTATAGTTTGTCAGTATTTGGCATTTTAATTTCTTACAGGGTGCTGATTCAGTTTTTCCTAGAATAATTTTCCATCTTAATAATGCAAGCTGTTATCTGCAGTGCATCAGTTCAAATACATGCTGCAGCCACTCCCATGTTTTACAGCTGGGGTGTTCTTCTTCAGAATAAAATCCTCACCCTTTTTCTTCAATACATGGCACTGATCATTATGGCCAAAAACTTCAATATCTGTTTCATCTGACCAAAAGCCTGTTGATTTTCTTAAAGTTTTGAAGCAGGACTTGCTTCCTCGTAGGCTTTTCAGGGCATGGTGATGTACTTTTTTCTTAATGGTGGATGTAAATATTTGGTACCTGATGCTTCCTTCACTGTTATCTTGGCGTTCATTTGAACGTTTAGGATTAAACTTCCTTCACACTGTGTCTGAAGGTTCCAATGTGTTTATTTTCCATACCGCTGTCTGTGGTATCTTCATTTGCTCAGGAACTGCTCTTAATGAGGAAGTTAACAAAAGAGCGATCTGATTGATCGGCTATTTCAGGATTAAAAAACATTATCCTAAGTAAGTAATGCTTTAATCAAAACCACATCCACTCACAGTTTGGTATGGTCACTTGGAGCAGGCATCTCAGTCACACTTTAAAAAATATGTACTAAACTCTGAATGAATAGGCTCAAAATAAAATAATAAAAAAAACAGGTGGATCGGTGCAAAGCAGGTGGACTGGTGCAAAGCAGAAAAGCAGAGCTAACGGCCTGCCATGAAGAAGGAGCTGAGCTGCAAGACAAAGCTCTTAATTTACCAGTCAATCTACATTCCTACCCTCAACTACAAACTTTGAGTGGTGACCGAAAGAACAAGATCGCGGATACAAGCAGCTGAAATGAGTTTCCTACGCATGGTGGTGGGAATCTCCCTTAAAGACAGGGCGAGAAGCTTGGCCATCCGGCAGGAGTTCAGATCCGCTGCTCCTCCCTCCTGGTCTGGGAACTGATTAGGCTGCTGCGCCTGCGACCCAACCCCAGATTAAGCGGAAGACGCTGATTATGATAAATATAAACAATCTATCATAATCAATCCATAAAATCTTCATGAGTACATCAAATAAACCTGGCCGAGACATGGAAACCATGTTCTAATTGCCAAATATTACTTGGTAGAACCCAGAGTACTCAATAACTACAAAAAGACAACAGGCCTCTGTCAATCTTTGCGAAAAACTTCGTCTTTAAATTGTGTGAATATTCCACCATATTTACAAACACTGATTCTCTTCATACTCGTGTGCACGTTAACCACACAGCATAAAATGCAAAGGTCGAATGCACAGACAGCTGAGTGAAACAAAAACAACTTGTACTTACAGATTAGACCATTTTCAGTTTATACAGCAACAACTCTCAATGAATGGTAAGTTTTTTTTTTATCTTAATTTATAGATTCAAGTTGACTTGCTTTATTTTTTCCTTTTAATACCAATTATATAAAATGACTCATTTTCACATTTTTTGTTAACTTGACATGGTGAATTAGAATAAGGTGGTGTTTTAAGTAGAGAAAACAAGTCCCTAACATGTCGCATAGGCATTTTGTTTTAAATGGAATTTTCATGAATATCAAATTTTGTTAAAATCAAGTAAAGACAATTCATAAATACATCTGTTCATGTCCAGGATGAAAATTTGGCCTACTGTATTTATTCCTATTGAAAATAAATGCTGACAAAACTGAAGTTTCAAACTGATGAAACAAATACCCAAAGAAGTAAAGGAATTTACATTGTGCGTCTTTATTATGTAACCAGCGTGAATAAGATACAAGAGTGACAAAACTGAACTGTATAAACCATTAAAAGGTACGGATCAAAAGGTCACTCCTTATGCACTCAGGCTAAACAATAGTTAACATCTTTAATAAATGAAGTAACTAAAGAAAAAAGGAAATCACGGGTTGTTCAGATCTTTCCTGGGAAGCTTCCATCCTGAATCTGTCCATCCCACTTCTCGACCTGCAGAAAAGAAAGAACTTGCATTTAAAATCTACATGGATATTTTGTAATTGAATGTTTGGTAGTACTGATGACTACCAAATTTCATAATTACAGCTAAACTAGAGACTACCTAAAGCAACATGGGGATTAGGGAAGGAAACAGCTTTAATTTATCCTTTTCTCTGATTTTACTTACACATTTCCATCTTTACCTGCAAGGGTGCTCGATTTAAATTTTGTCAAACATTAAAATGACTACACAGAGATCTCTAGTGACTGCTGTAAAGACTACAAAACACTTAAATGTGATGTACTGGTAATTCTGACTTCACAAGTGGGATGCAGGATCTTCAGACTGTCACATGAAGGCAGTATAAGAGGTTGCATACCACAAAAGAAGCCCCTGTCACAAAATAAATAGTTAAGTCTGTAGGTAATGTTTGAAGCTGATCACATGGTCTAAAAACAACCAAACAAAAAACCCCGTCTTACCAAGTGTTAAGCACGGTACTGACAACATCACATGCCAAAGACCATTTTTCTGCCAGCAAAACTTATGCAGTGCACAAAGTGGATGCAATAATAAAGACAGAAGACCACCAGAATCTTGGACACAATGATCCCAAATATACATTAAAAAAACAATGACCTCAACATATTTAAAACATACATGGACTGCGCTTAAATCTGGAGCCAGGAAACAAACATAAAATAGAACTGTAAAAAAGGGTGGTGAAATATCCAACCAGAATTCTGCAAGAAGCTTGTTGATGGCTACCAAAAGCATCTTGTCACAGTGAAACTTGTGCATACATGTTATACTGATCAGTCATTCACTACTGTTCATCATGCCATCATGTTCATAACAATGCTGTAGTTATTTTTACACACTTTAATTGAGAACAAATACAAAGTCTTACAGCTTGGGGGAACTGCTGACTAGTATTTTTGTGCTAGGTCACAACACTTACCCAGCTGATAGGGCACAGGCTCTTGAAGACCCTCTGATACCATTCACAAGGAGTGATGTCCTGTCCTTTTGCTGACAGTGCCTTATTACACCTGTGAAAGTCTGCAAAAAGAGAAACGCGTGCACCAAATGTTAAAGAAAAGACGACCAGTATCCCTGCTTAAATGTATACATAAGCCCTGGGTCGGTTAAAGAGCAAGCATGAGCCTTCTAAATTATCCGAAGATGCTTTAAGACACTGAATTGCACCATGACTATAAAAATTCATGGTCAGCTCAAATTTGAATTAAGCAAGGATGAAAAAGTGCAAGTTTCAAAACTTTGTGTTACAATAAACAATACTGATTAATAATGAACAAAACCAGGTGAGACCTGGAATTAATACTACACCATAAGGGACACCCCTGACCTGGCATCATATACTGTACTGATCCGTATACTGTACAGCAGAGTTGTCAAAAATTTTCACTGAGGGCCACATCCCTAAATTTCGAGGTCACCAAGGGACAAATAATCACTCAACATCTATTCTAAAAGAGCAACCATAAATTTGCATGGCAATATAATTTGTTTATGTACTTGTCCTCTTTTCCTTCATTTGCTTTCCTTTTCTGACAATGCATGACAGTGAAAAGCTAGCACGCAATCTTTCCTGAATCATGAAAGGTTAGCTGACCGCTTGAAATAGGTTGGCTCCACCTAGAGGATGGATGATGAATTATGTTTCAATGGTAATAGTTGATGCAAATAATGTACAATAATCACATACTTTAAAAGCTCTCCAGGCCACATAAAATGAGCTGGAGGGCAGGATTTGGACTGCAGGCCTTGAGTTTGACACTAGTGCTGTACAGGAACACTTGAATTTAATAATCCAGCCAAATGATGCATTTTAATGGTATGAACACACACTGACAACAGACTATTTCTGGAGAAATAAAAAACACAAATTGACTTTGGTCTAAACAACATTGACGGGTCACATAATTTAGCAAGAGAATCTCATAGAGCCTGCGTGCTTATAGAGAAGTCAACATCTCAGTTTCAACCATGTCCACAGTGTTAACACTGGGGTCAGAGGATTACTTTAATACACCCCAAACTCACCAAGGTAGTTCTGGAAGCAGTTTCGTGTTTGGTTGGTGTTGGGAAAGCGGGCATCAAATGGAGCAGTTCTGTAACCCTTGATCTTTTCTTCAATTACCTCAGCCATCTTTGACCTAAACTTGGTGGCAGGTCCACAACTGAAAACAAGTAGAATCAAGGCATATAAATACACAATAAATTAAAATTTTTAAATATATATTTTATCATTGAGGTATCCAACAACAGAGCTTTTTACATGAAGTATACTTAGTAATCAAATGTTAACTAGTAACACATAACTCCTGTTAGAACTGATGCTAAAACCATGGAGCACTTTTGGCTTTAGCACTGACGGGTCACGAGTAGAGGTTGTTTGCTGTCTTTGACGAACTACTGAGCAATATTTGGTAGAAAATATATTGAGTTTATCTGCTTTGCTACAAATTTTCTACATATTGTGTAATTATTATTGTGTTAATAACCGCGGTTAATCTGTACGAAGCTTATAAACGTCATCATCCAGTTAGCCGGCTAAGCTATTAGCCTAGCGCCTGTACTACTATGAAGAGCACAACAACAATCTATTATACATTATTTAATAAACAAACATAACGCAGATAAATTTATTAGAATACTGGTCAAATATCATAAGGCAAAATAAATATTGGGTTTAACTTGACATCAGTTTTTAGACAGGATTTTGAGGCCTACCTGACGCGTCCTTAGCAAAGAATCCCCTTGAAAGAGAGGTGGAACGCAATGTATTATGGGATCGCTAAAGGAAAATAGGGGCGGAGCTTCATCTCTGAGGCTGACGCTCCATGCTCCATAGTACCATTCCATACTACCATTCCATGCTACACAGTGTGTTAGTATACATTAATCATTGTAGGATGTAGAGCTACTGTTTAGACATTCTATTCAGTGGGGTTATAGTCATTTTTAACTGTTATTTCAGACGTTGCTTCAGTATTAAAATAATAAATCATGTCTAGTAATATGATAACGCTTTTGTAGACATTTTTTAAGCACAAGCTTAGATCATCACCCCTCCTTGAATCGCCACCTTATCGTGGTGGAGGGGTTTGCGTGTCCTAATGATCCTGGGAGCTATGTTGTCCG
>JBCNYH010000001.1:33743347-33767624 GCA_039654325.1 Tandanus tandanus | reverse complement strand
TATATATACTAAACAATTATAAATTTTTATAGTAAAGCTATATAAAAAAGAAAATCATTCCATCTCAGCCAACTCTGGGCAAAGGGGCGGTACACACTGAACAGCTCGTCAGTCCATTGGAGGCCAGTGTTATTTTTTAAGTTTTATTATTTTTATGCTGTACTAATTGTTTTTGGAGCAAAATCACTAAATCCAGTTATACAAACCCAGTTTAGAAAGTTGGGATGGTATGTTGAAATTTAAATTAAAACTAAAAACAATGTTTTTACTACACATTCTTTATTGGGGACAGGTCAGGGCTCGAGGCAAACCAGTCCAGCACCCACACCCTCCTCTTCCGCAACTATGCCTTTGTAATGTGTGAAGAATGTGGTTTTGCACTGTATTGTTGAAATATGCATGGGTGTCCCCAGAAAATATGTTGCTCCAAAATTTTGTTGTTCTACATAAATGCTTCCACCACAGAACTGTTAGTTCCTTTGACAATGGGCACTGACACAACCACATACCATGACAGACCCTTGCTTTTGGAGTTGTTACAGATAACAGTTTGGATGGTCCATTTGTATTTTGTCTGGCACACACTGTGTACATATCTTTGAAAAAAGACCTGGAATACTGATTCATATGACCATTATACATGTTTCCACTGTGTGATGGTCCATTCCCCTTAAGCCTCCAAGCCCAGAGAAGTCAACAGTACTTTAGCAGAGAGCTAACAAAAGGCTTCCTTTTTGCACAGTAAAGTTTTAACCATTTGCATAACTTCATATTGCAATGCTTGACAAAAGTTTGCCAAAGTAATCCCAAGCATTTTATGTTAAGTGTATTTATATTAACTATAGATTAATGTATTAACAGATATTAGATGTTGTGTGTAATATTAGATATTAACAGATATTAGATGTAATGTATTAACAGATAATAGATGTTGTGTATTAACAGATAAAAAGAACTTGACAAGACAAAACATACAATTTGAAATACAAGTCAAAGTAAATTTAGAAATCATTGTTTTTTATTTGGGTGGCAAAGTGACGTAGTGGTTACCACATCCGCCTCAAAACAAGAAGGTCCTGGGTTTGGGTCCCAGGCTCAGCGAGGGCATCTCTGTGTGGAGATTGCATGTTCTCTTCATGCTTGTGTGGGTTTCCTTCTGGTACATTGATTTCCTTCCACAGTCCAAAGACATGCACATTAGACTAATTACACCCCTAGGTGTGAAGATGAGTGTGAATGGTTGTGTGTGTGTTGGCCCTGTAATGAACTGGCGAACTGTTCAAGGTGTACACTGCCTTCACCCAGAGTTGGCTGAGATAAGCTCCAGCCTCGCCACAACCCTAACAGGATAAAGTGGTTCAGCAAATGAATGAATACATACCATCCTTAAAGTTATCTAATTTGGGGTTCTACAATGTGATAATATATAGATTTAGGTATTGCCAAAAGGCGGAGTTCCTGATAGATATGTCTACTGATAGGTGCCCAAGGCTAGTGTTATAAGACACTGAGTTTTCTGGTCACCATCTTTCAATATCTGATTTTCATGTTCATTTGTATCACCTCATTTGTTAGTGTAATTATCCATTTTTAATGAGTTCATGTTGCTCCCGTTAATATTTGGTGTTGCTTTGCGAAAGATTTTCTGCCTACCTGAGTAAAATTGTTGGTTTTTTTTATTCTGTGTGAGTCTGAGTGGTGGTCTGTAAGTGTCTATTTTTTGGTGGTTCACTTCACTTATTAATAATAAATCTGTGTTCTTATTGGTAATTCAGTAGCCTTATTGGTTTTCCTGTGGTGGCAGGGACACGAGACAACCATCCATGTCACGTTCCATGCCTATGGGGCTCCACTCAGGGGCTCCACTATAAACTACACAATAAACAGTATAGTACAAAACAGTAAGTTTTATGATATAGTTGGACAGCAAAATTAATAATGTAAACTTAAAACAAAAGATAGACGACCAACTCGCAGACCACAACCATATGGAGTATATCAGCCATTCAAATATTATTTTTCATTCATTCTCTTTACCATTTAGGGTCATAGGGAAATTGGAGCCCATCCTAACTAACTCTGGGAGAAAGGCGGAGTACACCTTGAACAGTTTGCCAGTCCACTGCATTGCTAACACAGACAAACAACCATACACACCTATTCTGGGGCAATCTAGAATGGCCTATTAGCCTAATATCTTTGTGCATATCTTTGGACTGTGGGAGGAAACCGGAACACCCATATGCAAACTCCATACAGACATGCCCTTGTCAACCATGAGACTCAAACACAGGACCTTCTAGCTTTGAGGAAAGAGTGCTAACCATTACCCTACCATGCCCCCAACATCTATGTACTAATGGTGTCTCTCTCTCTGTAAGCACACAAAAGAACACACATAAATAGGTGCCAGTGATTACACACTCATTGACATGTTACCTGCTGGTTCTACCTGACTCCTCTCTGCCTGCAGAGTGTACTTTATCACATCCCTAATGCCACATACCTTCTCCACCTGACTTAGAAAGGGGAGCCATATGCCTTCTGCTGACTGCCCACCCGGCAGGAAAAGGTAATGAGCCACCATCATCTATGCCCTAGTCTGTTGACCAGCTTGAATTTAAAAGGTTTTACAGCAAGATACCAAATGGCATCTTTCATGCAGTGAAGCTATTGAAGTGGGGTGTGATTCAACCTCGGGGTGAAAGGGCATCCCTGCAGGTAGTAACGGAGAGTGAGCACCAGCCACTTGACAACCAGACTCTAATTTTCTATGGTGCTGTACTTGTCTCCTTGCGCTGAAAGCTTGTAGCTGATGTACAGCTGTCTGATGCATCTGTCTACAAGACAGAAGGGGAAAAAATCAGATGAATTCAACAGCGGGCCCCCACAGAAAACTGCTTTTACCAGGCAGAAAGTCTGTTTGCATGGCTCAATCCACTGAACCGGATCTGGTGTCCCCTTTTTCATGAGGAGAGTTGGCAGGCTGGTGGCATCCAAGAAATTAGGTACAAACCTTCTCTAATAGTCAAATAGCCCCAGGAACTGCTTGAGTCAATTTTTAGTCTTAGGCTTTGGGCAGGCTGCAATCACTGCCATCTTATTTATTTGGGGACGCACCTGCCCATGACCCAAGTGGAAACCCAGATACCATGCTTCCACCCTGCATACTTCTTTAGGTTTGCTGTAAGCCCTGCTTATCTCAGGGATTTCAGGACAGTCTTTAGATTTTTTGATGCGACTGCCAATTATTACTGTAAATAATCATATAATTTATTATGCGCCAGTGGATCTTGTCCATGAGTCCTTCAAATTTTCCTGTGGCTCCAAACAATCCAAATGAAGGTGTCACAAATAGGTGTAAGCCAAACAGTTTAGAAAAGTAAATTTATTTCTTAGGACATGGCAGTCAAGGGAATCTGCTAATGACCCTTTTTCAAATCCAGTGTTGATATTCTTTTGTTAAATCCAGTGTCAGTTGCTGGGCCTAACCACTTTAGCAGTTCTTCAATGTGAGCCATTGGATAACCATCAAATTTAAACACTGCATTTAGTTTCCTATAGTCTACACAGAACTGAACCAACCCATTAGGCCAACACTACTAGGCTAGTCAGTGTGTGTGACTCCTTGATCACCCCCATATCAAGCATTGCCCTCGAACCACATATTTTTTGTGCTCATCTAATCTATGCACCCAGTGTGACCCAGTAGATGTGAGAACACATCTGCAAATTCTTCCTGTAACTCTGCAACCTGTGCTAATTTTTTTGTATATACAATATGCAGTTGTGAACATTTGCTCTCTCCAGCTAAGTTAACAGAAGGCAAATCATGGTTCACTCCTGCTCAGAAATTGGTGCTGCCGGTCAAGAGCTTGTGGATGTGGCATTTGAAGGCTTGTAGTCTATTATCTGTAATGGTTCCTATCACATGAGGAAGAAGATTATCCCAGATCCTGACACTTGAGTTGAGGAAGCTTCTGTCTAGTGATCCAGTTCTGGCATTCAGGATGTTTAGATCATGTGAATGAGCTGAAGTAATTGCATGGGTACTGCATATGTAAGGTGGAGGAATAAGGTCCTTCAGGTCATGTGGACACTTGTTGGTGTGCATTTTGTAGAGTGCAGTGGCTGCTGCTACTTTCTGATGAGGTTAAAGACTTGTAAGTACCACAGACCTGTCCCGACTGATGATTTTTTAGACTTTTCTCTGGATTTTGTCCAGAACTGCCAGGTTCATGGCCAATGCTCCCACTGAGCACATGGGATTTATAGACACAGGTGAGGCTAATGGCAGTCAGCTTGTTGGCAACTCCTTTCATGGCCCCAAGCTTCTGCCCAGCCTGTTCTGACACATTTGAGTTTTGACACATTTGTGTTGCCCAGGTCAGCTTGTTGTCAAAGGAAACCCTTAAGATCTCAAGTTCCTGTTTTGCAGAGAGAAAGGTCTTCCCAAAATACAAGTTATCTCTGGGATGGTGAGAGGTGGTCTCCACAGTTGACTTGGGTGATTTTGGCCACAAATTAGTAACCTTCAGTCCCAGGTCCACCCTTTCTGGAACCAGCATTGACAGAGATATATTAATATCCTCCCCTCACAGTTTCAGGAGATTGAGGTGGTTTATTCGAAGTGCATCAGCTTTATTGGTTCACCTAACCTCATGGTCGGCGTGTGACATCAAAGGTACCTTTCTACTTAATTGGCAAGGAAATGCAAGTAATTTAGAGCTTGGAATGGGTAGTAAAGTGGGCACTTTATCTCCTGCTGCAAATTCCCTTAACTGAGCACCTTTATTATACAGCCTGACTTGGTATTTTTTGTCTGTAGCAAATTCTCCTGTGTGAGGTGACTTATATTGTGGAATTTTCCTCTCGGGTAAAGAATACACTGAATTTCATTTTTGCTTTGTGAAGGTCCTTCACAATTTTGGCCATAGATCTTATAGCCATATAATAATTCAAAGAGGGGAAATCCCACGGAGGCTTGCAGGACCTCTTGCATGTTGAATAATAAGGGCTAGAGCCATTTATCCTAATTTTGTGCACCATTACAAACAATTTTAAAAATCATGGTTTGAACATCTGATTAAACTGCTCAACCAGCTTGTCTGTCTGGGGATGATATGCACTGGTTCAGACCGATTTAATCCCCAATAATTCATACAGTTTGAAGAGTGTGTGTGACATAAACATAGTGCCCTGATTTATGAGAATTTCATTTGAAATTCTTATAGAGATAACACTGCAAAGCCTGTTGCTGTAACACTGTGTAGAAATGTTGCACAATGGTACTGCTTCCAGGTTTTCTGTTGCATAATCCACCATGAGTAACACAAAGCTATACCCACAAGCAGAACTATTTAATGGCCTGAAGAGATCAATTCCAATTCTTTCGAAGGGGATCTCAATTATTGTGTGAGGGTGCAACAGCATTTTTAGAGTGAATGGTAGATTCACAAGCTTGCATGCACAGCATGTTGCATACCGCTGCAAAAATCACTGCAAATGCCCAGCCAATAAAAAAGATCCATGAGCTGGTTTAGTGTTTTGTCATGCCCCAATGCCCTGCCATGAGATTAGGGAAAAGCTGGAGAGAAAAGCATTTCTCTGAGGCTCTTTGGGAACAGCAACTCAGATCTCTTCTCGTGTCTGAGTTTTCTGTGTCACTCGATACAGCCTAGCTTTTAAATTCATGAAATACAGGAAGCTAAGTGGAACATTAGGCTGGAGGCTTTAACCATCAATTACTTTCACTTGGTGAAAAGCCTGCCTCAAGGTTTCATCTTGCAACTGCTCAAATGGGAAATTTTCTAGGGAAATCCTGGTGTACCCCAACACAGGATTTATGTACAGTAGATGACTTTAGTACTGCCTTACCAGTCAATGCTAAACTGGAAGCCGGCCAACCTTGGTAAATAGTTATAAGAAGTGTAACTGTTTTATCACACACCATTGAGCAAAGGTACCTCAAATCATTCATAATGCATTCATTCATTTGTTGAACTATTAACCCTTACGATGGTTGCAGGGTGGCTGGAGACTATCTCAGCCAACTCTGCGCGAAGGTGGGGTACACCTTGAACAGCTCACCAGTTCATCGCAGGGCCAACACACACAACCACTCACACTCACATTCAAATTTAGAGAAAATTTGTAACAGCCACTAATGTGCACTTCTTTGGAATGTGGGAGGAAACCGGGGTGCCAGGAGGAAACCCACGCAAGCACAAGGAGAACATGCAAACTCTACAGAGAAACGCCATAGCCAAGTCTGGAACTCAAACCCACAATGTTCTTGCTGTGAGGTGGAAGCGCTAATCATCACGCCACTGTGCCGCCCTATCCGTTCATCATATGTTATCTGTATCACTCATCCATCAGGGTCATGGGAATGCTGGTGCTGTTCTCAGCTGACTTCGTGTTTGAGGCAGAGTATACCATGGAAAGGTTGCCAGTCTATAACACAGTTAACACCCAGGGGCAAATGCAATTTACACTCTCACATTCACATCTATGGGCCTAATCCACCAATGATACATTTTTCTGGACTGTGGGAGGAAACCAGAGCACTCAGTGGAAAGCAACGAAGGCTCCAACGAAGAACATGCAAATTTCACACAGGGTGGCACCTATTGGTTCCCAGGTTTAAACCAATAACCTTCTAGCTCTTAGGCGTCTGTGCTAACAGTCTGCACCACCATGCATCCTGCAAGGTACATCTAAAAGTGCTCAAAACTCTTAGCTGTTTGACAGTAAGCAGGATGACTGTATGTTACTGATAATCAACTGCCTATTATTGGGTTAGTATAAAAAAATCACTAGATACTAACCTATATCATAAGACAAGTGTGATGACTTAATTTTGTTTGAGCTGATGCTATTATTCACGACATGTCCATCAAATTTTATAAGCCATGGTTTGTACAATTCCAGGGACAAGGAAAGGTCCAGTTTAAATGGTGTCTTTATTTATTTATAAGGGATTTCACACACATTACTGTATTTTCTTGTGACAGAGTGTAAATGGTGTGGCACAGTGTTGTAATGGTTAGCACTTCACAGCCTTGGGCATTTATGTGTGCAGTTTGCATGTTCTCACCGT
Organism: Tandanus tandanus; assembly: GCA_039654325.1. Lineage (NCBI taxonomy): Eukaryota > Metazoa > Chordata > Actinopteri > Siluriformes > Plotosidae > Tandanus > Tandanus tandanus. The sequence goes on along the minus strand of JBCNYH010000001.1, from coordinate 33,760,522 downwards.
GCTTGCATGGGTTTCCTCTGGGTGATCAGGTTTTCTCTCATAGTCCGGACACATGCCACTTAGGCTAATTGGCTGTTCCAAATTGCCTCTAGGTGTGAGTTTGAATGGTTGTGTGTGTTGGCCCTGCAATGGTCTGGTAAACTGTTTAGTACCTCACCATTTTCCAGTGTTGGCTGAGATAGGCTCCAGCCTCCTCGCGACCGTAGTAGGAATAAGAAATTTGCCAGTGAGTGAGTGAGTGAGTGAGTGAGAATATGTAAATGGTCTATGCACTTGTCTCATGTTCTAAGGGGTACTCAGATCAGTTGGGTCATGGTGACAACTTTCGTCACTGGGACAAGCATGTAACGTCAGAGCATTCCGGTCTTTTGTCCCTCTGGCCCCTTGGATTAAATGACTAACTTTAACTCTTTCTCTCTGTCTCCCCTATCTTGTCACGTCTACTCCTCCCTCTCTTTATCACCCCTCCCCTCTATGCTCTTTTGCTTTTCAGTCGTGAGATTCGTCTAAAGAATAACATCCAGACCAAGACTGTGACGCAAGCAGAGACAGGAACATGTCCAGTAATGGGAGTGTATTATCCAGTACCCAGTGTTTATGTGTGTATATGTGTGTGGGTGTGTGTGTGTGTGTGTTGAGGTCTGGTAAGTGGGGGGGTAATCAGGGGTCACTGATACGCTCAGGGTCTGAGCAGATATACAGCATGGCCCGACAAATACGTAGAGAATGCGCAAGTTTTGTCTCCCAGGAGCTTCTCTTTACAAGAAAGAATGTGCTAAAAATAACCCCTCTTGTACTCCCGCGCTCTCCGTTTCGGCCTTTTGTTAGCTCTTTTCTCACTGTTTAGCCTTTGGCTCCCTGTCAGTCCATGACTCTAGCAGGATTCCTGGAGTACATTCACGAGAGCAAGAGAGAGGGAGAGAGAGGGAGGGAGAGAGAGAGAGAGAGATGGTAATCAAATTTTGTTTCACAGTCCCTTCAGTGTTAGCCCAATGGCCAGACCTGTTTACATTCTTCAGTCTTGTTTACATCCGGCTGTTTTTGTTGCTGTTATTGTTTAGAAGCCCACTGTTTATGTGAAGCCCTCTGCGTCCAACACCTACTCTTCCCCAGAGAGCCGGAAGGATGGAGAGATGGCAGGAAAGATCGACAAACGTGGAGAGAGACAGGGTGTGTTGGAGAATCAGACAGACAGAGGGAAAGACTTGGAGAAAAAGGATTAGACGCCACATACAATGACAGGCAAGGAAAGAATGTTTAGGCAGCTTGAGAAGAGGAGAAGGGACATGCACAAGTGTGTGTGTGTGTGTGTGTGTGTGTGTGTGTGTGTGTGTGTGTGTGTGTGTGGTAGCCCAGGATCAGGGGTGTGTTGGTGAAAGTGTATGTCAGCTTGTTCAAAGACTGAAATACGGTCTGCAAAACATTACCAGGCTTTCGAGATGGCGAGAGCTCTGAGGAGGGAAATAGAGAGACAAAGAGACGGAAAAGACATGTCTATCCTGTAGAAAAAAATTCCCTCGCGTGCACTGTCTCTCCTTCTACATCTCAACACCCCCCCACCCCCCACCACAGACAAACCCCCCCCAGTTCCTGATGTTCTGTCTTATTGCTCCACCGTGGTCATTCCGCCGTTTCTCCACCAGCCAGAGACAGAGAAAGTGTTATGGTAAATGGCGCTCTGCTAAGCACTTTTGCTCAGTGTGTTACTGTAGCAGGGAAATTGCATCCAGATTTTGACTTGCATCACTGAGGGCAAGTAATGAGTGCACACGATTGTGCGTCAGGGCGATATCAGAGAACACTGGCTGCCAAACTCTGTCTGGAAAGTGGAAGGCAGCTCCTCTGGGTGATTTAGAAGAATTTTTGTAACTAGATCGAGTGAGTGTGTAATAGGGATGAGCCGTAAGCAGAGATGTTTCATCAGCAGAAAAGTGAGAAAGTGTTTGAGGGGCATTACCTGGTGGTACTGAGTGCTACCTGGCCTCTGTCCAGCACTCTTTGAGTGTGTGTGTGTGTGTGTGTGTGTGTGTGTGTGTGTGTGTGTGTGTGTGTGTGTGAGGGAAGCAGTTGGCAAAGTAACAATCCTCATTAACTTTGCTTTATGAGTGCGGTGGGATGTAGATTGCTTAGACCACAACACAGGCTTCTTTGCTTTTTTCTTGTTCTCTTTCCGTCTTTGACCTAGTGTGACTGGATAGTTTACATGCACAGCAATTTTGTGTGTGTGCGCGCACATGTGCTTATGTGTGAGAAAAGAAGATTTTCAGACATCACATTATTACCCAATGATTCCCCCACAGTTTGTCATTCTTTTTCTCTCTCCCTTTCCCTTTCTATTTTCCCCAGAGTCATTTCCACACTCACATGTTCTCTGACGTCTTTGGAGGGGGGGGGGTAGCTGGCTCAGGAAGCTGAGCCAGGGGGGTAAAGTTGTCGTGGTGACAGGCCCAGCTGGGATGCTCATCTTCCCTCTGTTATAGGATCTGACAGAGGGGAAACGTAGTGGTGTAGCAATATGAGGGTAAATATTAACACAATCTCAACACAAACACAGACACACGCACACTCGTGGAAGGCTTCCGACTCCCACTCTTAGTTGTTGCTATTTCCTCCTTGTTTTCTATCTCTTTCCATCGTGAAATTCCCTGAAGGAAATGATGTGTGATGCCTGAGAAATGATAACTTACGAGCGTATTCTCCTTCAGGTCGTCTTCCTGTTATCCAGTGCTGTGTCATAGCAATCATTTGCACTTTTGTTTATGTTTGTGTGTGTGTGTGTTTGTGTGCTTGTGTGTGTAAATGTGTGTTCCTGACAAAAGCAGCAAAAAATGCATGTGCATTGGCGTAATGTGAGCCTGTAATCTCATGGCCTAAGAGCCTCAGTGTTTTGAAGCATTAAAGAACAGGGTAAAATTAAACACTGTTTTATTTACTGATGCAGAAGAAAGTCTAAAACGTCTTCTTCTTCTACTTTTTTTTTATCAAGGTATGTGTTCCATCTTATTTAGGCTGGAGGAACTTTGTCTCATAACACTGGCTAAATTCAATAAACTTTCAATGATTTATAGGTCATACACGCATGCATGCGCGCTCACACTCGCTGACACATACGCGTTCATTTTTCAGGTCTAGACAGGGCATTTTAAAGGGCTTTCATGCTAGCTGACCTACTCAGTGGCTCCACAAATAATCTTCGGAATTGCCACTGGCAGCCCTCCTGTATAGTACAGTCAGTGAGGACATATTCAGATCTACCGGGATGTGACCGATACATTGAGTGTGTGTGTGTGTGTGTGTGTGTGTGTGTGTGTGTGTGTGTGTGTGTGTGTGTGTGTGTGTGTGTGTGGTGGGCATTTACAATAATCGCTGGCCAAATCTTTCCATCACAATAGGAATATCTGACCGTTTCAACTTTCCTGCTAGAACATTCGAAGGTCCCCATGAAGAAAACTGAACTGAAAGACAAAACAAGAACAAACAAACAAAAATTAACTAAAAGAGCCAAAAGCTTTGTCACAGAACTTAGGGTTAGGGTTAGATTTAGAGTGTAGCCACATTGGTATCTGCATAAATGTCAATGGAAGGCACTCACAAGGATAAAGCAAATGTGTGTGCATGGGTGTGCTGAGCCTGGATTGGACTCCCTATGTGCCATTAATGGACATTTGTTTACACTTTTTATATATTACTACTAATGTGGTATGAAGTTAAGACAAAACATTCAGCACACATTAATCTCAGCAATCGAACCACTCAGACTCATACTCACACTATATGTGTGTGTGTGTGTGTGTGTGTGTGTGTGTGTGTGTGTGTGTGTGTGTGTGTGTGTGTGTACTAAATCCCCTATTTGCTGAACCTCTAAATCCTACTACTAGGGTTGTGGGGAGCCTAAACACCCTAAACACCCTAAACAGCTCTGGAACAGCTTTGGAACAGCCACTTAGCCAAATGTGCATATCTTTGAACTGTGCAAAGAAACCAGAGTGTCCGGAGGAAACCCTCACCAGCATGGGAAGAACATGCAAACTCCACACAGAGACGCCCAAGCCTAGGACACGAACCCAGGACCTTCTTGCTGTGAGGAGGACATGCTCTCTACGCCTCATGCTCTCATGCTCACTACGCCACCGTGCCACCCTATAGATAAAGACATATAGATATATATAATTTCTATTTCAAGCCTGAGAGAGCAGCTGCACCTTGATGGTGGCTCTTCAAGTTAGCCTTTTAACAAGCTGTATAAATTCATTAGGAATTTAATTAGTACAATTAAACTACTGCCCTCTAGCCGGAGGTGATATGAGTTCAAAAGAAGCTGTTAAAAAGCACGGGTGTACAAGAAGTGTGTGTGTGGATGGAGGGATGCATAAATGGTGAGAGAAGGGGGGCCTTTCTGCTGAACGTGGGGGTCTGACTGTGTGTGGGCAAGAACGTACATTAGGTGTGTAAGCATGTGTGCAAACGAGTCTATATGAACGTGTGTGTGTGTGTGTGTGTGTGTGTGTGTGTGTGTGTGTGTGTGTGTGTGTCATACTGTAATGAGGTAGCAGGATGTCTGGACACTAACTGCTGCCCACCTGTGGCTCACTTCCCCCATGAGGAGGGTATGAGTGGCAGTGTGTTTGTGTATGTTTGTGTGTGTGAATGTGTTTGTGTGTTCTGGGATAGAATGACATGACACAACTAATGCATCTGCTCCTCCTTCGTGGTTTTTAAGTGATCGGTGATTGACCATGAGGACCACACAAACGCAGTTTCGTGCACACACAGATACCCACAACACACACACACCTCTGCCACCGCTTGATTATGGAGTTAAACACACTCAGCCACCCAAGAGACCCCCATCAGGGCAGAAAGAGAGAGAGAGAGAGTTCTGGAGTGACTAACTTCACTCTTTCTTTTATTCTTTTCCCAGCTGTGTCTTCAAACGGGCCTTTGATGTGGGGAAATTAAAGGAGAGAGTGTGTCAATATCTCCCGCCATTCCTGCATCGCTCCTGCACACTCATCTATTTCCTTCCCTCCATCTCTCTCTCCCATGCTCACTTTCTTCTCTGCCTCTGACCTAACAAACCAGAGCTGACCTCTTTACCACACCCTCGTGGGTACATGTGTGTGTGTGTGTGTGAATGAGACAGTGACAGAATTAACAATTATATGTGAGCAAAAAATGTGTGTACATAGGTGTCTGAGTATGTGTCCTTTGTGCGTGTGTGTGTGTGTGTGTGTGTGTATGTGTACATGTAAAACATTCTTAAGGGTTATAATGGTGTAATACTTCCATACTGGATGCATGTGAAAAGCTGAATTAACCTTCTCTCTGTTTCTCCCTCTCCCACTCTCTGGAAACTCCTCGCTGCCTCTTTTCGCCTCTTATGCTCTGCTGGATGTGACTGAGTGTTTCCAGAACTGTGTGTTGGTATATGCTAAATTTGCCCCCTCTCTCTTTCTCTCGCTCGCTCACTGTCTTGTGGTATCAGGAATAATGTTCGTCTGTCTTTTCTGTTACTGTTAATGATACCCACAGACCCCAGCGCTTGTATCCAGACAGCACACCTTTCCCCTAATCATTCTTTCAACCTGGAGAGAAAGACTCACAGGAAAAAGGGATTAAAAGTGAAAAATAAAAAAGGGGTGTGTGCGCACATGTGTGTGTGTGCCTGTGAAGTTCAATGTAAATTAGATTAGCTATTTTAGAGTACATGGTGTATTCAAATGAACTGTTTATTTATACCCTTGAGGTTAAAATAGGGGAGAGAGAGAGAGAGAGAGAGAGAGAGAGAGAGAGAGAGAGAGAGAGAGAAAGAACATGGTTGAGGAGAGAGACAGGACAGCACAGATTGACAGATACAGTATAACAAGATATAACATGAAACAATGGGCCTTTTAAAATTTTTTTAGAGATACACAGAGAAAGGGGAAGAGATTTGGAGATGAACTGATAAAGAGAGAGATTGGAGCGATATACACAGAGGAAGAGAGATAGCACAGGCAGAGATAGAGCAAGAGAAAGTGATATTGCCAGCACAAAAAAAAAAACAAAAAACAAAAAACCCGGAATTGTCCAATATTTTTTACATGGTGAAAGGAGGGGGGAGGGCAAGTGCGGAGGGGAGGGGGGGGGGGGGAGAGAGAGAGAGTTTTTATGAATGAAGCACGGTGACTCAGGGATGTGTCATACAGAACGTCTTTATAAAAGGAAGTTTTAAACAAGCCTAAACATTTCACTGCGCGAAAAATCACTTACACCACACACACTCGCATCCCTCTCTCCCTCTGTCTGTCTCCACACCTCTCTCTCTCTTTTTTTTTCTTCTGACCCTCTCCATCCTTCCTTGTGTTTGCGTGTCTGTTCCAGCTTAGTGTGCTCAAGTCGAAATGTTCTAAAGGGAGAAATTAGACACTTCTGCTGCAACTCAGGACCTGTTTCTTCTTTTCCATCTTCTCCTCCACTCCGTCCCTCTCTCTCTCTCTCTCTCCCTCTCTCGAACCTCCGCTCGGACACTGAAGAAGTTCGGAGCACGTGACAAACAGCCGGAACTCCGTTTATTTATTGGCGTTTTGCGCACTTATTTATTTATTTATTTATTTATCTATCTCACTATTTATTTGCAACCTATTTATTAGCTCACTTCAAGGACCTACATAAACATGAAATGTAAGTGCAAATATTTTATGTTCCCTCTTATTTCTTTTATGATGATTCTTCTTTTTCTTAATATTATTGTTGTTGTTATTATTATTATTGTCTGGTGATCAAGTCTTGCATTTCTTTGCAAGTCCATTACACAAGTTCTTTCTTTCTGTGTGTGTATGTGTGTGATCCTCATATCTGTAATGTGTAATATGTTACAATAAATGAATGTTGTTAATTAGCCTACCTTCTATTAGCATTTATAATAATAATAATAATAATAACAACAAATTAAGACATAGTAGGATGATCGTGGTGTGTGTGTGTGTGTGTGTGTGTGTCGGAAGGATGGACAGGATGACAGCCCCAGACACTGACTGATCATTTAGGTTTATCAAGTTGACTGCTATATTCCAAGGCACCGCTACTTTTTAATACAGTCAGAGACCCAGAATGCAAATAGGAAATAAAGTGTCCAGGTCCCGGAGCACTTGGCAAACCCAAGAGTGATCCAACCATCCGAGAATGTATCCCGGCTTTAGCACTCCGCGTGTGGAAACAGGAGCGTGTTGTAACAGTAGCACGCGGTTTCCGCCGGAACAAGCCCGCGACGATTTGTAATCAGTGCGCTCGCTGATGAGACGGACGCACGTGAACCAATCAGTGTTTTCTTTCTTCCGCAGTGCTGCTCGACTCCTCCTCGTCGCTGCTCTTCTCCGTCCTATTGGCTCAGCTACCACTGTTTACGTCGGCGCTTCCCGCCCACGCGCGACGGCCCCACGCTGACTTCGACAAGCTGACCAACCAGACGAGGCATCTGCAGAAGATGACCCACGACATGATCGTAAGTTGATTAATCAGCTGTGATGGAGCCGTTATCAGTAGACATGACGCCGAGCAGCCTCCTGGCTTTAAGCCGTGGTTTTATAGCAACTCTGGTAAAAGAGACTGAACTTGGTGGGACATCCAGTCTGTCCTCCGTTCTGCTGATGATGTTCAGATATCAAATTGGCCTCATTCAGCATGTGGGATCTGGCTGATCTACAGCACTCTTTCTCTCTTCGAGCTCACACGAATTCATGCACATGTGGCCTTTCAACTCATCTGGTCTGCATTAATCATGGTGAGAGCAGGGGTGGCAGATTGCGGCGGCTTTGAATCCGTGAGGGTGCAGATAACGCTCATTTCCATTAGGTTAAAATAACAGAGATCTGGACTCTGGCCCAGATGGCCATCATCCCAAACTAAACTTAACCTAGAACAGTAGTAAGCCTTAAACACCGAACCTCTTCGGTCAGCACTTGCCAGTGGGTCTTTCCACTGCAGGGTTGCTTGTTAGCTTTTTTGAGATTGGTGGGTCATTCCTTTTAATCTGGAGCACGTGTCAGTGGGCGACACAGGTTTTTGGTCGGGTTTTGCCAGGTTGCTAGGTGATTGAGGTCTGTAGCCTAAGGGGCACTGAACCCATTCATTCTGCACTTCCCTCACCTCTGAGAGGCCTCCCTGCCTTAACTCCCTCACGGAAACATAAGCATGTCCTCCCTTGCGTTGCCATGGCTTTTCCGCAGGCCTGTTTACAAGCACAAGCGAGGCAACACTTGAAAACTACAGTACAGTCTTCCATTCTGGCTGACTTGTAAAGGTGAGGCAGCACCATAAGCATTGCTTTATGCAGCAGCATGTGGAGGGAGCGTTTCGGTTGTCTATAAGTGTCTGAGTCATGGCTCAGGGTTTCATTGATGTCCCCTGCCTCTGACTGCAGTGCTGTTGTGTAGCAAAGAAACTCTGACCTCATCCTCTTGTGCTGAGTTTGATTGTATCTGAGATTATATTGCTCCCTTTCATGGCTTTGAGAATGCACTCAGGTATGACCTGTAAAATCAGATCAGGGACTTTGTCACTCCCGGTGTATGCTGTACGATGAGATGCAGCCAGACTGATGCGAACCTGACTGTAGGCCTATATGTGCTTAAAGGGAGATTAGATGAAGTCATGTTTGGTGTGTTCGTTTGCATTGCTTTGTGCTTATGCGCCAGATGTGAAGGCAGATCATTATCAAAGACATCACCTGCGACAAAAAGGCCTCCAGTCCACTTGGAGAGGTAGTGTGTTAGTTTTTACAGTCAGACTTATTTTGGTTTCTTTTCTTCTTGCATGGAGTTACACTTTACAGGGGTCAAGCCTAGGAAACAAAAATAGTTGGGAGTCGATGGAAAGTCCCCACAAGAAAGCAATAAAAACGATGTGTGCTGGCTGCTGTGGTTGCACGCACAGAATGTGTTAATGTGTGTTAGTTTGCGAGGGTGTATTTACTCCATTCAGTGCTTGCCTAGCTGTGTGTGTGTTGTAAATAGCTGTGGGCTGTGTAGGTGTGGGATCACTTGTTTAGGTTTTCGGTTGTCACAGCAAAGCGATCCGATAGAAATCAGGTAGATTTATCACATTGCCATATTTGCATTCAGGAACATAGGAGGAGATGGGGACAAAAAAGCAGTGGAGTGAGGTGAGGATCCAAGAGGATGTGCAATGTGTGTGTCTGTATTAATCAGGTATATGTAAGGAGAAACGTTGATTAGAGGGCACTATGAACATACATCACACGTAGAGAGATTAGATGAAATTTAGAAGCAGTGACTGGGAGCAATGACGAATGAAGCAGAGGATGGAAGGTGTGATTTGGTCTTTCTTAATGAGAGAATGAAAACAAGGCATGGGAATGTGTGAAACAGTTGCAAAACAGCAACAACATGAAGGAAAAAACACGTTGAGACAAACAGTGGAAGAATGGTAGCGGAAAGCTGACCTCATCGCGCCGCTTGCTGAGTAGCTCATAATGATGTTTTTCTCATTTAATGAAAACCTCAATGACGCATGGCGTGCATTACACCTGTTACCTAATCAGCTGATCAGCACTACTTATGTCCCTCTGATGTCTGGACTATCTTATTTCCTGCCAATGAGTGAAGTACTTACATTTGGTAACAACACAGTTTAGCTCATGTTTATGCCCTTTGAACACATTAACAAACAGGAGCGAAGAAGTTTATACAACCAAAACCAACCACTACTGCCTGACAACCTCTCCTGTAAATGTTTCTGTCTCCCTCTAGTGGTGGGAATGAAAAAGGGGGGGCCTGTTTTGGGTCTGTATGTCATTGCTCCTTTTTTAGGCCTGACCCTGGAGTTTCCCTACATCCCAATGTTGTCTATTCTGCTCCAAGCGCCTTACTCATTGCATATGCTGTTATTCTTCCTCTACAAAACATCCTGTGGCTTCAGGTCACAAACTTTTCTTGTTGACTTTCAGAGGTTGTACCCTGGTGAACTCTTGGTGACTCTGATGCTCTGTAATTCTGTGGTATTGGTAGAGGATGCCTCGTGCTACTGATTTAAGAGCAGGAGGCATCCTCTCTAGGTTGCTAATTTTAGCACTCTGGTGACTGCGAGCTGTTCTTGGATCAGGGTTTAGAGGTCATCTCTACGCACGGGAAATTCTGCATAGTGCCATGACGTTGCTTTTGTGGACAGCGTTTCCCTTGTGAACATGTGTTTTATCTGTTTACTGAAGACATTTCTATCCTTTTGGCCCTCTGTTTCAGAATGACCACAAGAGTGAACCGGTGACCGACCACCACAGGCTCAAGTCTCTTCCAGCCATTAACAGCAGAGCCAATGACCTCAGCTCACTGGAGGTAAACTTTCAGCCAGAGTCTGTCTGCCTCGTGGTCTATCGATCTCTTAATAATGCACACACTTACATTGCTCTTGACTGTTTATGAGTGGACAAAAGAAGCTTGTTTGCAACTTTTATATGTAATTTCAAGTAACTAAATATGTCATTGGGGAGGCAAATTGGCGTAGTGGTTAGCACGTCCACCTCACAGCAAGATGGTCCTGGGTTCGAGTCCCGGGCTCAGTGTGGGCGATTCTGTGTGGAGTTTGCATGTTCTTTCCGTGTTTTATGGGTTTCCTCTGGGTACTCCGATTTCCTGCCACAGTCCAAAGACATGCACATTAGGCTAAGTGGCTGTTCCAGATTGCCCCTCGGTGTGAGTGTGAATGGTTGTGTGTGTTGGCCCTGCAATGGACTGGTGAGCTGTTCAGGGTGTACCCCGCCTTCGCCCACAGTCGGCTGAGATAGGCTCCAGCCTTCCCGTAACCATAATAGGATAAAGCAGTTCAGCGAATGAATGAATGAATGAAATATGCCATTGGGGTTATAAAAGCAAAAGTGTAATACATTGATTACTCTGAATGCACCTAATCTGATGGAACTTTTCGGGGGTTTTTTTGCAGTTGAAGCCTACATTGTCTCAACTCCACGCTGACTTCAAGTCATTCGAGCACCATTTCGAGTGGTTGAACAAGGTGGCACAGAAGCACCATCACTCCTCATCATCAAAGCTAGGCGAAATGATCTCACACATTAAGAGCCTCATCAGCCTGCTACAGCGCCAGGTAACCAAAACACACAACCTGCTATATACCTGCATATCTCCGGGTACTCTAAACCATCAGTTAGGACCTCACGCTCAGTGCAGAAATTAAATAAATAAATAAAACACAGCTGTAGGTGGGCGCCATAGCATTTAGTCTCTATTGACATCCCTTTCTCCACACCTGTTTTCAGATGTTACAAGTGGATGCCCCTCGGATTCCTGTACCTTCTCCCTCCCTCCCTACCCACCTCACATCCCAGTGGGAGATGAATCAGTCTTCCCAGGTGCTTCTTCAGAGGTTCAGGCTTTTCTGTGATTGGGCGGCACGTGCTTTCCTCAGCCTCAAGTCCAAAATGCAGGCGTGAGGGCTGCCGTCAACCCCGCAGCCGATTCCAACCCACCATTTCTACACTACGGCAAATGGCATCCTGTCCAGCCAGTCCTCTGTCCCTCTACGAACTACCAGCCTGTTGCATATGTGAGCTGATCAAATGGCAGAGTCATCACTGATCTGTAGTCATTGGCACATTGTAGCCACAGTGCAAACATTAGAACTCCACCCGTCTGTCACGGCTGTGAGTGTTTGGACTACAGCGACACATCACTGCCAACAGCCTGCTTCTAATCATCTGCATAATTTCATCTATATTTGTTTCTTTTCACGCTCTTCATTTTTAAAAATTCATCTTATTCATTATTTATGTATTTATTTATTTATTGAGCGGTTATTTAGTTATTTATTTGGTGTCATTATTTATTTGATTATTTGAGAAAATAACCCAGTCATTTCCTTTACCAGTTATGTTTAAGAGTAAAATGTACTGTCTTCCTGTTTTCCATCTTTCTCTCTAGCCATTCTTCCAACAATCTGTTGATATGCCTCCTATTTAACAAATTATATTCTTGTTCATGTCTCTTCTTTTGGGGATGCATTTCATGAGTTCACGATTGTTAGATTGTTTTGCCACTAGATGTAGCAATATTGCTGGGTTTGTAAGGTGTCTGTTAGCGTAAGATGATGATAAAGGGGGGAGGGGGGGTGTCAGGAAGCACTGACCCACACCATTGCTGCCTTTTTTTCTCCTTTTTTTTGGCTCCTTCTTTGCACAGTATATTTGGGTTTGTGTTTTGGATCCTCTGATTCAGAAGATGTGTTTTGATGGCTAACCTGCTCAAGCAATGCTAAATGAAAGAAAAGAAACAACCCAAGCCTTAAAATACTATGTATTGTGATATCGTGATTATTTGGTAATGTACAGGTGTACATACATCATCCTGAATGTAAATTGTTATGTACAGCGCAAATGTGTATTATATTATAGTTTTCTATGATATAAGGCCCCTTGCTCTGGCAATTGTATCGCAATATCAAAATTATTCTGTTTAAATTTTTTTTTTTAGCATTTTGAAATACTATTTATTATGTTTTCATGTTATTTATTTTCACTGAATAGAAGCAAGCCTTCTGTAATTTTTATACTTTTATACTACTTATAATCAGACTTTATCATTGCTATTGAAATTTTAATGTTCTACTGCATTGCCTCACATGCTGTAAGTGACATTGCTGTTTGACAGAAAAGTGTCAAGAGTGTGTCAGATACAATAAAGGAGATTAGTATGCAAACTACTGAAGTTTATTTTGTAATAAGTAGCGAATACGTAGCTAAACTATCACCTGTTTTTAGCGCTGAGGTTATATGTTAGGTTCCTGGTCCTGAGTGCCCTGTCCTGAACGATTTAGTGTCTTCTCTGGTTTTAAAGGTGCACATTTACTAGTGAATATCCGATGTGTTTTATCTTCTATTATCAGTTCATTTTGGCTGAATACAAAAGTTTCCTGCAGAAACAACCCTGGCTCACAGGCTTAGTATCTCTTATTCACCTGTCTTACATGTTACGTTGGTTCTGTGTCTGTTTATAATAACAATAACATTAATGATAACAAGAACATGAAAAATAAAACAAAAATCTGTTGGACACCAAGTACACAGACCATCATTCCCACTGCAGGGGTTATTGGCACTCGTGTACAGGAGTAAGCAAAAGGTTTCAGAAAGACATTATAACTGGTTCCATTTTATTTCCAAGAGATAACACTGCATTTCATGTTAATTTAATATACCTGGTTAGTGAATGGGGAATAGAGGTTCGCATGTGCACAGCTAGAAAGCCTTGGGTTCGAGTCCCAGGCTTGGGCGTTTTTGGGTGGAGTTTGCATGTTCTCCCTGTGGGCACACATTAGAGTAATTGGCTGTTCCAAATTGCGCCTAGGTGTGAGGGTGAATAGTTGTGTGTTGGCCCTACAATGGTCTGGCAAGCTGTTCAGGGTGTACCTCACCTTTTCCCAGTGATGGCTGAGATAGGCTCCAGCCTCCCGCAACCCTAGCAGGTATAAATGGTTTGGCAAATGATTTAATGAGTGAGTGAGTGAGAATATGTAAATGCACTTGTGTTATGCTCTAAGGGTTACTCAGATCATTTGGGTCATGGTGACAAGTTTTGTCATTGGGACAAGTGTGTAACGTCTGAGCATTCCAGAATTCTGTCCTACATAAGGGGAACTGACTGTTTTGTCCCACAATAGGGGAACTGACTGTTCCATAGGTGTGAGTGTGTGTGTGTGTGTGTTGGTCCTGCGATGGTCTGGGGAGCTGTTCAAGGTGTTCCCTCGCCCAGTGTCGACGAAGATGGGCTTGCGACCCTAATAGGATTAAGCGGTTCAGCAAATAAGTGAGTGAATGAGTGAAAGGGTCCCTTTACCACACCTGATTTAACTACCAGCCGTCCTTGATGTAAAATGGATAAACAAATACTAGAACGTGCAGGACAGGCGGTAGCCCAGGACCGTGGATGGGAACCTGCACTTTAGGCCTCGCCTCTATTTTACATAAACTACATTTCCCAGTAACAATGAAACACACACTGATACTCACAGCGTCCGTTATGCACTAATTGGTATGCTGTGAAATAGGAATAGTAACGATATACGGCCCGACAGGAGGATTATTATAAGCTGAATATCTCTTGAAAGTCTCTTTGAAGATATTTAGTATCAATGTATCCGCGTTGGTCTGGTGGACCAATAAGACGCGCGGGTTCGGAGGAAGAACCGACCAATAGCGTGCGTTGTTGCTGCGAGCCGGAAGCAGGTGGGTGACTGCTGGTTAGTTTGTGCTCGACATTATTGTTAAGGTTGTATGGACTATCACTGCGGACTTCAGCCACATTTCAATACAACTGTTAAGTAAACATAATAATTACAGTCACGTGACATATGCCGTGCGAATGTATAGAAATATCGGGAAATTCTGCGACGAGAGAAAAACCAAGACGGACAGGGAGAAGGATGCGGGAAGGCCGGCTCGTGCCTGGAAGAATACACGCTCACATCGGTAAGAGCGGATTGAATTATATATGTGTACAACACTATTTGTTAGGGGGTGTGTGTGTCTGGGATTTGATTTGAGTAGTGTTAATCTTGGGGTTTTAATTTTCCCCGAGACAACGCAGCAGGACACCGATACAGAACAGGAGGGAGGGACGGGGGGAGGAGGAGGAGGGACGGGGAGGGGGGTTTAAAGGGGAAATGCTGATCAGTTATTATCCAAATTATTTAGAACATTTTACTCATTTACATACAGTAATATACAGAGGTCTTGGGTACAAGCATGTAGTGCAAAGGGGTCTTTAACAATAATGAAATTAAACGTTTCTACTTTTCAAACAAACATAAAATACTATAAACAGTAATAAATGAAATAAAGTCAGTATTTGGTGGGTTTGGTTTTAAACCCTCTGGTTTATAAAACAAAAAAAAAACAAAAAAAATCTCAATTGAACCACACACCAGAGGTACAACTGTGACACATTCATTCAATTTCTGAACCGCTTAATCCTAAGTAGGGTCGCGGGGAGGCTGGCAGCCGACTCTGGCCGAGGGCAGAGTACACCCTGGACAGCTCGCCAGGCCATCGCAGGGTGTATGTATATGTATGTATATATGTATATTTGTGTGTGTGTGTGTGTGTGTGTGTGTATATAGATATAGATATATGTATGTAATGATGTCATAATTTAGTTTCCAGTTCGAAAATCCAAATACATGGAATTCTAGCTATTGTCCACAAGAACAAGTCTACCAAGTTTCAGGTGATACCGTCCACAACAACACCAACAAGAAGGTGACAAAGAGTTTGATACCAGATAACTCTTGTGTAACAAGTAGTCTAAAATATAGTTTGTGCAGTTTCATATAGAAACGAGCTGTAGGTTTTCCTGAGCATGTTTTGGAACCATCCACGTCTCTTCTGGAGATTTTGACCGTCACACTTGCTTCCTATTTTTGCATGGAAATCCAGTATCCTTCATTAATTGCTCTCTTAGGCAGTATGCTGCTATGTAGCACTTAATTGTTGTCCTGGAAAACTAAAGGATTTTGTACTGACTTGATAACAAGTCTGTTTAGGTCAAGTAACCATGAATCAGAATGTGACTTTGTGGTTGTAAAATAATTAAGAATGATCTCTATGCTGTGATTACATAAGTGGTATTATGTATATTTATACAGTTCTGGCAACTGAAGACGTGAAGAAGATACAGTACTCATTTCAGCTTGGATACACAGCAACAGCACTCCAATAAACATCCGCAATGGCTGCCATAAACCGTGAGGATCCACAAGACTAGCAATCTGCTCTACATCCCAGAGCATCCTTCTCTGTTTGTAGGGTACAATGGCCAACTCTGTTGCTACCCTCGTCCAAACGGAGCTTCTTCCTAGCCAGACACCTTCATCCCTCTCTCCTTTATCTTCTCTTATTCCCTCGGTGGATGAAGAGGATAACAATGACGAGAAAGGTGGACAGGGAGAGAAAGGGACAGAAACCATCGTTCTTACAGGAGTTGAGATGGTGACATCGTTAACGTCTCCAGGGACCATGGGGTCCCAAAATCCTGAACACCCCTTTCAGTGCTTGGATTGTGGGAAGAGTTTTAAGTGGTCTTCCAGGTTAGCACATCATCAGCGTAGCCATAAGAACGAGAGGCCGTATCGCTGTAACCTCTGCCCCAAGGCTTTCAAAGGCTCATCTGCTCTGCTTTATCACCAGAGGTAAGATGTTAAATGGTTCATTTCCAGATCTGAATAATGTGGTGATGTGATTCAAGTTAATGTTGATTGTCACATGTAGTTTTAGTGCATCTCTGAGTGAAACATGAGCTTCATGAATTAACAATGCCCAACAGGATGAATTCGATTTGTAATATGATTTTTATGTATTTTTTTCTAGGTCCCATTCAGGAGAGAAGCCTTATAAATGTGAGGATTGTGGTAAAGCATTTAAGCGCTCATCTCTTCTTCAGGTGAGCAATACCTGCCAGTATCCAGGCCAGTGAGGTCTTGTCTAAGATTCCACAACAGAAGCATAACAGACCTACCATTTGCACATGAATAGATGCATACTGGCCCTGTTTACATTTGGTTTGAAAATGTGTTTTGGGCGGTCGAACCACAAGTTGACAGCCGAGACACGTGGCTGTTTACACCAGTACCCAATATACGATGCCAAAATGTTCAGCTGACCATATTTGCTGTCACTTCCACTGGAAGGTCAAAGGGCTCCATGTACACATTTGATGGCAGTCTTTGTTGCCAGACGAGTGTCATTTGTTTAGAACTGGTTAGCTAAGACAAAGCTAATGTTTTACAAGAACTAATACATACGTATGGGCTCTTTTTGCAACTTGCAGGAGGCACGCTATCACCAAAACAACAACCACGAGCTGCAGTAATGTTCACGGTACACATGTGGACACATGGGACACATTTGCATTTATATTACAAAAGATATGTGGTGAAATTTGTCCCAGAACACCTTGGAAAATGGTTGGACTGGATGAGGCCATAACGATTCTTGGTGATCGTTTACACCACTTCTATTTACTGTGGTCCTTTTATGACTCAGTTGCCCATGACGCATTTTAAAAACAAGTGTAAGCAGAGTTTTTGAATAATAACAATATATACTGCTCAAAAAAATAAAGGGAACACTAAAATAACACATCCTAGATCTGAATGAATGAAATATTCTTATTA
>JBCNYH010000001.1:33716108-33742891 GCA_039654325.1 Tandanus tandanus | reverse complement strand
TTTCACAGAAGTGTGATTGACTTGGAGTTACATTGTGTTGTTTAAGTGTTCCCTTTATTTTTTTGAGCAGTGTATAATTTAACTGTTACTTTGTTATTAGGATTTAATGAGTGGAGGAGGAGAAGGTATGTGTTCCGCTGCAACTGAACTCAGGGTTTACTTTCTGTTAATTGTCTTTTCAAATTTAGGTCCATCGCAGTGTGCATACAGGTTTGCGTACCTTCCAGTGCCCCTACTGCCCTCTCACTTTCAAGTGGAGTTCTCACTACCAATATCACCTTCGCCAACACACAGGAGAGTGCCCTTATCCGTGTGACCGATGTCCCAAAGCCTTCAAGAACTCCAGCAGCCTTCGTAGGCACAAGAACGTTCATTTGGGTGTCAAGCCTTACGTCTGTATGGTGTGCAATAAGGCTTTCAGCCAGTCAACCAACCTTAGGCAACATATGCGCATACATACGGGCGAGAGGCCCTACGTATGTGGTGATTGTGGTCGCAGCTTCACACACTCCTCCAACCTTGCACTTCATCGCAACTCCCACATAGAGGTCAAGTCTCAGGGTGGGGGTAAGACAGGAAAGGTAGGGTCACAGACGAGCGTGGAGGTGGTACTTGAAGGGACGACGTCAGAAGATTTGAAGGCGGTTGAAATGACATTATCGGACATGGTGGGCCTTGTGGGTGGGCAGCAGGGAGGAACTAGTCAGGTTTTCCTATCTCACCACGTGCCCTCTGCCTGTACACCATCCCCGGCTGAAGGCAGTCAAAATGTCCTGACAGCCTCAGGCTCAGAGCTTGTACAGGTGAGCATGGAGGAATCAACAGAAACTGGTGCTAATGTGCTGTTGTACAGCTGCGGCAGCTGCAATGAGACATTTGGCACCCAAACTCACCTGGAAGAACATCAGGCCTTGCATCTGCACAGCTTGGGGACAGGTAATGGGGTTGAAGACACCAGAGGTGATGGAATAGAGACTCAAGGAGGTAGGGTTTCATTGGTTGGGATGGCCCCTTTGTTGGCAGACTTTGAGGAGGTGGTGGAAACGACAACAGTACCAGAGTGTGGGCAGGGGACGGAACTGCTTGGGTTAGGTGATATTGGTGGTGGATCTGGTCAAGTTCAGTATGATTTGCTCCAGAGCTTCACCAGCTCGGTGGCCCAGATGCCCTCCGATGACACCGCATCCATAGTGGACCACACAGGGGCTACATTGCCAGAGTGTGCCTACTGTGGTAAAAGCTTCAAGAACACCAGCTCGATGAGCAGACACATGGCACAGGTGAGTGATACTCTTAGGTTCTATCCTGGTTCAGAATTGTACAGTATTAGTGTCCTATAACTGGAAAGAAGACTACAAGAATAACAAAGAATGCGGTTGTTATAACTGTTAATGTGAAATTTTCTCTGGATTGTCCTTTAACCAGGTGCACCCTCTGGCGCTGTCCCAGTCCAGATCTCAGTTCAGCTGCTCGGTGTGTGAACGCTCCTTCCCTCTGCTGTCATCACTTCTCAACCACCAGCTTTCACACACTGAGGAGCAGAGACTGCTTGCCGAGGCAGAGGCTGAAATTGTTTGCCCACCCTCACTGTCACTCTCACTGCCCCTGTCTTCCTCGTCCTCTGCCAAGAGAGAGGGGGATGAGGGGGAGGGAGAAAGGGAGATCCATGTCAGCCTCATTGCTGTCACAGAAGAGGGAGAGAAGCAAGCCGTGAAACCAGCCAATAGGGCATCAGGGAAGGCAGGAAGAAGAGGAGGTGGGAACAAGGGCGCAGTTCCAAATAACGGTGAGCTTTATTGACTCCTCAGAAGATGAGTGGATGCTGATTTATTCTTCAGCTGATTTGTGAAACTAGTAAAATCTACAATGTCACTTGTGATTATTTGCTAGCAGAAAATTAGCTGCAACATTCATAAAAATTGGCAGGTTAATTCTATTTTGGTTATGTAGTACCAATGCAAAATTGTTGGGACTGCAAGTAATTCTCCTCTAAGGGTCATATCATTTCTGACAGCTCTTAATTTTGCCTTTTTTTTTCTTAACAGAAAGGCCATATCGGTGCTTACAATGTGGGAAATCCTTTAAGGGTTCATCAGGTCTGCGCTACCACATGAGAGATCATACGGGAGAAAGACCGTACCGCTGCACTGAGTGTGGAAAGAGCTTTAAGCGTTCTTCACTACTGTCCATTCATCAAAGGGTAAACATGCTGGCATGCTCCTTAGGTCATATGATTACACTGACAAAGTTGGTTATTGCATTAAGGTTAGAATACTTGAGCTTTCTTTGAGTTTCATTCAGGCTTTTAATTTAGAAATTATATTTTGTCCATATCTTGGTATTCTTTTATGAGACGAATTATAGTATCGTTGCCATTGGATAAGTTGAATGAATATTACACGATAGGCACGTGCTAGTATTCCTCCTCATAGATATTATATAATATAGATAGGCCACACCCTGTGGCAAATGGCTCTGTCTGTCTGCCATCTTGGTTAGTTACAATTTACAGCAAAGCACTGCAGCCCTGAGCCGTCAATATTATTTTTGAAATATTTATGCTCTTGTAAGCATAGAGATAGAGGACTAAAACTGCATAAATATTGAGAACATTAAATGCAGCTTCAATACAGCAGAGCCATCTGTGGTGGGTGATAGCCTATCTGTCAATGATATCTTTGTTCCTCCTCTGCCCCTTCTTTCAGACAAAGCTAGTGAGAGAGTGGCTGCCCACTTTCAAAACTCCATATTCGTTGTAAAAATCCGATAAAGTTGCATCTGGTTAAAAAAAACAAAAAAACCCTCGACCGCATCATTCTATGCATCATACTTTATCTCATTCTGTAATTGCTTATAATTTTTCTGATTTTATGTCCTAGTTATCAGTGAAGGCGATGCTTTTATTTCACCTGTTTACTTATAATTATTTTAAATGCTGACACAGATACGAGCTTTCAGGTTGTTTTCTGTTGTGTGTGCAGGTGCACACAGGAGTGCGAGCCTTCCAGTGTCCCTATTGCCCTTTGACCTTCAAATGGAGTTCGCATTACCAGTACCACTTGCGGCAGCACACTGGTGAGCGGCCTTACGTGTGCCAGGAGTGTGGCAAATCATTCAAGAACACCAGCTGTCTGCGGCGGCACAGCCAGTTGCACTCGGGCTTGCGACCACATGCCTGCTCTGTGTGCGGCAAGGCGTTTTCGCAAACCTCCAACCTGAAGCAACATGAACGCACACACTCGGGTGAGAGGCCTTTCCAATGTGCGCAGTGCCACAAGAGTTTCACACACTCCTCCAATCTTCAGCTTCACCTACGTACACACTCCTCACGCAAAGACTACAAGTGTCAGCGCTGCGGCAAAGAGTTTGTCATGCACTCTTACCTGCAGAGGCACCTGCGGACCCATAGCAGCGATGGAGGAGCCCCGTGCACAAAAGAAGCAGGGAAAACCACTAAGAACGTCAGTGGGACTTCAGAGATGTCATCCACTACTCTGAGTCTAAATATGAATTCAGCAGGAGGGCTCAGTTCTCTGTTTTCTAATGAAGGGAATTCCACACTCATTCTTTCACCATCAAATTTGGACATTCCTCCAAACACGTCACAAAATTATTTCATGATCCAAACACCCACAGGACTACAGCTGATCCCGCTGTCCAATCCAACACCCACACAGCCTGTCCCCGCCCCTCCTCCACCTCCTCCTCCACCTCCACCACCACAACCGCCATCCCAGAACTTTCTGCTTCTACAGTGCCAATCCACCAATGGGAGCCAGCCGAGTCTAATTCTTGTGCCAACAGCATCCAATATGAATGCTCTTCCTGCTCCCTCAGCTCCACAGCCCCTCCCCTTGGTTCAAACCATACCAGCACTACCACAGATGGCTACTTTAGCTCCAGCCCAAACCCAGATATCACAGATTCAGCCACTCCAGCCCCAGCAGAGGTTTATTTTTACCAACAACAATGCTCCCCTCATCACAGCCCCGCCCCAAAACACAACAGCCATTACTAGACCAATTTTAGGAACGCTTAGCCACACCAGGAGCCCTAGAGCGAGGCGTGGACGCAAAACTAAAACACAGAAATCTGGGTCCTTGGGGCAGACAGCATTAGTCCCTGCAACTCAAGGGTTAGTTCCTTCCACTATTTTAACAACCACAACTACTGCTTCAGTTACATCTCCAAGAACCTTGTCCCAGCAACATGTTCCAACAACTGATCCTCCACTGAGCCACAATTCAGATTCTATGCATGATACTCCCTCTGCCCCTGCTACTGTCACTGTATCAACAGTGACCCCGACGACACCTTCAACGGACAGCCACTGTATATTGACAGATAACCACCAAAATGCTTTATCTGCAGACGAAGTGGAGAAACTTCCAGAGCCGCTACCAGAAGAGCGCTTTGTTCTGTGTTTTAAGAAGGAGACTGAGGAGAGCGAGCAAGGAGATGGGATGGAGGTGAAAGTGGAGATGAATGAGGGGGTGGAGGGAGAACGGTCGTATGTGTTACATTTTGAAGGAGAAAGTGAACGAGGGGCAGAAGGATGTGAAGAGGGTGTAAAAAAATCATATGTTCTCCGATTTCAGTCAGAGGAAGAGATGGAGGGAGATGGAGAAAAGGAGAAGACTGGGATGGTTTCACTTAACTTGCTTCAAGGTTGGAGTGGAGCGAGGAGTGAAACAATGGAAGGATTTGAAGATGATGTCGGAGTGGAAGAGAAAGCATTTGTTCTTCATTTCCAACCTGATCCTCCGAGTGATGAAGATATCCCACCAAATGCTGGCTTTCCTGAATGCCCGAGTGAAGATTTGGGTCTTTCTTGCCATCCTGCCCAATCTCTAATGCCTCTTGGTGGACAGGAGGTTGTGTTCGAATTAGGTAGTGAGGCCAAAATAGCTGCAGACACAGTCAGTGGCGAAAGTGTTCAGATGATTGCAGTAATAGAAGGTGGAGGCAGCGGCTCAGAAACAGGGGCCAGTTTTACTAATCCTGTAGGAGTCACTGGACCAGGACCAGGGCAGATGGGGAACATATTCCAGTTAGAGGGAGGAGAAGGTATTGTTATTATTGAGGTTAGTACCAGCAGTTTGACAGAAGGAACAGAAGGCATTTCGGTAGGATTAAGGAACATGGATAAAGAAGACACCGCGTCACAAGAAGTGGCATCAGAGGAGCAGAAGATATTGGAAAGCGAGAGCAGGCTATCAGCCAGTGTGAATGGGACCTAAGACTACACTCAGAATATCAAAATGAAGCCTGTGTATTGCTCTGACAACACATGGCCCTACTAACCATTGCACACTACTAACTACCAGCAGCCTGAATCTTTGATGACACACTGATTTTTAATCATGCCTTTTATGATCCAGATGACTAGACCTAAAGCAGTCATTTCAGCCTCCGACTTTTAGAAAATGAAATGGAGATGAAGGCCATGCTGTATTGCAAGAATTAACAGGCACATGCATGGTAAAATAGCTTTTGCTGCAATGATTGATCTTTTTTTTTTTTTTTTTATAAATGTTGTCCTCTTACTTCAGGCTCCCCTAGTGTTCTGAGCACTGCATTACCTAGAATAAGGTGAGAGTTACTCACCAGCCTATAGAGGGAGTCCTTTCATAGACCACACAGCAGATATTAACCCTCTGTTAACCAAGTCCCTTTTTAATTGTGTCAAAATTATTTCCCTAGGCAAAAATGTTGATTTTGGGCCAATATTTTTTGGGGAAGGGGGATTTCTAGGCTGTTAACCCTTTCACTTCATGTAGCAGATATGCTACGCTGGTTAATAAAGGGTTAACTGAAAAACTGCACTTAGATGGTGAATTGAAGAGGAGTTGCTGAAGAATGTTGGACAACTATAAACTAATATGCTGTCATGTTGACAGCCAAAGTGTATCATGAAGAAGAACTGTGAATATGTCTATAGTCTGTTTAGTATATCACTATAATTGTTGATATTAGTAAATTATTATGTTGAACAAATGCTGTCCATGTGGTGTTTTATTTTTATTTTATTTTATTAATTTTTTTTACTTATTAGCTCATCCAGCCATAGGCCTGATAAGCTTGTTCTGTAGCTATGTGGCATCTGTCCCCAATTTTCAAAATTTTATTACTATTCTTTTTTTTACATTTTATACTGTATTAATCCCGCAAGGAAAACTTTGACTTCTGCATTTAACCCATCTAAAGTGAGCACGCAAACACTGAGTGCACACACACACTCGGAGCAGTGGGCTCCCGGAGAGTACACATCGCGGCACCCGGAGAGTAGATAGAGGTTAGGTGCCTTGCTCAAGGACACTTCAGCCATGAAGGTAGAGGAAGGGAAGGTGCAGCTCACTCCCCTGCCACCACACACATTTTTCCCTGCTGGTTCAGGAATCAAACCAGCGACCTTTCAGTCCCAAAACTGCTTCTCTGATCATTAGACCACTGCTGCCCCAACCCCAAAATGCTTTTGTTTGTTTTATCTGATAAGGCTAGGTGTGGGCTTTCAATCGCCTACACAGAATGAAAAAATTTATTCATTATGCAAACTTTTTTAAAATCTCAAAAAGTGCTTCTTCTCCTTTGTTTCTAGACTAGTTTGAATTCTGTTTGCTTCTTCTGATCGAGCATCCTTCTGTTCACTTCTATTCCCCAATTTAATAAACGTTTTTCTTCTTTTATCTGCAGAATTGAAAATGTTTACATAAATTTATCATCATGATTGCTCTCATAAATGCACTTATCAAATGCATTATGACACAAATAAATAAAATTATGTGATGCTTGTCCCTATAAACATTAAGTCAAATACCAGTAATCACTTATTTGCTGAACTGCTTAATCCTACTGTTAGAGTCACAGGGAGGCTGGAGCCTATCTCAGCTGACACCTGGGTGATGGTGGGATACACTCTGAACAGCTCACCTGACCATTGCAGGGCCAACACACACACACACACACACACACAACCATCCACACTCACATTCACACCTACAGGCAATTTGGAACAGCCAAGTAGCCTAATGTGCATGTCTTTGTAATGTGGAGTACCTGTCAGAAACACACTCAAGCACAGGGAGAACATGCAAACTCCACAAAGAAACGCCTGAGCCTGGGATTCGAACCCAGGACCTTCTTCCTGTGAGGTCGGCGTGCTAACTACAACGCCACTGTACCACTCCAAATACCTGCACTTGCTGAAAATTACAAAAAAAAAACAAAATAAAAAAGATATAAAATCAATGTCTGTGATGTTTACAGCCCATTCTTTTCACATATTATATATTTATGCATCACAGGTTCCCAACCCTGGTCCTGGTGGACCCCCGTCCTGCACATTCAAGACATAAAGAGCTGTTAATAAGTTAAATGAGGTGTGATGGAAACTAAAAAAACACTAAAAGGTGCACGGCTGGGAGTCCTGCAGTTTCAGGGGTGGGAACCCCTGACTGATGACCTCTAGGCTTGTGAAGGGCTGGTAGGTTTGATGCTCGTGCTGCTTTTACGCTCCGTATACGCTACGCTGCTTTGGAATTCACAGAGAGCGGATACGCTGACAGCGCGCTTGGCGTGTAGCGGTAGCACCGTAGCTCTTCGACGCTATGAGAGCTTGTGGGCACAATGCACGCTTGGAAATTGTCTGAACCTTTATTCCTGAGGTAAGTGGGTCAGTCGCTGGCCTGGTACACAGCACAGGGCCGGTTTAAACAGGAGATAATTTCCATTTTGAAAGCTTTTAATGAAATAACTCGGAAGCGGTGCACAGCTAATGATAGTGATGCCACGCTGTAAACAATAACAATAATCAAATAAACATCTTATAGTGCAGCGCGGTTCGCCTTCATGAAGGTAAAAGACTTGTATTCATTCGAGAAGTATATATTTTGTGCATGCAGCGCTATAATCTGTGTTAAAGTGATTTAAAAGCCGTTAAATCCTTCCCTTCTTGTCTTGTTTCAACCCCCAGCTCCATATTTGGTAATACCTGATAATCCTGTCGGCCTAACGTGCTACAGACCCTAAATAGATCCAACCAAAGGCATGTAAACACAATATGGCATTTACTGACAGAGTTAGAACAAACGACTCAGTGATTCTTCCTGGGCTTTTTTTATTTGACGGTAAACAAACTGTAGCCCAATTCCCATCCCTTTTTCCCACATCCCACAATCCAGCATCTAAAAGGTATATGACGTCATCACCACAAAACGAGTCTTAATTCACCAAATTGACTTTCTGAGCTATGTGCTTAAGTGGAATATGCTGAAGTCTTATTTCATACTGCTGTGTATTTATTTATTAGTTGTTTTTAATGGTTAGGATCATGGTTAGGTTAGAATATTTAATGGAACGAGTTTCCAGTGTCAGTGCTTTAAGGGTCAGTCATTTTTCTACCAGGGATTTCGCTTGCAGCAGAGTGGCGTAGTGGGTAGCATGTCCGCCTCACAGCAAGAAGTTCCTGGACTCAGCGAGGGCGTTTCTGTGTGGAGTTTGCATGTTCTCCCCGTGCTTGTATGGGTTTTCTGGTTTCCTCCCAGGCCCCACCCAGCTAAACTGGTATCGGGGGCATAGTGGTTAGCACCCGCATCCTAGATTTCAGCCCCGTAGTCAACTCTGTGGCCTGTATGTTTTCATGTTCTCCCCATACTTGTGTGGGTTTCCTCCAGGTGCTCTGGATTTCTCAGTCCAAACATCAGGCTAACTGGCTGTTCCAAATTGACCCTAGGTGTGAGTGTGAATGGTTGTGTGTATGTTGGCTCTGCAATTGTCTGGGGAGCTGTTCAGGGTGCACCCTGCCTTCGCCCGGTGTCAGCTGATGGGCACCAGCGTGACCCTAGTAGGATTAAGCGGTTCGGCAAATGAGTGAGTGAGAACTGTGGAATTCACATGTTTGCAACAACCCATAAAATAATAAATTAATAAAAATTGGACAACATTTAATGAATATATGACGCAAAATTGAAATGAATTCAAATTAATTTCTTCTTAAGACTTTTCGAGAAAAGTCATTTTACTCAGAAAGTCAGTTTGCTGCATTAAGTGGTGATCGGTCACCGATAAATTCATTGGTAACCCTTCAGCGCTTCCAAGTGGTGGTGTTATTACTCTGTGTCTTCAGGACCTGGGTGTGAATTACTATATAGATTGAATAAGATGGCGCACTTGGACCTGGGAAATGTAGTGCTTCGGCGGATGAGAGAGGAGGACATAGAGGCTGTAAAGGCTCTTATAAAGGTATGTTTTTATTCATCAGATCCCTGTCGTGTAGATTTGTTTTAGTTTCATTTGTCTGTCTTTGGCTAATATGTACAAAAATAATTTTGCCTCATTCACAAGACACAATTTCTTCTCTCTGCTCCTTTCACTCTTTCCTGGTCATGTACAGCAAGGATGTGAGGGGATGGAGAACCGGCTCATACTGCACCTCCTCACTAGACCACTGGCAGTCCTCCTGCTCGCCACAGTCTCTTCTGTGCTCCGCTTTATCGTGCACTCCTTTATGCTAGCCCTGTTCATACCTGTTTTTCTTCTGATCGTGTACCTCAAGCTCACCATCCCACGGTCTATGGGCATCCTGGGCTCCAGCAGACCTTACTGGGACTACCTGGGCTGCAGTTACCATGCTAGGTCCCAACCAGACCTACCAAATCCCCATGCTGCCACAGCCAAACTGGTTACTAATCAGGAGAAAGCCAAACGTCGCAAGAAAGCCAAAGAGAAGTATAAGAGCAAAGAGGCAGAGAAAGGGAAGGCTGAAGACAGGGAGATGGTGGATGAAGATGATCTGAAGGAGCGGGCACGTGTTGCAGGGGAGATGTGGGTCGCAGAGAGCGATGGCGAGGTGCTTGGCTGTGTTGCTCGAGATGGTTGGAGCAGGCATGGTGTGTACCGTATCTGTAGACTAGTAGTGCAGAGCTGGTACCGTAGAGAGGGGCTTGGCAGGCTGCTAGTCCAGAGCCTGGAATCCCATGCCATGCAGAGCGGAGTACGCAGGGTCTATGCTCATGTCCCCTTCCCATCTAAAGTAGGGGAGGCCTTCTTCAGAAAACTGGGCTACCGTCTCCAAGGAGAAACGTCTGGGGTGGAAGGTGAAGAGGAGGAAGATTACGAGGAACCAGGAAAAAGCTGGTTGGGTTTTCCAGTCACAAAGGTGTTTGTTAAAGACTTATGAGTATAAATGGGCACGTTTTGTAACTGATCATTTTTGAAACTATGTGAAATCACTACAGTGAGTGACCTGCAATTTATTAATTTAAAACTGCAATATTTATTTATATTGTGTATTTATGTGGTATTTTTTTTTCCTCTCTGTTAAATTTATTTGAAACATTTCATGTGATTTTAGTTTTTAGTCCGTTTTCATACATGTTGCTGTACTGTAATAATTCTCCTGATCTGCCAGTTGTGTTTTTGTCTGAAATTGATATAAATAAATCTTCTCTGGGACTGGTTTTACTCAGGGGTACATTTTAACTAAGTAGTATTACTAGTCACAAAGCAGTTTTGATCTGAATGCTAAGGTTCAAAGTGAACAGTAAAGAGTTTTAAATATGAAAATGACTTGGATGCTGTCTTTTTCGAGATGTATAGCTGTTGGTTTCTCTGTTGCCAGGTAAAGATGTGCAGTCTGTGGTTCTGCTGTGGTAAACTGCATGACAGAAACAGGCTTACTATAGATGTCGACACAGATAAAGACAAAGGCTTGAAGAAAAGAGAACAAAGCATGCTGTATGTATGACTGTGCATTGCAGACTTTGTGCTAGCCATTAAACAGCAATAAGCAAGCATATATGTATTTGAAGTTGAAGCATGTGGTTACCTCTTTACCTTAACCGCACACAGTGAAATATATGTCTCACCTACTACCTCAGTCACCACCGGATGTTTGTACAGTTATGTGTATGTGGTGAGAGAGTGCACCTGGTGCAGCAGGAAACTTCAATGTCATGATTTGAAAATTCATCTTTTAGGCTGATGTGCAGAGGCATGCCAGTCAATTGAATGGTTTCCTGTCATTATCACTGACAATTGCCAAAATTATGCCTGCATGATAGGACAGGAATCAGCATCTAACAAAAAACAACCAAAAAAATATAGTTTATTCTGTAGTTTCTTTAAGAGGAGTGACAGATGCAGATGCAGGTAGCGGACTGTAGTGAACACTGGTGGACTTTCTTTGTGCTTCAGAGAAACCCACAAGATTTGATTCATTGTAATTAGACATGCCTGCAGGTTTTAGTTTTGCACTACACAGGTCACAGACTTGAATTGAGTAAGAAGTCTTTCTTATTCATTTCAAGGTCGGATTATTTTCTAAATGGGTCACAACAGAGAGCTAGGTCATTAACACGTTACTACTTCATTACCTTCTTTCATGCGAGTTGGCACCATGCCTTGTTTGTTGTGGGCTTTGTTTGTGCAGCCGCGCTGGAGCCCACATTAGTAAACACCTGCAAGTGTGTCCCCCCTAACCAAAGTGTACCTATTATTGTCTTCAGGAAACAGATGCAAGTTCACAGCTCTGGAAAAGTGTGTTTGGAGCTGTGGTTGAGTTTGTCTGCACGATAGGTCTTTGGGGGTGTGTTTGTGTGTATGTGTGTGTGGGAGGGTGGGTTTCGGAAAGAATGACTCTGCATTTCCTGCCCTAATTCGTTCATACGTGCTATGTCAATTGATGCATTGAAGCGCCTGTTGTCTAAGGTGTGTGTATGTGGGTGAGCGTGTGTGTGTGTGAAAGAAGACAGAGGTGAGATGGTGCTGTAATATTCTTAATTACTTACAAATTTTAAAATACTGGGTTTGTGTTCCCTTGTGCATAAACACATACTGATGATGATGATGATGATGATTAAGAAGGAAAAGAATTATATAAAATTTTGACATTACATTGTGCTCATCTTTCCTTTTGCTCTCCTGACTGCTCTCTTTATACAAACGCACACAAAAACTGAGCAATACAGCTGGACCTCTGAAAGATTTGTGGTCAGAGGCAGAATCGTGGGAGCAGACAGATGTAAAAAATCAGATCTATTACAATTTCGTCTTCTAATTCTCTTTCTACCACACACACACAAACAGATCAGAGGGAGCTCTCTGGGAAACGGTGATTTCCCTGACCACAGAGTGCATGAAAGGGTGGGTTAGAGTAAGACTCAGACATGAGCCAACTGTACTGTAAGTAGGAAAGGGTTTTGAAAACAATCGCACACGGTCAAAAATTTGCAGGCTACATTATAGCAGTGATATGTGTGCTTATGCATTCCATTGAGCACTTGTGACGTTATGTGGTCAGGCTGAATTTCTAGGCTCTCCTCTGTGGTAAAGGAGGTCTTAAGTGTGTGCTTGAATGTGTGTTTTAAAGGAAGAAGGTAATCTAGCTCTTCGGAAGCTTTTTTTTTTTTAAAGGGGCTCTAGATTTCTACTGGACTTACTTCATAGGAGATAAAGGGGAAAGACCCAGGTTTAAAAAAAAAAATCACTGGTTAAAAAAACACCAGAATGCTGAAGAAGGTATAAAGGGAATGATTAAAGGCCATGTGGGAAAAGTGAAGTGGAGGCTTCCTTGGTTGGGTGCAATGGCTCTGGAAATTTCCAGCTTGCCATGGTTACGCCACAGGCTGTGTTTTGTGACGCACATTTGTGAGTAAAAAAGGTTACAAGTCACGTCAAGCACTTAAGAGACTAATGCGCGGGGAAAGTGCTATTGTGTAAAAAGGGAAAAAAATATTTAAAAAAAAAAAAATTGGTTTTAAACATATTTTCAAATAAAAACTCCAAGGTTTTGTAATCTTATGATGCCTGCCACTGAAAAAGAAAGTGCTACTGTGTGCTAAAAAATCTTGGCGGTTCACTCACACATCTCAATTGCCGAACCGCTTAATCCTACTAGGGTCGCGGGGCTCAGCTGACACTGGGGGAAGGCAGGGTACACCCTGAACATCTCACCAGACTATCAAAGGGCCAACACAATCATTCACACTCATATTCACACCTAGGGGCGATTTGGAACAGCCAATTAGCCTAATGTGCATGTTGTTGGACTGCGGGAGGAAACTGGAGTACCCGGAGGAAACCCTCGCAAACACAGGGAGAACATGCAAGCTCCACACAGAAACACCTGGGAATCGAACCCAGGACCTTCTTGCTGTGAGCCGGACGTGCTAACCACTATGCCATCTCCTTGCAGTTAAAAAAAAAAAGCACTGAATTTTTGCATTTTAATGAAGCCATGTCAATGTCACGTAAAACTTGGCCAAATAAATAAACTTATCAAAATAAACTTTTGATAAATAGACACATAGGTAAGTTCAACACCTGATTGTCATTCCATTATTTATTACTCAATTTATCAAGTTATTTCCTAATGTTTGTTGTTTACAGTGAGGTTTAAACTGCTCTGCAGGCCCCTTTAAATAGAAGTTACTATTAATATGATTCTATGACAGTGTCAGTTAGAATAAACTCCAGCCCTCCCAACTGTGTTTGAAAACTGCCATCACCCAATCAGGGACCCCCTTTAACCCGACTGTATCAATATGTCACGCGTTTTCTATACCTCCTTCTTCCTCCACTTCACTTTCAAAACTCTCACTCATTTTTGCATGACTCAACCACTGAGCTGGTTTCATCTTTCGGAATGATGAGCAAGCTGGACAGGTGAGTGAACAAAAAAATCCCATACATAAAACTGAGAAAGCTAGTGTAAATGCTGTAAATGTGTATCCCCTAACACCTGCTGCTGGTGCAGAGTTCAGGAATAATGATTTCTTTCAAAAAATTTGCATTATGATAGTTTGAATGAAAATATGTTGTGCGATGCACGACAATACAATTTTCAAATGTTCTCAGCTATTATTAATAGAGGATGAAACTGAGAGTGCTAGATATGTGTGTGCTTGCATTGTGTGTGTGTGTGTGGGGGTTCACACAGTAAAATCTCTATATGTGTAGCTGTTGTTGTGTTGGAGCAGTTCCTTCATGCATGAATGCACAAGACATTTAAAGTTAAATAACCAAACCATGCCACTTATTTATCGAACTAATTAATTACCATGCTATTAACTATTTCTATGTATGTATTGATATTTTTTTAAAAAATACTAAAATTAATTCAATAAATTATAGAAGTTCAATAATATTTCTATCCCATTGCCATATACATTACATTTTCAACCTTGTATCATTTATTTCAATCCACCTTTGACATTCTGTAAAGACATCAAATGAAAAAATATCACTGATAATCTTCCACCCTAATTCTACATCACATAAGCATATTACAATATATTTTCTTATCATTCATGACTAATAATAGTTTTTTTGGTCCATTGTTTTTTGCTATAGTGTGCTTCTGACTCAGAG
Source organism: Tandanus tandanus (assembly GCA_039654325.1). NCBI lineage: Eukaryota > Metazoa > Chordata > Actinopteri > Siluriformes > Plotosidae > Tandanus > Tandanus tandanus. Next base: position 33,728,524 of record JBCNYH010000001.1, on the reverse strand, counting down.
GAAGTTTATTTACCACTATAAGAACGTACGCTGGGCACGTGGGAGGAACGAGACCTACCTTTGTTTTGTGGTCAAGAAACGCAACAGTCCTGACTCTCTTTCCTTTGACTTTGGACACCTCCGCAATCGCTCTGGCTGCCATGTTGAGGTGAGACATTTCCATGACACGTGCGACTGCAGGATCAAAAAGATTACCAGGATAAAATCAATGCAACGTAATCAACCCACAATAATCTTTGCTAGTTTGAAGTGGTTAGCATGACCGCCTCACAGCAAGAAGGGCCTGGGTCTGAGTCCCGGGCTTGGGTGTCTCTGTGTGGAGTCTCCCTGTGCTTGCGTGGGTTTCCTCCAGGTATTCCGGTTTCCTCCCACAATCCAAAGACATACACATCAGGCTAATTGGCTGTTCCAAATTGCCCCTAGGTGAGAGTGTGAATGGTTGTGTGTGTGTTGTCCTGCGATGGTCTAGCGAGCTGTTCAGGGTGTACCCCGCCTTTGCTCAGTGTCGGCTGAGATAGGCACCAGCATTTCCGTGACATTAGTAGTAGGATTAAGCGGTTCAGCAAATGAGTGAGACTGAGTGAGTTTGAAACAGAATAGTATCTCTATCACATGACTGGGCACAAACACAAATATCTACCATCAAAACAATCCCCATGTATGAATTAGTCTTTTAAGATCCTGCTTGATTTGCGAATAACTATAATGAAATGAAACATATATCCATAACAGTAAATAACTCGTATCATGGTTTTTCCTCCCCTCAGCTTCTCTTCTTGAGCTATCTTGGGGTACTGTGCCCGGGTTTCTTGGGTTCTGGTGTGGATGGAATCAGGGTGGGATATGCCATCACCTGGTTCTGTTCCTGGTCACCCTGTTCGAACTGTGCCCATCGACTTTCTCGCTTCATGTCACAGATGCCCAACCTGCGGCTGAGAATCTTTGTCTCACGCCTCTACTTCTGTGATAAGGAGGACAGTCAAGAGAGAGAGGGTCTCCGGTGCTTGCAGAGGGCAGGTGTACAAGTAACCGTCATGACCTATAAAGGTACAAATAAAATTATTCAATGCATGTAATATTTTTTACATCTTCTTTCACTAATGCTTTGTTAATTGCCTACCGTAAGTACATAAGCACAAATGAATCAGACTGAAATGAGGTGTTGTGCAGTCTGGAGTGATAATTGGGTTTAGCAATATGTTCCAACCTAATTTCATACAATTTTATGAATGAAGTCTTAAGATGGCCATTAACCACAGTCAGGGAGCCGTCTCAAGTGCAAAGATATATGAAGGGACCAGAAGGGTTTAGTTGTCCATTCACATGCAGAACAAGAGCACTCAGAGAGCACAAACCTCCACCAAGCTCAGCAATCCAACATATGAATAAAAAAAATCGTATCTCCACATGTTAAAGAATAATCCTGGATCAAGAATTTGATCATCCCCAAAGTTTAATGTGCTCCTTGTGCACCCTGAACAAGCTCACCAGACCATCTCAGGGACAACACACACAACCTTTCACACTCACATTCACACCTAGGATCAATTTGGAACAGCCAATTAGCCAAATGTGCATGTCTTTGAACTGTGGGAGGAAAACGGATTACCTGGCAAAAACCCATGCAAGCACAGGGAGAACATGCAAACTCGACACATAAACACGGGAATCGAACCCAGGACCTTCTTGCTGTGAGGCGAAAGTGTTAACCACTACGCCACCATAGCAATACACCAAATTTACTAGCCCAACATCCCGGGACTATTAACTTTTCCCATCAGGCTACCAAAATGTAACACCGCCCTGCCCGATAGGCTACGTAAAATTATAAAAATTTAAAAAGTCTATTTTTAGTTCAAATTTTGTTATTTGCAGAAATCAGGATCACGAAACAAGCAGCGTGATGCGTTTACAGGAAAGGTAACATTATTGGGTTTTGTTAGAGTCATAGAGAGAAATTCAAGAGAGATGATTTCTCCTGTAGGTTTTCTCTACTTCTCTGGGTTGTGTATAATAAGTTATCGTTCACAGAAATGTGGTGTGATTTTCATTTCATTGATTGTAGAAAAAGTGGTAAGAATTTGCACAGGTAGCTGATCACTTAAATGTGTGTGTGGGCAGTGAGGAGGAGGCGGTGCAAAAAAAAAAAAAAATTCAGAAGATTTTTCTACTGCACCTAATTTTCTACATTAAGAAATTGTCCTTTTTTTATTCGGGCTAATTATTGTTTTCAAGCTACGAAAATCTGAACAGTGCCTGCCCTAAAATGAAATTAAACTTAAACTTAACAAAAGCTTGCATGCTTAGTTTATGTCTATTTCTATTAAAACACATAGAAAATAAAAGCACACAATAATCTGTACACAAGGTACCTACACAAGTCACGTGATGCATACGACTACATGGCGCTGTATTCTTTTCTTTCATATGCACGGTCGGACTCTTGTATGTATATATGTGAACAGAAGCGGGTTTGATTTATACTTGTGCCTAATTTTATTTTTTTCAGAAGTTCACTCTTTTATATTTGATTTGTTAGTTCAATATCTGTATACTGTAATTATTGCCATAAAATTGCCTTGTATGAACTGACGGATTCTCGCGATTTCTCACTCATGCAAAAGTGAAACAGCAGCCTTTTCAAACTGGCCATGCAAACTCTCAGACAATTTCTAGCAGATTGCATTTGGTAATTTTGGGTACATTTGGAAATGTAAGTAAAAACCACCACGCGATGAAAATATACATATGTTCATGTGTAACAGGAGAGTTTGGATGGCTTTCTTTCACTTCATTTTAAGGACTACTAGGAATTTAGAAATTTTGCAAGCCTTGTACACACAGAGGGCCAGACCCCACTGATAACCCTCACTTTAACTGTTGTTTCTGCGCAGATTATTTTTATTGTTGGCAAACCTTTGTGGCTTGTAAAGAGAGGGCTTTTAAGTCTTGGGATGGCCTTCACCAGAACTCTATCAGACTGTCCCGGAAACTACAACGAATCCTACAGGTAGGAAAAGCCAAGTTCAACAGCCACATTTCACCTTGTTACAAGGTAACAAGGTCGAGTTAGAACGAACACTCACTCACTTACTCACTCACTCACTCATTTGCTGAATTGCTTAATCCTATTAGGGTTGCGAGGAGGCTGAAGCCTACCTCAGCCGACACTGGGCAAAGGCGGGGTACACCCTAAACAGCTCACCAGACCATCACAGGGCCAACACACACACAACCATTCAGACTCACATCCACAGCTAGGGACAATTTGGAACAGCCATTTAGCCTTATGTGCATGTCTTTGGACTGTGGGAGGAAACCGGAGCACCCGGAGGAAACCCATGCAAGTACAGGAAGAAGATGCAAAGTCCACAGGGAAATGCCAAGCCAAGCCAAGCCCTGGTGAGTTAGAACAGTGTGAATATTTCACAAGTTCATTCACATACAGTTAATCTTCTGTGTTTTTGTCTCTACAGCCTAGTGAACCTGAAGACTTGAGAGATGGCTTCGCTCTGCTGGGATTTTGATAACATGAGAGTTTACATGAAAATGTATGGTGCTGTGAAAACAAAATTCCTGAGACTTGAATCACTGAAACATTAATATTTCTCAATAGCATTATGGTATAGATGACGGCGTTTGGAGGTGCTGGGTGGGTGCTACTTTTTTTTTGTTTTTTTATAATAAAACTACAATAAAAAAAAATTCACATAGCGCTTGTGTGTGTGTGCACGCGTTATTTAACTCAGTCATAATGCATTATAAGCTTCTTATTTATTTGGAAGTTTCAAACTAGGGTGGCACGGTGGCATAGTGCTTAGGTCCGCCTCACAGTAAGAAGGCCCTGGGTTCAAGTTGGGCTCGGCGAGGGCGTTTCTGTGTGGAGTTTGTGTGTTCTCTCTGTGCTTGCGTGGGTTTCCTCCCCCAGTCCAATGACATGCACATTAGGCTAATTGGTTGGTCCAAATTGCCCCTAGGTGAGAGAGTGTGTGTGTGTGTGTGTGTGTGTGTGTTGATGATCTGGCGAGCTGTTTAGGGTGTACCCCGCCTTCGCCCAGTGTCGGTTGAAGTAGGCTCCAGCCTCCCGCGTCCCTAGTATTACGTATAAGCGTTTCGGCAAAATGAGTGAGCCTGAGAGAGTTTCACACTGCCCCACAGCCCACAGTAGTGCGCGGTACACGAGGAAGAATGTGGTGCGCGGATACACGGTGTACTACGACGTTAACGGTTCCGTTAACCCTGGAGATCAGGCTGCAGCAGCAAACAAGCGGCTGAATTAAAATCCAAGATGGCGGCCGAGGTGGAATACGAGTCGGTTCTGTGTGTCAAACCTGACGTCAATGTTTATCGAATTCCGCCGCGAGCGTCGAACCGCGCCGTCAGGTAAACAAGCAAACAAACAAAAAGCAGTTATACTGCTGACCTTAATCCTCACCGGCATCTTATTCAGGACTCTCATTCAGGAGCACCAGGGACACGCCGTTAGCGTTATTAGCGCGCTATTAGCACCTTGTCGTGGTTCCTGACAGAATCCCAACATCCACACTGCGTGATTATTGATGCTATACAGGATTCAGGCCTGGTAGCCGTTACGTAACACACACGCGCGTGGAAGGAGTAGGGATGGAGTGAGTTTAATAGGTGTGATTGAGCTTACTGTTTCTTCCTGTGTCCTGGGGTTTAGGTCTGATATGTCATAAAACATCGTGTGTGAGTGTGAGAGAGAGAGAGTGAGTGAGTTCTCATCATCCATCCATTCATTCATTTCAGAGAAGTTATGACCGTCTCGTGTTTTTTCCTGCAGTGTGTCATCCCTAAGCAATGTCTTTGCTAATATGTTTTGCTTGCGTGTGTGTTTGAAAGGATATTTGAAGGATAGATTGAGTGTTTACGTTTTTCACTTAATATGCTGACGTCAGCCGTTTCCGGACAATGACTGGACGGCGGTGTTTGTTTAATCCCGGTCCTGGATGGTGATTGGTTCGTCCACAGTCGCGTGGGAGAACCGAGATGAGCTCGAGCACGTTTCATTGCTGAGTAATCAATGATTATTGGACGAATCATCCCAAATTGCATCAGAACGTGACATCTCTCATCTAGTAATTGGATGCACCAGACGGAAAATTACCCATAAAATTAAGCATGTTTTGTTTTGATTATTTCCTCATTTGAGCTATGACAACATCTCTCTCTCTCTCTCTCTCTCTCTCTCTCTCTCTCTCTCTCTCTCTCTCTCTCTTATCATCTCAAGGATATGCCATGTGTTCCACCATAATTAAAAAGTCTTCCCATTTATTATCTTGTACATGCACTCACTGGACATGTTATAAAGTATATACACGTGCGCCTTGAGGAAAAACACACTGCTGTGCTGTCAAAAGACAACAGTCCAACATTATCGCAAGTGGATTGTTTACGTCATCTCACTCATTCACAGAACTTCCGCACCTATCTCAGCCGACACTGGGCGAAGACGGGGTACAGCCTGACCAGCTCGCCAGACCAATGCAGGGCAAAAAACACACAACCATTCTCACTCACACTCACGGCTAGGGGCAAGTTTGGAGCAGCCAATTAGCCTATTTGTGCATGTCTTTGGACTGTGGGAGGATAACCCACAGGAAACCCACACACTGGGAGAACATGCAATCTCCACGCGGAAACGCCCTCGCCGAGCCCGGAACTCAAACTCAGGACTTTCTTGCTGTGAGACAGACTTGCTAACCACTATGGCACTGTTGATTGTTGTCCTATAATATTTTCTGTAGTGTTCAATTCCTCTTATACTTCAACAGTTTGTCACTGATTACAATTTATCACACAACTCAGTTCCTGTGATCACTTGCATTATAGCAGCTATAAACAGCCATTCCTAACAAGTTACTATTTATTTGCCTTTAATTTAAAGTTAATTTGACAGAAGTAAATAAACAAACAAATAAATAAAAATAGGCAGCTTGTTAAATTACCTAGAACCTGGCAAGTGAAAATCCATCCATTTTCCAAACTGCTTAATCCTACTAGGGTCTCTGGGAGGCTGGAGCCTATCTTAGCCGACACTGGGTGAAAGCTGGGTACCTCCTGAACGGCTCACCAGACCATTCTCACTCACGCTCACACCTAAGGTTAATTTAGAACAGACAATTAGCCTATTGTGCATGTCTTTGTACTGTGGGAGGAAACCGGAGTACCCGGAGGAAACCCACACAAGCATGGGAGAACATGCAGACTGCACAGAGAAACGTCCTCGCTGAGACCGCTGAGACCCAGGACCTTCTTGCGGTGAGGTGGATGTGATAAACACCACGCCAACATGCCACAAGTGAAATCCCTGGTGTAAATCTTACTGACCCTTAAAGGCCTGACACTTGAGACTCCTTCCATTAAGAATAAGTTAAGTTGTTATGGAAAACCTCACCATGTCAGTGATTACTATATATATAACTTATTATTAGGCTTAAATCATTCTGGTGCTCTTTCAACATCCTAAGCCCCTGTGTATGGGTGGTTACTATAGAAACAGTAACATACTAGAACCAGTGCATGAATGTAAAATTAATGTAAATAGTTTATGTTGCAGTCAGCACTACTGTCAGAGCTGCGCTGGTATAGAAAATGAATGCATGGCTTGTGATTAGTGAAATCAGCAGTGATGTGGTGTAAGCAAGAATAGTTCATCTGTTAATATTCGCTGTTTTAATCGGCTTATGCCTTTGGTTATTGGAAAGAGACCCACATAGGACTACTAATGTCCAGATGTTTGGATGGTGGTGCACCATTTTGAGCACAGCAGTGACACTTATGTGTGTGTGAGTGTGTGTATGAGTGTATCCAGCACTGTGGTGTTGCTGGGATTTTTAAATACCTCACACCATTTTTGAGAAACCAACTACTAGACAAAATGTCACGCTGACTTGGGGCTAGTCCAGGGGTATTCATCTAAAATGTATGAAGGATTAGTAACTTCAAATAATTTCCTCCAAAGGTCAGGATGAGTAATTTAGATGGCTGAATGATGACAACAGTTAGTGTTTTTTTTAATATGTAAACATTAGGATTAGTTTGTTGCTATAAATAAGATGATTTGATGTGGTTGTTTTGCTTCATAATGATGCTTCATGTACTTTTGACCAGCACCATTTCATTCTAAACAGATGAGAGATTTATTTTGAATGTGATTTGAGGAGAGTAAACACATACTTCTCTCTCCATTCATCTTCAAATAGTTTTTCTTTGGCAGTTTGTTTTTGAACAAGCCATGTTGTCAGTTCACTAATCAGATCAGAAAGGTTAAAAATAATCTCTGAAAGACCGTAAAAACTCCTCCCTTTCTCCGCTCATGTCTTCAGTCATGTCTTTAAGTAGTCTCTGCTCTGATGAGCTTCCTTCAGTTAAAACATTTACATAAATGCCTCTAATTTGATAAACCACAACATAAGAGCTGCTGCTGAAGCTGAGCTGGTTCATGCTTAAAAAAAACTAGAGTCACTCAACTATGGCTAGTGTTTTTTTTTTTCATGTTTACAAGCGCTGCTGCATTATTTTTATTTACTTAGTAGTTTTTTCCCTCAGTATATAAGTCTGCTGACGTTCTTTGCTGGGTTCTGTATCTGAACTGCTAGTCTGTTAGTGCTGTTGGGGTTAGAGGATAATTTTGCAAATGGTAGTTTGTACCTTTACACATACAAGATCAACGAAGAGGAGTGTATTTCAAGAGATGGTGCACTTAATAAAAAAGTGGCCAGTAAGAACCCACAGTGCTTAAAAACCCTAACATTGTTTTTGTCTGATACATTAATTCAGATGCCACACTAACATGGAACTACAGTGTAGGTCACTACACTATATGATAAGAACATACATAGTCATTTGATTGTTTGTGTTTGTTTGTGTCTTGCAGGGCAGCTGATTGGAAGTTAGACGCTCCTGACTGGACTGGCCGAATGAGAGTGACGGCAAGGGGAAAGGTTGCCTTCATTAAACTAGAGGATAAGATCTCAGGTCAGAGAAAGATATTGTACCCGATAGAGAGAAAGGGAGAGAGAGAGAACTTCAGTGGAAAAAGCATTGACTTACATTCTTTTCCTGGAGATTTACCCGAACTCTAATCACTAGTTACCTAAACTTAACCTAACCCTAAACTTACCCTAACATTAAAGCATCTTCAACTTAAAATATAATGACTGATGTAATGGGGACTTGTGTTTTTTCCCTATTCGTAAGACAAATTCCCATAATATGACTGAATAAATAGATTTAGGTCCCCACAATATGATGATTACCTAGACCACACACATTACTGTCAATAGAGGTTGGTAAGTCAAATATGGCTAACAGGTATCTCATTCATTCATTCATTCATTCATTCATTCATTTTCTAAGCTGTTTAATTCTAATTAGGGTCACGAGGAGACTGGCACCCATCTCAGCCGACTCTGGGCGAGGGAGGGGTACACTCTGGACAGTTCGCCAGGCTATCGCAGGGCTAATACACACACAACCATTCACACTCACACCTAGTTGCGATTTGGAACAGCCAGTTAGCCAACTGTGCATGTTTTTGGACTGTGGGAGGAAACCGGAGTACCCGGAGGAAACCCACACAAGTACGGAGAGAACATGCAAACTGGGAATCGAACCCAATCCTGCTTGCTGTGAGTCAGACGTGCTAACCAATCTAATCTTTTTTTGAAGCAGCTTTATATAACTAGCCATGTTTCAAATGCACATTAATCATGTGAGACAAGGTAGGTCTACTCTAACAAGGCTTTACGCCACCGAAAAGAACACGTCTTAATTAGCAAATGCACAAAATATAAATTCGGTATTATAAACCAAACTATATTTAATAAGGTATCAAATATGTCATGTTTTACTACAAAGGGAAATATAAAATAAAGAGGCACACTTCTTCAATCACAAAACTACATAAGAGAACTATGTATATGTACTTTATCTTTTTTATCGCTCCAATGGAGTATGGTGCCAAAGATAAAGCCTTGTTACATTATAAATTAAGGGTATACAGCATGACAAAAGACAAAGAAACCATTAAACCATGGTATTGTGTGGTTTGTTAGTACATTCGCAGATGCTGACATCAGCCTTCAAGTGACAAGCATGGGCAGATACAGCAGCTGCTTGGTCACAATTTCTTCTTAAAGGGACATTCTTTAAATTAAATTAAATAAAATCTAAAGGACTTTCAAATCACATGAGCAAATAATTTATTCACAACAGAACATAGATAACATAACAAATGTTTAAACTGAGAAAGTTTTACAATTTTATGCACAAAATGAGCTCATTTAAAATTTGATGCTTGCTACAGGTTTCAAAATAGTTGGCATGTGGGCAACAAATGGCGGAAAAGGCAAGAAAGTTTAAAAAAGATTCAGCTGGGAGAACAAGCCGAGTTGCTTTGTTAGCACCTAAGTGAATTGATATCAGGTCTGTAACATGATTAGCTATAAAAGGGATGTCTTAGAGAGGCAGAGTCTCTCAAGTAAAGATGGGCAGAGGCTCTCCAATCTGTGAAAGAGTGCTTAAAACAGACTGTGGAATGCTTTAAAAACAGTGTTCCTCTATGTAAAATTGCAAAGGCTTAGCAAATCTCATCATCTGCAGTGCAAAACATCATCAAAAGATTCAGAGAAACTGGGGATATCTCTGTGCGAAAGGGACAAGGCCGAAGACCTTTATTGGATGCCGGTGGTCTGCGGGCCCTCAGACGACACTGTATCACTCATCAGCATGATTGTGTCAATGGCATTACTAAATGGGCCCAGAATACTTTCAGAAACCACTGTCGGTAAACACAATCCGCCGGGCCATCTGCAGATGCCAAATAAAGCTCTATCATGCAAAAAGGAAGCCGTATTTGAACATTTGACGACAAGCGCCATCGTGTCCTGTGGGCCAAGACTCATTTGAAATGGACTGTTTTAAAGTGGGGAAAATGTTCTATGGTCAGACGAGTCCAAATTTGACATTCTTGTTAGTAATCACGGATGCCGTGTCCTCCAGGCTAAAGAGGAGGGAGACCTTCCTTAGATTAAAACTCATTTAGCAAAATAATATTTCAATAAGAGAAATATACACTAGAATTTGAATCTTTGAGTATAATATCTGTTTATTTAAATATAGATCTGACATGTGTGTATGTGCAGATATAGAGGACCAAATAGGCTTCAAAACAAAATTATTTATTTATTCATTCATTTTTACAGATTTTAACAATCTGTAAAAGGGTAAAGAACCAGTTGTGGAACTTCAGTTGCAGTAATTAAAGACATCTTGTACCCAAGAACAATCCCTGACAATGTCATGCATTTAGCTGTAATAGTTCAAAAGTTATGGCTTATGGAACATCATGATTTTTGTGTTTTATTCAGCACTCATTTTGCAGTAAATTCCAAACCGTGCTCCACCTGTTCAACCCCGTATATCTCAGAAACTAACAAAGATACAAGGCTGAAATTTTGCACACTGTTTTCAGGGAGTAATGACATTAATTTTTGACAGTATGAAGCAAATCTGAGATGGTCAGTCAGGAAGCATTCAGTGATATCATATGCTGTTCTGAGATGATGTGTGCTAAGGAACCATATTCTGTTTTCATTAAAGGTATGATGAAAATGGGATCACATATGCAGGATTAAATTATAGGTTTTTAAATTATGCTTAAATTGCAGCACCTAAAACCATGTCATCCTCGTTTATCTCCTGTGTTCACATGCTATTTTTAAAAAGCATGGGATGTAGTGATCCATATTAGCAGTACATCAGTCACTAAAGGCAAATTTTAATCTAATTTGTAATTTAAGTGATACGCATCTGGGTCATTCCAGATGATTCATTTATTTCTTCCCCCAGAGTGAAACTGGAATGATGAAAAAGCAACCAAAGAAGAGCCATACATACAGTATAGAGAAATATAAGAATGTTTTATGATTATTTATTCTTTTTAATCAATTTTTTTTTAATTGTGTGTGTGTGGGTGGGTTGGGGGTGGGGGGGGCGGTGTTAACATAAGTGAATAAAAAAAAAAAGTCCGAGTATAGGAACAGCACGGTGACTGGTTCTGGGTACAGGTTTATGTAAGTGTAATTATTATATTATAGTTCCTGTTACTAGAAGCTGTAATACTGTTACTCTTATTTAACTGATCATGCGTTTTTTTTAATTGCAGTGCCTTCCACTGCTTGCTCAAAGTGCCACCTCACAGTTTTACAGCCATCCTGACACTCCATTCATCAAATAGTCCATTTCGCCAATACCTACAGGGAAAGTAGTTTCACTGGAAAGATTGTGTATACCGGTGATACTGCCTGGAATTTACAGAAATTCAAGCTTATCAAATCAGAACCATATATTGTACAAGGAATGCACAATAGATCTTTTTCTTAATTAGTACTACAAACAGCGTAGGCCTGTGACATGCATATGACCACTCCGATGAAGGAAAAGCATTTGGTTTTGCTCTGTGAATATTCTGAACAATTTCAAAGCTCCAGAATAGGTTTCTATCGGTGATGTGAAAGCAAAACAATGGCTTTTGTCATATAATCACACACTACTATTGATGTGTGACAGATTCTGTGTTATGAGGATGCTTTACTGTAAAGTATATCATAATTGTTGCTGAGGTCTTAAGTGGAGCATTATAGGAATGGAACATGTAATCCTGCTAGGGTTGTACCTATCTCAGCCGAGACTGGGCGAAGGTGGGGTACGGCCTGAACAGCTCGCCAAACCATTCCAGAGCTGTGCAAAATGATAATTTCTTATATGCATGATCTTTTTTTTCTTTTTGGAGAAAATTTTAATTCTAATATATTTAACTTGACTGAATTTGCAGTTAAGGCCACAAATGTAGTCCATACTCTCAATTATGCCTTCAATGAAGCACATTTTTTAAACATAGCAAGCATCAAGGAAAAACCTTGCAGCTTTTTTTCCGGGGGTTAATGTCTTAATTTCTTGTTTTGCGGCAAAAGTGAAGGGGTGCAGCTACTTAATGCTATTCCATACTGTCCTGTAGGGGAGCTGTTTGCTCAAGCCCCGGTGGAACAGTATCCTGGTATTGCAGTCGAAACTGTGAGTGACTCAAGCCGCTACTTTGTTCTTAGGATTCAAGATGACAGTGGTGAGTTGAACTGCATTTTATATTTTCAATCTGAATTAAATATCGTCTCTCATAATTAGACACCAAAGTCCCCCCACTCTCTCTTTTTCAGGTCGCAGTGCCTTTATTGGCATCGGATTTGGTGATCGAGGAGATGCGTTCGATTTCAACGTGGCTTTGCAGGATCATTTCAAGTATGTTACTTGTGTTCTTATTGTTTTTATTTTATAACCCATTGGGTCAAGGAAATTGAGTAAATTGGCGCTAATGACTCTCTCTCTCTCTGTCT